>OX465587.1:55295563-56033587 GCA_950022655.1 Alentia gelatinosa | reverse complement strand
TGCATACATGTACATCATGTGGAAAAGTTTTTACTAGAAAGGATATATTGAAACGACATGTAGAGACTCATGGTCATGCTGCTGCAGCTGATGCAGCGGTCGCAGTTGGTGATGGGGATGGTGATGATGACGATGAGGAATTGGAGAGAACACGTTTAACTGACCTTTTGGAGACTGACACAGCCAATATTTACAAGCTTGAAAAAGTTAACGAGGTTATCTCAGCAAAATTCAACACAACATCCACAGTATATACTTTCCAGATGAAGGATTTAAATATTGTGTATATAACAAATGTTTTACGATTACTGTATAGAGTATTCAGGGACCTCATTGCTTCTGTCACAGAGCATATGCATGAAAGGGACATGATACGTCTCACTATAGATAATCCCATACTGGATTATCCCGTGCAAATACCCTTAATGTTTGTTGATGTTTTAACTGTTGATGTTATTATAGCTGAGATTGCCCGAGTGCTTCAGAGTTATGAGGAATTCCCAATCAACGAAAACATGCATATCTGCGTCACACATGTCGTACCTCCACGAGGGGCTGGTTTTTCATCAGAACAGCGCAATAATCTTAACAAAACTTTGAGAATGAGGAGATCTGTCATCACAATTAAGAACCGTAATGACAATATATGCTGTGCACGAGCCTTAGTTACTGCACGAGCTCACGTAACAAAAAGTTCTAACAAAGCTTACTTCACGCGAGGATTACAGGTGCAGAAAAAGGAAGCCCTTATTCTAATGAGGGAGGCCGGGGTTGATAAAGGTCCTTGTGGTGTGAAAGAGCTAGAGAAATTTCAAAAATGTTTGAAAGAATTCTCCATTGTGGTTTTCTCTAAGAATCATCTCGACACCATCATTTTTGAGGGTAATACACAGGCTCCAAAAAGATTGATATTATTTCATCACGATAATCATTACGATGTTATTACAAAATTACCTGGTTTTTTTGATAGGAACCAATTTTGTTTCAAGTGTAGGAAAGCCTACAATAACATACCACATAATTGCTCAGAACCGTGTAATATATGTAGAACACCACATACCGCACAACCTGACACATTACCACCACTACCAAAAGGACAGGGAAAATGGGTACACTGTTTAAAGTGTAACAGGTTTTTCATAGGTGATGAATGTTACACCAATCATCTGAAGAACTTAAACAAGCGCCGTTTAGGAGGTAGTTTATGTGATAGGATGAAAAAGTGTGTAAGGTGTAAAAAAACTTGTTCAAAAACGTCGTTTTTCAAGTCACTACTGTGGTGAGAGGTACTGTTCCACATGTGTTGGGTATTTTGATGATAATAATCATAAATGCTTCATGAGACCTGTAGGTGAGGGTTTGTATGGAAGTGATCCTTGTGGAAATACCGGTAAGGGAATCGTTTTGAAAGACGAAGAGTCTAATTCAAACTACTACCCCTTTGAACAATCTGAAAAGACTAACAATAGCAGTAACAGTAATAGCAGCAGTGTTGATAAAGGAAAAAAGGATAGTGTAGACGAAGAGAAACATCGTAAATTCATCTTCTTCGATTTTGAATGCATGCAAGACACAGGTATACATATACCTAACCTCTGTGTGGTTAAGGTGACGTGTGACCTCTGTTATTCTCCTTCAAACAATGAGGACATCTGGTCTCAACTGTGATGAGAAAGACCTTATCTTTTACGGGGAGAAGTGTGTTGATGAATTTTGTTCATGGCTTTTTTCTAAAAAAAAACACAAATGCTATTGTCATATGCCATAATTTTAAAGGTTATGATTCGTACTTTATTATAGAGTACCTGTACAGTAACGGAATGCCTCCGAAAATAATCTACTGTGGTGCTAAAGTTATGCACCTCACTGTACCTCAGTATAAAATGAGATTCCTCGATTCCATAAACTTTCTACCCATGGCTTTATCGAAATTACCAAAAACCTTAAACCTGAGTTGTGAGGATAAAGGGTATTTTCCTCATCTGTTTAACAAACCTGTGAACCAGGATGTTAGACAACCATTTCTACCTCACCATAGATTCTATTCTCCAGATAGCATGTCTCCAGAAAACAGGAAAAGTTTTTTCATCTGGTATAATGCTCATAAACTTGATTTCTTCGAGATGAAAACGGAACTTATCAAATACTGTACCAATGATGTTCTGATTCTAAAGGAGGCCTGTATGAAATTCAGACAGATGTTTCTAAATATGACATCTGATATTACACCTATAAGCATGCTACTCCACGCAGGGGTTGGCATTGGTGAAGACAGTGATGACACCATACCGTCTGTAAATGGTGTAGACCCTTATGAATCGTGCATAACTATTGCTTCAGCATGTAACCTCGTCTATAGAACAAAGTTTCTACCCGTTAATACTGTTGCAATCCTACTGAAAAAAGGATAGGACGTGGGGGAGTAGATGGTTTTGTTAAGGATGATACTCATACTGTTCTACAGTATCATGGGTGTTTCTTACATGGACACCCAGATTGTTTTGCAGCCTCTACTATGAACCCTTTATCAAAAAGGAAAATGGGTAGTTTGTATGAACAAACACAACGGCGTACGGACGAGATCGTAGGTAAAGGTTACACTGTTATAGAGATGTGGTCATGTGAGTTCAAGAAGCTACAGAGAACCGAGGAATATACATCATTAATGGTTAATGTTGAGTTAGAGTCACCGTTACAACCACGAGATGCATTCTTCGGGGGTCGAACAGATTGTATCAAATGTTATCACAAGGTTAATACGGATAGTAATGAACAGATAAAGTATTACGATGTCACCTCTCTCTACCCTTATGTGAACAAATACTGTCCATACCCTGTAGGGCATCCTGAAAAGATTCTAGGGCAAGACATTCCTCAACCTCACTGTGATATAGATCTCAACGAGTATGAAGGTCTTATCAAATGTAGAATTGCCCCACCACGAAACCTCTTTCACCCTGTATTACCATACAGGTACAATGGTAAACTACTGTTTTCACTATGTAGAATGTGCATGGTTTATTCAAACCAGTATCCCCCGATGACTATGTACCATGTAGACACAGTGAAAAACAACGATCACTGACCGGTACATGGGTAATAAGAGAGGTATTGGTTGCTCTTAACAAAGGATACAAAATTATAGCAATACATGAAATATCTCATTTCTCCAATGTTAGTGTATACGACCCCTTGTCTAAGTCTGGAGGTCTCTTTACCAGTTATGTAGATTCTTTTTTAAAAATAAAGCAGGAGTCTTCAGGATGGCCTGAATGGTGTACCACAGATGAGAGTAAGCAGGAGTACATCACCACATATTTTGAAAAGGAAGGTGTGTCACTTGAGTATGACAAAATTTCAAAAAACCCTGGTATGAGATCATTAAGTAAACTAATGCTTAATTCATTCTGGGGAAAATTCGGTCAAAGAGAGAACATGACTCAGACACTGCATACAACTAAGGCAGCTGAATACTTCAAACTGATATCCTCAGAAGGTGTTACAGTTCAGGACATACAACTGCTGGGGGAAGAGGTTATTAGAGTGCAGTACAAACACCGGGAAGAATTTGTACAAGCATCCAAGAATGTAAATGTAATAATAGCCGCTTACACCACAACCCATGCCCGTTTGAAATTATACAAACTTTTAGATATGTTAGGTGAGAGGAACCTATATCATGATACAGATTCTGTAATTTTCCTTTCATCCCCTTCATCTGAAGACCCTGAGTTAGGAGATTTCCTCGGTGATTTAACCAATGAATTACCTGACAGTAACATGTTCATTACAGAGTTCCTTTCAGCAGGTCCAAAGAGTTATTGTTATCATGTGAATACTCGGGGAACCCCTCCTGTGTGTAAGGTGAAAGGTATACGATTAAATTATAAAGCCAACGCTGTCTTAAATCTAGATTCAATGTTAAGATTGTATCAGTCAACTGTTACTGACGGTTCAGAAGATCAAACAGATTGTGAAAAAAATAAAAAAGGCGTACCCATTCTCAAAGTTGCTGGTGGAACTGCTATATTGAGAAATAAGTCTGACTCTACTATTTTCAACAGAACATTAGTGAAGACATTTCAGTGTGTTTATTCCAAACGTATTGTATTTATTAATGGTACTACTCTACCTTTTGGGTATTAATTATGATTCTACCCTATCTATTCTTTATACTATATTCTATTATTTATCTGCTGATTAAGAATGTAGTATTGTAATGATAAAATCTACGAGAGTGACTTTTAGAATGAAATATCATGTTATATTATATTATATCATATATTATTGCTGAAGTATATATATATATATTAAAGAGGTATCATATTTGTATCTGTGTGAGATATTTAATCGTTAATAGTGTAGGAATAATTAATATGAAATATTAGATATACTATGTAGTATCAATGTAGTATAGATTATACTATAACTGCTGTATCGGTGTAGTATACTTACATATTTATTCAATATTGTAGTAGTAGTAGTAGTAGTAATGTGATGATGATGAATAAATAATAGTAATAATAATGAATAAATAGAATGTTTGTTCACGTATAAAGATGGTATAAAGATGCTATTACATTATATTATGTTATATTATATCATATATTATTGCTGAAGTATATATATATATATTAAAGAGGTATCATATTTGTATCTGTGTGAGGTATTTAATCGTTAATAGTGTAAGAATAATTAATATGATATATTAGATATACTATGTAGTATCAATGTAGTATAGATTATACCATATCTGTTGTATCGGTGTAGTATACCTACATATTTATTCAATATTGTAGTAGTAGTAGTAGTAATGTGATGATGATGATGAATAAATAATAATAATAATAATGAATAAATAGAATGTTTGTTCACAGTTTATTGATATAATATCTGTATACAATTATTAAGTGATATTTCTAAGATATAAATATATAAAGTAATACATGATACAATTCAAGTCTTATAATCACAAATTATACAATATATACGGCTCTAGAGTGATCTACTTTTAGTATATGAGGAAATTTAGCATACAATATGATAGACACAGTTTCTGGTAATTTTTTATCGAAATTGATTTCAACCCTTAAATTCCCTCGTTTGAATGTAGGCCATGTCACGCCATCATCTTCATTTTTCACTTCGGGTTCTAAATCATAAGTAAAGAGTGTATACCCTTGACAGAAATCTTTTCTAGAAATATAAATTCCACTATTCAATTCATTCATAATTCTCTCGCGCCCGTAAAGAGCTAGATAAGCATCTATATAGTTTGATTTAAATGGTGTGTTAGCATCGTCACCTTCATGAAATTTAAGTTGGTATGCAGATGATGGAATACTTTCATTATCAACTGAAACATTCACATAACGAACATTGTAATGCTTAAAATTAAACGGATTTTTCTTATAACATCCATTCACAGCTTCTTCTGATATCATTCCAATCACAAGTCTAGTAGGAACATTTCCTAGGTAAACATTATCAACCCTAAACTGAAGCATGCCTGAGGCTATGGAATATTTCTTAACATCTGTTCTCATGTACTGATAAGTAGCCATGAACTTTTTTTTCTCCATAACGTCTTGATGACTTATAAGCATTTCTCTAGTAGGTGTTACTATACATACTGAGAGTGAAGCCTCTATAAGTTCTGTTTTAAAATTCGGAGAAGCTGATCCTGACATTAAATGAAATGCTGTGTTAGTGGGCCAAAATTTCAGTTTAACCTCTACACCATTTAGTATGTACTTATTCAGTGAGAAAACATCAATATATAATGGTCCCATAAGGTCTACTACCCTGCTTTCTTGGGTGTACATGCTTCTTTCCACAAATCCTGTGTTAATACCATGAATATCAGTACCATCTAGAGGCATTATATCTTTTGAAAACAATTGAGATAGTAAATGTGTACGTTTTGCCTCCTCACCAAAATTTAACAGAGTATTCAAGTATGCTTCATAAGGGTAACAATCGTTTGAAGAAGATACAAGTTTGTTCTGAAAATAGACATCTATCTGTGAAAATAGACTATGCATGAAGTTGTTAACAGGTCCTACTTTAGCAGTTTCGGGAATACTAGTTACAGGTTCACTATCTGGTATTTCCTCTGTCACAGGTATAGGTGATGGTAGATTTTTACCGTCCCCCTGTGAAATCTTAACTTTCATTTTCAAATATGTCCTTCTTAAATCAATATACTGGTTTCCTAAATTAGTTATGACAAACTCCATACCGAAGTCTCTATTCAGTTGGTTTTTTGGTTGAAAGTCTACATATCGTACTTTCGCTACCCCTACATCAACATCAGGTAGTTGAAATAAGTTCATACTTTCCCCTATTCCTAACCTACTGCGTTCGTTCGTGGTTGATATCTGGTATGCCATTTTCTTTTAAAAATGTAGAAGGTCCTTATTACACTTTTTTCTTCTCCTTTTCTATTCCTTCTTCTCTTTCTCCTTCCCTTCTTCTTCTTCTTCTTCTTCTTCTTCTTCTTCTTCTTCTTTACCGTCTCTGTCTGGTATAGAATCGTAGCTACCGCAATTCACATACAGGGAAAACCTATCGAGTGAACAATTACTATTCAAAGTACATTTATAACTCGCACACTTATCTAGACCTTTCACATACACTTTTCGAGGTAGATAGAGGGTTGTATATTCACTTTTCCCTTTTCCTCCTTCCTCTTCCTCTTCTTTCTTTTGTGTCTTTACAGTTGTTATTACCGGTAGATAATTGTTGGTGATAGATTTCCTAGAACAGTCTAGTACTTGGTCAATGTCTCCGTCTTCTTCTTCTTCTTCTTCTTCTTCTTCCTCCTCTTCTTCTTTTTCTCCTGTATCCGTTTTAACTGTCTGTGTTGGTAACGTTGGATGCAGTGTAGTCATTAACTTGCGATACACTGGTGTGGAGAAACTAGTTGTCGTTAGTGATGACCCCGAATGTATTTCAGGTAGTGAGGTCACCCTCTTCATTTCCGTATTTGTTGGTATTGTGACTCGAGGAAGAGGAATGGGAATCAATCCTGAGTGTAAACTTTTTCGAGGATAATATTTACCTCTTTCTTCATTATTATAGTTATCATCAGTATCGTCATCATCACCAGTATTATCATCCTCTGGGTGTGATTCATACAAAACTTGATGTGGTTGTTGTTGCTGTTGATGATGATGATGATGATGCTGATGTTGACTGTTAAAGTTGTTATATCCTCCACTTCTGTTAGAGGTTTTGGTATTAATCAGCTCAGATATCTTTCTGCACAGTTTCAATAAAACCAGACAGAAATTGATTATAAATACCTTAACACCAGATAAAAATATACGTCTTAGATTTTCCCTGTATCCATCACGTTCCATACTTCACGAGAGTATATCCTTTAAGACGTACCGCTTCCTTACACTTTTCCTTCTCTTGAAAGGTTTACCTTCCGACTTAATATCAGGTGATCGTGTGTGTTTGCGTTTACCTGTAGGAGGACTTTGCATAAGTGGTGGGTGTGGGACAGTATGCTCATTCTTAAAGGGTATACCTTCCACTGACGTCACCGGTATACCCTTAAGTTCACTGTCAGGAGACCGCTCCTGTTTGTTTTCCACAGATAGTGATGACTTTGCTTGTTCTGTGACCTGTGTTATGTGTGACGAGAAATCACAGGTAGAGGTAGAACAAGGCTTTGGTTTGTTCTGACTACCGTAATTAACAATTAACAACCTGTCACGACCATTACCAAATTTACGTGATCTAACAAGATGATGTTTGTGATTACCTGTACATAATTTAATTGAATCAGTGTTAGATGTGTTCAATGTAAATATCCTAGTAAGGTCATCAGCCTTAAGCATTGCATACTTTTCCCTTTCCATTGTGTAACTGTTTAAAATGTAAAGTACAGTATAGTACAGGGTTCACCTTTTGTAACGGATCAGTATGTATTATTTCACACAGTTTTAACTGGTTCAACTCATCACCTTTTAGTGTAATAGTAATATCTGTAAAATCTGATACTTTCACATACATATACCTCACGGGCCTGAAATTAACATTATAACCTTTATTTGTAACACTTCTGTTTGGCAGTCTAGTTAACACCTGAGCTTTTCCACAACCTGTTAATGTGTAATCAAGTATATCACATATCATGTAGAATGATCGTACCTCCGTTTCCTCTAAATTATATATACTCAAATCATGAATACCACACATCCAATTTGCTCCTTGCAATGTCACTCTCTGAGGTAGCTTCACCGTGAATTTCACAATAGTGTTTCCAGGAAAATATGATAAACTGTCTGAACTTTTTAAGTATATAAACATTGTAGTATCAGTTGTTCATCTAGTATTCATCAGTACTATATCATTATCATTTCACTGTGATGCGCTTCCTCAATTTCCTATACAATTTATGATCAATCCATTCATTGAATTTTTCAGGATAATGAGCCCACTTAATAAAGTAATACCTCTTACCACGAATTGTTTTCCTTTTCAAAACCTTTTCATACTGATAGAGTTCATCCTCCGTTATGCGAGCCTTCCGAATCTGATGTATGTAGAAAGCACCCTTAACTTCCTCACCTTGTAAGTCTCTAACAAAATACACTCTAATACCTTCACACACTGTTGAACTGTACACTTGAAATATTTCACCAGTCCATTTTAAGTCGTAGTCTTTAGCAAAGGGTGGTTTTATCTTGGCTAAATGTACATATTCACCGATATCTATTTGTACTCTCCTACGTAACTCCGCTGATCTCAACGCAGCCTTCTTCATTTCCTTACGCGTCAAAGCTTCATACTGTCTCACAAAAATTTCCTTCTCATTCTTTAAGTTGACGTTAGATGGCTCCACATCTATACTTGAGTGCACAGTATTATTATAGGAGTGAGTAATCTTTGCTAACACGTCCACCCATCTATATGTGTTGTTAGCAATCATGTATTTCGTAATCTTACCTTTTATCGTTCTTATACATCTCTCAGCATATGAAGCCTTACCGTCATTATACGCTATAAAATGTTTCACTTTATATTTAGAGTATAGTTTTTTCATCTCAGCATTTATAAACTCCCCTCCTGCATCGGTTCTCATTTTTCTGCATCGTCGTTCTTTCAGAATCAGTTCCATAGCTGGTACAACGTGGGTATTATGTTTCGATTTCACCGCTTGTGTGAATGCATACCTACTGAAAATATCAATAACTAGTAAAACATATTTACACCCCTTATTATATCTAGCAAACGGATACAGGTTCATAAGATCTGCATCAAACATGTAATTTATACCGGCACTAGTCACACGTGATCTTATAAAATGTTCTTGAGGTTGTACATGTAAAGCATACGTTGGGTTGGCTAATAAAACTCTCTCGGTTCCCTTCTGTATAGCATTTTTCGAGTATAGTGGTAACTTCTTACCAGCACTAGCACTAACCTTCTGTACACCTGAATAGCTCCCAGGTTCCGAAGGGTTCAAGTAGGATTCTTTTACAGCTTTTTCTACTTCAGGATTCACCTTTGTCGAAACACTGCTTAGCTCTTCAATTAATTTATGGAGACTATGTTCTTTACTTGCCATATTATATTTCAACCCAACCTTCAGGAAGTGATTTTGGTAATGGAGTTGATGGTGATGGTAATGGTGACAATGACCGTGAATGAGGATTCTTCTCCTTCTTTTTCTTCTTCTTCTTCTCCTTATCCTTCGTAACCTCTCTTTT
Source organism: Alentia gelatinosa (assembly GCA_950022655.1). Classification (NCBI taxonomy): domain Eukaryota; kingdom Metazoa; phylum Annelida; class Polychaeta; order Phyllodocida; family Polynoidae; genus Alentia; species Alentia gelatinosa. Next base: position 56,023,862 of record OX465587.1, on the reverse strand, counting down.
AAGAATACCTTTCAATTCTTCACCATATGCTCTTCTCTGTCGTTTCAACTTCTGAGGGGTGTGCTCTCTCTCATCTGTTCCACTGTCTGCTGAGTCCTCGTAGTGTACTCGTTTCGTCGGGATTGAACCACCAGTCATAGTTTTCTTACTCTTTATTTTCTTCCTGTAAGACTTCAAGTATTCTTTAGGAGGTACTGGGAGATGAGGATAACGGGTACCAGTATCTGTGTCTGTACCTGTGTCTGAACCTGTACCTGTATCTGTATCTGAAACTGCATCAGTATCAGAATCTGTTCCGCTGTCTCTTTTCTGTTGCGAGTGTGGTTGGTGTGTGGAGGATTTTTCTTTTATCAACTCAGCCTCCTGTTTTTCCTTCATGCTTATTTCATATGAGTGTTTCAGTTTCTCAAAGAATACTTTCGGTACAACAATCAATTTATCCGTATAACTCATAATATTCTATTTCCTCCAGATATAACTAAATTCTCTTAGAAGTAGAGCTATAGCTTTAGCAGCTTTCACTACAGCTACTCTACGTTTGATCCAGGCTAATTTGTTTTCTCCTATTGTACCTACTATGCGTAGAGTTTTCTTGTATGCCTTCAATACTCTCAAAGTGTTTTGACTCACGTTCACGATTCCTTTCAATACATTGATAACTATCTCAGCTATAGCAAGAATCTGTTCCCTTGACGCTGTTCGTAGCACACACTGTCGCTGCTTTATAGATGTAGTGGATGCAATAAACCTTAGGAAATATATGGTAGAATCTACCCTTCCCATGGTGAAACTACGTTCAATATTCACTAGTTCCTCACTTTATACACGATGCAGCACTCCTCAGGAAATATCCTCGTTCTAATCCTGTACCCGTCTTCACACCCTTGAGTCATATCCAGAAATAGGTATCCATACGGTGTCTTCTGAGTAATATCATTATAAGCTTCAACTATAGCTGAAGAAAACTGTTTCCCCATTTGTCTAGCAATAGTTGATACCTGTCCTCCATCTCTAGGGTTTTTAAATATCGCATTATACTCTGTATTGAGAGAGATTGTACGCGCATGTCGCCCTGCCTCAAAAATGTTCTGTGATATAAAATATACGCTGATTCCCATATGATGTGACCCCACCGTAAACAGTTTCTGTATCTCTAAAGTGTTGACTACTTCTTTCATAAGATCGTCGAGTACAATCAGGCAATGCTCATTATTAACAAAAGAGTTTATAGTATGTAAATTAGGTAGTCCTTCGTGAAATTCTATATCGTCAATCTCACTTCTTATTTCCTCATACACTCTTTGATAAACCGAGTAACAGAACAGAACTTTTTTAGGGTAATTACCATTTTGATACATCACACGTCTCCTCTTTAGTATATTCATAACAAAAAATGTTTTACCGCACTTAGACGGACCACTTATACATAAGGTAGATGCCGGTTTCAGTAAAAGTTCATTCCTCGTAATCTCCTTTACAATTTCAGCCATGTTCCTCTTGTTTCTTCTTCTTCTTCTTCTTCTTCTTCTTCTTCTTCTTCTTCTTCTTCTTCTTCTTCTTTTACTCTTAGAGATGAATACTGTGTTTACCGATCGTAATTAGCTAGCGGCACGTTGGTGTGCGCACATAGCTGGCACCGCTCTTCGAAACCCCTCAGTCCCGCGAGCGATCCGGTGTTTACCGTGTTTACCGATCGTAATTAGCTAGTGGCACGTGGTGCCCACATAGCTGACACCGCTCTTCGAAACCCCTCAGTCCCGCGAGCGATCCCGCTCACATCTAGTGGTGCAGCCCTGGCGGATCGTGTGGGAACTATCCTAATGTACTGTACTGTACCGCACTGCCGCTCTACCGGAGTATGGTCGAACTCACTCGGCTGTATTATTGAACAGGGTGATCAGGGCTAATGTCAATCAGTCAATACATACATACATACATACATACATACATACATGTATGGAGGTTTCTTCCACTCCACCTTCTAATTACGATCGGTCAACATTTTATATCAAAGGACGTGTTTGCCACACACAGGTTTCCCTAAACTAATTACGAACGGCAAACACCGCACCCCTCCGAGACGTGTTTACCCCGCAGCTCGAGCCGCCCCGAAATGTGTGCTCGGCCGTGTTTACCCCTGCGGAGCACAATGTTTGCCCCTGCGGAGCACCACGCTCCGCTGAACGCGAACAATACCCGAGATAATCCCTTAAGGTGACCCGGCGCAGACTTCCCGGCACGGTATGCTCATAATACAAACAACCTCGACCAAAAGACAATAGATTGGGCAATAAACAAACGAAAGAACAATCTGCGGAGCACCACGCATGACTGATTTTAAACAATTGATTCTGTGGTCTATACAGCTATGTATACTACTTATACGTCGACCGTTTCCCCACTGAATCGGAGCGGGTTGGCTACGCAGTTATCACTGTGCAGCAACCTGGCCGAGCAGGCCCATTGGTAGCCTGGAAGCCTGGCCTAGTTAGACTAAAGGCCAGGTAACGGGTTCCAGTTTCGTGGTGCATTATTGGTAACGCCTCCATTGGCAGACCACCAGATACACTGGTTCCCAGGGTATCCACTAGGGGGCTCGGCGGAGATATACTACAGTCTAGGTGAAGGACGTAGGAACCCGTTACCAACCCTTATTCATATGGGCAGAAAACCAGTCTATCCCATTGGCTGTCTTGTAAAGAAGGGATAAACCAGACTGCAGTCGGGCCAGCTTGGTCATTTCCGACAGGCCTGTAATGACTATTCACTGTCAGCGATCAACAAAATCAGGTCTATACTATACGGCATATAGCCTATGATCCATGGGGGCCGCCCTGACACCCCCCGAGTAGGTGTTCTTCACTAAAGGAGGTGAAAAAGTAGCTGTTCTTCACTATTGGAGGTGCAAAAGAAGTGAGTGATGATTGGGAAATGTCACTTTTCTTGCCTTGCTCACATATGTAAATAAAGTGTTCCATGTAAAAGACCTCTATCCTGGGTTTTAGCATTATATCTTCCTGCTCTGTGATCGGTGTAGAGAGTCAAAGGAACCTTGGTAAAAATTGTAAGGCAGCTGAATTTCGTAAGAACAAAATACAGGTTTTGTCCCCCGACCACCTAGTGACTGCTTCATGAACTAATAATGGCTCTGTCCCCTATAGTACCCACTCGAAGGGGAACATGAACTCCTTGTAGAAGCGAGACGAGAACCATTGAAAAGGACATGTAATGTCTATGGTTGCCTTCTTTATGATATTCGAAACTAAGAAAGTAATTTTGATCTACGTATTATAGAGTGATTATGCGAAATGATGTTTTCTCTATATTACATAAATTTTCACCAACGGTGAGCCTTTAAGGTTGCAGTTAAAAATGTCTGAATGACTCAACATTGCATGATATAGATGGCAAGATCCCAAGGGACCGAAACCTATTGGGCTGCACTCTCAGGCAACTCCTGCCTTCTTCCCTGATCTCAGAATCTTGAAATTCAACCCCTACCACTTCACCAACTGATCTTCAGACATACTAATTATGAAGAACCTAAACCTACTTGCTTGTGACCACAGAAGGCATTGTGACTGGTCTAAGCCTCATACCTGTCTGTTAATCGAAAGATACCTCGTCTCATTGATCCCTTGACCTCGTTCGGCTGTCCACGGGATGTTTACAGGTCAATCCCTAGTGAAGAGAATGTGACCTGGTAAGTAGTATACAAGAACTTTAGTTTGGCTCAGGATACGATAAACATATGTTTGATGATTGTGTCTACTTCACAATAAAAACTGCCCATAAACTATTTTTGATGTAACAAGAATGGGAACATTGTCATATTGTCTTGTTGTGTTTTGTCCTGTATGAAAATTTAAAAAAAATAAAAAATCGGGAGAAGAAATAATATTCCATGGGTGAGATGTGACACATGTATTTCGAAAATCTGTAGAAACAGGGTAGATTATTTCACCAGTGCATGACAACCCTATAACATTTAAAAATGTATCTGTTTCTTTATGGCTGCTAGAATAGTTGTGTGTATATATCCTGTACAAATCACATTGAAACATGATTTTCATGACTAGTTGACAATAAAACATTCTTCACAATAAAAAAAAAAAAGAATGGGAACATGTTATGTGGCCTTCAATTCATAGAGTAACCTCTACATTGCCACTTCTACTGCGCCACACTATCATATTTATCAAATCACAAAGAATTCCTTACCGAAGGAAACATGTTTAATGATGTTCTATCTTGAAATTGCCTCTTCCTTCCTTCATGATATCACAGGATATGGTCTTATAAATAGGATCTAGAATCTAGAAAACATGACCAGTAAAACTGTCAATAAAACTGTAAAACCTTTCATCATACCTATATCCGCACATCTGTAAAATGTGACACTTGGTGCAATACAACAGAACAAATGACGTAGTCTATGGGCGACGTGGAAGGGTAATAACAATGCAGGCCATGCAATAAAGGAGTGGGCCAACCGTGATTAGTTTAGCCTCAGGGGAAGGACTTATGGCAATATGAGCAAGAAGCTGCAAGACGACACTGATTAATGCAGTCTTTATCCTGCAGCTGGGGACTCTTGTATTTCAGACTAGACAATCATTGAGCAGATCAGTCTCTGCACTTAGGCGGTCACGGGGGACAGATAAGGAATGGTTATTTTCTGACGCCACCAAATGAAGACCGTCCGTAATATAATTGAATAAGTGGCATTATATACACTGAACATACATGTTTCAATGACAGGGATTTCTTTAGTCAACTTAAGGTGACTGAAAAGGGATGTCCACCTACTATGATCTTTGCAGCAGGAGCATATTGTAGAGGTTTCTTAGTAAAAATTATATATCGTGTCGGAAAGAAATGTGAAATCGGAGTGATGGATCAGGGACCTGTTTCATGGCTCTACGAAATATCGTTATTTTCCACTAGCGGTCACTTAACGAAAATTCCATTTCAAGAGCTACTTCCGTTAAATTATTACGAAATTCCGTTATTTCACTTGTGGTCTAACGGAATTAGCGTTTCACACATACCTAAATCGTTCCTTGTACCTTCGCTTGTTCTCTCCCATCTACGAGAGGGTATACCCTCTCGTATGTGTGGTTTCTACTCACTTTGGAGCTGCTCATCATGGAGGACGCACCGTCAACCGAAATACTATGGTGACCGTGTCGATCCGCTCAAAATTTTCGATGAGCGATTATTCCTTAAACGGTACAGGCTTTCTTAGGCACTAGTTTATGATTTAGCCTACCGCTTTCAAGCCTCTGGATTTAATTCGGTTCAAGTGATGACCGGAGGTGCACTATCTGCGGAATGCAGGGTAAGTTGCTTTATATTAGCTCTTCTCCTGCTTTCTTTTTGTACTCTTCGTTCCTTTCCCTTTTTAATTCTTCTTAAAAATTTGGCCCACTACATATGTATATCTCCTTTTATATATTTCCCTTCTACTTACATCTATTTTAGGTCTGCATTGCCCTACGTTACTTTGCAACTGGGGCAAACTACAGCATCATAGGCGACTTTCAGGGAGTTTCAAAGAGCACTGTCTCCCGCTGCATTCACGAGTTCACAGAATTCCTGACACACCAAAGCACTACGAGGACATCCCAATAAAAAGCCTAGGCTGCACTAACATATGGGCCATCTGGGCTCGTTTAATAATCTTGGATCGTACATGAAGACACTTTTCCGTTGCTCGTTATCATTTAATAATATTTAAGTCTGTTCGCTTAGACAGTTTTAGCCGTCCATAAGGTAGCCAGTAAGTGTTGAATAAAGTTGACCCACATCGTCCCTGGGTCTCTATGGCGTACAGTAAAGGGTCTACATGTGCGATCCTAGATTATTAAACGGGTCCCCGCATCGTAGTGCATCAAGGGGTCTTCAATTTCTCTCGTCATAGATGGACACCCCCCTTTAGAAATACACCATCAACCAACACAACTTCTTCCGAGTCATACGAATCTGTCTAAAGCCGTTGCTGATTAACCCTTTAAGGGCGAATGATGCCTTGAGGCATCATCCAGGCCAGGGCGAATGATGCCCTGAGGCATCATCCAGTCCAGGGCGAATGGTGCCTTGAGGCATCATTTCTCAAAAATCTACAAAATCATTTTTAACAAAATATAATAGAGAAACATTAATGAAATTTTCACAGAATGTAAGTATGATACTATTATTAGTATTTCTATTAAAAAGAAATAAAATAATTAAGATTATATATCATATCGTGTGATTTAACAATTGAATTGTAGGTTTTAACGACTGTGTGCCCGTCCCCTAGCGGTATAAAGTGCCACCAGCACCCGTCCTCCAGGCAGTAGCTTGTCCACAGGCACCCATCCTTAAAGGGTTAATCAACCATGATCACCCTATATATCTATCTGATGCTATGTGACAATGTGTTGCCATGTGACACCATGCCACATCTGATATCTTTATGAATCCCCGACCCGATGTTCTGTCTGTCCACTCCATAAACATGCTAACTAAGATCTGCTTGGAGAATGACTTTCCGCCACATTTTCCTCTTGGTCAATTAGTTCAAAGCGTGCATATTGTTCGATACATGACCCCCGTTAGCGCGGGGTGTCCTCGTACGCGGGATGTCCGTTAGCGCGGGGTGTCCGCGTACGCGGGATGTCCGTTAGGCGGGGTCCTACTCTAAATCGAGAGTTTAAGTGTGTTATCATTTAACCTCCACAAAGTTATAAAAACCTCATATCTTAAGTGTTTCCTCTGTGTTAGGCCTGGCGTCCACCTACTACGATAGAATCGTAGACCTCCCGATATGGCACTGATACAAAATGTCAAAATCGGTGCCATATCGGGAAGGTGCAAAATCGTAGACATATGTCTAGACAAGCCAATCCACCATGCATTATATGGGTTTTTTATCGGTGTCTAATCGCAGAAACGTGGTCATATGCCCCGATATCAGGTAACCTTCCGACGCGATTTTGATTTTTCATCGGGAGGTGCATCGTAGACCATATCGGTGCCATATCGTAGTAGGTGGACGCCGGGCCTTAGTGTACCTTAATCTGATGTAACAGGCAATGAGAAACCGTCAAGAATCTTCAAGTCTCCTCTTCAGTTGTGTAGGGCGGTCGCTTTCAATCATAAATATCATGTATATGGCAATGATATTTTTCTTTGCTTTATTGTTAGATACCCTACCAATCTCTCTTTCTATTTTATCAAGCAGATGTGTTCATCTTCAGTAGTTGACACATGCACAATTGATTATTTTCGCTAGAATTATCATAACATATAATTATCATTCATGTTACCATCTCCTTTTCAATAATTATCTTCTCTCCTTTTATTACACCCATTTAAGTTTGACTATGATTATTGCTGCAAAATTATATAGTACTGTATTCATTAAGATAAAATAATAATGCACGGAGAATCATCAATGTAAAGGTAAATAAGTCTCAAAGATTTTCTAAGAATCACTGGATTCAGGGGTTTGTGTCTGACTACCCTGGATTATAAGAAATTATCTTTTGCAGTTGTACAGTCGTACATGGGACTCTACGTGTACACGCTCCGTCTCTTTTCCCTCGTAAACGTAAATGAGTTAGTAAATGTTATCTCACCCAAGATTTTTTTTCTCCATAGACTTAACATTGGAAACTCGTATCTAACACCCATTAGATATTTAGGAAAAATATCCAATGGGGGATAATGTCACAAATGTTAGCCCATCAGTCAATATTAAGGGTGAGATAAATTCAGAAACCCATTCAAGTTTAGGGTCAGAGCTCGATCCCATCTCATTTGAATCACATAGCAATTCACGCGGCTTCGCCTTGTGAATTGCTACGTGATTCAAACTCGATGGGATACGAGCTCAGACCCTAAACTTTCATGGGTTTCCTCTATATTATCTACCACAATACAAAGTTCTTAAACTTCAATGTTGCATTGGACACAATCTCCCAAGAAACCATTTGTTCATGGAAAATTACAGCAGGTAAATTCTGCGGTGAAAAACACATTCTCGCCTGAAATGTATTAATGCACATCCGCTGGCGAGTTATAAAGAGTGCAATGTTGTCAGTTAGATGAGGTTGGTGACCTTCGTAAATTACCAGAGTAGGGATGTTGTCATGTCTTTGAGTGTTGTTTAATCCTCCCACACAACGCCTAATCAGCCCTAAGCTATTGCCTTTTTAGGGTCAGTCGCGCTGATATTTGTCTGGAGTATTTTTGATGTTTGGTAGCCTGTCTACTAACTCTATTTTTCATGTTCCGAACTGTTTGTTGTTTGGCAATGATATTCCCCACTGAGACCATATGTTCTATGGGAATGTTTATGTAATATAAATTATTATTTTCTACAATTTGTATCATCTATCTTCTATTCCAATCAACAGGACATGCATAAAACACAATCAAATTAATAGAGCTATTAGAAATCAAAGCTCGTAATTCAGACATATATAAACAAGGAAACGTTTTTTGCGGTGTCGCCAGAAGACTTGTCCTCGATATTTATCCAGGTCCAGTCATAGAAAATTGAAAGGTGACTTGACCTTTCTTAATTACGTACTAATTAATTGGAAGTGTGTGGCCTGCTAAAAAGACTATTGTACGGTAACAAACATATTTAATACGAACTGTGTTTCTCATTGGTGTGCCAGGATGCCAGGATGCACCTATTGATAATTGTCTTACTTTACATATAGGTCAGGTAACGTATAGTATAGCTATTTATGCTACCCCTAATATAAAATCCCATAGGCTTAACATTGAGTTTCCGTATGCCACGCTGAGTGGCATACGGATTTTTATATGCCACTAGTGGCATACAGCATTGTTATCACATAATATTCCAAAATCGAGGAGATAGGGTAGGATAAAATCAAAACCTAATTCGTTTTAATCTTGGTCTACATTCCACTCCTGAAGTTTTGGCTCCGGACTTCACTCTGCTTCTCCTCATGAAGTCACTTTGCCAAACTCCAGTCGTGGAATACGGTGGCCAAGATTAAACCTCATCTAGATTTACGATATTAGAGCATGCTTATATTGCTCTAAAGGTGAGAGTGCTCACATAGACCTCTAGCTTGCTGCAATAAAACTATGCCTTCACTATCTGCATGCTGTTCGCTCTGATATTGTGCAATGAGCAGAGAGCCAGTGTCTCAGGGTCTATGAGATGTGCAGAACTAACCATAACCAGTCACTGGAGACCGAAGTATAATTACATATGTTCTACGTTATTTTCTGTCAGAAATATGTACCTCGTTCTTTTAACTCTATTTCTGACATACAAAAATACCCAAAACGGATTTAATCTAGTCACAGTATACGAGGAAAATTGTGAGATGAAAACAACGTTTTCCGTACTCCACCGAATATGCAGACCAATTTAATTTCGCCAAGTGGGTTTCTAATTTTCTGACCCCGTATAACATTACCAATTAATATAATAACTCACCCAATTAGCCAATGAGTATTGGGTACACTACCTTCACGGCCATAGAGTATTTGTGCCTAACGTTTAGTCTATGGAAAAATACCAGGGTGAGATAAACTATGTTTCTCTTTGCTACTTACCAGGAGGCCTCTAATGACTCTCACCTAAAAACACGATTTCAACATGGCAAGTTGACGTTTTATGTCAATAATGAATACGCCAACAGCCTTACAAAGTATCTTAGCTTTTTCGCTTCATATCGTACCCCTTCATTTCGAGATAAATTTAAATATTTTCTTCTGAGTTTATTCATCATATTGAACACATTTCTTGAATAAAATTCACAAATTTTGCTATTTATTCTTTGTTTTAACTAAGTAACTCCGTCTTTTTCATTGGGTTGTTTTCTGTAATGAATGTGTGATGTTAGCGGTTCGTTTGCCCGCTTTGAGAACAACGCTGACCAATTTGTAAATTTGCTAGTTAATCAAAGTTCTGATTCTGCTATTCTGATAGACATGGGTTATTTATGAGATGAGTTTATTCTAAAGGATAATACAATTGACATATCAATATATGTCTCCTCATATTTCTATGATATCGGAATATCGCTAGAACGATCGAGTGGCCAGTTAAGATAAAGTAATTAAGAGGTACAGATACAAAATCAGGGCAGAAAGGTTTCATCTAGACTGGACCAAAATTCGGGTATTTTGCTCACTCTGATCGCAAATCCGTGGTACCGTACTGCACTGGAAGCACACACAGAGAAATACCGTCCGTTGCCACAGTCAGTCCCTTGTATATATATCACCATACCTTTAAATCCTAGAACCCCTTTCTGTAATTGATAACTCTACCTTATATAAATCCTAATATTCATTCGTAATCAGCGAACGTTTGGGAAATAGGAATTGAGGAGAATCCTCCTAGTACAGGAGCATCAAATAGACATTAGGGTAAGCCTAAGTCAGGTAGTCCGGTTAATCGGAAGGTAATTCAATTAGAAGTGGTGACGACGACGGCGCCAGGAAAAAGTTGTCCTGCTGGCAAACTATTACCATTGTTCCAGTCACTCAGTCTGGTCCTACTGGCATAATCTCATTAATTAAGGTCGCTTTGAGCAAACAAAAGGCCAGCAGTGAAGTTTCTTTTAAAAACCAGTGGTAATGAGCGCCTACCTCTTAATGAGGCCACCTTGGAGCCTCTCGTCACTGCGCCATCTGGTGGATTCTCACGTAATCTCCCCTGACACCTGGTGGTAAACGATGAAACCACCAAAAACACATAAAAAACTTTTCTTTTCAAAGAGGAAAACTTAAACTTCTACTTCATATAAAACATGTGTACTTATATAAGGCCAAACACTTATGTGGTATATTGATTCAACAACATTCATAAACAGGAATTGCGTATGGACGTAGCGCAAAGGTAGCTCACGACCATAGTGAAGTAAAGGCTGTCCCATGCTTGTTTATATATCAGTGGTATTTTTCCCCCTCGTTAAAGGCCGGGTTTTCATTGGTTTTCATGTTAACAAGGTTGTTTGGCCTTGATTGCCCCTGAGTGGTATTTTCTCAGCTTGCTCTCAGTCATAGTGCCTCTCCTGTGTGTAAAGGGGTAGGTAGGAGTGGAGGGGGGGGGGGGGGGAGGATTGGACTTGGTTTGCCCAGTGGAAGATCTAACCTTGGTTAGAACTGGAGTTTATTGAATAAAAAAAAAAAAAAAAAAAAAAAAAAAAAGGGGAGTGTGTCCAGCAACTGTGTGCTTAGATGACTGGTTTTTGGGCGTTCTGATTATGGCAAGCCAATGTTTCCAAAACGTGTGAGTATTTGAAAACATGTAGAACCTGGGTTTTTTTTTGTGTTTTAGGGGCATCTGTGGTTTCGACTTTCCTTGAGGTCTCGTCAGGTGAGGTGTTGTCCAGCTGGTCCAAAGGCACGTAAGGCGGGGCGGCGTCCTTGGCAACAGCTCACTCTCTCCCGCTCCCGTATTAATCCAAACCCCGTTAGCCATAATGTTTTCCTTCCCCAAACACACATGTGATAGTGCTAAAAGCCACATCATGCACTTACAAGCTCTGCCTATCTCTATTCACGCTTGGGAGTGTCCAGTAAGACTTGTCCCACAATGTATGTAGTTTTAGCAGCAGCCCACCTGAAGCCTCCTCCACATCTGACCATCACTGAATCATCTTTAACCGTGCAGCCGTCATGACTTCTCACATTCCCCTCAAGTCTCCGACTCTAGGCTCACTGTGCGACGCCCCTTCGGCTCGAGGCTGTGCAACCAGTCCCAGATATCCAGGAACTGTCCAAGAAAGAGGCATTGCTCTGGCCAGAGGGGTTTTATAGAGCCACAGGGTGCACTAGACAACCTGCTCTGAGTATCTCGCCATCATCTTCAGCACGCTATCCACATCACCGGCTCTTCCCCTATCCAGGGTGCACTTCACTTCATGCACGCTCGTGATATTCTCCAAAACCAAAATGGGCATGGCTCCCGGCGGGCAGGGGGATCTCATAGAGCTGCTCAATATACACAAGACTCCCTGCTCTGCTCTGAGCCTCCCGCCACTCGCCCAGAGAATTTCAGCTTTCTAACCAGGGTCTGCTTCACAAAGACAGACTCACCCAAGCAGATGTTCATCTCGCCCTCTCAACACTGCTCATCTTGCAACTGGTCTACTCCCTCCTCCCCCCTGAGTGAGGGCCCCGTAATCTCCAGGCCACCTCCTTATCCTTCTGGTATACCTTTTTCGTTGCACTGGAGGCCCCGTAGGGTCCCGCGCTAGGAAAAGATTTCCAACAGGATCACATGACAGTCACGTAACTTTCCGACCAATCAGAAGCGCCAAAACTGGGTATGCAGGTGAGGCCGCGGGAACCTCCGCGGTCTGCTTCCCCCTTCTCTCTAATCCGCGGTCACAACACGGTGGGGAAGGAACTCTCAACAAGCTAAGCCTCTTGACACACCACCTCCTTATCCTTCTCTCCAGTGCCTTCGAGTTTCTGCACTCTGATCTCTGTAGCCAAGACTCTCACGAGCTTGGCATTTTTATCTCACCAACACGAACTGCTCACATCCATTTACACTTATTCACCAACTCTCATCGGACTGAATAAAGTCTCTCAATTTTCTCAGCCACTCCTGCGTCTGGGTCAATCATTGGTGGTGAATCTGTGAGCAGTACTGTTTACAACGCAGCAGGGCCTGGAGACTGCAACGCCATCTGGCGTCTCTCTCCACATAGAGCCTCCCCACCTGACAGCCCTCATGACGTCACTATGCTGCCGCTTCGCCGATATGGCTCCTTGGATTTTGTTCCACCCACCCACCAAGAAAAAATATAAACAAAAGAGGGACTGGCATTTTTATCTCACTTTCATTAACTGTTCACATCCGTCTAATCTTGTTCACCAACTTACGTGGGACTCAATTAATTGTTTCAACAACTCCCGCATTGAGTCAATAATTAATATATATACAGCTTATATTACACGATGGTGTAAAGATGATGAACTGAAAATCTCATGTTGTGAACAAAATTAGGAAAATGAGGTACGGTAGACATATTTGTGGGTAGAGCAAATGTTTTTGAAGAAGGGGTGACAGAAGTGGATGCCGTGACGCCATCATTGGACGCCAGAGCTACACTACCCTGGTCGCTAGAGCTACACTACGCTAGCTCTGGTTGGGGTAAAATCCATACCACCTTGACGCATAAACTGTAAGTGTCCGTGCCTCTCTTTTGTGTAACATGGGTCTTTGTTTGGAGGGTGTGATATTTCTCACTCTTGAAGCCATTTTAAGATATTCATATTTCCTTTTGTGTGTATTTTGAATAATATATCCACATAGGTAGACTTTATTATCAATTTGGTAAGCTGTGCATATTCTTGATAAGGATTTATGTTCTCAATACCCACCTTCTTGGTCTGAGAGTGAGAATTCGTGGCAGGACGTGGGTTTAACATGGAGGTTGCAAGTTCCAACGAGGTGACGTTGTGATCATGGCAGAGAGTCCCGTCGTTTGTGTCATTACCCGTCACTGGTTGATGTTGAAGTTATGTTTGTTGTGAAAATGAATCATAGCAGGGGAGTTGTGCCAACGTTAACCCTTTAAGGACGCATGATGCCTGGAGGCATCACCACGCTAAAGACGCATGATGCCTGAAGGCATCACCGCACTAAAGACGCATGATGCCTTGAGGCATCATTGTCCCAATATTAAGAAAAATGTTTTAACAAAGAAATAATAGAGCAATATTTATGAAATCTTCAGAAAATGTAGATATAATATCATATTTAGTATTTCTATTAAAAAGAAATAAAATATTTGTGATTATGTATCATATTGCATGATTACAAACTTGGATATCAGTTTTAACTATTATGTGGCCGTCCTGTAGCAAGAGAGACTGCCACCAGTATCCGTCCTTATGGGAGTAGCTGGACCCCAGGCAGCTGTCCTTAAAGGGTTAACTAAAACAGTGAAAAGTATAAACAAGGTTCCGATAAATCAGTTGAAAAAACATATATATATAATTGGCGACAAATTCAAAGAGGAAGGGCGCAATGGCGATTATGGGATATTTATCCCACCCCTGGTACAGGTTGTGCCATTGAGTTAACGTTGAAATAAAATACGCCACGCTCACCTATGTAGAGTGTCAATTCTCTGCCATTGGAGTGGCGGAGAATCTATGTATGGTGCGACCAATGAACGTCGCGGAAAAGAAAATAGTTCCAGCGCCATTGTTTGAACCGCAGCTGCAGCAACAATAGTTCCGACGCCATTGTTTGAACAATTCAATACATGATTATGTTATTGCTTAAAATCGACTGTAAGGTCCGTGTTGGGGGTGAGATAAAAACAGAACCGCTTTCGAAACGTATTTTGAACCACTACGCTCACTCGTTTGGATGCTCCGTATCATCACTCGGCTACGCCTCGTGACGATTACTACACATCCAAACTTGTGGCGTAGTGGTTCAAAATATGTTTCTAAAGACAGTTCTGCTTAAGTGCTGGTAGTTATTGGTGGCGTTTGTGGTTATGGATTGAAATGCACAGAACAGATTTCTAATAAGCTGACCTTGGTTAACTATTGATCAATCATCATCGTTGTTTAATCATCATGTCATATCAACCATGTAATCTAATAGGTTTTAAGAAAAACTACTATGTAGATATGTTTCAAAACCCTGATCGCCATTTCTTGGAAGACCAGTGTAATAACAATGATACAAATAAAGGTGTAAATAAACGCTACTATAATGAAATTTGTTTAGGAATAAGTTAATGTAATAGGACACTGTTGGGGGTTAATAAACTATATGTTTGCAATCTCATTCAAGCATTCTGACTGATCACGATAGCTAAGACACTACACATCATCACAGAAATACTTTAATTGTTTTCAGTATTGTCTACATTGCTGAAGCAATCATTTTGCCTTAATTACTTTACAACAAAAAACTAATTAGGTTAAGGTAGACATGCTCATCAACCCCGACATATGCATGTGAATCATTTTCAATCATCACTCGTCAAAGATAATAACGCAACCTCTGCTGGCCTTCCTAGAGCCAAGTTGTCTGGCAGGCATATGGCAGGTTCTCACACATAGATAAGCCTGGTCTGCAATTATTTCATCTGCAGACTTGATATTGAGTTCCATAGGTTTAGGTCCGTATATTACAACTTACGCTTTAGCCCTTAGTTTCTCCTACACCTTGAATGAGACCCGTTATACTAAAATATATCTACTAGTAATTGGAATAATGGATATTTAATTTTTTGAGCGAAATGTTAAATCAGTGCCAATTCCCAGAGGTGCGTATATTTGCAACCCCCACAATACCATCGATCTATTTTCTTATCGTGTCTTCCATAATGATACTTCCCTCATTTCCTGAAAAAAGGACATTCTTTATGATAAAGACAAATATGTTGAAATATGTAAGCGGAATATAAATGAAAATAAACCCAAATCAGGGAAGTGGGTCTGAAATTGAAGGGTGTTGTTTAATGGTGGGTTGGACGATTTTGAAGTGAGTAAAACATGTTGATGATAGGTGCTTGGGGTAACCTAATAGAGGGAGAATTGTGGATGTGGGTTGTATACAGGGGTTAAGATTCTTCCAAGGAATGACACTAACCATCCCTCTGCGACATATGGAGAAGGCAATTCTAAATCATTTAAAACTTTAGAAATATAATTGGAACAAAAAGTACATACATTTTCTTTTTAAAACCTTGCAGTAGTACTGGTAATGTCACAAACAATACAACCCAATCACAGTACCAAGAATAGACTGCTATTCCCATAAAACTGTTTGCCCCTGATATGTGGCCCCATTTCGTATCAGATGAATAATCAAATATCCCAGAATGATTTTCCTATAAATGAGACAACCTTCCCTGCTCTCTGACAGGTTGAACCATAGAGCTTCACGATGGCAGAAGCTGCTGGTATTGTTTGGCAGCTTCATTCTAATCACGAGAGTCGAAATAAGCTAGCTCATATCTGCTCGAATGTCGTCTGCTCTGAACTGACGAATCAGGCACAGTTTGACGCGGGAAAGCTAATGGTGTCCAAAGAAAACACCACCGCCTCTAAATGGTGGGTTATACTGAGCGCGTGATCATGCCTATCATGAAATTGGTTTTATGCTTCTGCCACCGGTTGTCAGAAATGGAGGGAAATTGTTGCGTGAGCTGCAACATTGTATAATCTAGGTACCTAGTAGCAAATACCCGATGCTGTAGAATTCACCCGCCTCTATGCGCATAATTAAAGGCTTGGGGTTTTGCTTTTCAAGAGCATCTCATACCCAGATTGATGCATGGACATTGAAATTCCCTGCTGTGTTGTTATAGGTTCACTAAAACTTTTGGATTTCATAAATAAGTGCACTCGAGAGTCTAAAACATCCACTTGCCTAATGGAATTTCGCTAAATAAATGTCAACTTGTAAACGGAAATTAACTTGAAATGCCAGAGTCATGGAATTGTGCGATCGAATCAGTGACAAAAATGCGCCTTCAGAAAGAGGCTGAAAACAATGACCAACATTTATACATTTACGACTAGTTGAAGCAATAATCAGTTTGTACCCTGAGGCAATGACAAGGAGATTATTAATGCCCTTATACCCTGATTTCTACCTCCATGCCCCTGATTACACCCATTTAGCACTACTGGTAACAATTTTCCTAAACCCAATTGTGCAGTAATTGTAAATTACCTATAATTTACTGCCGGGCTGTAGTCACTCGCTGTATAATAGAACATATATTCATAACAAGTAACACTGTGGTGGTTAATCAAACATTTCAGCTAACTTCACTAACTGGTCACATGACCACGTGACGCGTCTACTAGCGTCATTCCTGCTTTTGCATTCACTGTTGATGCACGGGAATTTTTTCATTACCCACCCACCCACACCATTTTCCTATTTTAACCTATTGCCATAGGGCTCATAATGTATAATCGTTTATCTCTCTTATCCTTTTATCACTTTATCTGGAATGTGTTTATCTGTTTTTACCATGCAATGTCTTATCAATTCCATGTGCAATAAATTCATTTTTACTTGCAGCCCGGCTTTTGTTAATTATACCCCATACTCCCCTTCCCTCTATTCAGATGTGCCTCCTTGAGATATCATATAAAAGGCCACTAAGCCAGTTCTCCGTGTCTTTGTTGCTGTTAGTAGGGACGTCATATTTTGACTCCTTGTTACAATCTGAGTTCGCTAATGTGTTGATTTTAATTCATAATCACTTTGGACATTATAAAGTTGAATGGAATTAAGTTAAAAATACAATGTCCTCCTGGTGAGGTGCCTTAAAGACATATCCTACAATTCAGAGTGGCGCCACCTGGTGATTTCAAAATAATGTAAAGTATTAGTCAAAACTGGTTTCTTGTGATTCATTCTAATTCGACATGAGTAAATTTAAAATTGTATACAATCTTAATAAGTGAAATAGGCTAATTTGCATTTGCTTGAATTACATAGGAAATGTACTATAGAATGTGGTTGCCTTCAATTCTTTCAAAAATAAGGATGGTGAACTGATTTTTAAAACCTAAATAAGCAGTACTAGATATGTACTTTATTCTATGAAAGTTTTTGGAAAATGACTTGGGTTTTACTATGTGAAAAATACTTTTTAGAATTTCTATATATTCTAGTCTAAAATTATCATATTATTGATATATAAATCAAAAACTAGCACGGTGACCCCCGATATTTAAGTTAGACATATATTCAAAAGCACTTGGAAATCATCACATTAAATTTTCAGGGAATTAATATGGGTTTTAATTTTCAAGCCAAATTATCCGATATCCCTTAAACAAGATATGTCCAGTGTCTACTGCGAGAAAGTCGGTAGTTACGAAAGTTAATAAGCAATTCTCGCGTTGCTGGTATGCAACGCGACTTGAACAGTAGCCAAAGAAGCATATCGCGACTATCTATCTGTGATTCTTGTGATATCAGATTATCGGTTGTCACTATATATAAAAAAAAAAATTTAAAAAAAAAAAAAAAATTACTCATATGAAGTCCAAATGATACCTTTGGATCAAATACCTAACCAGTACTCATACTGAAGCCGATTTCCATAACACTAGGATCATCAACATTCCCAACCCATTCCATGAATAAGGTAGAGCCCAGGAATCACTTCTATATTGTGTTTGTATGTTACTCGATCAAGCGAATTGGACAGTGACCCATCGACCACCCCAGACACCAGAGTAATTCACAATGTGATTTGTTTACGTGAAGCTCTATTCTGACCCAATCCCTAGACAGACTTTGCCTATTGGATTACGCCACTTCTGGAAGCTATCTTTGCAAACAGTGGCTTATTGCCTGAGAACCTGCTTTCGGTCCCGAGGAGGTATATCTGTTGTGGAATGCTTTATCTTATTGATGAGGGAGCTGACGCTTTCTGTTTATCCATACTGATGATTTACATTCAGTTCCGCCCGACTTTGTAATCTCAGTTGGATTCGGTCCGTATGATTCCTTGGCTTTGGGAACCTCCTCCATAACATTGGTATAGACAGGTACTCCCTCATTTGTAAGTCATGCAATACGGGGCAGACATTTACCAGATTTCGGCTTCCATCCGTTATATATTTTTGTCGGAGAGGATTCTGGTTATGCTGAGCAATGACTGGATAGTGCCCTCGGTAAAGGGGAAGTTTTCAAATGGAGGTGGGACCCATTTAATAAAATAGGTTCGAACATGTAGACCCTTTTCTGTTTGCCATAATGACCCAGAGACGACGTGGGTCAATTGTATTTAACATTTATGGATGACCTTGTGGACGGCTAATACTGCCTTAGCGAATGGACTTACATATCATCAAACTATAGCCCTTGTACGAGGTACAGAAAAGGGTCTTCATGTACGATCCTAGAGGTCAGTGATGGTCTATTTCGAATTTGTGATATCAAATCTCCCATATAATATCCACTTCCATCACATAAGATTCAAGAAGATACAATAGAATTATGTCGATTTTCATAAGATACAAATAAATATCAATGTTTAATCCAAATTCTACTCTACTTGATAAGAGCCATGGCATATTCTCGGACAAGAACGTTCCAATTGTGCGTTTTGGGATCAGCACAACATCACTCAACATATTGAGTAATATCTAACCCATAGGCAAGCACGTATATCAAATCGCGTATGTAAACTTCCTACGCTTGTGGCTGTGTTATTTTATATATCTATCTCAGCTATCGATTGGGTCACATAACCAATAGAGGATGTAGGAGACGGAGGCTGTGATGTGCCAATTTCAAATTTAAATGTTAAGAATAGAATAACACAAACTTAATCTAATATATCAAGCAAAGGGAAATATATAGATTGAGATTTTGATAATAAAAGTAAGAACTAACTCTGATATCATAAACAAATTTTTTTTCAGACATTGCCAGAACTCTGGCCGACTGAAAAAATACCACAAATAACTCTGATATCATACTATGGAAAATAAAATTTAGACATTCAGATATTTAACTTTTTAAACTCAGGTATCAAGCATGATAACGACTAAGTCCTCCCACAACCAGAAATTATTTTCCATCAGTGTCTTTAAAAAAAACTCAAAACACACTTTAACCAATATAGAACCTTACATAACACATTTAGCCGCGAAACATTGACCCTTCTATTCATCAGGAAGCGAATCTTAATTAAGAATGTTTATGCTTGACTGATAGGTGTTTGATGTACAGCTATCCATCTTACATGATTGGTGGACTTGTGATCCACGAAACTAGACAGATGGTGGTGTGAATGTCAGAGGGCGGCTGCAAGTGGTTGGAGTGCCCCAAGGCTTGACTTTTAGGTCAAAAGCCACTTAGCCACGCTTCAGTCCTCTCAGGCTTACATTTGTCAAAGCCCTTTGCATAGTCATCCTTCTCTGACTGTACGCAAATTGATTAGAATCTTGACAGGCAGACAAGCCACTGCTGTCAGGTGGTAAGCTAAACAAACACACGCTAGCACTTCAGACTGTGCTCAGCCAAATGGTCTCAGTGTAGGAGTTGAAGTACATGTCTCTACGTACAATATGCTTGAATACAAATTACTATAACCTGCTTCTGTCATCTATATAGCGTCTGAATGCCATGGAGATTCTATAATAAATCAAAGGAATAATATATACCATTTTCTGTCCAGATTATAACGTTCGATATTGTCCTACTAAGGACATTGTTTAATATCTGTTTAATTACTTCTCAGCAACATATAAATGAATAAATATTACCATTAACTGATTGAATAGATTATATATGGACGGTCATGTTCTTCAATGGATACCACAAAAAATAAGACTAAAAAATAAACTCCCAATATAGAAAAGAGTGTTTTGAGATGACAATTTCCAGGATTTTATAGTATTCAGACCGTACCTTTGCGTTTTCATAGTGACGAACTTGTGAAGCTGCATTGACAGAAGTGAAGAAAATCTAACACAGTGCCACCATACCTTCACCCAGGCCATCTAACAGTTTGCCTGGGAACAAGTTGTTTTTTTATTTGTGGGTTCTGAGACCAGAAAGACTTATCAAGAAATATTCCCAGCTCACCAATTCGATAATTAAGCCTACCTCTATAGTCATTTTATTAAAAAGTACACACAAAAGGAAATAAGAATATGTACAATAGGCAACTGTCAACAGTTATGAAATTGGGAAATATAGGAATTGTTATATGAACTTCACAGACGATGCACTTGTTTCTTCTTCAGCTTTAAACCACTTTATAATGTGGATCCACATGTGATTGGACTGCCCTTCAAGTGAGCACATGTGGCATGTTGACAAAGAAAACCCTGCAACACATGAGGTGCTTTCCAGTGAAGAAAGTGATCATTGTTACTGATGTCTTATTTTGCGCAACAAACAACAGAAATAAGGGTATATTATTTAGCATACAGATATTTGGTCAATACGGTCAATCCAGCCACTGCTGAGTTCAAATCAACATCATAACACCACAATCACAACAAGAAGAGAAAAGAACAACTCGGTCTACCGTCAAGACAAATGTCAAACTTGAGAAACCACGAACTGAAAAATTTAGACGTTGTCCTATCTATAGAGGCACTGTAGTATGGAACTCTTTAACCCTAGCAACGCAAACTACTGGCTCAAAAAGTCATTTTAAAAAGGAGATGTTAAAATCGCTCAAATAAGGTTCAAGATCGAGTTAAAACTTACAGTATCAACATACACAAACCTATGCCTACCGTAAGATGATACATGTGATCTATACCGTTATATGCTAGTTAAATTATTACCCTTCATACATGTTCATTGTATATATCATCACATGACCTACATAAGGTCTAAGTTATATGTTCATCAAAAATGATCGGATGTAAGGAAGAACAATGTGCCTACATTGAGGATGTCAATAAAGATCTTAAAAAAAAAAAAAAAATCTAGTCGAGAAATGGTCACCGCCCATCCATTTTACCAAGATTTATTGCAAAATAAATGAAAAAAAAAAAGACAATCACTCCGCCGATACTCGTCGTAACTTTAATTATAAAATACTGTCCAATATTAAATGGATTCGTTGTTGTCATTACAGCAATCCTCTTCGACTCGCAAGGTCATTGGTTCAATCTCTGGTTTTGTCACTTGGTTTCCTGGATTGACTTTCACTATCTCACTGATTTGACTTTGGCCTGACGTACGCAACAAAATGTTATAAATGGTTTCTTAATTACTGAGAGCTGAAATTAGGACGCGTCTGTGTAATGGGTTCTAATCTCTGGTGAACTATAGGCAGATGTAGCAGATATTCTCCCAGCACAGTGTGTCCCGGCTCCACCAATGTACATTATTTACAGACCCCTATGATTAATACCTCGAAAAAGATATCAAATTCAATTCTTGGTTCAGCTTAAATGTGTTGAGTGTCACACAGTACCATAATATTTCTTGCAATGTGTTAAAACATCTACTTCCGTTATTTCTAGTTGGACCAAGTAAACGATCATTGATGAAATAACAACTTTTGACAGGGTTTGGGAGGATACAACCATTGGCATATCCCCTAGGACTTAAGGGCTGAGAATACAATCACATATGTGAAACTCAATCCCCACAATCAAACAATGTAAACAGATTACACATGATTAAACAATGAACCAATAAACTGATGTCATGCACTGAATACAAGCAATAGGCTAGATGTTTACATCGATACCCAGGATGAATGAGGTCAGTACTTACTGTAACAACATGAGGTGGAGCACAGGAGAGACAGAGAGCCATGGATCATAACCACTATAATAGCCTAGTTAACAGCACAGTCTTTTCTCAGTTTTGTCCCTGCCAAATTATTGCTCTCTGCTTCTCTCCTAATTGTCGGCTTCTACTCTCTATCAATTGTCCGAAGGCCTATTCTACCGCCTTTTATTTTCATTTATCCCCTTTGTCTTTTACCATTGTCTAATCATTAATGGCCATGTCAGGTGGACAGTTATAACACCCCGACATGCTGGACTCCCATTGGGTATGACACCACATTCAGCACATGTGCCTGGGTCACATGTCCACCTTCAGTCTCTGAACTTTTCCATTCTGAAGGGTTATCTTTTATCTGGTGATGCTCTTCATATCTGGTGATACCCTACATGTACACCAACTCGAAACTGACAAATGATGACCAACATACATTATGATGCTCACAAACTAGATTGATATAATACAATACACTTCACCAACAGTCTCAGATCTGGCCAGACGAAATCTAAATGAAATCCTCGACCACAGTCGACTACATTATTTCATGTAAATATGCACCACTTGCCAAAAACCAGCTTGGCTGTTCCAATTTCTCGCTGAAGTCGGCAGCATGGCATTTGTTTGCTATCTCTAGCACGGAGAAAGGTTTGACTGGATTCCCTTCGATCACAATGCTCCCGTTTTCAAGGATGCAGGTTTCCGACAAATGACATTATTCTGACAATTCATATACACTAGCACTGCCAGAATATTCATAGGATCCAAGCAATTCTGTTTCAAACTAATGCTATAAAAGGTTTTTTTATATAAGTGTTTAAATTTGGAATATTTTCCTTAGAACTTTCCGACTGTCAACCCTGTGTTTTGCCTGGATTTCACCCTTTCACCCTTTACAATATTATATGAATTTGAAATTGAATATAGAAGGCTTATACAAAAAACTGATATGTGCAAATTTATTTTAATACATATATATGTTTTAGTGGGTGAAAATCTATGTGGTTTATGAATGCTTTAGGCACCCATTGCACCGTGAAGCCACATCAGGTATCGCGCCTCGTTCTGGCGTGAAATACTGGATGCCAATACGAGATGGCGCAAGTGTGCAGGATTAGATTCATTTCAATATTTAACAGAAATGCCATGTCCCTTCATTCGAACTTGCATGTTTTCTTCACGCTAGTCAACGATCTGATTGGTCTAGGTTTCGTCACGTGATACCTCGATAACGGAAGAAGCACCCTCAGTACATACAAACATACAAACAAACTATTCTAAAAATCCTTAATAAACCAAAAGATAGAATTCAGGATGACCTTACAGTGTGATGTAGGCCGTTGCTAGAAAAAATATTATTTCTCACAAACATCTGTTGTGTGGAGTAAATTGGTCTCCTCGTATAGAAGTAACAATCTTCTAGCACTGGACTTTGAATTGCTCCTTCTGAAGGGCGAATAAGCTGACTATACCGAGTTCCAGTTCCTTGAAAAGTCTCTAATTCCACCGTGATAAGCATAACCAAACCCAACAGACAAAGTCATGTTTGCACATACAAAAAAAACCATGCTGTTAACACGTTATGGAAAATACCTCCGAATGGGATGTTTCCCTTCAGGCAGTTCCCTTCAAAGTAGGTGATATGGATTTATATCGATTGGCCGGGCTGGCTAATTCAGCCATACCGCCACTGCCCGATGGCCAGAACCCAGTGCAAACACCTCACCAAGTCTGGATAATGGTCCACGCCCGCCCATCTTCTTTTACCCACTTCAAAAGACCCCCCTATCCCTGGCCTCCTTTGGGGAACGGCGCCGACACAGTCGAGGCATGAGAGGGCAAGTGCCGCCCCGGCCGATAGATAGACAGATAGACAGACAGATAGACAGACGGGTAAATAGTCCTGTGAGAGGCTTGGGCGGAGGAAAGAGAGCATTCCTATGCTAGGTTAGTGGTTGTGCTCGTGAGGCAAATATTGAGGCAGACACGTGCATGAATATGATATAGGCAGTGAGCAGCTCTCCAGCAGTGCTCTCTATGTCAACGCAAGAGGCTGGCATTCAAACTTTGTGAAGCGGTAGAAACTTCAGACTTGCTGCATGTAGTTTATGTGTGATATCTATAACTCTAAGCAGAATAGCGATCGAATAGTAAGTCACTTTTATTACCCACCTGATACAGAGTCTCCATACTAAGCCTATGGAGATTACATATCGCTACTGAGTAGGATACGGAGCTGCGTACCCTCCTAGGAGGATACGGGTTTTTGAGATGAAAGTAGTCCCATTGAGATGAAAGTAGTCCCAAACATAACTTCTTAACTATGTTGAAAAGTTTTCTAACGATCATATTTATTGCTTAAATCTAGAAATAAGTGAGTAATAAATACAACATTACCATGATTTCAATCTGTGTGGCCGTATTCTCCTTGTAGTTGACGCTACGCAATACTACGCGGAGAATACGGCCACTCAGATCGAAATCATGGTAATATTGTGTATGTATTGATTTGTTTTATTTAATTGGATATGAATAGTTCGTCTGTGTTACATGTTGACGGTCTACCACTTTCTACTTAGCTCCAATTCCACTGTATGAAGAATCATTGGGATATCCTTCATGGATATACACATTACATATTCCTATATACCCATTTCCGAACACTCTATAATTACATACCGCTGCTGGGGGTGCAGTAATTACGAGTTATGTAGCGAGGGTGATGTTTTCGTCCCGGGCTGATGTTTTCGTCCCAGGCTGACCACGTGATTTAAAGAGCGCCGGGACGAAAAAATAGATGTTGCAGTTACTCGATAAGGGTGGCCATTTTTCTTGGGGCCATCACAGGTAAAGAAATAAACATTTTTATCGATATTTGAAGGTCAAAGTTACTCGGTAAGAACCGGAAAAAATTACTGCCCGTGGCCGACACCTTGGACAGTAATTTTTCCGGTCCTCACCTCCTAACTTTTAACTTTTGCTCACCCGAACATAGTTTCCCTCTAAGAGGGGACCCCCACCTACCACGATAGGCCACGACATGCTTCCCGATCGCTACGATTTGAAATGGGGAAATCGTGACCTATCGGGAGGTCCCCGATTGTTTCAAATCGTGGACATGGTTTGAAATCGTAGAGCGTAGAAACGTCTTGGGAGGACCAAAAACATAAACTATGGTTACGAGTGGCTCACGATTCAATCGGTGATTCACTGTAGATCTCCTGCATGATTTTAATATTGATATATACTATAATTTTGGAAATATTGAATAAATCCGAATAATTTTCTACAGCTACTTGCAATATATTATGACATTATTTTCAAACACCAAAACAATCAATTAGAACAATATAACTGTGGTAGAATAATAATTCCAATATGAAAATATTATTTTCAGACACTTAGACTTCATCAAATAATATCATATTTACGGCAATTATACATCCATATGCACCCTACCTAATACCAGAATTTCATAATTTTCCACCAATTATTCCATCCACAAGAGATATTTTCCTGTTAAATCACTTCCAATAGGCCACGACAGTCTACGAAATTTCCAACATGTTGGAAGTTATCGGGACCTCTACGAATGGCGTTTTCTATCGTAGCCTATCGTGGGTTATCGTAGAGTGAATCGCAGAAACCTGTTCCACCTACCACGATTTAAGCTTAACTCACGCTACAATCGGAATGGTGTCGGGAAGGCCGTCGTAAGGCCAATCGGGAGCAGAATCGTGGTAGGTGGCGGCAGGCTTTATTACTTTTCCGTATAATGCATGTTGTAGTGGGCTGTAGTGGAATTGGGCCCCTGCGTCCACCTACTACGACAGACAACTAGTACCTCCCGATGCACTATAATGACCAATGCAGAGAAATATAGACATTCAGGAACCTCTTTAGCTTGCGTAAACGTCCAGTAGGAACATCGGCGTGCGTCGTAATCGGTTCCTAGGAACACCGTAAGGTTTATCGTGGAGGACTTGGAGCTCAGTGAATGCCGCGTCTAATAACGATCTGAGGAATATCAATGACACCTTTAGGAGTTCGGAATATTTGTAAGTTAGGAGGAGAGGTTGTAACACCATCAAATACATGAGAAATATAGACTCTCAGCAATGTATTAGGTTGTGTAGGGAATGCATGACATGGATACTCAGACCATGGAGGACGATTATGTCAGGAAGTGATTTTGATTTATATGATTTTGATTTATATTATATTATATTATTAACATCATATTTATAACTGCTTATTACAACACAAAGTCATACACTACTGTACTGTTAATTTCGAAATGTGAAATATCAGAGTGTTTTATTTGAATACTCTCAATACTTATAAACTTTTTAAGTATGCAACCATTCTATAAATGAAATTTAAACTCTGTATAATACGGGATCAAACACCCCCAGACATTATAAGCCATAATGGTAGCCCAAGGTTGGCAACATGATACCGTAATGGCTACCGGGGAATATTTTTTCTCTACAATCTCTCTCCATACCCAGGCAATAAGTTATTCAAATACGCAGCGCCACCTCTGCTTTAATAAGATAAGGCGCCATTGGCTGCTCAGGTCCCCTATTGGAGGCGTGGGTTTACTGCCTCCCAGCGCATTAAATCACCCTCCTCCCCTGTCCGCCGCCCGCTGTCCTCCTCCGCTGGGAGACTGACCGCAGGGTCGACGCCCGGAGCTGTTTGAGGGATGAGGAGTGCGCATGTCCACTTGGTGAACCCCTCTCAGTTTCCACCAGACATCCTAACCCTGGAGCCCTGAGCCCTGGGAACGGTAGACTGGAGGAAGCTTCACTATTATGGTTGGCATTTGGCCGGGTAGGAGTTTGAAGGGTTTATTTCCCCAGACTCTGATAGGGATGATTGACTGTGTAAAGGTATGTGATTGGGAAGTACATTGAAACGTCTTGAATAGCACGGTGAGAATTTATCAAGAGGGGCAGGAGTGAAACGCTGTCGTGGTTTGTATGGGTGTGGTTAGGGCATGGCAATGAGGGATGGGTAGGCGTCAACGTAGGAGTGTAATGCGCCTTTCTACTCTTTCCTCTGGACGTGGCTCCGTATGATACTTTCCCCTGCAACCTGCCCACTACAACTACCATTCGACGATCCGCGTACCATTACGATTAGGCTTGCTCAATCAGTTAAGTCCAGCCCGGTTTCCTAATACTAGTACTGTTGACACTACAAGTAGTGGGTTTCTTTTATTGTTTCCTTTTGTATATTCTTGCGTTAGTTCTAAAATATGATGTACAATACTATCGTAAAACCGGATGAGTTTTGATCTGGGCTCCCGTATGCGACGACTGGAGTTTGGCGTAGTGATATCACGAGGCGGAGCCGAGTGATATCCGGAGCCAAAACTCCCGGAGTCGCATACAGGAGCCCAAATTAAAACAAATAAGGTTTTGATTTTATCCTACCCCCTGTGAACGATATTTTTATGTGAGGATAATAACAAAAAACACGATAAAAACTTTCTGAAGTCCTCCATATAGCTCTCCTTGCTGCTCTTAAGGCGCTTGGAACTACTTTCAACTGCTGATCTCTGATTGGTCCATTTTTTGTACGCTCCTAGGAGCGATTTTTTATCCGTATGCGACATACGGGCGCATACAGAAAGTTAATGTTAAGCCTATGGGATTTTATATTAGGGGTAGGATAAATGACTGAACTGCTACTCTTCAAATCAATGGTATAACCCTCTGCTTGGCATTACAATGGTTCTATTTAGGTCTCTGACATAAACCAATTGTTCCAAAGCCTCTCTGTCAACATTGTGCCGTCAATTTGCTTAAACGCTAAGTTACGATATCATCATCTCTGTCATCATCGTATCAAATAATACCATTATTTCATTGTATTCCTTATGACAAAAACGGTACATATTATACATAAGCGCATTGAAATACCAAGATACATATTGACAATATATATTTGTATGCTGCTTTCCGTTCAATTCATAATGGAAATGCCTTGCAAAACCATATCACAGCCTTCTACCTGCTTATCGGAGCAAGTCTATTGTTCCATGTTCTGTGTCGCTTGCCTCCTGTTGTTCTCTGCCTTCAGCCTCTTACTCACTTCCTCCTGCACCCTACTGCCAACCTCCTACCACCTCTTGACTACAGCTTACTCTTTCCTCTGACCTTGACACCTCCTCTTTCGATCTCAGCAACACCTATAGTCTGCACCACTGTTGCCTGTCGCGTTACACGTGTCCTGCATCAGCCTAAATTTAGCTCATAGCTTTAGGGATGAACCTACCTAGCATGGCACACTCTACGCTAGCACTTACGATACAACCCTGACACAAATATTGTATGTGTTGGGAACATAAGTATGGTGTGCTAAGACGGTGTTCATCTCCCCGACACACCCACGATGCAATAACGATAAAGGCATTGGGTCACGAGTGTGTTGTATGCTTTCTGAAAATCATGTAAATGGTTTCGAAAAAGCAGAACACACGCTGCTATGCAAAATGTTAGTGACGTTTTAACAGAGACGCAGTGTAGCTACAACGCATACTTCGCAAAGGATATTTTGTGTCTTTTTTTTTTTTTTTTTTTGCACAAGTAAGGTACAATAATGGCCTCTGCCAAGGCAGGAAATCTGGCCATTCCAGAAACAGGTCGATGGGAAGACGATAACACGCCTCACCAAAATTACATACATACAATGTTTACAAAGAAGATGAGAATAATGATAATTGAAAAGGAAGAAATACTACTAGTATCATCCTGCATACCAGTGACTTATATCATCTTGCATAGTATTTCATATTTGTATCGCGGTCCATGGAGGCGTTTGGGGCTAGGAGGGATGGGTCAGGTACATTGGCTGCGTTTGATCTTGGCCATGCTGAGAAATGCTGGATCTGGGACCTATTTCAGTAGTCTCGTGACATTGGGCCTAGACAGACATCAACAGCGGCACCAACAGTGCAAGCAACAGCAGAAAAAGACTAGCAAATATCAGAAGATCAAACTGGCCAATCTTCATCATATTTGGAACGATTATAGATTATATGTATCCCCTACTCATGTTAAAGTGTCATTGCTTAATTCCTAGGGGAAGTGAGTGAAACTCTGTGTGTCATCGACTGCAATCTTGTGATCTGTCCAGATGGTGTCACAGAGGCCATCTAGACATGTCACGAAACTGCTGAAACAGGTCCCTGGTGAAGGTAGCTTGGACTTGGTGAACTGGGGAGCTTCAGATCGCTGCCTTCCGTTTGCTGCGACGTATACCTCCTCACAAATCGCTCACCACCAGACAGCGTCCCTTCAAGCTATGCCTTCCTTCCGCCGGTACCCGACAGTCAGTCACTCTCTTATTGTGCCAACCAGCCACGGGCCACCCCGCGACACAAGCGCCACATGTCACACGACACATGACACATGCCACACGACACACGCCAAAAGCCACGCGACACACGACGTATGCCACACGACACACGCCAAAAGCCACACGACACACGACACATGCCACACGACACACGCCAAAAGTCACGTGACACACGACACATTCCACATGACACGCACGAAAGCCACGCAACACACGTCACATGCCACACGACAGACGCCAAAGCCACGCAACACACAACATATTCCACACGACACACGCCAAAAGCCACGCGATACACGACGTATGCCACACGACACATTCCTAAAAACACACAACACATTCCACACGACACACACCAAAAGCCATGCGACACACGACACATGCCACACGACACATGCCAAAAGCCATGCGATACATGACGCATGCCACACGACACACGCCTAAAGACACGCGACACATTCCACACGACACAGGGCAAAAGCCATGCGACACACGACAAATGCCACATGACACATTTCAAAAGCCATGCGACACACGCCAAAAGCCACGCGATACACGACACATTCCACACGACACACGACACATTCCACACGACACACGCCAAAAGCCACACGACACACGCCAAAAACCACACGACACATGCCAAAAGCCACACGACACACACCAAAAGCTACGCGACACACGACAAAAGCTATGCGACACATGCCACACGACACACGCCAAAAGCCACGCGACACACGACACATTCCACACAACACACGCCAAAAGCCATGCGACACACGACACATGCCACACAACACACGCCAAAAGCCATGCGACACACGACACATGCCACACAACACACGCCAATATGGAAGCCAAAGTCACCTGCCACCTGCCACAAACCACATGTCACATGCCAAAAGCCACCCGCCACCCGCCACATGCTACGAACCAAATGTCACACGGCATAAGTGCATGCCATACACTGCATACAACATGCCACAGGAACATGCCACATTTTAAAAAAAAAAAATTTATTTGATTCATATAAATAACGATATACAATTCGCCACATCGAGTAGCGTTCTTCCATTGAATAGTTAGTTCATAGCAAACATGTTCTCATACAACACTCACGTAACCAACCGATCTAACGATCGAATTGCGGTCTATATTCATAATTGTCCTATTTTAGTCACCTTTCCATTTTGTTGCACACACCCATATAGCTATCCAATACAAAAGGTCAAAAATATCATTTCTATAGTCTTCATCGACATTCTCTACATGCAGATCTACCGATCTATCACGTATATATATTTACAAGAAAACTTTATATAAACTTAAGTAGGATGTGCTAGTCCCTGCCCGCTAACAACTCTTTAATTTTATTTTTTTTAAACTTGTCCGGTCCTACTTTTTGTATGTCACTAGGTAAGTTATCCCATAACTTCTTTCCGTTACTTAATGGCGAATTCTGATACTTTACAGTATTTATTTGTTTTATTTTTAGTTTTATATGTTCATTACTCCTTAGATACATACATACTGGATGCAGCATGAGATACACCACATGCCGCACACAGCACACAACATGCAGCATGATTCACGTCACATGGCACATCCCGCGTGTGAAACATAACATTCCACATGTCACACACCACATGCCACATGCCACATGCCACAAACCACACATCACAATCCGCATGCCACACACCACATGCAACATGCACATGCCACAGGTTCATACCACAAATCAAACATGCCACACATACCACAAATCAAACATGCCACACAACACACACTACATGCCATAATCCATGCACCATTCATCACACACCGTATACCACATACACCATACAACACACTCAAAGGCAAATGCCACATGCTAAAGAAAACATCCTTGGTCTACACACCACACACAACACACCACACCACAAACTACCCTCTACACGCCACATGCCAGAGATCACATTGCACACACTACACATATTCACTTCTGTACCCCATCTCTAACTGTAGAAAATGCTCAGGGTCTTGATGATAACGAACGTTAGTTCTCCTCTTGCTGACCATTAGTCATAAATCATTTTCTCCTATGGTCCATACATATGACTTCTTATGTGACTGATGAAGTTGGGCTAAAGGTGAGGAAGTCAAGTCAGGACCCTACACCAATTAATATGAATAAAGGAAATGAAAAATGGAATTACAGACTCATAAGAAAGATAGAAAAAAGACTGCTCACCTTGGTCAGATATTGGGTCTTTGACATGGAGCTCATAATTTTAGATTTCTGAGCCATTTTGTGATTCCTGTTTGAATCCTGCCAACTGCTGCTTGCCGCTTGATTTCTGCTGCATGTTGCTTGATTCCTGCCTCCTGTCGTTTGCAACTTGATTCTTGCCACCTGCCGCTTGATTCTTGCCACCTGCCGCTTGATTCTTGTTGCCACTAACCGAATGATTTCTGATGCCTGCCGCTTGCTGCTTGATTTATGCCATCTGAGGATTGCCGCTTGATTGCAGCTGTCTGCCACTTGCCGCTTGATTCCTGCTGCTTGCCACTTGATTCCTGCCACCTATCGCTTGCCGTTTGATTCCTGCCGCTTGCCGCTTGATTCCTGTTCACTGCCGCTTTCCACTTGGTTCTTGATACCTGCATGCCGCTTGATCCCTGCCGCCTGCCGTCTGCCACTTGCCGCACAATGTCAAACACCTAATCCCCGCCTCTCACCGCCACAGACCATCCTTATCTCCCGCCACTGTGCTCCTGGAGCCGCCATATCGGTCTGCCTTAATTTCACGGCCTTTTAAGAGAAAATCACATTGGCTGCAGATTGATTGATGGTCACTCGGCGCGTGTGGTTATCAGTCGCCTGGTGATTGCAGGCGCCCCAGACCTCTCTCTGAACACACACACATACATATGTATGTATATATATATATATATATATATATATATATATATATATATATATATATATATATATATATATATATATGTATATGTTGACAATCTTCTCCTGCGTTGCGCCGATGTGCCGAACGTCGATAGCGGATTTTTTTATCTATCAGTGCAAAGATGGGCGAGTCATATCCTACGCATATGAGGAAGTAACTGAGCTTGATGCTCGATCCAATACAACTCAGTCACTGCAATTACTGGGAAAATATCCGCTTTATGAGTTGATAAATGGGAAGATCGTAACATGCCAAACCATATGTCTTTACGACTGAGTTTATTTAATTAGATGTCATGCTTTACATGTTCAATCTTCATCTAACCCGATTCCAAGGCTCAAGCCATTACACAGACTCATACGAGTTCACTTTTATAAGTCCAACCAATCGGTACATTAGTCAATGTATTAAGAGCCCACTCAACACATAGAAAATACCTGTTCTTAGTTTAGTATATTTACATATAAGTTATGTATACAAGCTCTAATAATTATGGGAAAATTACCATACAAGTAAATATATTGTGGCGTGGAAACGATCACCAGAACCTAAGGCCTTTTATTACGTGAATGCAGAATTGAACATACCCCAGTATTACAATTTACGAAACCGGGTATTTGAAGACCCAAGAATAAAAAATTTCACAGATCTTGCTCCGTAGACTAATAAAGGCAGACTGTGATGCCCAACCATCACGCGTCAATAGAATTATTGACGTCTTAGACCGATAGGCCACGCCCGTATGAAGACTCCGGGTTTGCGTGCCTAGTTATAGTAACATATTGGTACATGAGAATGATTATTAATGTATAACCGGGGTGGGGTTACACATTGATATATCATAACTTACTGACAATCACATTTTGTCAAGGGCATGCATCATTCTTTGCGTAAAGTACTACCCGTGCCTTGAGTTGTGGGTTATTTCCAAACAGTTGAATTTGCCATGATATCTTAAAGGATAACCGGAAAATATGAAGAAATCCTATTTTGATGAATACTCAAATCAATGCAGTTTGCCGTTCTAGAATTATTATTCAAATAGGCGTTTAACTTACAACCCTGAATGTCTGTATGGTTTTACCGTTGGCAGAGTAGAGCGAGGAGTACTAAAAGCCTGCCCCCACCTACCATGATTCTGGTCCCGATTGGCCTTACGACGGCCTTCCCGACACCATTCCGATTCTAGCGTGAGGTCAGCCAAAATCATGGTAGGTGGGACAGGTTTCTGCGATTCCGTCCACGACATCTCACAATAGGCTGCGATGAAAACGCTAATCGTAGAGGTCCCGATAATTTCCAACATGTTGGAAATTTCGTAGCCTGTCGTTGGGTGTCGTAGCCTATCGGGAAGATATCGTGGTCAGCGCGTATGAT
Source organism: Alentia gelatinosa (assembly GCA_950022655.1). Classification (NCBI taxonomy): domain Eukaryota; kingdom Metazoa; phylum Annelida; class Polychaeta; order Phyllodocida; family Polynoidae; genus Alentia; species Alentia gelatinosa. The sequence continues at coordinate 55,989,911 of OX465587.1, read as the reverse complement.
TCACTGATTGGATCATGACAGAGGTCTACGATTCGGGGACCTCCCGATAGGTCACGATTTCGCCATTTCAAATCGTAGCGATCGGGAAGCATGTCGTGGCCTATCGTGGTAGGTGGGGGTCCCCTCTAACATTGTTCCATCCTCGATCTGGCTATATGCATCCAATTGATGAGCAACCTCAACAATCGTATCTTATCGTATTTCGCATTTAGAGTCGAGATGTTACTGACATTCAATGGCAACATAAACGCACATTGTCTGTTAATTTTAAATATAGGATCTTATCTTTCGAAATCAGTAACTGATATTTGCAAAGGTATCCCCTTCATGGAAAAAGAAGATGAGTGGTCCAGGATATATTTGTATCTTAGAGAGTATGGACACTTCGGCCTATGTTATCAACTCTGTAACTTTCGCTGCAGGCATAGTTTAAAGTAAAGGCTAGATATGGATCGACAAAGAACATTCTCTGACGCATTTATCAGTAAGAGCCATCGACTGCTACATTCATTCCACATCAAAATGGAAAAACTTCTGTGGCCTGAGGATATCCACTGACGCCCTTTTCCTCTGCTTAGTTCTTGATGCAGACTCAAAAAATGGCAGCAGCTTTCAAATCCATCTCATGAAACACGAGACATCCGTTAACTGACAGTCTCCGACAGGAAAACATTTTAAGTTAGTACTCGGGGATATTTGTCCCTGTAAAGTTTAAATGGTATTGCAAATAGGTGCAGATTATGTTAATCAAACAATACCATGAGCTATTCCCATATGACAACGGTGCAAGAATAAACAGTATATATAAATATATATATATATATATATATATATATATATATATATATATATATATATATATGTTATATATATATATATATTTATTACCCACCTGATACGGAGTCTCCATACTAAGCCTATGTAGCTTACAGATCGCTACTGAGTAGGATACGGAGCTGCGTACCCTCCTAGGAGGATACGGATTTTTTAGATGAAAGTAGTCCCATTGAGATGAAAGTAGTCCCAAACATAACTTTTTAACTATGTTGAAAAGTTTTCTACCGATCATATTTATTGCTTAAATCTAAAAATAAGTGAGTAATAAATACAACATTACCATAATTTCGATCTGTGTGGCCGTATTCTCCTTGTAATTGACGCTACGCAATACTCCTCGCTATCGCTCGGAGTTTTATTTCGCGTCAACTATGCGGAGAATACGGCCACTCAGATCGAAATCATGGTAATATTGTGTATATATTTATATATTTATATATTTATATACTGGCTGTGTGTGAATGTGTGTGTTACTCTACAATTGTAGTGAATAACTCTTTCCCCCTTTTGCGTTTCGCCACTGTCCTGTAGGGATGCGGGAGGGGGGGAGAGATGTAGCCCTAGGGGGACAAATCGCTCGTCTTACTAATCTTACTATACGCTTGTGTATAAAATAGTTATGTTAGTTTGCAGGCAGTTATATTTCTAAGAAGACTTCACAGACGTTCAATCAAGACAAACTGAGTAATCGAAAAACAATCATTAATAACCACCACAACGATATTGAAACAAATATGAAAATAACGACCTTTTACAGGCATAAAATGAAAATTATTGTCAAGATGCTGTGCGATTTTAAATTACAATTAGATGTATCCTGTTTCAAATACATGTGCTAAGACTTTTTTAGAATTGTTAATTGCATAGTATCAGGAGATTTATATTATTTATTGGTTACTTCAGGTGACATATGTGAATATGTGTAGGCACATATTATAGTAGCAAAAGGTTATTCAGTTGTTTCGATAAGCCACTCACTTTTACAATCCATTTTGTGAAGAGAAGCGATCTACTTTAGGGACTCCTCTTCATTCTGATTTTATTAAAACAATAATGGCAAGATGAGACCATAGCTGTTCCTAAGGAATAAACCCCCTCGAATCCACTTTCATAGTGCAACCTCATTACATTCACAAAACGATATTTATTTTCAAAATACAGAACATACTGACCTAGAGCTCCAAGGTCGATGTTTGGTGTTGGTAAAGTACATGACATTTATTGTTACCTACGAGATGTTATCTCACCCCGGTATTTCTTCCATAAGCTTAACACTAAGAACTCATACTCAATGCCTGTGAAGTTAGTGTACCTAATACTCAATAGCTAATTGAGTGATTTGATTTATCAATCAATAATGTTATACGGGGTGAGATGAAATCAGAAACCCACTTGAAGAGAATAACTTGGTCCGTACTCGGACCAGTTTGACCGCAGAGTAATTCACGAATCGAATATCTCGTGAGTTTCCTTCTAAAAGCCTGAGAACCCCTTTAGATTTAGTGTGGGAATCCTCATGCGTGCCGCAGTTGCTGTGACACGCAGCTGGGCTCACTCTCATCATGATGAGGTTATGGTATGCCTGATAGATGGCTGTACCATGCTCTCTGTTTGGCAGGTGGGCTGTGCTACAACAGAGGAGGGTCTATGTATCTTTTTACAAGGAAAATGTAATATTTCATCGCCACCTGCCAACTAAAAACGATGGGGATAGGTAGTACGGTACGCTAATCAGTACACAGCAGATGCCAACACATTCAAAAGGGCGCCAGACTGAAGAGCAGTTCTTGCTCTTAACCCGTTTTTATTTTAGTGTCAATCGTGTACCCAATAAACAACTGTATTTTTACATGTTCTTGTGGGCGGAAGCTAAAGCACACTTTTGCTATATGTAATGTTTTCGGTCTTTTATCTTGCACTAACCTCATGATTTAGATTTGATTTTGATTTGTAAAGATGAAGGCAACATAACCTTATTATCCGGACATCGTGCTTAAAGTTGTCTCATACAAATGAATTTGAGTCCAAGAACTTTCAAGGATGAGCTCATCAATTTTCCTTCCCGGAAATAAATTTACAAATCTAGCCTACATTGATGCTCCAAACGTTCGGCCTCGACTTACTGTATCACCTACCTCCTACCGTCTGAAAATTCACTATATTTAAAGTTCTCCAGATGCTATCAAATAATCTGATTCGTTTTCTCATGACATTAATCTATAGCTTCATTTTGAGACATTATATGGGAGACAAGGGTGGAGTCCAGTTGAACCGAATGATAACACTACCACAATGACGCCGATCGCAGTCTCTGTCCGCTCTGGCTTTGTTCCTGGTGCCTCAATTTGATTGGTCGAGTGCCGCCGCGGGCGGGCTCTCCCATTGGTTGCTAATGACGCTTTTCTCCGCATGCCTCACAACCCAACTGCTGTCGGCGTGTTCGGCGATGTTCGGCGGGTGCCGCACGGAGCAGTCATTTGGGCTTTGGAGGGCCCGGTCATTAACGGGGGACGGTGGGCAAGAAATTAATCTTTTTATTCGTGAAGACCTTTTTTCTTTGCGTTCACCTACCGCTGAGGCTTTGGGATTGTGGTTTCGAATCTATACTGAATTCTTGTGAGGTGTCGTAAAGTATGTATGGGTTGTTGCTCCGTCATTTTTATCTGATTTGGGTATTCTGACGGGCGGAACGTCAAAGAGTTGTCCAGTTACTTTCTGGATTTTGTGGATGAGGTTGATCGGCTACTTGTTTGGTAGGGTAGGTGATACTTTGGTTAATTTTGAGACATTAATTGGGATTGAGCAATTCACTCATCTCTACATAATCTATCCGTTTAACAAGTAGCGATGCCTAATCTTCAGGTGGTATCTTTACTAGAATTTAAAAAAAAAGATTTGTTACTGGTATGATATCCCCAAGTACCCTTAGTAAATATTACTCTCGACCTAAATAGATACAGGTGTGGAACACTTGAAGGTATGTGCATTTTAACACACAAGTGAAAATTTAATGGGTAGGCCTCCTAGGGTTAGATTCAACAAACATCCCTCAAAAACTATAGTCTATGATCACATTACTATCAGAGTAAGAATGCCACCTGTTCAAGTGGCAGGTGGGTTTTTTACTTCTTGCATACTCTTCTCCATAAAAAGGGAGAGTAAATGGCAAGTTGTTTTTGCATAGCACGGTATTCTAAACCTACTCGAACTGGGGAAGCTCTAAGATAAACGATTCTTGCCGACGATTTGTTAACTTCACCGTGAGGACCTTGTAGTATGAAAAACTGGCATTTATTATTTTTTGAACAAGATACAACCCTCTAGTAGAGTTGTTGTAACTGAGGACACAAAACATAACATGCTTGTAGCTGTATAGACTGACAGTTAACTATACATTATGTAGATTGTAATTGAAATGAATTTATCCACAGGGGAAGTACTCCCTTCCTTCATTGAAGGTTATAGAGTTAGACGCAGGCCGATATTTCGTCTATTACAACAGCAGTAACCTTCTAATCTAATGCAAATTACCTCACTTTAAATACGTCATTTAATGCCAAATCGTTAACAATATTGATGAGGTGAGCTGAAGCGATATTTCTTAGGCAGACTTAATTTGCAGTTAAATTATCAGACTGATTAATAAGAGTAGACTGATTGTGTTTTCTAAAGCTATAAACACTATGCTTGATTAGCAGTAGAATGACAAAGGAACCTCCATTATGTTCATGTGACTCGCCTGACTATACATCGGATGCTTGGATGCCCCCTCTTTCACTCTTTCATGAAACCTGGGCCCTGTTTTTCAGTCACGATATCCTCTTTGTAAGATATCTTACAGCTGTCAGTGTACTATAGATAAGACATCTTTGGGGATCGGCCAACGATTGTCCGTCAAGAGCACTTAGACTGCAGCCAGGTGTACTATAGATAAGACATCTTTAGGGTCACGTGGTTCCAAATGTCTTCCAAATTGTCTTAGACCTAAGACATCTATGGACATGTCGTACAGAATGTGCAACTTCACTTCCCGTAGGAATTAAGCAATGAAATTTTAACACGAGTAAGGTATACATGTAACCTATAATCGTACCAAATATGAAGAAAATCGGTCCCCCCGTTTCGAAGTTATGGGCGTTTGAATTTCGTCATAGCAATCATCTGATGTGGTGGCCAGTGTATTTTTTCCGACACCTCCGCTAATTTATGCAGCGACCTTGACATTGACTGCGTATCCAGAGGTGGGAGGGTGACTGACCACCAGAGCAGACGATTGCTATGACGAAATTAAAACGCCGATAACTTCGGAACGAAGAAGCCGATCTTCTTCATATTTGGTACGATTATAGGTCAAATGTATCCCCTACCCGTGTTAATTTCAATTCTAAGGTCTTATGGGAAGCACGGGAAATCCTCTATATACACACAGTGAGGTTTGATAGAACCTGAGACAGTTCTATACTTGAGACACTTTTAGCGGCGATCGAGCACGCCGCACTGAGACCGTGTCTATAGCACAGCCGCCATTTTGTGTCTTGCAAATTGTCTTCCAATCGCAGAAATGTCTCAGCATATCGTTGGCCGATTATGTCGTGACTGAAAAACAGGGCCCTGGTATTTTTCGTTGCAGATCATCAGTTTAACATCCAATAATAATGGCTAACGCAGAAGCACAGTTGGCTATATAAAATTCATTGAGTTCGACTTGAGGTAGGAAATGAGTTTTATAAGTCAGTAGAATACAAAATATGATTAAAATACAAAAGAAATGTCACAAGCTATTGAGATTGAGAAGTTGAGAAGGGAATGAAGAGTTTTTATACGGTGGGTCGGTGGTTGCTTTCTCATCGGCGTCCCAGATTGAAGTGGCCATTGGTGAAGATTGGTGGTCACGTGATTAGGACCACGTGACCGAAACCAGGTGAATGTGAGTCCGTAGCAACCGTCTTCTGCTCCGCATTCCTTTTCTTTTTGCAAACTCTTCCAGTTAGCCCTAATGATGACTTTATAATCAAAATACAAATGTTTATGGACACAGACCACTTACATTTCGGATTGTTGTTTAAGCCTTTATTAAAAAAGAAATAGATAAAGAGGTTTTTAATCCTTCAGATTCCCTGGGGTGATTTAGTTGTGCCTATCACGGGATATTTTAAAGGATTAAATGGTTCCCGTCCGCGTGTGGATATCTTGTATTATTTTGTGTGTGACTGCCTGCAGGCACGTGGCGTTAGACCCGAGTAAACGGAGCCTGCCACTTCATTATAGAAGGTGATTAATAGTAGAGGCCCGTGTCAGCGCCTCAGGCGGGACAGTCTCAGATCCCACAAGTCCCTTAGCCATGAAGGTAGACGACAAAAATCACAATCTACTGTTTGCAGCTTTGCCAGGTGCATCTAAATCCACAGGACCATTTATTTCGATTACGTGTCATAGATTAGTGATAGGATATCCTTCAGAAACAGTATTACTTGTTTGATAAAAATAAACGAGATATGAAACCACAGAGATACTCGAAAGTTAGGTTAGAGGAATCCTGTTATTCCATGGGAAAAGAAACATGCAGTTCCCTCGATAGACGAAAGTCAACATCAAGCAATTTTCATTTATCTGTTAGATAATAATGATTACACGAAAAAGGATTTGGACACGAAAGTTTTATTGAGTTCCTATTGGGAAAAAAAATTGGAGATGAAGTCACGTGACGAGAAATTAGGAGAAAGTTCTTTGTTATTTAAAAGAAAGCCTCACGGAAGAAGGATGAAGACGTGGAGAGTTTGAGAGTTTGTAGGTTGCAGCTTGGCGAGCATTTCCGGAGTCCAGGCGGGCAGTGGCGACACGGGCCATACCCACCCTCAATATCTGGATCCGGACTTCGTCCGACCACCTCAATCTCCGGTCCGCTATCTGGGCCAGCACTTGCTCAGAAAAACTCCGGACCCCCGCCCATACAAAGTCTAACAACCGGAGAAACCCTAAGAAGTACTCCCCCATCGTGAGGGAGCCGAGGGAGGTCTTTTCGTGCTTCCTCCCTCTGGTAACATATTCGTGAGGGAAAACTCGTGAATTATCTTGTGAGGTGAGCGGAGCATTGGACCGGGGTAGGCGCTGTACCTGGTCCTCAGTTGTTGCTGTGAGAGACTCCGGGAGTAAAGCGGGGCTGGTGCTCGTGTCGTTCTGTTTGCGAGTAGCTTGATGGGCGTCGGTGAGCTGGTGATAATGTGCATACGGCCATGCTACTATACCCCCTGTGACCTCAGCCCGGTCAGTAGGTCGGGTATCAAGGGTCGCGCCCAGGGTCAAGGCGGGGGTCCCAGGGGGGTAGGGTGAGGTTAAGTTGTTGCATCCAAGGACCTCCAAGTCCAACGGTGAGGCCTAAAGCCGAATGCCCACTGTACGATTCATTTCCTTAGGACAAAATCCTTTTATCCTAAGCGTATCCTAAGGTTGTCTCGGGCAAATCCGCACCAAATGGCAATAAACACAGCACGATACGGGAGAGGGGGTGGTAGGAGTTGTCTTAAGCAATTCAGTACACACTGGACGACAGAGATACGATTTTTTTTTCTCAAAGACTGGCTGCCGATTTGGGAACAATCCAATAAGGTTAATATGTATTGGAAAATATTTATATTTATATGTATATAAGATATATAATTCAAAAATACCTAAATTTCTCCGTTTTTTCTCAAGTCTCAAATATATATTTCACTTTTTAAAAAGGGTTTAATGGAAGACCATATTGTATTTATACAAGCGAATTAATTCCCAATAAAAAAAAAGAGAAATAATCGGCCTCTGGGGGTAAAAATCGGCGGGAATGACCATTTCGGTGTGTGGCATACTCTTTTCAGCAACCCTTAAGACAAATTTGGGCCGATATCGGAACACACCATGGGGGGTATTTCTTAAACTCCGTTGTCGCCGACAAAATTTATCAACATGTTGATAAATCTGTCGGTGCCGATTTCGGAACATGGACCTGTACTTTATCGGCGACAAAAGAACATCCCTGCAGGGGGTTAGGACTAGTCCTAGGCCAGGGACTGGAGGGGGTGCCACACTGGGCGATTCTGTACCAGGGGCCTGGCCTGAGACTTAAGACTGTTCCTTTGTCTCAGACAAAGGAACATCCATGTTCCGGAATCGTACAGTGGGTAATGGTCTTAAGTGGCATAGGATGGCCTGCATCCCTCCCTCCATCTGAGTAACTCCGTCCTCGACTCCGGAATTAGCCATGTTTTCCGGAGTTGCTTTCCTCCGTTTAGCTGTCCTAGTGAGCTTGCGACTTGTAGGTTTTGATCGAACCATGCTGGAATATTGGTGGTCGATGATTTCCGGAGGATTGGGGTGAAGAAGGGAGGAGCTGCGGTAACTTTCTCCTGGAGAGTCCATTGGAGGCGGGCGACTGAGTCACGTGGGGACGCGGGAGTCATGTGGTTTGTGAGAACTACGGGGGGAGAGTGAAATCCTTCCCGCTCACATTATTCCCAAAAAGTTGGGGACAATGTGTATCCTTGTAATTCAGAACATATAATGACTGATACGAGCTGTGGACGAAAAATTTTATTTTTCACGTTGAAAAAGACAAATATGTAGTATACATGGTATACGGTATACGAAGGTATACGGAAATTTGTCAAACAGTATAATTCATAAAAGGTAACACCCAAATACATGTGGGGTGGGTGGGAGGTAAAGAAACGTGTTGAGTCTTTGAAAAAGTTTATAAGACTGTCACGTGATATACACGTCACGACAGTGTCAGTTCATAAAAACGCCCGGTAGGTGTCTCTTGCTGCGTTGCCGCGCTTAGTCAGACAGCTGCCTCAAGCCATTATATCTCACACGTTCGTACCAATGTATTAGAATTTGTGACTTTGCAATTTAATCTAGCCATTTCTACTGAGCATGAAAAATTACTGCCCAAGGCGTCAGCCGCGGGGAGTAATTTTTCCGGTCCTCACAGAGTAATTTTTACTTTTGCTTACCGGTACTTGGTTTTCCTATTCCTATTTACCCAAAAATATTTTTAATAACATTAAATCTTTACCTAACACACTCCCGGAGAAAATGACAACCCTTATCAAGTAACTGCAACAGCTGTTGTTTCGTCCCGCCCCTCTCCAACATTGTGTTGCAGGCACAAATGTTATCTCAATTCTGATTGTTTGGATTCATCTAAGATTCCAACCTTCAGCCAATAGGAGACAGTCTTATGAACGTCATGGTTGTCACTCTTCACCCGGATATTAGGTTTTTATATTAGACTAATTATATGTTTGGAGATTGAGATTATGATTTTGACCTATAGTTTTGACCTTACAGACCATCGCGCCAGATTGAATATGGATTTACTATTTTTATCAATTTAGATAGTAGTTAATTAGTTTTAGGTAGTAGTTAATTAAACGATAATATATTTTTTGTTTGCACACAATATTTGTACAATGTTATTTATATTTTTAATTTTCTCTTCTTTTTACAAACCTTTCCAGGTTCTTCTATAGCCAGCAATCATGTCTTCAATGGGGAGGCTCCGAGAGCTGCCGCTACTGGATGTTTCACTGGAACTTTACCTACGGTCTGCACTGATGAATCATATCCCTCGATCTGTGTTATATAACCAGGAAATAAACAAGATATTAATGGAAGTTAAGAGAAATACACACTACAAGCCCAAACTGATTATATGCATGGATAATTCACATGGATTAATCACACATGGATCATTAACAAGAACTGACAACAGGGAAAGTGCAACTTGGACAATCTTCACAGCATTTAATTAATATATTCGCTAACCTGCATGAGAGATTCGTTATCAACAGGGGCAGACAGTGACGGTAGGTTGTACCTTCTTTCGCCTTGATTTGATGCTCCGTACATGGTTTCCCGCTGTTCTATAAATGCACTTGCATAACGTTGGGATTAGATGGACTTGTGCCCGCGAAGTTGCACTATCAGATTTGGTGGTACGCCCATTGCCTGTCGTGAGAACCAAACCTCGCACTCTGGCTGTTACTTGAAGTTAATATTAAAAAAATATAATAAAAAAAAAAGTATTATTTTTTTATGTCTATAAAATATGTCCTTAAAGCATTTTGAATATATATATAAAAAAGTTTGTGGTGCACTACATTGTTTCAAAATATATTTTCTTACCTTGTTTGGCTTATTCCCGAAGCCTAGACTCTTTAAGTTCCTTCATTTGTGACACCAATACTTCCTGGCAGGTCCTTAACTTGTCAGAGGTGGTGATATTTTCTGAATATTTCTTCAAGGAAAGGTACCGTTTGAAGCTTGCAAATATTCCTGAAAGTGACCCCCCTTCGTAATTAGACCCATCTTTTTTCTGTGTATTTATGAAGTATTTCCTATGTAAAAGTTAAGATGTACTGGATCTAGCGACTCGATCACTAAGGTTCCGATTCTAAGTAACTACAGAATGTGGTGATGTTGCAGCCTGTCTTTTTCTGTGTTTTTTTACCTTTGAATGTAGCAATGTAGCAGGTCACTATCATTACTAACTTCCTCTTCGACAGTTTCTATATTTGTCTCTTCTCCGGGATCATTTTCCTGAATGTTTAAACTGATTTCCACTAATCTATGTCACAAACAGTCTGTGCTTATGCCATCATGCAAGAACAGACGCCCATCGTACATTTGAACACAGAGCGACTTTGAACCTTCATGATTTATTTTGGTACGAATTACAAAACATTTAATTTCAGTTTTAACATTCAAAATAAATTAAAAAGATATTGATTTTTATTAAGACTTCACTTAAAATTTTGTGTAATGGTTTTTATCCTATATTATTACTCATTGAATACCTTTGTTTACATTTTTCAGACTAACCTCTGCTTGTACTAGTCGTAACTGCTCCATCTAAGGTAAGTGTTTTTATGTTGTTATTAATCATTTATTTCTGAATATTTTCACATCTGCTCCTATTTGGGTCAATGCAACCCTAAAATATTGTTTTTACATTAAATCTGTCCCTCCGTTTATTGCGATGTTATTGATGGGCGTGGCCATTTTTAATATAGTTTGTTAGCCAATTACAGCGTTGGATGATATCATGTGATCAGGGCACGACAAAAAACATTAGCGCAGTATGAAAACGTCAGCCCTGGACAAAAACATCAGCCTCGCTACATAACTTTTTTTTTTTTTTTTTTTTTTTAATCAAGTTTATTTACAGACGTTACATGCGTTTATCTGCTACAGACGATCTTCCACGCTGGCGTCTACATATATAATACAATTACAGGACAAAACATATACATATAATACACATCTTTCATACCAGCCTTTTTGTACATTGGTCATTATCATCATGAAAAATATAATAATACTCTTTTACAATTTTGTCTTCTGACATTGCAATAATAGTAAGTCTACTGACTCCATTATCTTATTGTATAGTCCTCTAATCATTTAATCTAATAATTCACATATTTCTTCCTTAACCTTCATCTTAAAATTATCACCTTCTAGTAATTGTGTTTCCATAGTAAATCTATCCCAATATAAGACTCCGATGTATAATGGTGAGTGTCTGTATTTTTCTAAATTCGGTTCACTTTTAATCAATGCACCCCCCAGCAGCGGTATGTAACCATAGTTAGTATGACAATGGGTATATATAGGAATAATGATTCATCATCCCCCCAGACCCAACCATTTGGCGGTTACATCAGTCAAATTTACAATCATTGTTTGTGTTCATTAATCTAATGGCAAACAAGGACTAAATGTTCTTGTATAGAGGTATAAAGTTATGGGATTTATTGCCCAAAGAAATACAAATATTAAAGGGAGATAGTTACAAGGCAAGTGTTAAGGAGTTCATGATTCGGAATCCTGCGTTATTTAATGATACATAAATTGTAAGCTTCCTGTATGTGACGTCCTCTGTATTGTCCGTTGTATTTGTTGTATTGTCCAATGGTGTTAGCGTGGAAGATCGCCCATTAAGTTGGATGAACGCTAATTTGCAATTTTCATCGTTTTGAAATAAACACGTCTCGATAAAAAAAAAACTAAAAAAAACCAACATCAAGTAATAAATAATATTTATTGTTCGGATCTCATTTAAGAGCCACACAGGAAAACCTGGATACATCAAAGCATTAAGCAGAACTGGCTTTACGCCTCATGACGATTACTACGCATCCAAACTTGTGGCGTAGTGGTTCAAAATATTTTTCGAAAGCGGTTCTGTTTTTATCTCACCCCCAACACAGACCTTACAGTCGATTTTAAGCAATAATATATTGAATTGTTCAAACAATAGCGTCGGAACTATTGTTGCTGCAGCTGCGGTTCAAACAATGGCGCCGGAACTATTTTCTTTTCCGCGACGTTCATTGGTCGCACCATACATAGATTCTCTGCCACTGCAATGGCAGAGAATTGACACTCTACGTAGGTGAGCATGGCATATTTTATTTCAACGTTAACTCAATGGCACAACCTGTACCAGGGGTGGGATAAATTACAATTTCCTAGCACACCTGCACTACAATATACATCGGACATGGTGCACCTACAGCCGCTTGCACCATATAAATCTCTCTCCCATTGAGTCCCCATTAAAGCCACCATCGATCTAACATACTGATGTTAATTGAGGTTTGGTTTTAATGAACATTTACGGTCGGTCCCGTGTTGCCTTCACACTGGATTTTTCCTAAGGCCCAGTCTAGCGCAGTTTATGGACTGATATTTCTTTCAATGTAAGCACGATCGTAGCTGATATCGCCAGAAGGGAAATCAATAGGACACACTGTCTGGAGGGTCGTTGGTGATAGCTATTGTGTGCCTCCTGAATAGAGATGTGATGTTGAGTTTGATACGCGGCAATGGCTATTTAAATGGAACCTTCCTTATCCCATACTACATGCGGGTATCTCCTATTATTAGAATCTCTTTTATTTGGGAAGACTTAAAGAATAATTCATAATTCATATTGCGTAGCGTATGATCGATATCGACCAATTTCATTTTTCTTGCTTATCATACCCCGTCACATCCGAAAGTACTCAATGAGCACAATGAACCTATGGAAAATACTCTATGCCATGATCATCGATCATTTCTGTTCTTATATATCCTTTGTAGGGGTACCAGAGCTGAATGTAAAATCTGAGCGATTTAGAATTAATACCAGAAGATGCGTCTCCTCAAAGATTATTCTGAGAGTAAAAGATAATGTATGTAGGTGGGGGACAAAAGCCATAGATCGTGTTTTCCGACAATATCGATAATTTAATCTAAACTCGGCCGCCGAACATGTAAACAGGAAATTTGCGAGCGATGGCCTTTTAAGTTCTTCTATCAGCAGTTACTGAGGCATTGCAGTTTAGATTACCTGGCATTTCATTTATTGTGCACAGAACCAGGTCTCTGTAGCGTATCAAATTGTTTGACGGTGAGTTTGAAGAATTTTGGGAAAGTAGTTTAGGTTAAGAAAGAGTTGTATGAACTATAAAGTTTATTGTGTGTTATAGATATAGCTATATTTACTGAGTACGCCGTCACATTGCATCCTGCCTATTTCTGTAATTTTGACCAGCTTTTTGGGGCTCGTATGAATTGTGGAATTGATATTTCTCATAGGGTAGATAATTTTAGCTTAGATTCTCTGTGATGTTATTGTATTCTGGATGCATTCACAGAGAATTGTCATATGTTTCACTTCTTATTAGAAGCTGGTTCCATTAACTTCCGTCACGTCTTGCCTCTAGCTACTTTTAAAAGATTAGTTTGGGCTTATCATATTGATTCTACCAAAACATTCTACTAAGTAGCATTTCCTGCGACTTCTACTACAGAAAGGACAAGCTGTAACTTCAGAAAATAATATACTATGATTAGATTTCACAATTCGTCTCCTTCACGTGTATCAAGTGAGTTAAATTTCTTATTCCGGGCATCAGGGAGACTTTATTGGTTCACATATATGCGCAAAAATCGACTTACATATTCATAGCGTTCCTCATCACAATAGATGGTCTTATTTTGTTTTTCTCATACCTTTTCACTTTTTGCCCTCTGCCAAATCACCAGAGATCAATTGTGCAGAGTTTTTTTTCAGCCTTGACAACTTGCTATTTTTTGGGAAAGGTGAAAATAAGGGGCTATTTGAGAGAATATGATATGGATCATATGTGGCACTTGCTCCATCAAAAGAACTTATCAATTACAATGTGTTCAAAAGTACCGATGATAATGTTCCCGATTGTGATCAAAATCTTTAATATATAATGGTTTCCATAACTAAATCACCCTTTATAGAACATGACTCGGGTTAATTGATCAAATATGGAGACATAAAGCATATGTGAGTTTAAATGATGAGGGGGCCACCCATCCTGGACCCGTACAGGGAAGAGCGCTTCATAGGAAGTGATTGTACATCTTGTCCTTAATTTGAATACAAAAAAATAATTAAAAAAAAACCTCTCCCACCAGCGTGAGTAGTAGCCGTGCTCAGGGGAGCCACTCAATTGCTGACCACCATGTTAGTCAACATGCTTATTGCACTCATCATGGTGGCAGACAAGAACAGTGAAGAAGCTGATGAGATGACTTCCAACTTTGACTTTGCGGCATGGGTCAAAGCCTCTGGCCACAAAAGAAAGACCACAGAGGTGATGGCAGCTGATGACTATGCAGACCATGAGGAACTCATCATTATGACTGACCAAGATGTCCAAGACCTAATGACATTGCCAGGCCACGCGAGCTAACTGTGACAGGGCCTGGCGAAGATTGGAAACCCCAACTGCAGGATATAAACTTATCAAAAATGTTGATAAAAACACAATATTACCATGATTTCGATCTGAGTGGCCGTATTCTCCGCGTAGTTGACGCGTAGTAATACTCCGAGCGATAGCGAGGAGTATTGCGTAGCGTCAACTACAAGGAGAATACGGCCACACAGATCGAAATTATGGTAATGTTATATTTATCACTCACTCATTTTTAGATTTAAGCAATAGATATGATCGTTGGAAAACTTTTCAACGTAATTAAGAAGTTATGTTTGGGACTACTTTCATCTCAAAAATCTGTATTCTCCTAGGAGGGTACGGAGCTCCGTATCCTCCTCAGTAGCGATCTGTAATCTCCATAGGCCTAGTATAGAGACTCCGTATCAGGTGGGTAATAAATTATATGATTCAAAAGGAAATAATAAGAAATAAGTCAAAGCTGGTGATGATAAACCGTTTGGTGTTTATTGACCATGACACGTTTCTATTGCACCACTTCCCTCTTCAGATTCCTTTCAATGATGTACCTTTGATTGTGCAGTAAATCTATGACAACAAGTAGTCTATGGCAACTCACTCTATAGTCCAATGAGAACAATATCCCATTGACTGAGATACTAATCTAGGCTATGAGTTTAATTATGAGAGCACCCTTGATTATACATGAAGTAAAAGCTAACGTGTAAATGGAAAATACTATACTTACAGCCTAGAGTATATTATCGTGGTTGAAACAAAGATCGTGTCTTGAAATACTGTCTTAACAGGTAATCAAGTTGTGCACTCTTATTAAATGACTGTTTCGTCCTTGACCCATATCATGAATGGAAGACCGATCTTGTTTCGCAACATGCACTTGTAACTCATCATGTAGTTCTTTGAATGATTATGTTTCATCAATAACTTTGAATATTGAATTGCAGATACCAAATACTGGTCATCGAGCATCAGCTCTATGAAGTTCCTTGCAAACCATTTAGCTTATCATGTTCAGGTAGTCTTTTAAAAAAAAAAAACCAGTGATATTCTGATATGTATCCACCATAACAAGTTATTCTTTCAAGTATGGAAGCCATGATGCTTGGAGTGTGAAAGGTGCATTTCGAACTTAGCTTTCCCTGTAAATTAATCTATTGCTCAAAACACTGTCTGAGTACAAACATGGGTTGACGATAGTTTGACTATGGAGCCTTCTGTCACTGATCCACCTAAATTCCCTAGGGCAGTACAGCAGCAGCCTTTGATATTAAACGTGATCTACGCGTACAAGGTAAAACCGTATACACCTACAGAGACAAACAATATCTAAAAACATCGAATCAAAAGCGAACGGCCGGGTCTCACGTCCCAAAAATTGCAATACGAGAGACTCTGTATCATAGAATCTGTCACTATGTGACGCTTTTCCTTCTCTTTTTCGCACATAAAAATACCAAATATATTATGAGGGAATCCTCACATCATGGATTTACCATGAGTCACCATTGACTAGAAAAATACAACCACCCATACACATATCACTGTATGAAATGAAAAAAAAGGAACATTTGACTGAAGTAGATTTCCATCCAGACACACTACCACCACAATGAAGACAACTTCTTCCCCCCGAGAACTATTCAGTCCCGTTAGCGGCTTGTGATGGTTAGCTTTTGTAAATGAATTTTTAGTAGGTGTCAACTGAGACTAGGATGCGTGCATACACTGAATATGTTTTGCCAATAAACACGTAGTCGAACAAAAAAAAAATCTCGGTTCGAATGTGAGGACACATAATAGTGGGCAAGGCTTCAAATGATTCAATTTTCCATCAAGACAAATTGACCGCAGATCATAAACCACTTTCGACTACACAACCGTTTCACAATTTCACTGATGGCCTTGTAAATCCTCCCTTGTGTTGTCAATCAATTGATAGTGATATCAGTGCCCGAAGACTTTCAATAAGGAGGTGAAGGTGAATCTTTGTGATGCGAATACAAAACTTGTAAGGTAAGATCGATTACGCCTCTTCCTTTTACCGCTAGCTGATTCTATGAAGTCGTGCAGTCCTTGAAGGTCAAATCTCCTGGCCTTTCATATAATAGGGAGGCTGTTTTCCTGTTTATAGTTTCAATTGTCTTGTTACGTTAAAAGAATGGGATGAACTGAATTAGAATGATACACTTCAATCATGTTCAAAAGATTACCCCATATGTCAGGAATTGGCGCTGCGATGTAGTTGTGTGGCAGTGTATGATAAGCTGACCTAAACGCTTAATTTATTGTCAACTATCTAATTAAATTTATCGCCAACTTACAGCAACACCCACAATCCGTTGTGTTATAGAGAAGTAAACGTAACTGCATGTTACAGGTTTTGTGGGCACAATTTGATGACATGATCATCTCAGGAATTGCCAGTCGGCTGAAGTATCTTTTCGTATCCTCTAAGCTGTTATCCTCAGTACAGTTATCTGTACAGTATATTGACAGAGGTATGCTTCTGCGTGTCATGAATGATTTGATGCCTTGCCCGAAAAATAGACATGAAAATCAGTGACATCAGCTTTATATTATGCCCCAGTCACATTGGCGTAAAAAACGCTGTTTTCCCATGTACGCACCTCTACGTTCTTCTACGCATTTTGAAATAGACAAATGCGCGGCAATGCGCGTGAAAACGCGGCGATACGTAAATGAAAGTCGGAATGCGTACACAAACATAGAAGATACGTACCAAATATGCGGTGTCAGAATAGCTTTTAAAAATTTTTAACTGTTCTCTACACATTTTTTTTCCGTAAAAGAATGCGCAAATAAGTCAAGATGCGTAGAGAAGCGTACAGCAGCGTACAAGAAACGTACTCGAATGTGAATCCGTTGGAAATACGTACTAAATACGCGGAAATTGCGTCCTTTAAATACGTAGAAGAAACGCCGTTTTTTACGCCAGTGTGACTGGAGCATTAGGAACTCTGTCGAGTCCTTCCATCTGAGAACCTTCCGAAGAAACCTTAATGCATATACCACATACCTCATACACAGCGAATGTCGTGACATTGCATCATGTTAATACATATATCTATATACTTTATTATACACATGATGTACAGGCTTGGAATCATGTCAAATTAATTGGAGGTCTAATGTGGAAACCCAGGAATATGATAACGAATTTCCTCTTGACGACGAGTAGGTTTCGGAGTTTGCTTGTTGATATTCTAACGATGGATGCTTGCGTATTCATAACGGAAATGCAATGTATGCTTTTGCGGTGCATTAGTAACAGCATTACCTCTTACTATAATGAATGTCCTACTTATATATATCACGTCATGTCACATGCTGTATCATACAGTATATCAACTGGTGTATCACTAGACACGTATGCTATATCGTATGATACGTCACGCAATCTGTCACATGATATGTCACATGGGGCAGGTGGTGTGCCCGGATAATTCACCAAGTAAATCACTCGTAAATAAGATACAACTGTATTCAAATTAGAAAAGAATAGTATGCATTGCCTAACGGTGGGATCTCAAGCATCCACAAAAACATATCCCGAGTCGGATTGATTTGTTTAGAATAACAATGACCATAATATAATCAAGGTTGAATTTGCATTATCATCAACTAAGATCCTAGTTGTGTACACAATAGATTAACAAATGCTTACCACAGGCGATCTGCTATCAATCTTTAATGTAAAACCTGAAAACCTGCTATGTAGAGTGCATACCTTGTACTTATTCTTGTGCAATATAAAAGGCGAAAATATGACTACATGAATGTGAAATTAATTGCGGCTCGAAACACACGTGTCAGGCGTAATTTCATTTCATTTAAATCAAAACCACAACTGTAAACTTGAACAGTGTCACGTGCTGTGTGACGTCATG
The DNA here is from genome assembly GCA_950022655.1 of Alentia gelatinosa. Taxonomy (NCBI): domain Eukaryota; kingdom Metazoa; phylum Annelida; class Polychaeta; order Phyllodocida; family Polynoidae; genus Alentia; species Alentia gelatinosa. The sequence continues at coordinate 55,971,400 of OX465587.1, read as the reverse complement.
GTCACGTAGGCGGGATGTGCGCATGGGCAGTTCTCGTAGTTAGTCACGTTTGAAGTGAGATCTCTCGAGAAATCACTCCAATACGAGAAGTGAACGCACTGTGTGTATACCTGGTAAAACTTACTATAATTCTTATCTCCCATCTCAATAACTGTGTGGCACAAACATCGCTACAAAGCTCAGAGCACCAGTGTGGATTCCTTCAGAAATTAATGCTAAGATGAAATTAAGATATGAATCAAAGCTTCCTGTGTCATAGCGAGGTGAGGTTAGCTCCAAAATCTACCATTTACAATAAGAAATAGTGAGACATCACTGCCGGTGCCAGCCTCCCGCTGTGCAGTAGTTGTCATTCTCATCACTTCGTTAATCTACAACAGCAGCATCGCTTAGTGGGGATAATTGGGATGAGACTCTCTCGACAGTTTAACAACAATACATGGACATTGTATCCCTCTAACAAGTATATAAATACTGTAAATATAATGTATTATCATGAACTGAGATACTCTTGGCAACTTGCAGTTTCATGAGTAAACCTAGATTTGTACACCTATGCAGAGAGAAATCCTCTACGCGCACAGGGACTTTTTCTCCTCTGACTACAGAAGCACTTCCGCTCTCAAAGACGACCGGAACTGACGTCAGCACGAGACTATATTATACAAGCGGCGTCTGCCGAGGACCAGCGGTGACAGGACCGACAGTTCTGACGTCACAGGAGATATTCGTCCACCCCGTGTGAGTACTGTACCCGTTCTTCGTCCATCTGCCAACAATGTCGGTGTCAAGCTCATTCGGCAGCACTCGGGAGCATTCGGCAGCACTCGGGAGCTGGCGGAATGTCGTCTGCTGTTGGGTGGCTTCCCGCTCTCACTCGAGCTCACACTTCGGAAATGCTGAGTCAGCATTGCAGTCCGAGACTCTCAATTTCAAAACAACAACCGTTATTAGTAATCTGCGCCTCAATATTACCATGACATGTGCTCTCGTTTTTCTCTCTTTCTCTCCCTCCTTCTCCTCTCATTCAGCCTATTTTTCAGTATCTTAGTGCTGGATAATAGTTCTAGTGAATAATCCAATCATTGTCTGACTGTCTCTTTCCATTCTATATTATTGCATTTGCTATAGGACATCAATTACGCTTGATTAATTAAACAATATCCCTAATTGTTCATGTTATCGACACATTCATGCAGTCGGTGTTCCATATGCTAAAACATGTATCATTTCTATATATTTGCCAATATCTCAACTGTACCTTAACCATTAGACCACTTTATTCTTATACCTCGGAATAGCATGCATATCTTTAAGCATTATTACCAGTAAACTTCCACAACACTGTGTGCTTTGAGAACGTCCTGTTCCAGCCTTTAGTGGCAGTCTTATGTTATTAACCGGTGGGCACATAGATTATATCTATGTTGAATAAAACTTGGGATGAACTCATATGCTGGGAGATAAAGGTGACTTAATAATCTCTCTCTATTTCTCTCTGTCTATCTCTCTCAATCTGTCTCTTTCCCTGTCCCTCTTTCCTCGCTCTCAACCTTAAGCCAACCAAAAAGGATTTATCAACATAAAGCAGGAGGAAATCATCAGTGGTCATATAGAACCATCATCAACCAATACATGCGCAGCTGCCGCATTCGTCCTAAGATGTTAGATGACTATGTTACCTTCAGACAGACATCGTGGAGACCTACTGCTAGATCCACCAGGGTCAAGTATCAAATTCCTGCAATTCCTCTCGTGAAAACTATCCAATGCGGAGGTATTGACTTCAATTACACTTATAACTCGGTGAACTCTGGACTATATTTCTCTCCATTGAACAATGAGTAAAGGAATAAAATGAAACTGCGGAGGCTAACAAACAACATTTCGGAACAGACTTCTGATATTAGATGCACAGTTCGTTTTCTATTCCCGCTTCTTTTAAAGAAAGTCAAACAAGAAAGTAACAAGGGATTTGCGGCACTCACTCTCTGCATAATTACATCACGTACTCAAAATCCATTTACTATAGGTGAGGTAGCACATTTACACTCATTTAATCCAGCTTACTGGCACACAACTCCAACAAGCAATATTATATATGCTGAGGTCAGCAAGTCTTCCTGACTGTTATCCGTTCTCATGCCCTCCTGCCTCAACCTTCCATGGTGTGTGAGGTCTCCCCTTTCCATGAATTCCACCGGCAAGGGGTACCATTAATACAAGGGGACTTAGTTTTTAAAAAAAAGTTCATCAGTTTTCAATAGCCCTAGGTACCGGCCAGCCGGGGGATGGGTGGGTGAGGAGGGGGTTGGTGAGAAGGGGTGTGGAGATCCGCCCTGAGGGGGTGTTTATAAGGGGTAGGGGGTTGGGGGTTATACCTTCTGGCCGGCCTCGGCTTGCGGCACGGCCAGACTGCCCGCCGGCTTCTTATCGCAGATATGCCGGCAGCCGCAGATAAGATAGGGCAGGGTGAAGCCCATGCCGGAGAGAATGAGCACGAGGAGTGGCCATAGGAGCAGGTGGAGGACGAGCGCCGTGTCGCCCCTCACGGCCCGCACCACCTCGGCGTCACGTGACGGGTTGTGCAGACACGTGAACGTCGTCGACGCTGAACCCCACTGCGTCACGTAGTCGTTCACGTCCTTGTTGTTGTCGTCACTGCTCCGCAGACAGGTGGGCTGGTAGGAACACTGAAATGAGACACGGTTGAATTAGTATTACATATCGAAAAGATTTTAAAATATATAAATTCCGAACTGATATTTTGAGAACCCCGAACCTTAGCAGACAGGCGGGTTGGTAGGAACATTTAAATGAGACACAGTTGAATTAGTATTACATATCGAAAAGATTTTGAAATATATAAATTCCAAACTAATATGTTGAGATCCCCGAACTCCATAGAGATGTGGGGCTGCAAGGTTTAGGCCACTTTCCTTTGGCCGATTATTCATCGGCCAATGGAATATGGCCTTAAATGGAAGTTTCTTGTTGTTGGATCAACAAGGTCATTTCATGTCATGGTGCATAATAAAAAGGAATGACGTGTGATATTACAAGGTGGAAACTATTTTCTGGAAATTGACTGCAGACAATCGGCATTGCAATGGGTATTACATTCAGCCAATTGGCTGTGTCTCTGTCCAATTATATCTAGCACTAGGTATAATTCTAGCAATATTATTCTAGTCCGATATGAAAAAAAGTCTGAAAAGAAACATTGCCTAAAACCGTGCATGCACTGCGCCCCCGATGCACACCGATATGCCATACGTGACTTCCCGATCAAAAAGTACGATTCATTGGCCATAGTATTAGGCATATACTTAATATTGTTAAGACATAATATGAAGAGACGTCACGAGTTTGAGTCTGAGTTTATTTATGCCACGCATTTTGTTGGCTGACAACAAAATGCCAACAAAATGAGTGGCATAAATAAGCTCAATTTCAAACGAGTGGCGTCCAGATTCTATCCTACCCCATTTCCATATTTTTTCAGTATCAGAAAGTAGTGGCATAAACAACACTTTATGTCACACCCGTGACATAAACGAATCCCATGTTAAGGCTATGGCGTTTTTTATTAGGGGTAGGATAATATGGGATTATGTATAATTCTTGCTCATGGCAGCCACCTAAAGTGAATACAGGAGGAATTTACCAAAACTCTGTTTTTATACAAATCGTGGGGTCCTTTCACATACTGAGATGCAGACTATTGTCGACAGGAATCAATATTGACGTCACCCATTTATAATGAATCATAACATTTATGCATGAAGGACAGATGGTCATTGTTAACCGCTGCCTAAACCTGTTACCCTCGAGTTCTGAAAATAATTTCATTCAGTACTGGATGAGAGGGACAAGTTTGACTTAAATAATGGAATGAAAAATGGAATTTCATTTCCATGGGTCGATGAGGCTACACAATTGTGTGGTTTTATCAGTTAATACCCATCTTTAATGCCCAATATCTGTTGCTTTTTTTTCTCTCATCATTGTTGCCGTCAAGGGGATGGGTTATGGGCTGCAGGTGTGTTGTCTTGGTTCATCATTTTGTTAGTCCTGCATTCCTCCGGTAATTGTGCTGATTAAACGATAATACATCTACCTTTCTTTTATAAACTGTTGAAATACTGAATCAATTACAAATGATGGAAGAAAACATTGGATTGTCTCATGTTGACATACAAAATGTTGTTTATATCCTTATTCCCTGTAGATATAGATAAATAGGTCTGTTTGGGCTCGAAGTAATTGACCTAGGAATCATCTATCCACAGAATATAACGTGGTATGTCTCCTTATGATAGGCTCTGTTTGATACCTGAGAAAGAACTCGATAATGCGAGAGTCACATTATGTCCATTTCTTAGACTGTCAATGCCCGACTGTATGAATCACAAAAAAATACTAAGGCGGAACCTAACGTTTACGCTAGACGATTATAAGCGGCGATTCCTGAATCTTTCACCACCTGGCGACTTTAAGCGTAAAATGCAACACCAAGTGCAAAACAAAAGGCAATCCTAGACCTGACCGTCCTGGGTGAGACATACCAAAGGAGTGGCCGAGTTGCCGACGTTTTTGCCCGTATCATAAGGCAAAGGAGATATATAAACTTAGACCAAACATTTAAACAATGCTTCACAACTTTGAAAGATTACTAGACCGATGGCACCACGGACCGATGGCACCTGGACTGATGGCACCTCTTCAGACCGATGGCAACATTTTTCCTAGACTGATGGCACCACTTTATATTGACTTCACCACCTTTCAACTACGGGGTATATTATATTCGCATATAAGAGAATTTATCTGATGATTTAAAAAAAAACAAAAAAAACGGCTCCGGCCCCCTCGGCGCCGGCAACCGGGGTCCCGGCCGGCCACCCGCGGTCCCGGCCATCTACACGCGGTCCCGGCCGTCTACACGTGGTCCTGGCCGTCTACACGTGGTCCCGGCCGGCGACGCGGCCGGCCATACCTGCACTTAAACTTTAAATTTAAATGAATTATGGGTATATATACATATGGGTAGATATTTTCCATTTCAACACATAAATCAAGAGTCGCCCAGAAGTCCAGGTAAAAAACATGAGGTGGTGCCATCAGTCCAGGCACGGGTGCCATCAGTCCAGTTGAAACTGAAAAGAGGTGCCATCAGTCCAGGTGCCATCGGTCCGTGGTGCCATCAGTCCAGTTACCCTTTGAAACGCTTCGGCGTGAAAACCTATGTACCTACCTACTTTTGAGGCTATAATCCTAACTTTTACTTTAAATCACGCAGAATGGTGGACAAATGGGCAACTTCGGAATCCCGACGGGAAAAGAACGCATGAATGGCAGAGACTCTGAAACTATTTATTAAAGATCTCATTTCAAATATGAATTTTCATATTCATGAAGGAAGGGGGACAACTCGCGCCTTCTCGTCTGTGCCAGAAAGATTTGCAAAATCACGTCTGTAAACTTAAAAACTGGAAGGATGCAAATAAATTGTGTATCAGAATAACATTTCTTCGTGTCTGGCAATCTGATTATATCTATTGCAGGAGAATGCAGTAACATCTACCTGGAATTGGATTTTGATACTAATTGATGTGTCTAGCTTCCATGGACTGGATATGGAAAATCCAGAGCCAAGGATCCGGTCTAGCTGTGACTAATCGCATCTATTTTTTCTGGTTCTGACTCTTTTTAAACCTGCCTATTGATACCGTTTTACTGATTTAGTCTCGGTAAGGCTATGGGTAAATCAATCATTATCATGTTGTAGCAATAAATTTTCACTCTCCTAGGATAAATACCCATTGGTTTATGAAGCTATGGTATTTTTCTCGCTCCAAGTAACCCTCGTCCTTGTCAATGTGGGATAACCCTGACAATAGATTTACCAACCAATATGGCGGAAATGGAGCAGATATATTTTTATGATACCCTTTATTTTTCTCTGATTGCTAGTGTCAGTTTTTCCTATGACTATTACAATAAAGTGTCAACATGGAAATCTGGATTTAAATTTTTTTTTTTTTTTTTTTTTTTTTTATTGTGGAGAATATTTTATTTTCAACTTGTACAGGCTATATACACACAAGTATTTTAGCAGCCATAAAGAAACAGATATATTTCTAAATGATATAGGGTTGTCATGCACTGGTAAATAATCTACCCTGTTTCCACAGATTTTCGAAATACATGGATTTAAATATTAATACTATTTTCGACAAGAAGCATACCTCATGATATCTGCATATTAGTTATTCATGGTAAATGAAATAGAGGATGCTACGAATGGCCATGCGTGGAAGGTCGTCCGTTGTAGATGAATGTATTTATTTCATCACATTGAAGTCAAGGTATAGAGAATGTTGGTTTGGAGTAAAAAGCATATGTGAATAGTTCAGTATTTGGTATAGCGCTTGGTTAAAAAGTAAATCAATACACATCTCCTAGCGTAAAAGGGTGCTAAGGAAATGGTGTTCACACGTGGCGGCTCCCTGCCTCATCCCCAATCTTACTACTCAATATACACCACCTAGGGTCATGTCACGTGTCACTACGTATGCGCCTCAGCGCCCTAAAACAAACTACCGTGCTTCCCTGCTGTGAGAGGGCGCCACTGACAGCGTCTCATATCGACGTCACTTCCGCGCGCCATGTTGGTTTTTGGGGGGCCAAAGGGCTTTGAGGTGTTGCGATGCGTTATAACACGCTGTTGCGGCCAGTGACACGTTTTTATGGTGCCACATAATCCGTGATGCTGCACCGCCTTGCCGCCTGCATGGGAAGTGAAGGTGCGGGAAAACCTCACCAGCTAACATAGCTGTTTTACTGTAGTCGAATGTATAACCATGATGAAAGACCAACGTATCTAGATAAGTGCTAATTGTGGTTGTTGCTATAGTTGTTTTTTGTGTGTATTTTTGTGTGTGTAGTTTGTGTGGTTTCTTTGGTTTTTTTAGGGTGTGTGTGGGGGAGGGGGGCGTGGGAGGCTCAGACCTGCTACTGTCTTTGATTACAAAATAAATGTCTCTATTATCATAGAATGAATAGTAGAAGATACAACTATATTATAGTAAACCACAAAGAATGTTGAAAAGAAATTATTGGCAAACAAAGCCAAGCGTTAAGCAAACCACAGCAAGCTGTCCTGTTTCCCTTCTCAAACATCTTAACTTTAACTACAGACAGTTTTTGTTGAGAGACATTTGCGACCTCGAGCAACTGAATGCCAGCTGGCAGCAGAGAAGCCAATCGTTAGACCGTGTTATCTGACTTCTGTCATCGCCTCCCTCTACCATGCCCTACTATTACTGGGTTTCGTGGAGTACAAACGATACATTTATAGACTTAGCCCTAACTGTAAACTGCACCCAGCAGCTTTTGTCGTAATTATGGATTGTATATTTTGGTGCTGGCAATGTTTAAATCATACATGGACTTGGCTTTCCTAGTGTTAATCCAGATGTATTACAAATAATTGTCAAGCTATTTTTCCATTCAGCTGTGGACAAAAGTAATCTTCCTAATGTAGCAGGCTTATAGTCGACTTTAAATTCGCATATGAATTGAAAATGAATTTTATTTGAAAAGCTTAACTTATTAGCACGAGACACTGATATAATCTCGAGTCCTTAATAGCCCAATTGAATATTTCACAGAAGCTATTTCCTAGGGTAGAAGACAACAGTTAAGCTCCATGTTTGAGTACCACCTCTCAGTCTTACACCACCCCATCGAGCAGCTCACTTAACCAGGACAGGTACACTGAGAGGCGCTTCCAAGAACCCACTTCACATACAACTCTCCTACTGCTTTCTCCCCTCCCCAAAGAAGCCATATCACATTCAAACCGCCTAGGGCGCCTCTCCCCGCCGTCAGTAACTCATACCCAGCAATTAGCACATACCCTGATCCCTTATGAGCCAATATACCCATACAAGCGCAATAACTAGCTGGCGGTGGTCGTTACTGATGATATATAAGTCCGGGCTATTAACCAGTTACTCACAGGGGGGAGCTGTGAGGGGCAGCTGCGAGCACCACTGAGCAGTTGTCAAGTAACCCACCACCACACTCCGCCCCCTCCCACCCAGCCTCAAGCGCTGCCTGCAGGCTTGAGTGGCTGCCATAGGATCATTACCCCTATCCCTGATGAACGAAGAGAAAGGCCTGAGTTGGCTAATAAAATTTTATAAATTTTATGAGGTCTTATTAATATGAATAAGTGTACTACAATGTACGTATGAATATTAATAATAATAGTGAACATGGATAATTGACAAAGATATATTGTATGTCAATTATAATGATAATAACATATTAAGTATAGTTATTATGTGTTATTACATAAGAGTAATAATATAATAATAATAATAATAATAATAATAATAAGATAGCCCTACGAGTGAAGTGAGTAGGAGAGAGAATGTTACGGGCGATCCCTACGGGCACACTTCGAGATCCGTTCCTCATGCTGCCGGACGGATCAACCCTGACCTCACGGGCCCTCGTGAAGGAGTGGGGCTGCCATAGGATAATGGTGTGACGACACTGTCCTTGTTGGCCCGGCGCTGATAGGTTAACCGATACGATCTCGGCCCACACGGTTACAGATGAGGGCCTCGATGGCTACTGTGGCCATGTAGTCAGAAGGTGCGTGGGAGGAGAGGAGAGATGGGAGAAGGCGTCTACAAATAGCAGCAGAAGTGCAGCGCTGAGCAATGAGCCGTCAGGTCCTTACCTCCATTATTGAAACGCCAACCAGCATGCCCTGCCTGCGACATTCATTACGCTGCCAACTACTTTTCTTTTTTATTGAACTAGCGACTTCGTCGATTTATATTTGGCTAACAATTCCTAACTGCCGTCATGCCCCCCTAGCGGGTGAACGGGAAACCATCATTATAACGTGGTAATCATTTCGTATGACACAGGTGTTTGAGCTGATCATCAACGATCAGAACTATATGGATTGACACCAGCATAAGGTGTGGTCTTGGAGGCTGAATTCAAAGCAAGGAGATCAGAAAACTACAGTTCTAAATTATATTTTCAGTATGGCACAAAATGAATCCTAAGAAGGGAGGCACTCCAAGCGGATTCTACCAGAATCATAGTTTTTTAGATATAGTAGGTAACAATCCATTTCTGGTCAGTGAGCCAGATCTTCCAATGGTAGTACAGTGATTTTTGGTGCTGTACAATATAGGAAATATATATCGACATGATTTCTAAGTCAATCACATATCGATACAGAACAGTATAACAGGTGGAATAAAATTGTGATAATGAGAGTTTGTGGGTGACGGAAAATCTCTAGAAAAGGTGTTATTGTGATGTTATTTTGACCTCTTATCCCGTATTCTCATATTCACTTGTTATTACTTATTTTATTTTTGTGTATGTTATCTCGCTTTCACTGGAAGAACTGTTGTAAATATAGGCTAATGAAAGCTTAAAAACATACATTGTACATATAGCGCAGAAGCAGGGAGGGTAGCGGTGGGGGGACCGTGGACAGTGCACCCCTCTCATAAGATCTCACACTCTCTTCTTAATGAATTCTTAATGAACTAGGCTTAGAACCTTGAGAATCCACTGGCCTGCCTCCCATGATAAACACGTACATCAGATTCCTATAATTATGCCACCTAGAGGGAATACTGTGTACTTGGCACCCTAGTGGCTTTATTTGGACTGGAATACAGAATACCACTTAGAGAGTGTGAGATCTTATCGGGGTGCACCGACCATTGGGGGAGTGGAGGTGAGGTAGAGGGGGGGGGGGGGGGGTAGTGGTGTGAATACAGGGTAGAATATGTGGTGTCCCAGGGGTACATTGGCAGTCATATAAATTACACTCCCTTTATTTTGACTTGGTCAGCATTAAGCCGACGGTATGCCTTTTAAACCCTGAATATGCACAAAACTATCGATCACGGGTAACACACATATCCACCATATATCTGAATCATGATTGAGAGCTAGAAATCTAAATGCAGCTAATGGATCCGGTACTCATGCTTGTCCGGAATATAATGTAAAAGTATATCATAATCAGGTCTTTCCAGGTCATGTGCTTATGTACCTCTCTACTCCCAAGTATAGGTATCACCTGATTATCTCACCCCTGGTACAAGTTTAGCCATAGGAATAACATTAGAAAAAAATACTCAACGATCACCCCCGTAAAGTGACAATACTACGCCACGGCCGTGGAGTAGTGAATTTCAGATGACGTCATATGGATTTGCTAAGTTTATTCTAACTATTGTGAAATTTTGATGATATTTAATCTCAAAAAAAGGTGTGAGATAAATCCAGAACCGCACTCGAATTGTAAAATACACAAAACTCCACTCGTTTGAATGGGCGGTAATCGTCACTTGGCTTCGCCTCGATGACGATTGCAGCCCATCCAAACTCGTGGAGTATTGTCTATTTATACGATTCTCGATGCAGTTCTATATAACTACCAATTACGTTTTATTCAGTCCTCAAAGACATGCATCTACCGGCAGAGGGCGTATCAGGGAACTCTATTCAAATGTAATTAATTCATTTAAGTACGCTATTAACATTTCGATCAATATAGTCATGTCTATGAACACCACACCCTCACCATGTCAGTCAATACTGCGACTACATCTGCGGTTGGATCAAACCAATTAATTCCCGAGCTACACAATCAATGTGTATAAAACATCGAGCGGAGCGAATGGCATGCGTAACCTTATAAGCAGGCTCCACCAAGTACATCTGCTTCATATCCTAACCGTGCAAGGAATAAAACAGTAATCAATTCAAATTAATTTCCAAGGAGCAGGCCAGGTCCACACGCGTAGCCCTTTGAATAGTTCAGCCCAGGTGGGTAACGATTCAAATACTTTGACCTATACCGATACCCTCATGAGCAATTCAGCCAATAGTGCTGAGCGAATGAGCAGTTGGGCACATAGAGTAGCGATAGGGAGCAGCTAAGCTGGCAGGTCTCAGTCAGTGAGCAAACATCAGCCATTGACAGTCATCACCGAGCTGCTCGCGCCGGGGCCCCTCCGGAATACAGCACCACTTGGCGGCGCTGCGGGCGTGTTTGACTATGCAGGCTGATGTAACCAGAGCCGCCCAGCGGCGAGCAGCTGAGACAGGCCACGCTATGCCGACGTGGAGGGGGAGTGAAGGCAGACAGAGCTTTGCCTATGTCTACCATTAATGAGCTGCTCAGTGCGCCGCTTAAACCTGTGACAGATTCCAGAGGGCTTCGTCCAACAGAGAACATGTGGGGATATGGATGGCTTGTATATATATATATATATATATATATATATATATATATATATATATATATATATATATATATTATATATGTCAATATATAGATATAAATACCGAATGAACTGTCTCATATTATTCACCTCGGATATCTCCTACTTCCGTCGTCTAGGCGGTTGCTATTGTTAATGCTATAACTACGGTAATAATTCCTAACGCGTGGCGGTGAGCAGCTCATAACCGTAATTTGCTCATTCCTCTTCTGCTCACCGACCAGTACACTGTTGTTTTTTCTCATCCGTTGAGAAAATTTTAATTTTATTTGGGAGTTAGCCCAATTGTTTGTACTACTTTGTGGTAGGTTTATGAGTTTTATACTCGTTGTATATTTACTTGAATAAAGCCTGTATTTGTTAATTACTATGTAATTAATTCCACCAACTACTGCCTTGTCTTACTTCATTATATAAAGAGGTCAATATTATATATATATATATATATATATATATATATATATATATATATATATATATATATATAAATATATAGACGTGGAACCTGATGACGGTGTGACAGATGGAAGTGCTTGTCTATTCAGGTTTCAGTGAGTAACACCAGACGGCCTGGAGATGCCTGGAGGAGACTGGAGGACCGCAGTCACAGGGCATCATCATCAGGAGCCGCAGCAAGCCAGCTGTTATGTAATAATCTCAAAACAGGTTTTTGGTCTCATTATTCAAGAATAACCTTTATCTCTCATTATGTTCAGTATTTTCTTCGTCCAGCTTGTTTTCCGGTCCTCTTCATTGAAGCCTGAACGGATTAGAACCGACTAATTAGCAAAGCAGTTCATTCATTAGAAAATTCGATTTCCTGTGAGACCTTCAGCTTTGACCTTTTTGACCTCTGGGAGTTCCAATTAAACGGGATGGTAAAAGCGATATTTCTCCAAGGAAGGAATTGACCTTGTGTTTTGGACCCTCAGGAATGTGGCGGCTAGGTGAAAGAATTAACTCCGATGCTCTTTTTACAAGCATTGTGCACACAGTGACTAGTGTGTTGGGTTGTGGTTTCCAATATCTAATTCAAAAGTTAGTTTTGTACAAACCTCCTTCAATCGTTATTGTAGGCAAGCCCGCGCTCATCTAGTAAATACAAAATGTGAACTCTTATATGTAGCCCTTATATTGCTTATATTCATGCAGGATTTCGCAGCGAAACACATTCTCTATAATCTGGAATACCGTTTGAATTGTTTCTACACCGATGGATATCAATAAATAGAGATCAATTCATGTTTGTTTTCACATTTCAGATGTCATACTCCATAAAGGAAATGGGAGAAGTCTGATAATAGAGTCATACTAGAAATTAATTTACCCTGAAATAGGAAAATGGTATTTAGGAATGTGAAACCTAAGAATCCTAACTATACAGAACTCAATGCAATGAAAATGATAAAATAAATCAAATGAGCCTAATGCCTTATCAAGGTGGTTCATGAATGCTCGATTTTCAAACCTTTCCATCTTCTGCTAAAGTTTGGGCATACTAAAGTGGGAGTCTTGCAAATAAATGGAATTATTTGGTCAAATCTTAATTGTGTATTAAATGTCAGCAGAGGTGACTTGCTCAATTGAGCCTTGTTACTTCTAGATAATGATGCAGAGTTTCCTTAATATTGTTCCCAAGGACGTACCAAGACCTTATATTATGCATGCAGGCAGCGCCATGAATAACATAATTATCCACTACAAACCTCACTTCTCATGAGGCCGACGCAATGTGTGTTTTACATCATGATAACCTCCTACCATTCTTACTTAATGAATGTTGTCTATGACCTTGCATACACTGTATTTATGGCGTGCTCTATTCATATTAATAGGCATTACCTTTAGGCACAAGGTTAATGCATGAATACTTCAACCTCAATGATAGGCTTAAGGAATACAAATATAATCTGCTCTTCCCAAAACAATCGTGGGTTACCCTCGAAAAAAAACCCAATAATATAATTTATTTCATGTATACAGGAATATTCTTTTTTATTATCCACCTAATACAAAGTGTCCATAGAAAACACATAGGGAGTTTGTATGGACATACCCAGCGCATACGGATATGTTGTATGCTCCGGGTGGCGCATACGGAAAAATAGTGCGTATGAAAAAATAGTGCATAACTGAAATGAACTGATTTCGACATGTCACTTGTGCAGAAAAGGTAGATAATAAATACAATATAGACTGGTTTCAGATAAAAGCGTTTGTATGCTCCTCGGAGTTGACTCTACGCAATATCCTCGCATACGCTCGGATATTACTACGCGTCAACTCATCGGAGCATACGGCCGCTTGTATCTGAAACCAGTCAATATTGTGTATGTATCGGCTCGTACGTATACTATACAGCATGGAAGAATGTTGAAGCATCTCAAAGTCGACTGAATCAGACCAAGGGCAAAGGAACCAAATACAGATCAAAATTCGGAAACTGAGTTCTCCTCGGGGAAGAACACAACGCATCTGCTTCCAAATTAAAAAGGACACTTGAAAGTTATTTTTATTCACGATGATTGAATAAGGTCATAGGTGATGAGGAATTGGAAAGTTAAATTATTCATTGCTGCCAAATAGTGCCTTGCCGGCTAGGTGGTCTGAGGCTCGGCGCCGCCTGAAAAAGGCCAGGGGCTGTGTTTCCTGTGGTTATCATGCTTATTACGGACGTCGTGATTCACAGGCCGTCACACACAACCGGCAGGTGAAAACCCAATGGAGCGATATTATAGCAGATATTATAGAGGAAACCCATGAAAGTTTAGGGTCTGAGCTAGTATCCCATCGAGTTTGAATCACGTAGTAATTCACAAGGCGAAGCCGCGTGAATTGCTATGTGATTCAAATGAGATGGCAACGAGCTCTGACCCTAAACTTGAATGGGTTTCTGAATTTATCTCACCCTTAATATTGACTAATGGGCTAACATTTGTGACATTATCCCCCATTGGATATTTTTCCTAAATATCTAATGGGTGTTAGATACGAGTTTCCAATGTTAAGTCTATGGAGAAAAAATATCTGGGGTGAGATAATATAGCAGAACCCCATTCGTGTTTGATGCATTATCTACCATTATTTTCTCATTTTATTTCGCACGAAGCGTAGTTACAAGCACGAATGCTATTCAGGTTTTATTCCACCTTATTACAGATTAATTAGCCCCAATCTATTGTCATATTTACTTAGACCCTTCCCAAGCCGTTTGTCATATTCGATGTGGAATATTTACCTATTTCTTAAAGTAATATAGGCTTACTATTTTATAATTGTATTGGATGACAGTGACATGATAAAGGAAATCAGACGAGCAAAGGATTGATATCACAAATGGTTAACTCCGGAAATCTTTGTTGATTTTGATCTATAAATACTAGCAGTTACAGGTTAGGCATACACTGTAAAAAAATTCCCGTAAATTTTACGGTATTTCCCAGGCAACTGGGGTGCCAGGGAAATACCGTAAATTGTACAGGTGACCGTAATATATTTTTGACCGTAAATGATAACTGTCCTAGACTGTATTTTCCTAACGGTTTAAACCTGTAATATATTTCAGACCATAAATTTTCACTGTAATAAACTGTTTTTTGAAAACGGTTCAGACCTGTAAATACAGAGGAGCAAAGCCGTATGAAATATACTATATGCACAGCCCTTCGTTATACATATACCAGAAATCTTGTTATTGAGGTTCTTGAGAATTGTTATATGTAGAGGGCCACCTCTAGAGTATGTATACAGAATTTCTGAAATTTCAAACCTCCAACCCCTCCTCCCAAACTTTTATGCAATTGATCAAAGAAAGAGCATATGCAGAAGTTCCAAAATCATTGACCCTCCAATCCTCTCGCCCTCAGTGCACATGGCATTTTATGAATAGCCCCTAGGAAATTATGAATATAAAAGTGAATATTTTGTATTGGCTACCATCATATATTCTCTATCAGCCTATTAGCTTATCAGTATCATTAATAATTATTATCAATGATATTTCAACATTTAAGTTTTTCAACTCTAATGTTATTAGAGCAAACTATTTTACAGGAATACTCATCAGAATCTGACAGTACAAGGCTGCATTTGATATAGTAGGATGAAGTCAATCCTACATATGTTTTAGAAATGTCCTATGAAAGTGGTGTCTAATCCCCTATATGATATTGATGTCATGACAACTTGAGAATAAATGTGCTCTAAATGCCAGGAACTTCACAGAAGATTGATGAATATCTATTACACATTTTGATGAAGTTAACTCTTGCATTTTATTCTCCACTTTGATTTGTTGCTGATATTGGAGTTAATCTAAGTGTATCTCATATGTCCATATTTACAGATTTATACTGTAAACTGACCGTAGATTGGGTGGATTACAGTCCTGAATATTTTTACAGTTGAATACCGTTTTTTGGTATCAAATATACGGTATGGAATTGTGAGTAAGATTACAGTGATATACCGTCCATGTTTACGGTAGTATACTGTATATTTTACGGAGTCTTTTTACAGTGTATTCTGTCCACCTTCAGGTCATCAGGTATCAAAAACTATATTTTCAATTCCAGTAAGAACAAGATGCAATATTCCGTCTTTCAGTCACATTCAAGTAGCGAGCATAGCCACATACCATTGAGTCTAATTCCATCGTCAAATAGAGCATTACACTTACATTTATTTTAGGAAGATGGTAAGACATTTAACCCTATAGATCAATAGCGGAGGAACTATTAAATACAGTACTTTTGATACAGTGTGGTAATGATAATCAATTGATCATAAACTTTCCATCAGACACTAACAGAAGAAAACTAAGATCAAAGTCTCCTCCCTTTTGTTCTATCAATCAAAGAACCAGAGACGGAAAACAAGAACGTTGATAATTTCTGTTGTTTTTGTCAATTTCCCCTCTGATCTTGGTGAAATGATATAACCCAAGTTTTGATTCATCGATAACAATGCCAGTCAATATACCAACCCGTCATTTACATCATTTGTCTTGAAGAAAGTGATAGAGGTGCAGCTCCAAATACCAGTACAAAAAAAAGCTCCGCTATCAAAGAAGTCATTGTGTCAGCCTTTCTACTTTAACTTCCATCACACTTCTTGTTTAGACAGGCAGGTCAATCAGAGACAAACGTGGCAGACGACATTGACAGATCCGAGTCTCACATTTACTGTCAGTGTGTAGATGAGTCTGACAGTGAAGGTGACAACAATGTCACTTCTAAAGACAGGCATGGGATTGATGTACGTGCATATTCTGTCATTTCTTCTTGATTGATCATAACTAGAATTCTTCATCTTTTGATTTTAGTTGGAAAGACTTGCAAAACTAATAATAGGGTTGTGACCTTCAAATAGCCAACAAAAACAAACGTAAAGGGTGTATCGAGCACGCATTGTGTTACTTCTGTGATTAATTAATATGTGAATGGCCAATGTTTATGAAACTATAGGCAGCTTACAGCGTAATGATATTTTGTCAAAATGGGAAGGAATCGCCACAAAATCTCCTTCTCATTTCACTGTAAGTGGCTCCCACGAAATGGAAACCCTTCATTCCTACCATACAGAAGCCCTTCCCTTTAGGAGCCTGGGATTAGAACAAGTCTTTAATCAGATATTTTTCCTAACCGCTACGCGTACGACAGTCAACGCTTTATAACATAATTTACTACAAAATTGGATTTGCTCCGATAGAAAATCCCTTTATGGGAATTAAACGAATCCGGGAGAACGATACGTGTCTGTAAGATTTCTGGTTTTCTTTTAGGATATTGGATTAGCTCTGCTATAACATTATTGATACCACTATTCCACGAAGGATCCACCGCCCCATGCTGCCGGCATTTAGCATGGCACTTAGATATAGGTCAATATCACCTATTATCGCTCAGGTGTCGAGGGTGGGTGTCGGGGTAGGCCGGCGGCATTTACCCGGGACGGACAGGGGGGAGTTCGGTATGCCCGTGCCGGGGATTACGGGGGTTAATCCGTGCCGGGCTCATCAGACTGTGTGATCCGCAGTGACCGCGTCGATTTCCGCCCTACGCCGAGCTCTGTCGATGGCCAAGTCCCAGGCCAGACGCTCTCTGAGTCTGGGCCTGCTGCGACCGAAGCATCGTCCGCTTCCGAGAAGCTACCAGCCCCCTAACCCTTTAAGGGCGAAGAGCGGCGGTAGCGCAACATATATAGAGCAGGGACCTGTTTCAGTAGTCTTGTGACATTAGGCCTAGACAGACATCAACAACGGCACCAACAGTGCAAGCAACAGCGGAAAAAGACTAGCAAATATCTGAAGATCAAAGTGGCCAATCTTCTTCATATTTGGAACGATTATAGATTATATGTATTCCCTACTCATATTAAAGTGTCATTGCTTAATTCCAACGAGAAGTGAGTGAAACTATGTGTGTCATCGACTGCAATCTTGTGATCTGTCCGTATGGTGTCACAGACGCCATCTAGACATGTCACGAAACTACTGAAACAGGTCCCAGGATTCACACGAAGGGACTAATTACGTGTCTGAGACGGATGTACTTCATACTTTTCCGCTAGACTATTAGTCAATTCTCCTTTGATACAAAATTGCCATGACAAAGTTCTTTTCCCAGTCTCAATGGAATATGGCGAATTTGATTCACATGGAAAGACACACCTGGTATATAATCTCAGACATACTGCCAGTGAACACTCACCATGGGACTCTTTGGGGGTACCGTTGGGGTGAATGTTGTGAAAAACATGTGAACCTGCCTGCTGGTTTCCTATTGGCTAAGTGATGTACTTAATCAGCGACTCAGTAGTGGGTTTATTTGTATCACTAAAATAGCCCTGTAGATTTTATATCTCATGGGATTCTGTACCTTGTTAGATGTAATTGTCTCCAACAATCTCAGACGAATTGAAGGTTTTTACGTCAAGGGTATACATATAAAACAATTCTTTTTCTCCATAAGCCTATCATCTGCAACTAGTACTCAACGTCCATGGAGTATTGTAAGCTAAAAAGACTCAATGGGGATGATATCACAAACGTTAGCCAATTAGTCAATGATATAGGTTGGTAAGATGATTGGATCTAAGCCGCACTTGATCCATAGCTACGAAAATACGCCATTAGTTTGCGTTTTCTATGTAATCTCACTTGGCTTTGCCTCGTGAGTTTACTCCGCACCCAAAACTCATGTCATATTTTCAGTGGATATGGATCTCGATGCAGTTCCTTCTTATTATCCTACCCCTAATATAAAATCCCATAGGCTTAACATTGAGTTTCCGTATGCCACGCTGACTGGCATACAGAGTTTTATATGCCACTAGTAGCATACAGAATTATTATCATGTAATATTACAAAATAGAGGATACAGGGTAGGATAAAATCAAAACCCGATTTGTTTTAATCGTGGCCATCGCATTCCACTCCTGGAGTTTTGGCTTCGCCTCGTGAAATCACTATGCCAAACCCCAGTCGTGGCATACGGTGGCCAAGACTAAAACTCATCCAGTTTTACGATATTATTTGATGGTGCAGGATCCCATCTAGTTTGGCAAGCACTCCCACTGCTGTGGAGGAGGAAAGTAAGACCCTTCCCATACCCCGTCCACAAAGAGTTATGGCGTGGTCCTATGAGCTGCTCAGAGCTGAATGAGGATTCTGTGGCGGAGGATCAGTGCCTAAGTAGTTCTCCTTTTATCCACCAGAAGAGGGTGAAGCCTGTCCGTGTGGACCCGTGGCCTGGTCAGTTTTCGGCTCGGAATAAACCAGCCGGAGTGGGATTCAAAATGTCTACCCACATATATATTCAATCGAGCAAGAACTTAGGTCCTAACATATTAGCCATTATAAGTCCTGGCGTCAATTTGTACCAGAACGATCATAATATTATGAATTTTGTTTTCATCTGTATGCTGTAATCCACAGGCTTGCTGGACATATGCATTCTAGTACACACTGTATATCAATGGGCCTCAGGCTATTGGAGATTCAAACATTTCCTCGCCTTTCCATATCCATTCAAAATAGCCAAGTTTGAGGCTATATATTTAAGCAAGACTAAAGGAAAGATTATGTCTGTTGTATTTTAAGCATTTAACTTGAAATATATGTATCCCTTTTTATTCTAAGGCATCTACGAACAGCTGCCTCACATGAACCAGAGTAAGTGCCTAACGAAGGGTCTACAAGAGACGGTCTACTATAGACACGGGGGCGACTATCCAGGGAAAGGATCAGGGACCTGTTTCAGTAGTTTCGTGACATGTCTAGATGGTGTCTGTGACACCATACGGACAGATCACAAGATTGCAAGCGATGACATGCCGAGTTTTACTCACTTCTCGAAGGAATTAAGCAATGACACTTTAACATGAGTAGGGGATACATATAACCTATAATCGTCCCAAATATGAAGAAGATTGGCCACTCACATTCTCTGATATTTGCTAGTCTTTTTCCGCTGTTGCTTGCACTGTTGGTGCCGCTGTTGATGTCTGTCTCGGCCTAATGTCACCAGCCTACTGAAACAGGTCCCTGGGCTTCTTAGACGGTGCATGGTGTTCTCACTGTCTGATTCAAGACATTAGTCTTCCCTTACCAATAGAAAGAGACTGAGGGAGAGGGAGAGAGAGAGAGAGAGAGGGGAGAGAGAGAGAGAGAGTGGGAGAGAGAGAGAGGGAGAGAGAGAGAGGGAGAGAGAGAGTGGAGAGAGAGAGAGAGTGGAGAGAGAGAGAGAGGGAGAGAGAGAGAGGGAGAGAGAGATAGGGAGAGAGAGAGGGAGAGAGAGAGAGGGAGAGAGAGAGGGAGAGAGAGAGAAAGAGAGAGAGAGAGGGAGAGAGAGAGAGGGAGAGAGGGAGAGAGAGAGAAAGAGAGAGGGAGAGAGAGAGAGAGAGGGAGAGAGAGAGGGAGAGAGAGAGAGAGTGGAGAGAGAGGGAGAGAGAGAGGGAGAGAGAGAGAGAGAGGGAGAGAGAGAGAGAGTAGAGAGAGAGAGGGAGAGAGAGAGAGAGAGTGGAGAGTGGGGAGACTTGCTCAGACTTGCACAGACCTACTCGGATCTGTTCAGACAAGATGGATGTGCTTGCAGAATTATCAGTTTCGATAACTTCGGCTACTACATTATGCATGACTATAATTCAATTTGAATTCACGATCACATGGGATGTGAAGTTTATAAATGCAGCACTAACAACAGAATTGTGATTGTATCCTAGCTAATCCTCCCTTTCTTTATAACTTCGGGGATATCGATGATGATGAAATCCGTGTTTATTTACATTTGGATATGCTATGGATATGTGGAAACAAAACAATTTTACAAATAGTATTTCCGACTTAGTCATAGGCATGCTTGGGTCAGTAAATCCTAGAGCCTGGAATGTCAATGTCTTGTTTCTGGTTATGTCGTGAGCATACATTGATAGAATGACAGACACCTTCTATGAGGCCCTGTGTGTAGGTCCCTGTATGACTAGATATTCGTCACTGGCATTGTATCATCTTTGTTCACTTCCAGGGTCCATGCCACTAAGAGTAATTACCCAAATCAATAGTATTCGTCACCTCGTGTCTGATGATCTGTCTGACATACTGTTAGTTGTGAAGCTGCCCCTTTTTATGACTTAATTAGAGTGCAGTCACGTACATCTAATTAACATCAAAAGAATAATTCCTGTGTTGATTGAGAACAGACTATATCGAGATGTTCAATTATCAATAAGTCTTTAATTGCCTCACCTTTGTTCTGAAGTACATTCTTGTTATCGGTGGCTGTATCATTACAACTGTCATATTGGATACCTTTAAGCTAGTCCCCGTAGAGAAATACATCATGACAATTATAGGATTTGCTTCAGAGATATTCAGGGTATCATTGCCAATGCATAAATAGTTTTGCCTCAACATCATCTCCTCTTTGAATTCAATTAATGAATCTTCGTACAATTCTTTAAGCAATTTTTATTGTATCTTAATAGCATAGGTACATACATTTTCCAGTATCTCCATGAAGAAATGGTAATCATCTTTGCCCATAGACTTATCCAGTGGTCTTTTCTTAACGTTAATTGCTCATTTGAATGAAAAACAAAATACCCCCATAATAACCTTTTTTCTGACTGACTAACTCTACCGAGATTGCGACATCTGCCGTTAAAGGTTTTCATTCTTAGCTTGGAGTAAATTTCAAGGAATCTCCCATGTGGAAAAGACGAGCCCATATTGCCTTACACTGTATGAATGACTCCTGGCAAGCGGAATAATCCCGTTACAAACTCTCTGCTGTTTACGTCTGTTGGGGGATGTCTCTCCGCCGCACCATATCCGCCATGTTTGTTGACGTGTTGCGGCGGTAGGTGGCATTGTGGACGGTTATTGATGTACATTGGCTGGCGGTGGTGGGTTGCGTAATAGTCTTGCATAACAACATCCTATCGGGCCCTTTAGTCGGCCAGGAATTAGAGATGACCTTTGGAGGGGTCATGTCTAAGTCTGTCACACTAAGCTACCTGTTGCCTTCATTATGAATTTGTTTTACGTGTTGTAGCTTCTGACATCTCTAGTTTCATCCGTAGAGGCTTTTTTGTTTCTATGGTGTCAGTTACCAAGGATTTTACACAGGACAATCACAATTTGATGGCATAAGGACATGTCCTTCTTTGCCGTCTTCCAGTTGTCAAAGGGAGAGCCGTATAATGGGAACTATTCTGTTGTGCTCAGCCTCAGAAGGAACAAATGCTATTTATGTAATACGTGTTTCAAGTATGCTATTCATAATTTTAGATGAAGATGAGGATCAGCTGATCTGAACAAAACATTGATACTGTTTTTTTTATCAGCGTGGGCCAAGCGCTCAGAAGAATGAATATACTTTAACTGGTCATTTAGTCCTTCAGCTTGGTCCAAAACTTAACCCTTCACCATCTACATGTTAGCTCCAGTGTCCCAGGAGACACATGCCAAATGACCGTTACCAATCTCTAGAGACCGAAATACCTCATTGCCCCAATGATGCTTGATATATTCGGATCCTGTCTGAGGCAGTTCCAGAAATAGAAAGTTGACTGGGTGTATGTGTGTTACAGAAAATGGCCCATAAGGCCCGTTTCCATTGGCCGACAAACACGATGTAGATATTTTGTGTTCTCCTAATAGCCTATTTCCATTGGCCATAACCGGTATACAATCAGGAACCACCAACGGACCTAGGCACTGCTGACACAAATGGAAATAGGCTATTAGGAGAACACAGAAAATCTACACAGTGTTTGTCGGTCAATGGGAAAAGGCCAATAGACTGAATATAAACCGGGCCCTTTGAATTGTTTTTGATTTATGATTCAATGCTCATGAGCAAACCATTTGCTCCTAGTTATATGGTGTATGTTATAGAGTGAGTAGGGAGTGAATAAGCTATGCGAATGCGCCACTATCCTCCCAGATCCTTGCAGCACTAGCACTTACTAATCTCTCACTCAATCCAGTGACATCATATGCTGGCTCTCAGGTTATCCACTAATAACAGGGGGGACCAGCCAGGATTTCATATTCGAAGCAGGGCAACTTTCAAAAGGTATGAAACTAAAATAACTCATATATTATGAGATGGGAATTATAGAAATTGTTAAATGAGCCTCAAAGACAATCCTGCTATTTCTGGGTGGGAGGTAAACCTTTTTTGTTGACAGCTGAATCTTCAGGAGACCACAGAGGATTCTGTGTAGAAGTGTTCTGGTGAAACAGTAGGTGGTGCCAGTGCTTAGATCTGTGGCACTCTCCCAGCAGATCATTCACAGTGCTTACAGTTACTAATCTCTGCCTCAGGCCAACGCTGGTTCCCCGGGCACCTCTACGGATAGGGGAAGCCAATATTTTGGATTCAAAAATAGCAGCTGTCAAAAGTTATGAAAGTCAAACAACTCATATATTATGAGTTTGGAAATTTATGAATTACAAAATGAGCTTCACAGACAATCCAGTTGTTAGTTTTCCAGCTTTAAGCCACTTTATAATGTGAATCCACATTTGATTAGACTGCCCCTTCGGATTAGATCATGTGACACATGATGTGCTTTCCACAGAAGAAAGTAATCTCTAAACCTATGTCTGATGTGACATCACAAATAACAGCAATGAGTGTATGATATTTTATCATATCATATGTACATCTTCCCTTACAAGTAAAACACAAAATACTCCGCAAAGTGTTCAGTATTTAAGTAATATGAAAAACTGCAGATTTTCCCCCAAAAAGACAGGTCGGTGCAGAGATACAAGCAGCTGCAGGAAGTAAGGATCTATGCTAGGTGCAGGATCTATGCTAGGAGAGTGTGAATGCACCTGTCATCTAAGCTCACGAGTTAATCATGGACAAGCCGGATACCGACTACTGGAGCAGGTGGGAGATGGGCAACTCCTGCCCAACCTCCATTTCAGGCTAAATAAAAACCTTTAAGAAAATGATTACAGCTGAGTAGAATGTCTCCCTATGATTATTGTGATCAGAATTAAAGATTAACAGAACACGTACCATTGCAGTCTGACCAATCCATTGAACACTCAGACTAAGAATGGTGACCCAGCACATAAATATGTATCATATGCCTTTAAAATGATGTCGCCGAACATAACACCAAAAGACAATAAGTAAATACAACAGACAGATAAAGAAGGCACCCCAACGCCATGACGACTGAACTCACAGGTTCCCCTCCACCAAATATAAACCAGAGATCCGGCCAAAGTCATGACTGAGAAGGAAAACCAATATCCCCCAAGAGCTGTTCTCTTTTTGGGTTCGCTCCAACTAAAGGCATCATCACTCTGGCATGACTCCGAACCGGTAACTGTCTCCCTGAAATCCATGTCCTGCTACTTTTCTTGTCCATTCTGACGCCACACGTCCGAACTGTTTCCTGTATGCATCCTCCCCAGACCTCACGGCCATTAGTTAAGTCAGGAAATGACAGCAGTGTCTTTGCTTGGTGTAACTGAGAGGCCCATGTGGGGCTGGCCATTAGGGAATTAAGCAATCCTCCCCATTATCGCCACCCCTGTGTTTGGTCGTTTAAAAAGATTAAACCTGCATGCTTGGATGTCATTACATCAGCGTTACCTGCAAATATTGCCTTTATGTGTATGTGAATGGATAGGGAGCCCTCAGTAAAAGGTTATATATACACATCTATATGAGTTGTTATTTTTGTAGTTTCTCTTCAGTGGTTATAGTTTTGAATGAATAATATTCAGAAGGATTTATGAAGGGCTGGATAGAAAGTATCTATGATTAACCTGATAAATATCTATCATATTTGAATTTCGCATCTGCAATTACCCGAAGATATTCACCTATCCTCCAGGCAAAGAAAACTATCCCAAAAGAATAATTTGATAGTGATTTTCTTTTTATAACTTATGCTAATTCCATTATAATTATACAAAAATATACTACGCAAAATGCTAAATCAATTGCATCTCGGAGAAGGTAGACACAGTGAACGTATACTGCTGATTTGGAAACTGGAGGCTTCTAGCTATATTGAGTAGCATACGCCCAGCCAATTTCCCGTCTCAAAGCAAGCATATTGGTAACCTTAACATGATATGTACCTTGTGTCAATGTAAATAGAAGTGGGAACACACCATATGCCTCCCAGTAACCTACTACATGCAATAACTTAGAGAAATAGGTGTTAAACAAGTAAGTGTGAAAAGCGACGGATTTAGAATAATACACGTGTATTGTTAAAATGTCATCCTGATTTGAGTAGAATATGGATTATCACAAGTAAGCAAATGATTTATTTCTCTATATCCTGACGCCCCACGGAATCGAGTCATCCTGTCATGCAAACAATTTCCTCACACGTGAACACAGCTGCTATAGTCCTTATCTACACGCAACATTCTGTTGGTGCGATAATACCCATACATAACCATCCCTACACCCTTGTCAACACACGAGCTGCTCCTACCGCTGACAGAGGGGAGATATCTTAGTACCCCCAGCTGCTCCACTAGACCTCACATTGTCTAAAGTAGAGACTCATGGTTGCTTGAGGCTGCGCGGAGCAGTTGAGGGCTGTGCGTAGCTATTTAAGGGCTGCTCGGAGTTGCTTGGAGTTGCTTGGACCTGTTTCAAGCTCTTCGAAGCTGCTAGCGGCCGCTCGGAAAGGCTCGGGGCTGCTAGGAATTGCTCGGAGGTGCTATGGGATGAACAGAGTTGCTTTGGAATGTCCAGGATTAATGTCAGCTGTTCTGCTCGTAGCTTCTCGTAGCTGCTAGGAGCTGCTAGCGGCTGAGGCTGCTAGGAGTGGCTCGGAGGTGCTATGGCAGGAGCAGAATTGCTTGGGGTTGCTCAGGTTTGCTCGAAGCTGTTCGGAGATGCTCGTGGCAAATCGGAGCTGCCCAAGGCTGCTCGAAGCTGTTCGGAGCTGCTCGGAGCTTCTCGTAGCTGCTCGGAGCTGTTAACCCTTTAACGGCCGCACGCCTCACACAGGCGGGAAAGCAGAGGCAGCGCCACCATCGACATTCGCTTATACTAGAGGCAGGAAGACGTTGCATAGTAAATGTGTGAACGGCAGGCGTGTTTTGCTGTGATTTTTGCCATTTTCTCCACAAATTGATGTATTATTCAATTTTTTCTCCATATTTTTTTTAATAATATTGAACCCCTTAAATACCTTAATGATATTGATAACCTGAAGGAATTTTGCGAATTCATCTTATATATTTTGAAAAGAATGAGTTTGGAAAAAAACCACAAAAAGATGCCTTAAGGCATCTTCCTGCCGTACAGTGGTAATGCCTTAAGGCATCTTCCTGCCGTACAGTGGTAATGCCTTAAGGCATCTTCCTGCCGTACAGTGGTAATGCCTTAAGGCATCTTCCTGCCGTACAGTGGTAATGCCTTAAGGCATCTTCCTGCCGTAGGGCGGTAATGCCTTAAGGCATCCTCCTGCTGTGAAAGGGTTAAGAGCTGCTAGCAACCGCTTACAGAGGCTCGGGGCTGCTAGGAGTTGCTCGGAGCTGCTTTGGGAGGAACATATTTGCTTGGGGTTGCTCTGGGCTGCACGAAGCTGTTCGGAGCTGCTCGTGGCTATTCAGAGCTGCTCAGGCTGCTCGGGACTGTTCGGAGCTGCTCGTGGCTGGCGCTTCATTAGCTGGGCGTGTCGGGCGGTGTGCCGGGCGGCGGGCGGGCGGGCAGCACGTGGTCGGGGGACCAAGCTATGGGAGGCCACGCGTTAAAATGTCGGATTGGGAATTTTGGGCATGGGGGAGTAGCTCATAGTTGCTCAACCGACAACACGGCGGCAGACTAATGTTCTCCAGACAACCTTTGATTGTATCCCTTGATGGGTTCGCTTTGGACAAGTAACTTCTTTTAAAACATTTTTCGTTAAAGATAACTCACCTCAATCGGTATATTGTATTGAACACAGGTATCCACATTCAGAGATGACAAATTTGGCGATATTCCTAAACCTAATAATTTAACCATAATAAGGATATTACACAAAATATCTAGGCAAATACCTTTCGCATAGTAAGCATATTTCTCACAAGTTCCAATTTCATTCACAAAATGCGGAAAACCATTGTATCGGATTGTACATAATTGAGGAATAATTGTCAAATTGTTTTTAATTTACCAGAGCTCAATTATATATCACAGCTATACTTCACATTTACTGCAGGGCCAGCGGAAGGAGCAAACCGAGCACTAGCGGCAACTTATCGGGCACTAGCGGCAACACACCGAGAACTAGCGGCAACACGCGCCGGCCACCAGTGGGATCTGGACTATATATACCCGGCACTTTCTTACCACGTCCTCACTCATCTCCGCTGCAGCTGCGACGTTTCTCCCACCTGCCGACCCCAGCATCACCTTCTTATTATAAGTTTTAATAAAACTAGCCATTGTAGGCTAAGAAATCATGTAAATAATTTTTATTCACAGAACGAAAAAGCTACATCGTTCTTTTATCTACAATGTTTTAAGAATTAGAAAGTAAAAAACTTAGGAAATTCATTCTGTAATAAATCCTATTTTATCTCCAATTGTGTCTGAGTCAATTACAGGTTCAATTTGAAGGGTCATCCTTGGGATTTCTCAGTGTTGAACGATAGCTAGCAATCTAAGGGAACTCTTTATGATGCCATCCGGGACAAATTTCTGGTGACATCTATGGTTATATACGACGAAACTGTACAATAATTGTTTGAATTGAATGAAATCATATACCCTTTCCTGTGCGAAACGATGATAAGGTAAAATAAGAATTAAAGTAGTTGTAGAAAGGATCAATGATTTGACTACCCGAGTTGTCCGACTGTTGAGGTTATGGGAGTTTAAGTGTTTTAGTCATCCCCCATATAACTATTTGAAGACATTGGTTAATTCATACCATATCTTAGCCACTACTGTGAGACATGTTAAACCTTAAACCATAAAGTCAGAGCTTGAAGATTATACTTGTTCATTTTCTGATTTATTTCTCCTTCTCCTACGACGCACGAATGCATTTGAAATCTACATGCGCGTGGCAGTAGGCGACCACGTCTGTTTCTATCCATGCTCTATACTTATCTCTTCACGTAAGTAATTCAATGAAGTCAGATGTCTGGTGAGCTCTCATTACCCCAGATCCCAGGATAAAACAAGAGGAAAGCCGTAGTGGGCTAATAAAATTTTATTAGATTTTATAGGTCTTATTGATATGAATAAGTGGTTATACAATGAATATCAATAATAAGAATAAATGTATAATTGACAGATGTATTTTGTTGTCAATTATGAACACTTTATGATAACATAATGAAGTTATTATGTTATATAACATAGTTATGAAGAACATGTAATAATAAAATAATACGAATAGCCCTACGAGTGGAAGGAGTAGAAGAGAGAAGGTGAGGGTGGGTGCGTAGAAAAAGTAGGTGTAGGTGTAGAAAAAGTACGTGGAGGTGTTTCACCAGGGGGGGCAATGACCGCCCCTGACCAAATGGCCATGGGCATCCGATTATAATCTGATCTTATAGTCTAATTGTGTAAATTAACAAATACAATAGTGTATATACCTCCCCGTTTGCAGTTCAGCTATGTGTGAAAGCCCTAAAACATAGCACAGGCCTGCATGTAGTGTTGTGACCGAATCTAGGCGTTGCTATGTTTTCAGACGTTGGACGCTGTTGAGAGGCAAACTGCGTATTGACCTTTGTCATCAAAGACAATCCCTAGGTATTATTTAACCCTTTAAGGACGCATGATGCCTGGAGGCATCACCACGCTAAAGACGCATGATGCCTGGAGGCATCATTGTCCCAAAATTAACTAAAATGTTTTAACAAAGAAAAAATAGAACAATATTTATGAAATTTTCGGAATATGTAGATATAACATCATATTTAGTATATCTACTAAAAGGAAATAAAATTTCTATGATTATGTATCATACTGCATGATTACAAGCTTGGATATCAGTTTTAACTATTATGTGGCCGTCCTCTAGCCAGACAAACTGCCACCAGCACTCATCCTTATGGGAGTAGCTGGGCCCCAGGCAGCCGTCCTTAAAGGGTTAAGCATTCGTGACACGATCTCTAATTATTCATAGGCGATCGTGTAGACTGAAACATTAGATAATACGACACATCTAATGGCATAAAATACTGAACATATCCTCTATAAGCAGACTATTAACGTTCTCATGAAACTTCATAAAACACAAAGCACCCCATACTCACCACCAAACCCGAGCGGCTTCCGTTCCCCTCAACATTCCCTAAACGTCACTGATCTCACCTCAGCGTGCGTCTCTTTTTCCTTTTTTTGTCTTTAAATCCAAAGATGACATTTACTGCGCCGAGGTCTAGGAAACACTCAGCAGTGGTCGGCCTTCCTCTATAATATGCCTTACAAACAAGAAGGATGGGGACTGTGCGCCGTTGTTGTTACTCTGTGTCTGTGGGGACATGGCCTACTCTGTGCTGACCGACTGACTGAGCAACTCTTAAGGCTTAAGCTGTTCATACCTGCTCACACTGGTTTCATAGTGGAACCTTTTCACAGAAACTAGCCTTCTAAGAAAGATGGCCACTTTAGGATTTTTTGTGGGTCTTTTGTCTCCCAGCTATTTAGGTGACGATGGGTACTCAAAGCTGAAGTCTACCGATCCTTTAAGTGGAGGTGGAAAATACTTTAGTTTATGTACTACCCTTTGAAATTCCCGGCGATGCGATTAAAGAATTAGTAGAAACCAAACGAGAGTTAGACTTGTCAATGTTTATGCCACGACGGGAAGGTCGTGTATTACTACACGAGGCGTAGCCAAGTGTAGTGAGGAGTAGACCTGACCAGAGTGGCATAGACATTGACAAGTCTAACTCGAGTTCGGTTTCGTATTTATCCTACCCCGTCTATGCTTATATTACTGTTAAAAAGATAAATATTGAGTCAACGACCAACAGAACTTTTTTCATAGTAGCTGACATCCTGCTCTCTGATTGGTCAATATTGTTATTACTCTAGTGGCATAAAAAACACTTTATGTCACGGCCTGCCACATAAAATTTTCCTATGTTAAGTCTATGGCCGTTTTTTATTAGGGGTAGGATAATATATCATTCGGCTAGTCTATGGTACCTCTCACATTGAAACAAGCTTGCAGTTACTGCTTGTTTAACCGTATCGAGAAGACATGTTTTTATAGAGTCAAAGAGTTATAGAGTTTTTATGTAAGATGTCCATGATATATACTAGAGTAGTATGCAATACTAGACTTCAATTACAGTATGATAGATTCGATGCTTTGTCACAGTAATCTTAACACAATATAGTTCACAATTGGGAATGAAATACAGACATTCGTTAAATGGCAAGCTCACTGGAGCGACCAGCTACTGATTGTGAACACCTAACCTGAGAATTTCATAAGTTGTTTGCGATGAAGCCGCTGCACTAAAATTACACAGAACTCCCAACGTTTACCTCATAGTGGGTACTCTCTAAAGGGAACAGCCCGCTTTTGGGTCGGATTTTCAAAACCTGCTAAATTGCGCTCTCAGCCTGGGATCAGACACCCAAAAATTAATTTTAGAATAATACTGCTTTTTATATCCGATATCAGTAACCGACCAAGTACCTTCCAGAAAAACTTTATTCCAACAAAATCAGACAAATAATTTAGATTTGAGAGCCTTTTGAAATTTAGTATAATACTGCATGTTCTACACCCCCCTAACATATTTGAAATTTCAAGAAACGTTTTAAGAGCTTAAAAATTTAGAAAAACTATTATCATATGATGACATATGTTATATTTGACCCTATACACGTTTATCAAATATTAGATTTTTAAAAAAAGCTCTGAGCCACATTTGGGTTTGGGCCAGGCAGGGGTGTCGGACAACATGCGGGGTGTCGGACAACACGTTTTTAAATCTACTCAGAACAATGAATAAGATAATATCAGTAACAAAAATCAGGATTTATATCAGAGCGTGTTGTCCGACACCTCGGGGTGTTATAGGTATTATAGTCAAGGTTTTGGTCAACATTTTACAATAAAGGAAAATCAATTTCTCACTATATATTTCATTAGTTTTGTCCTTAAATAAGCCTATTTTGGCCAATTTAGCAGGTTTTAAAAATCCCACCCTTTTGCGACCACTCTAGGTCGGAACCGAATATAGTCGTACTAGAGGTAGTCCACTTCACATGACAAAGACGGTCATATTTCCTTCTAGTCACTCTAACTTCATGCTGCCCTCCTCTCACCTCTCTTTTAACCTATCGTTCTTTCTCCCGTTACTTTCTAATCCCTAGATTTTGATAGACTCCTCACCCCTGGGCTTGGCATGAACAAGCCATGATTACAATGTTTTCAAACCATTGGCAGTCTACCGTTCCTCATGCGTTTATTGCTTGAATAAATCTCAGTTGGTACGTTCCGACTTCATCAGGCCTGTGTGACGAGGTCATCAAAACAATGCCGAGTTTCATCAAAACAATCAGCAAGCCTGCATCTACAGAAACACGGGAGGTGAATCCCGCTGATAGAATTCCACTCTACTTCAGTGAAGGTTCATCATCCACCTAATAAGAAGTCTCCATACTAAACCTATACGGCATATAGCCTATGATCCATGGGCGCCGCCATGACGCCCCCCGAGTAGGTGTTCTTCACAAATAAAGGTAAAAAAGTAGGTGTTCTTCACTAAAGGAGGTGGAAAAGAAGTGAGTGATAATTGGGAAATGTTACAACTTTAGCCTTGCTCACATATTTATATAAAGTGTTCCATATGGAAAATATCATGTCTTGGGTTTAATCATTATGTCATCCTGCTCTGGGTTGGGTGTAGAGAGTCAAGGGAACCATGGTCAAACATTGAAAGGCAGTTGAATTTCGTAAGAACAAAGAGCCAGAATACAGGTTTGTCCCCCGACCACCTAGTGACTGCTTCGTGAACTAACAA
The DNA here is from genome assembly GCA_950022655.1 of Alentia gelatinosa. Classification (NCBI taxonomy): domain Eukaryota; kingdom Metazoa; phylum Annelida; class Polychaeta; order Phyllodocida; family Polynoidae; genus Alentia; species Alentia gelatinosa. Next base: position 55,939,572 of record OX465587.1, on the reverse strand, counting down.
TGGCTCTGTCCCCTAAAGGGCCGACAGAACGTTGCTGAGTAGGATACGGAAACCCGTATTCTGCTAATACGGAGAAAGTGTCCCCAGTTCGCAAAGTAGTGCGTGAAAAGATCGGCGACTATTTTGCCTTTCCTTTGATAACTTGAATTTGGAATGCTAAATAATGAATACGACTTTACCATGTTTTTCATATGCATGGTCGTATCTTCTTCGTAGCTGACAGTCGTTCTCTTTCGCTCGGATATTACCACAAGTGAGCCACAAGGGAATAAAGATCAAATTAACGGTAACGTGTATTTACACGGCAAAAACAGTCAACAAACAACCTGAGACGAATTCCTGTTTACCATTGATGACTGGAACGGAATACGTTAAGAGGGTGCGTCCACCAACCACGACAAGGCTACGAAAATGGCTTTCCGACAAGGTCCACGACAGGCCTACGATTGGAAAGCGTATCGTAGCCTTGTCGTGGTTGGTGGACCCTAGTTCCCGACAAGAGTCTACGCCAAGGCCACGACAGGCTGCGACTGGAAGCTTGTCGGGGGCCTGCAGGGGCCTTCCGACAAGGCTACGACAATATCGAACATGTTCGATTTTTGCTACGACTAGACCTTTGTCGTAGAGTGTTGTGGTTTCCTCGATATCACTGTCGTAGTGTGTCAGGACCATGGACGCCTTTTTTTCGGCAACCACCGACCTCTATGACACGGCCCGATAGCGCTGTCCCGACACTGCTCTTCTCATGACAAGGCTGCGACAAGGTGCCGATAGAAACTTTCTTGTCTGCTCTTGTCGTAGCCTTGTCGTGGTTGGTGGGCGCCCCCTCTTAGACCGACACAAACAACCAATCGCCGGTCCAGTGGCCTGCCGCCAGCCAACAAACCCATCCCCTGACCACTCTTCACCGCATCGCGCCACTGTAGCTATGGGCTGATCGGCTAATTGCGGATAGCTCCCAAAGATAGGGGTATCAGCAACTCAATTTGTGCCCACAATCAATAGATACGTAATCATGGCTCCTTGGACGTTTGCCACAGGAAGACTTAGAGATGCTAGTGCCGTTAGGGTGGTTTGTTGACCGGATGTTGTCTGGTCAAAGCATTTATCATTCCATTTGGAGGTGATAACGCATTCAAGCACTACGTTAGAATGTAATTTTAGGACAAGATGATGTGAATTCTGGTACAATATATAAAACAGGGGTGTCGCGTAAGAGATCTATAGTTGTTATTCTTGCGATATTTTCGTATGCAGAGTTTATTGATGGATGATGATATTTTCATTATTCTCGCAGAACCCCATTTAATATTAATCATATCATATGTTAGCACAGCTTCTAAGTTTAACTCCTCGAGTGCATCTCTAAATGATAATCTTATACTAGGTTTACACCAGCACCCCGGCAGTCCTGCCAATGGGTTTCGGCACGATCCTAACTCGACTTGGTACTTTTATCCCGTTTTTATGGTAATTGCCCAATCGGCCCCCTAAATCCCGTCTACTTAAGCCCCTCCGCGTCAAGTTGAGACCGTCGTAGGTGGACCTAACTCGACCTAAATCGTCCAGCATTTTTCATTTTCCCCACCAAAGGGCTACTACTTGACGTACCATAACAGTAACGATCAACATATAAGGTTTCAGTGGGTCATTCTCACATCAAACCTGCAAGATAAAAAACTACATCCAATAAAATCGCACAAAAATCAGACCTATTTATAGCATGCCCAGGATGCAGGTGATTGATCATCGGGAAACGAAACAATCGATACCCGGACATTGATGTCCTGAGGCGCCCCGCCCCTTTCACATCTTATGTCTCTGTAATGGCACACCCATGCCATCTTAATGACGTAACCCAGGTGTATCATGCACTGAATTGTGCCATAAACAGTAAGGCCCAATCAGGTGTGGCCTCGTTTTTTTGTTTTTGTTTTTTTTTATTCAAGAATCAGACAGTACAGTTCACCTTGGGTAGGCGTTTTTAAATGTATGTCTAACAAAGTAACAATTTTTTTTTTTTTTTTTTATTTGCATTTTACCCTGCGAAGGCTTAGGCTTATCAGCCTGTTTGACTGCCCTCACAGCATCATACATGATTTCTTAGTTCAACATTTTTACAATGATTCGTTTACAGGTATGCAAATCTAAGTTGTATCATAGTTCTAGGATGTAAATAATTTGTGACCTAAAGGTCACCAGTTGTTTGCAGGCTGTTAGCACTGCTAGTCTCATTTTGTCCTTTGCAAAAATGTTCAGTGATTACACTACAGTCTCTCATGTAGCAGCATAGTTTGTTGCTTGTATATGTATATATATAGCGTATATCTTATAGTCCATAAAGGCTTTGGCCATAGAAAGTATTCTACAATTCAGAGCTACACTGTAAATAAACTATCCATATAAATAAGACAGGACAAGACAGGACAAACAAGACAGTACAATCAAACAACATTGGACATAGTGGTGGCTGGTGGTTGGAGTTTACAAGTTTTTTTGGGATTCACAACCAAAGGTTAGGATTTTCATCTAGAAACGATTTTATGTTCGATTTATACAACGCTTTATCTCTTAATAATTGGACATTTGTGTGTAGATTCTCCCATAGCTTTACCCCTTGATATAGCGGGGAGTTTTGGTATTTCATGGTTTTAGGTTGATCTAACTTAATGTTTACTTTATGATCCCTGCGTGTTAGTTGTTGGTCTTTCGTGATTACATGTTATTGACATAGACGTCAAATATACCAGGTAGATCCCCTTTTCAGAGCTAGAGAGCCCTCATAATCACTACATATCAGCAGGGGATGAGATATTAGTTATAATTACCAACGAGGACCAAATTAGTCTCTAAGGGTGAAGGGTTGTATGATGTGTTTTACTGCTCAGCTACCTCCCATGTAGTTTTTCACTGTGTAAAGACACTTCCCTTAAACAGAATTAGTAAAATGGAAATGCTTCCAGGGCCTCTGTCCCCTGGACCCCTAAGAGGACCTTTGAGCCCCTAGGAGCCCCTTAAGGTGTGTAGCACTCCTAGCTAAAACAAAACCCTTGGAACAGCTTGTGTAATCTATGAAATCCTAATTATTCCATGGGCTTTGCCTCTTGGACTCCCAGGAGGACCCTAGCTCCTAGACCACCGGCATTCCCAGTTTGTCTTAGGTGTGTAACCGCCCTGTCAAACCAAAAACCCTGGAAGCAGCTTTTATCATTTATAAAATCTCAATGCTTCCTCAGGCTTCACCCCCTGGACCCCACAGGTTTTTTCAATGGACCCCTATGTCACTTACGTAAGCTAAAACACTATCTTTTCTATAAAATCAAAACACTTCAGCGGCTTTGCTCCCTGGACCCACAAGCAGGCACTTTGACCCTAGACCTCTCGCAATCTGTTCAGGTAGTCTCAGGTGTGTATCCCTCTCCTAAAACAGTATTTTTTATATAGATTGTACAACATCTGAAACCAAAGTGCTTGCTGTTTTTTTTCCCAAAGGAGCTTCGTTATTAGTCCTCTAGCAACATTCCAGGCACGCCCCCCATCCTAAATCAAAATCCTGGATACAGCATGTTCATAATTTAAAACCCAAGTGAGTTGGGGGGCTTTGCCTCCCCTCCCCCAGCAGGGTCTTTGCTGCTGGACTCCTGGCAAGCTTCTCAGGTAGCCTCAGGTGTGAGACCTCCTCCCTCAAACAAGATGCTGGATATAGCTTGTATAATCTGCAGTTTTGGGCTTCACCCCCTGGAGCCCCTGCCAATCGTCTAAGGTAGTCCGATGTGTGCATGTGTAGGTGAACGTGGCATGTAGACTTTACCCTACCGCTATCACGACCACAGTGTAGTGAGTTGGACCAGGCGCGTTGTATTTTTTCCAATGCTGATATCCAAAAGGAGAGAGCAAACGAAAGAGTTTTTCACAATGTAGTCCGATGTGTGCCCCCCGAAATAAAATCATGGGTACGCCCCTGCATGCACATCCATACATGTGCCCTATATATGAAATACGTAACATAGTTTACTCTGCTGGACATCTAGGTCCTTTATTGCCTCATGGCGCTCGTTACCTCTGGCCGTGTTATCGTGGGTTATCATTATCTTACATGACAAATTAGAGGGTCGGCCACCTGGGTCCATTTATAGTAAGCTGTGCTAATTACTCAGTCTGCCCCATGCCTCGTCACCCACAGTCTGATTGTGATTCGCCGAGCCACCATCACGCCGTCCACCAAACAACGATTCAGGCGACAGTATACGGAAACTGTTTGTTTTTTTGTGTTTTTTTTTATTTAACACAAAATTCACCAAGGTTTACTCTCTTCGTACATCAGAAATACGCGGTAAAATTATTTATCAGGTATATATATATCACGATGACGAAGGTAGAGGGGTGTGAGTGTAAATAATTATCTACAACCCCTGCGGATATAAGACCAGTAAGGCAGGCTTGGGACAAAATATTTATCTATCCTGATGAATATATCAAAATAGATTTATAATGTATGCATGTATAAAATAGTGTATATGAGATTTGGTGATATCAAAATTAGGGTTGAGGAAGAAATAAGTTGGTTGAATGTGAGTAACATTATTTATTCAGGGTTAGCGGAGAGTGGGTGAAAATATAGAGCAGAAGAGACCGATGAATCCTACACATGAATGGCCAAATACGTCTCATAATGTCATACCTGTAAATAGTCCTTATTTTCAGACTTTTCCTAAATTGTTTTGCATCACTATGTTCAAAATATTCAAAATGTCCAAAGATGAATCGTTACTTTACCAAAGAGAATTTGGCACTAGGTCCGACGAGAAGGTACGTTTTTTGGAGAGGTCTTTTAAGACCAGTTCATACGAGCGAAGTCCCCTACATCGGGGGATCGCCATGTGGAACTTGTTACCTCTGCAAGTCCAAAAATCCGAGGACAAAGAGTCCTTCAAGAGAAAACTGCGTAACTTAAACAAACAAGAGCGGACGTGTTAGAATGATGGACTTATTTAACTAACCCACTCTCATCTACCCATGTATTCATTGTTAATCATCCATGGATACCTGTATAACAGACTATGTAAATTGTTTCACTGGAAGAACTGTTCATGTAAACAGAAGTGAATAAGAGCTTTTAAAAAAAAAAAAATGTTGGCTCTATCTAGAGATCTATAGAGATGATCCCCCTTAGAGTGTGTGGCTATTTCATCTTACAGTGTGTGGCTATTTCATCGTACAGTGTGTGGCTATTTCATCTTACAGTGTGTGGCTATTTCATCGTACAGTGTGTGGCTATTTCATCTTACAGTGTGTGGCTATTTCATCGTACAGTGTGTGGCTATTTCATCTTACAGTGTGTGGCTACTTTATCGTACAGTCAATGTCAATTTTATCATTACAGTATGTAACTATTTACTATACAGTATGTGACTATCCTATCTGATAGTGCACCTCACAGTATAGGGGACAGAGCCATTGTTAGTACATGAAGCAGTCACTAGGTGGTCGGGGGACAAACCTGTGTTCTGGCTCTTTGTTCTTACTAAATTCAGCTGCCTTTCAATGTTTTATCAAGGTTCCTTTGACTCCCTACACCGATTCCAGAGCAGGAAGATATAATGCTAAAACCCAGGACATGATATTTTTCACATAGAACAATTTATTTATATGTGTGAGCAAGGCAAGAAAAGTGACATTTCCTAATTATCACTCACTTCTTTTGCACCTCCATTAGTGAAGAACAGCTACTGTTTTACCTCCTTCAGTGAAGAACACCTACTCGGGGGGCGTCATGGCGGCGCCCATGGATCATAGGCTATGTGCCCTATAGCAGGCCACACTCCAGCGGAGAAGCGCTCATCTCAGAGCAGCTCAGTGTCGTCAATGTCAGTGTTTCCAGGCTCATCTTTCTAACGACCATGAAACATTCATGAAGGCAGTGGGACTGCCCACCGCCGAATTCTATTATGTAACAGAGGTGTCAAAAGGTCAGCCTAGCATCGTTCCGGGAGACAAAGCTATAGTAATGGTCGTTGAAATTCGGCAATTTTCAGAAGGGATATTAATAAAACGGCATTGTACGATCTACAAATACTTTTGTATTTTTTGTACTGAGCGATTTAGCAATAGCCTATTCATATCTCGCCGGTACCTCATTAAAGTCTACAGTCAAAATATTTGTAATTAAGGATATGAAACCAAGAGGCCTCAGTCGATGGATATAGGGATATTAAGCAACAAGAATCTAATGAAAGGTAAATGTATTTATATAGAACGTCCTGACCATGCTGTACAATTCACAGAACGAGATGATAATTTACGGTTTGTATGGAACGAGGCATTTTCCATAGTTGAGTTCCGTACAAACTGTAAATTATCATCGAGTTCTGTGACTTGTACAAGCATGGTTGGACGTTATATATTTACTATATACCCAATTTTTTTTTTTTAAATCATTAATTCAATTTTTAACAACCGATATGTTGATAAACGTGTATGGCAAGGTGGTCCGTATTTTAGTGTACGGACCATACAGTATTTTTACGTCATATGCCGAAACAGTGCGTATTTACAGTATATACGGCATGGGTATATAGTATAATATGATACTTGGTTGAGGTGTTATGAAGTCAGTATTCATGGTGAGGTATGAGCAAGTTTAATTTTCAAGGTGAAATACACGTAAGGTACCAGGATTTCAGACTATGATGTATATGTTACACTGTTTTGGCAGTCGATGAACTGCATTGCATAAATGGGGACACCAGGGGCCCGTTGAATACTCTATAGATCCTTTTCTGTATGCCATCGAGACGCAGGGACGTAGTCCGTAATCGTTAGTCAACACTTATTGGCGACACAATAGACTGGTAAGACTTTCTTAAGCAATAGACTTAAATATCATCAATCGATAACCCTTGTACAAGGTACAGAAAAGGGTCTTCATGTATGATTCTAGATTATTAAACGGACCCCTGGTCAGGTAGAATAGTTCCTGCTGAAGTAACTTGAATGTTATCAAACAGTAACTGTCCTACGAGGTCTACATGTACCCCGTTCTGTCGCTGTCATGAGATATTCAACAAACCCCAGATTGATTATCTAAGAGAAAACTGTTTGTGTTTTGAAACCAGCAATGCACTTTTCTGAACATCAACAGAATATAAGTTAAAATATTTAAAGAGAAAAATGTTTATATATTCCTACTTGGACACACAACTCTGAACTATATCTATACAGGTGCTGCTGCAAGATACGCAAATATAAATGGCAAGTTCGTTCTAATTCGCTACCTACATTGAGATATAAGATGACACGCATTAGCATGGGTCTGAATATCATTGTTCAGCGCTGCATCCTCACCTCCTTATGCCCTGTGGGAAAGACCTTAACAGTCCTCTCCTATTACAATGTCAGTGTAGACATCCTCTTATGGCTAAGTGCCAAGTCACCTTGTCTACATACTATCGTAAAAATCGGATGAGTTGTAATCTGGGCCGCTGTATGCGACGACTGAAGTTTGGCGTAGTGATATCCGGAGCCAAAACTCCAGGAGTCCCATACGGGAGCCCAGATTAAAAAGAATAAGGTTTCGATTTTATCCTACCCCCTGTGAACGATATTTTTATGTGAGGATAATAACAAAAACACGATAAAAACTTTCTGAAGTCCTCCATATAGCTCTCCTTTCTGCTCTGAAGGCGCTTGGAACTACTTTCAGCTGCTGATCTCTGATTGGTCCATTTTTTGTACGCCCCTAGGAGCGATTTTTTATCCGTATGCGACATACGGGCGCATACGAAAAGTCAATGTTAAGCCTATGGGATTTTATATTAGGGGTAGGATAAAGCTTGACAACCTCGAGCAGCTCAGACCCTAACATCGCCGTGTGAGAACCCGCCGAGAAGCTCACCACGATAGGCGTCCAGGGTGAGTGCCTGGAGCAGTGAGGTGAGGAGGCCAGCCACATCTAACACTGTGTCTGTGATTTCTACCAGGAAATTGGTGAATGTGCAAGGTCGACAGACATGAGGGAGAGACAGGGTTGTCCGTAGAATGGATTGAGTAGCTCACACAGATATGCCGTTTGCGTGCAGCGTGCGGGTGGCTGTGGTGTGTGAGTAGTAGAGAAAGGGATTGATTTGGAGCGGGCAAAGATTTGGACTGAACTTTGGCGTCTTGACGGCTCTTCTGACATTGAATTGTTGACAATTTTTCTTGCCTTGTGAGAGAAGTTCCATTGCATATGAGAAATAGATCCCAACTAGCATGTACATAAGGTAAATTCCAATATGATTTATAGCTGTTACTTATATCTTCTATACCAAAAGGGACATTTTTCTACGAGGGTTTGACGTTTGGTTGAGGAATGTCCTTATTTAAACTTCGTCAAAGTTTCATTTTTATGTAGTTAACTAGTTTCATATTCATATAAATAACTTATAAACTCACTGTTTTGAATCGGATGTTACCGATTGGTATACTCTGTATCATTATTTTCATTGGCCATACACAAGATAGAATTATGTTCCGCCTATATATCTACTAACCTTCAAACTCAAAGGTTATAATATAAATATCTTACAATACACTGATCCATTTACACCTACAATTGCATACACAGACACATCCTGTCACATCTATTTCATTAGCTAGGCATTCTGAAAGAGAAACGGAGGAATTCATTTATGCATCAGCGGGCAGGCTATCGATTGCAGAACAAAGTGTATTAAAGTGGAGTTAAATGTATCGACTATTCTACAAGCTGTGAAAATATATCACATAACTGAACTGCTCTTTCCAGCAAACAATAGGATTGAGGAAACGGCTGCTTAAAGAAACAGGTTGCTCTGTTGCTAATTCGACAAATATATGCGATTCGCAGATTATCCGCTAAAGGATTTCCCTCCAAGTACACCCCATCAAAGTGACACTTCCGAGAAGTAGTTTAGACTTGGAAGGGGGAAACATATTTCCCCATAATTGAGGATGTATTTGATGCCCATTACGAGAACGAAAAATTCACCGGATTCCAACTCTGCCTCCCGTTACGGACGCTGGCGGAAGTAGTTCTAGCGGGACCACTTCCTGTGACCGCCGGAACGACCGCTGACATCAGTTTTCTGACCAGCGACCGCCCAATTTACAATATAGATGGGGTCCCCCAAAGTCTACTTCTAGAGGGCATGTGCTCGCGACTGGTGTTAACATTAATCACAAGTAGTGGCCATACTGCAGCGTCATACTGCTCATTTAGAGAATATATTGCACAAGGATATATTGAATGTTTACCACTTTTGGTAAGTAGGCAATTTAAAGGGTTGACCAACATGTAAGCAATGATTGCAAATGTTAAAAAAAGAATTTACAAAAACGGTGTCATTGTATGCAGTTAACACATTTATGTGTTTAATATGCACACATATTAACTGCAAGGGTGGTCTTCCAATTTATGCTTTGGGTTTTCATCGAGATATCATATCCTTTGAACATTTTCCAGTTTTTGTAATCCATGATAGGATATTCATAGAGTTTACCATATAGAATGTAGATGATTTTTATATAACACACTGTTAATTTCTACCATCTAAGAGGATTGGACACTCATGTCTGTGTGTGTGTGACTAAAGGTATTGTTGTTATTGGGCGTGATTATCATAGGTCGATGTTGTGGTACATTCTGAAAAGCCTTTTAGAAAATACAGAACGAATACAAAAATGCAAGACTTGCTGAGATATATATATGCTATACCATGGATGCCAGTATTGAATACAAAGGGCAATGGAAGATTGATAAATGAAATACAGCCTCTACTTATGCAAGTCTGTATAGTTGATGATCCATGGTTCCCTCATTTGATAAAAATATTGCTAATAAGGAGATAAGGGTGAGACATTGGAATTATACCCTGCTTTTGCCAACACAAGTTGGTATGCCAACAAAAGACATTTTCAATCTGCGGCCCCTCCAAAAATACCATAGTCTTCCCCTTTGAATCCGGCGAGCGTTGCTTCGATAATCAAAGATGTATATACTGCGTCATATTTTGCTTGTGCATAATGACTTACTCGGAGCTTTAGATTATAGAGGTAATGATTCCATTATTATACATCTGTTGCAGTATGGTCTGCGTAAACCGTCCGCTCCTACCCACGTCGCATTTATGGCTGTACAACATGAACCCGGCGCACGGGGTATATGTACGTGACAAACTGGGAACGTATGGCAGCAAAACCCAAGAAATAGATGGATAAATACTTGTACAAATTGAATTTAAGACCATGAGGCTCACTTGGGATGGTGCACACTGGCCATGGGTTAGCTGTAAACACAACACATTTATTGAATCCAGGAAGATCTTATAGGCCACCTCAGCATTCTTAAATGAACTGGAAATGACGGAGCAACAAATGTGACACCGAAGTTCTGAAGCATGTAAACCACTGTATTTGCCATGCACATTCACATAATACCTGGCATCTAAGGTGAAAGACATTAACAGCTGGACCCAGCTGTAGCTGTTGATAAACAGATCAAATCCGCTGACCAGAGCCAGCCCCCCTCGCCCACAGCCTTTATCTCGGCAAGTATGTTGGTAATGATGTGGAGAGTATACTTTGCTTCCTACCCAATATAAATTCCCTCAGGGATTCCGGCATAAACAGAATTCTCCAAGGAGAATGAGATATCTATGATAACATTTTATCATCCTCAGATGTTTTGGCCTGAGTCATTAGTGGAGATACCCTGGTATCCAGGCCGAAAGGGAGAGATACGAATGGAGCTACCAGCACTTGGTGACATAATTCCTTGTTGATGAAAACATCGAGGTCATGCGAACTGTGGTGATTGTTGGAGTCGGCCACACTGTGGAATCACAGCTTATCAATCATCTAAATTCCAGGAAACCAAACAAGTGTAAAAGCCTGCCCCAACCTACCACAATTCTGGTCCCGATTGGCCTTACGACGGCCTTCCCGACACCATTCCGATTCTAGCGTGAGGTCTGGCAAAATCGTGGTAGGTGGAACCGGTTTCTGCAATTCCGTTTGCGGCAGCTCACGATAGGCTGCGATGAAAACGCCAATCGTAGAGGTCCCGATAATTTCCAACATGTCGGAAATTTCGTTGCCTGTCGTTGGGTATCGTAGCCTATCGGGAAGATATTGTGGTCAGCGCGTATGATTCACCGATTGGATCACGACAGAGGTCTACGATTCGGGGACCTCCCGATAGGTCACGATTTCGCCATTTCAAATCGTAGCGATCGGGAAGCATGTCGTGGCCTATCGTGGTAGGTGGGGGTCCCCTCTTAGTCCTGGTAATCTGTTTGACATCCCCACTGGGGAGTGTCAAGTGCTGAAGCAATGGGCCCCGCAAAAGCTGTAACATGAACGTTCCACTGAAACATCGTGATCCCTTACAATGTCTAGAAACTTACCACTCTCGAACTTTGATATGGTTGCAAGGGTATCGTAGTGAGATTTGTAATATGCTATGTTAACGGCAACGTAGTGAAGAATACCTTTAAATATATATTGTTTATTATGGATCCTTTAAGTGTCAGTGAAAATAGTTGTCTTGCAGGCTCCTGTTTAGTTCATCCGTTCAGTGTATGAAAGGATCATGAATACAATGATTTAAACGATGAATACATAGGTAAGGAACAATTGTCCTTTTGCCTATTTATGATGGACTGATGTGTTAGTTAAGTGATATTGCCATATACCAGACATATATATTTTTTGTGTTTGCATCCTTTTACATCAAATGTAGAATTGTAGCGTGCAATCATGATACATGTGCATGGTTGGGATATTTATACAACAGTATCCCGCTAACGCAAGTGGCCTGCTTACCAGAGTGTTACCGTTTCTATTCTTGTGTTTTCTAGGAAAGTCCTCTCACGCAGGCTGCGGTAATCCATACCGAGCGAATGTGTATAGAGAGACAAATGAACCTATCTATTACCTCCCCAAATACGAAGTATGTACACTTAACCTATGGAGCCTACAGATCGCTACTGGCTAGAATACGGAAAGCTGTATTCTACTCAGTAAAAAAACAGAAAAACAGTCCTTAGTATGAAGGAAAGTGCATGAAAAGAATTAACCTAGTGGCAGTCCAAGGAAGATACTAGAAATATTACTGCTGATATTTCCAAGAACGTTCTATAGTGGTTTTCATTGATAAAATATAAATATTGATATACTGTGCAACATTGACCGGTATAGACCAAGTCAATGAAAAGACCCATGTCGTTCTACGTCCGAAATAATTGAGCAAGGGTCCAGTCTTTAGTAGTTTCAAAAAGGATTATGGCTTCCCGTCAATGGTGATCATAGCAGACGATATTTGACTATGGACAATTCGGGTTATATTTCCGCCGTGCTCGCATTGACCGGACCGTTAAGATCCCGGCCCTGCCCTCCCTTATACCCCGCCACCGGCAGCACACACGGCGATGCCGGCACGGAAGCCTTATCGGTACCATAGCAATGGGTCCGAACCAGTAAATCTTACCCTGTGTCCCCAGAGACTATTTATAGCGAGCTGAACATTACTCTTGCCAAACCCTTACACATTACCCTAAGCCGGGGGGACATCTGTCTCCATAGAGGATAAACCAGAGTAGGCTGCTACTTGAGACTATAGATTCAAGACCGGGAGGTTTATTAAGTAAATCAGGATAATTCCCCTCCTATCTATCCTACAGATATCACGCTATAAATAGTATCCATGTTTCCCTACTGCTTCATATTCTGATGCATATTAAAACCATCCGTTTCTGACACGAATCCTGTCAAAATGACACATGCCTCGCGTGAGAAATCGAATGGAAATTTCAAACATGAGAAGTCAACGCCAGGCCAATGAGGGAAAACATTGAGTTCAAGCTTGTTACTTTTTCAAAGCCCTGTGGATAAAAAGATACTGAGTGGGCCCTACGAAAAAAAAAATACAACTTAAAAAATTGTTCTTTTTCCGCAGTGCTCCTCTTTTTTTCCGGCAACGCTTTTCAGACGGAGTGGCCGAAGGCGGATGGCCCTGTGTGGCTGTGAGTTAGATCTGCCTCTGGCCTGGAGCACCCCTCTCCTCCCTTCCTGCCCCCATCGTCTTCCTCTGTTTGGCACCCTTCTAAATGAAAGGACTGCAGCCTCTCTGGCGTCTTCAGTCACACTCCATTCTTGGCCGTAAATAGCATTTCCTGGCTAGATGTAACAGGCTTAGCACGACGACAATAGCGGTATCTGGTTATTCTGTGAAGGCAGGAGATGGGCTTCTATTGTATGCACAGTGCCTGTGAGTGTGCTCAGTATAGCTATAAACTATGTCTCTGTGTTTTGAGAGGAGAGGGGAAGGGGCTGTACCAACTACTACAATGCAAATAGAAAGACCGGCCAATGCATTATGATGCAGAATTGCAGTGTGTCGGAAGGTCTGTATTGCAGTGCATTGTTGCATCGGCATGCGTCATTCGGAAATTGAGTGATGAACTTGAGACACTTAGACTAGATCAAATGAAACCATATAAAGCGGGAAATAACACGTATCTGATGTACCTTATTTTTTTTAAAAGCTGAAAGTCGTCTGGCCAGTATTTGACATGTGAGACACATTTCACCGTCGGATTTCTTTCTATTTTTTTTCACAAATTTCTTTACTGATGCAAGTCGTTACAATATTCATCCATTTGGCAAATAATACATAGTAGCATCATATAAAGAGGCCGTAGGTGTCAGCCATCAGGTTGGCTGTTTTTCTTCACTTGGGCCTATTACAGCTAGAAGAGACCTTCATCACCTGTCCACAAATTGCTAGGCGTCAGATATAACCCGAGTATTTTATAGGTAGATCTACCCTGGCAAATAAGGTTAACCAGGGTAATATCCCAGATGAGATGGTGTACTAAGATTAGGGAACGAGTCGATACAGTCATTCAAGTTTTGAAGGCATAAGGTCAATACAGCGATATGTCGAGTTTCAAGATATTTCCAAGTGTCTCACAATACTGGTATGTGTCGGTTCATATAAGTTTTAGAGATTGATTTAAACTCCTTGTAGGTAGGAATATTACGTGTTCCTGGAGATAAGTTATTCCAGGCTATAGCACCCCTGTATACCAGAGAGTTCATAAACGGATTACAATTTGGTCTTATCACATGAAGCAGGGGTGCATCATAATTTCTAGTCCTTCCAATGATATGTTCTCGGTAGGTTGGGTTGTGTGCTCTGGCATAAAGAAAAGATCGTAGATGATGTTCTCTCGGATAGGTTGCCGATGTATTATATGATGCACTACGACATTCAAAATGCCACTCATTGATAACCCATCTTAAGGGACATGTTTGAATTTTCAGAGTGAAATCCTCAATGTCGCCTTCGTTCTCACTACTACTGCCAACATAAGTCAGCTAAAAGTCAGCTGTATGATATGAACTATATATATATATATTAAGGGTTCAAAATTATACCCACTGTTAGCTTGATCGCCAAAAATGAAGAACAGAAGCACACCAAAGAAGATATAATGTAGTAACTATGTAGTATCTATGGAAACACAAGTATTGTAATTTTCTTGCTCCAAAAATGTACTTTAGTGCTTGTAAGATGAGGATATGTACACCTGAAGAAGGCCAACATTGGCCGAAACGTTGTGTCAAAACTCATGTATAAACAACAAGTATCATTAAATACAACCTTCAATTTAATATCAGGAGTTGTTGGTTTTGTGATATAATCTTTACATTTTATGTATATGGAAATGTCAGAGAGAAAAAACTGAATCATACTACGATATCGAGATACGATATTCCTAGAGGTTTATACATTGATCAAATGACAACAAAAGTATGAAAAACATCAGCAGCAATCACTATATATAGATGTGACCTATCCAGGAACCGTCTTGTTGAGTCCAAATGATGCGCAATTCTCGGAACAATCATCCACAAACCAGAATCAAAAGAAACCATAGTTCTAGAAACATAAATAAGCATATACACACAGTAGTTACGAATGTAGATTTCAGAATGACTGCAACAGGACGTGGCCGTTTGTGAACAAACAATTGCAGATGGGTATAGAAGAGTTTGAACATCATCAAATGCTTAACCACATTTACTTTATTTCTCGGCCATTAACTCCCTCTAGAAATAGTCAGTGTCTGCGTAGAATGAAGCTGCTCCATAAATCTAAAGACAAAAGATAAGCATGTATGGCAGCAATTCCATGGAGTAGCTCAATAACAATATTTCATGGTGTAAGAACTGCTCCCTCTGGTGTATATGAATATAAATCAATTTCGTTGACTGAGGAGGGCAGCCTTTCCCCACTTGTGAACATTGGTCTACCTTTCATCTTGGGAACAACCGACCCTTTCAGTATAAAGGCGGTAATAGATTGGTCCATTTAATAGATTAAACCTATTGTTTGTCAAATTATTTGTCAATGCACATTTTGATCACTATTTTTATGTTTATTACCGCCAAACCCTCTTCGTCCTCGTTTAACTAATATATATATATTTATCCATCTTTAACTTTGGTAAGTATATATTTATGATATGGGCCTTTTTTGATGAATGAAAGTTAATATTCTTATCAAACTAACAACAAAAAGGGAAACTTTGAAGGTAGGCTTCCGTAGCGAGACCCAAGCCCCTGGTTGGACTTCCCGGAAGAAGGTCCTCATCACGGAGCTAGACCAAGATGGCGACACCACGCCGGATAAATCGTAGTTTACAAGCGCCCCCGGCATATAAATTGACAGAAGGAGCGTTCGGCCATCTCGCCCACTATAGCAGTGGTGCTTAATCTATAGCAGACTCGACAATATGAGGGTGGTTGCGCATGGATCTGTAGAAAGTATAGGGCACCAGAATAGAGCACTGCCGCAGGCCATGGTAAACACATAAATATATGAATAAATGGATATTGACAGTTGATTCAAACCATATATGATATAACCAAAACACTGCGTTTGACGTCTGAATAGCCTTAAAATGAAATAGCCGGGGAAACTGCATGAATAAGCTGAAATGATGGTATATCGGAACGCAATTACATCGCAAGAATGAAAAAGGAACGGTAGATTCTTCATTGATAACGCACTAGATTTTCTTTTAGATGTTATCTATATTAGGCTTCTGCCATTTATTTGATCATTTCACTTTAGATCCTATATACTATGTTAGAAAATCTTGAGAAGATTGTTTTAATTCAACAAGTGGACAGTTTACAATTGCCGACAACACATTTGGTATTCTTCCTTGTACAATCCGGAAAATTCATGAATGTGCATGGACTAATCTAGACGAGTACATTGAAGAAAGGGGAATGTTCACAATTTTACAAAGCAAGATATATATTATGATTATTAGTTTCCAAATGCACTTAGACACACTAATCTTAAACCTTTTAACAACTAGATATATATGGATGCGTCCGATGTACATTATGTCATAACATCATTTAGTACTTTAATTCCATTTACTTTTAAGCTGTTACGTGGCTAATTGTCAAAGTGTTAGGTTACCAAGAACAGGTAATTCCTTGTCGTTTCAAATATAAATATGCTGATCATCAAGCTACAGTACTGACGTCTGGACCTCCAGCAGCCTGTTTATAGGGCGGACCGGTCGTTACTGCCTCCACACAATTACCAGCCCTTCTTTAGGTTCTTTTCATCTGCGTCTCTCAACGCTCGTACATCTATTATCCCTTTCACTACGCTATGATGCCTGGAGGCATTCCCGGGTGTAGTACGCCATGATGCCTGGAGGCATTCCCGGGCCTAGTACGCTATGATGCCTTGAGGCATAATTTTTTGAAATTCCAGTAATTGCTGTTTTCTTATGAAAAAATTGCGAGAATTTGATAATATTTCCCAAACCCATGTTAAACTCACTAACGGCTAATATCATCAAGGAATTTTTTATAAAATGTCATCAGGGTAATGTCGATATGTCTAAAATGGCTGTAAAATGACATCATATATTTGACAATTCCAAAATCAGCAGCGTACTACAGAGGTGAAAATGACCCAAGCCTGGCGTATTTCAGAGCATGCATTGTTCACCTGGAAGCGTATTGAAAGGGTTAAAGAGCACTGCCTGAGAGGGTCAAAATTGCAATATTGACAGCTTGACTAGACACTGTATGGTGAGGATGGACGCGACTGCAATGATGCCTTACAGATGTAGGCACGCTTTGATCTTAAAATCGGTATGTTGTATAGGTCAGCGGTCAAACTCTGTTCCAGCAGGAGCGACCGTATATTTTTTTTGTTTTTTTTGTTTGTTCTTTTAAGTAGTATCCTTTATTGACATCAAGGAGATTCCATTACAATAAGACATTCATGATATTCTTTCTTCAAGATGTCAAAGGTAGAACAGTTGATAATAACTACCACTCATTCATTATTTAATCATCATGTCGAGTGGTGCATCATTTACTTATTTCCATGAAATGGTATGTGAGCACTGCCCGACATTGTGCACCTTTGTATTCCTTGATAATTTCGAGTTATTACATTCTATTTAACACACGGTGGGAATAGGCAGAAAGCATGGAATCATTTGACAGCAGTTCTCACTAATAACACATCTAAGAACTCTGAAAATTGGATCCTTGGGGATTTCAACATAGATCGTTCGCTTACTAAAGGTACAAGAATCAATGAATTTTGTAAAGATTTCTCCCTCCCTAATTAATCAACCTACACGACCATTTAGTCCAAAATTCACATATTTAGATAATATATACAGAGGGGGATGATTTTTGGGCTGGTACTGACCCAAATAAAATGTGGAATTATTTGATAAGTACTTTAAATGGATTTTTGTACTATCATTGTCCAATTAAAACCTGGAAGGCAATAGATAAAGCCAATAGTTGGCTTGCAGCTGAAATACTGGGAAGGCTTAAGGAGAGAGAGGAAAGTATGAAGGAATATAGCACTTGGAGGAACCAAGAAGTATTATTTAAGGCGAAGAAACACAAATCTGAAATTAGGGCATACATGGCATTATGAAGGATCGACACACCCACTCGGATGTACCAGTGGGAGAAGACTTTTTTCTCTGAGGTTTCAGAAAAACTGAGCATAAATATTGCTAATAGAAATAAAGTCTTGGATGGGCGTGTATACACTTTTTGACCTTAAAATAAAAGATCCAGTAGTGGATCTGATCATTGATAAGTCAGTGTTATATAAGCACATTCTTAGGTCACATGTATACTAGCATCATTTTCATCAGTACCATTTACTAACCCTAGCATACCTATTTTTCTAGGATGTCGACAGCAGGTCATATTGCAGACACCGTGTTTTGTGTGTTAACAATGAAATGACTGCTGATAATTCAAGATATGACCTCTTTGTGAACAAATTGTGTTGAATACCGAAAACCGAATCTGATCTACTATTAAACACAATTGTTATCTATTAATCAATTGTGGCGATGGAAGACCACCCGTCTAGTCGAATTGTCAATAGAAAAAAAAGAAGAAAAGAAAAATACTACTTTATAAAATAAAGGGCTAAAAATACAATGATGAATATAACAAAGTATGAACATAGGTACAGAACTACTTCATTTCAGATGTTCATAAGAGGTGGAAACAGCATCATTGGAATGTTGAAGATAGTGAATATAGTAAAGTGTTCATTCACAAGTCGTTGGAGATATATAGTCTATAGGTTTAAATGGGAGACGAGGTAACTGGGGGAGCGGGGGCAGGGACCCCCAGGGAGCAGAGGCAGGCTCAGACACCCACCTCCCGGGTACCAGTCAATTGCCTGCTTATGCCCGTGCAGTCAACAGGTGCCCTGGTCTTACGCTTCACACAATGACAGACGGGATAGATTCCGCTTCCAACTCTAACTTCATGCCCTGGGCCAAGACCTCAGGTGTATTTTAAAATGCCCCAGTCACACTGGCGTAAAATTTGGCGTTTCTTCTACGTATTTGAATTGTTGGAGACCACGTATTAGCTACGGATTTGGAACGTATTTGTTTGCTTTTCTTTAACGTTTTAGTACGCTTCTCAACGTTCATCAACGTTCATCAACGCTTATTTACGCTTCTCTACGCATTGTGGCGTTTTTCGGCACATTCCGACTTTCCTGTACGCATCTCCGCGTATTGCGGCGTTTGGTGGCGTATTTTGAGATTCCAAAATGCGTAGAAGAACGTAGACGTGCGTACACGGAAAAACGCCGTTTTTTACGCCAGTGTGACTGGGGCATCACGCGTAAGATGGCAGAAGTTCTTGTCCAAGATGACTACGTAGACTACGAGGTCCTGATGATTATGACCAAGCAGCACGTAAAAGAGGTTTCTATCCCCCTAGGGCAGGCTAGAAGGCTCCAGCAAGCCCTGGCCATCAGTGTGGGCTGGAGCCTTGATAATGTTTTATGGGCTACTAAGGAGGCCTAACATCTTCCCGACGTGTCTTGAGACTTATGACCCCTACAAGCTGAGGCGACAGGAGATCAGGGTGACCACAAATGGATTAACCATTACAGTAAGGCGGTCAAAAAAGGATCAGTTCCGCTCTAGGACCTATGTTACCCTCCTCCCCAGGATTAAGAACAGGAGCTGTGCCCTGCCCAGGTATGGATGAATGCTTCCGATTGACCCTGAACGCCCTTCAGGATGGACCATCACCTCCGTTATCTGACGCCAGACCTCATCCCCCCTCATGGCGTGTGCTTTATCCTACCCCTAATAAAAAACTCCATAGGCTTAACATTGGGTCACTGTATTCGGTCTGGAGTTCAGAAAAATGAAAAATATCGCTCTAGTGGGATACACTTGACAAATGACGTCGTTTGTTAATGTACAAGTAATTTAGATGGGCGGGGTAGGATAAATTCTAAACCAAACTCGAGTTAGTCGTGTTATTGTTTATCGCACTCCGGCAAGATCGCGTATTACTGCTCTCGGCTTCGCCTCGCGCAGTAATACGCGATCTTGCCGTTGTGTAATAAACAACAACAAAACTAACTATTGTTTGGTTTCTACATATTCACAGCTGGAGTAATGACAGCTCTGACAGCGGCCCGCAAATATACTCCCCCCCCCCTTAGCTCCCACAGTTACCGTGGGGAGAGAGGGGGGGGGGGGGTGCGAGGCAGATCAGAGTCTTCTAATACGACACTAGTATATGATTGAAACACACCAACTCTGGCATATTTCAAGAGCTTGACCGAATCATGTATGAAGGACCGAATTCCTCAATGAGCGAAGTAAAACCGACTGAACAAAGTCAAATGTACATGTGATCTAACATCCCAAACCCTGTCTTCAATGTCTCTCAATGTTGGAGAGTGATCTACGTTCTTACGTTACCATTTGGTTCTCTAAGCTTGATGTATACCAATGTCTGGAGCCTGTCACGAAATAACACGGTCAAATTATAAACTGACTACCCTTGCAAATAAATTTGATTGACAATGTACTTACTCACGACACCCTGTATAAAGCACTATATGTCACCATGCGTAACTCGATGTACGAGTGAAATCTGTAAAAGCAGAGTAAATTATACTACAAAGTTAGTCAAAAGATGTCTTAAATTTATGCAAATCAAGATTGGCCAGGCAACGAAAACCAGCTGACTTGTAAAACAGCTGATGCCACCGGCCCCTTTATCTGGCAACAAACCTTGTAAACTACAAATGAACTGGAGAAAAATGTTTTTATCATTATGCCAATAAAGAAATGATTTTTTTTTTTTTAAAGTGTCATACTTTATAGTAAGTTTAACCAAAACATATCACACAGTACCTATGCACGGCAAGACTGATAGCCTAAATATTCAATTGTTATATCTAAGATTTTATACGTACTATTCAAGTAATTGTTTCTTCATATAGACTCACAGAAACACATAAACTACCGGAAAGTTAGGAGGATGTTATAAGCTATGAACTTCATATTGATTTCAAGTCTGAAAATCGCTAAATTGAGTTTTGGTCTGTCCGGAGGTCGTAATCTCAGTACAACGAGGTAGGGACACAAACGTCATAAGATGTACTGTTCGATACTTGCTTTGAGGTTGAACATGGCAGAACACGAACTATTGGATTCTTTCGGTGAAGAGATCGAATAAACGGCGACTGTCTACTCTAGACTCTAAATATAAACAATCGATAGCATTGAATCAATCATGATAACAGCATTAGTGCGGAGACACTGCCTACGAGGAGAGGGGACTGGGTGTGACATAGGTTTGAGATCGGTATACGATAATGTAACAGCACTGCTACAGTGTAGGAAGCATTCTGTACCACCGTCCCCAGCCATTACCCTCCGGGGAAGACTAAGAGATAATCAATGGTTCTAGCTGGAATTATGTATGGGACTACTTAAGGTTTTAACAAAAGTGCAAACATATTGAATTCAAAAAATAGGTTTGAACCTTATATAATGTATTCATTGTAATAAATGCTTAACTATGAATTGACTCAGTAAGAATGCTGCAATTTGTGTAATCGTAAATGAACCTTCATGGATATATGTGTCCAAGATGTTTGAACGTTTTTGTTTCCCATTTTATTATATATTTGCTTTTTTTATTTTGCGTTTGCTCATTAGCTAGATATGATATCTCCCTGAATAAAGCTACACAGATATTGATCTCACCAATCTAGTATTACTCATATGCAAATGTGAATATTTATTTCATATTCATATGCTAAGACGAAAAAGCTGTTAATTTCTCAACCTTAAGACCATAATGAATGAACAACTGAGGAACTGCCAACAGTGAGTTAGTATAGTCGAAAGTATTGTACACCTTAGACACTATCAACCCATCAACCTTTCATCCCTAGTTATAAGATAGTTGTTAAGCTTGGATGTACACTATAACCTGTTCCCTAGTTGGATTATTGTATTGTATTATGTATTATATATAACATACTTAAATTATATTTTGTAAATAACCTGAGGTTTTACCTCGTTTTGTTACCATACATATATACATATATCACGTGGCGCAAGCAAATTAAGTAAGAAGAACACAAAAAGCCACACAAGGTGTTATGGAAGATCGCGGACATGTACTGACGAATGATACCTGAATAAAAAAAAAAATAATAATAAAAAAATGTATGTCGGTTTGCACCCGCTTGGGAAAGGGCTATTCCTGGTATCACTTCATATAGTCCTTATTACATTGCTTCTTAAATAAAGCCTCAGAGGCGGTCACAGACATATGTACTACAACCAGTAGACGGAGTCGAAAGGTGGCCTGCACGCTTAGCAGTTTATATGCTGGAAACTCTGCGAGTATCCATCTGGAAGTTACAGACGAGTACATAAAACCTCAACCACATGTTTGAGAAACCTCGCGGACACTGATGCATGGCCTGCATCAGTAGAACATTCCCCTGTGCAGAATTGAATACTGCCAACTCAATAGGCCATCGCTGTACACTCGGAATGTAAACTTGAAAAAAAGAATCGGTCGTTATGCTACGAATAGCTATCTGCGAGCCATGGCAGGTCGGAATGCTGTATGGTACCTGGGTGAACCACTAATTATATCCATAGCTTCACCATGTTTCTGAAGCCTGGGTGGTTGTCCCTTGACCTTTGCGTCACGAAACTAAATCAAGCTTCTAAGACAGCCTCCTTTCCACTCTATGCTGAGTCTATGGAAGGAGCTTTTTCCTGATGTCATACTATTGGCCCAAATCTTTACCGACTTTTTTTTAAACAAAAATAGATTTAGCCTAAGCAGATAGGCACTGACTGGTGGAACTTTTTGTATATGTCAGCAAAACCTATTTGTCAGCAAAAAAGCTATTTGCACACGGCCAGAGCAAGGGCAAGTCGGCAATAGACCTCCGATACCCTCTGTGTAACTATCGGGTATTAGATAACTGTTATGCTTAACTATTCTAAAAGCAGTCTAGTACTTAGTTCATGTGCATATGGTGTGAACCTATATTCAGTTTCTGTATAATTATGACAAACATTTTCAAATAAACTTCGATTGATTAAATAGGCTACTATAACATTGAAAGTTATTTTCTAAGAGCTATAAAGTCTATAGCTCAGCGGGCTGATAGAATTCTGAAAGGTAAAAATTATCCACGGAGGATAACAGATTGGGTAAATTTCCGGATAAGGTCTGTATAAGCAATTAGCGAGGCGGTGAATTCGGAAAAACTGACGTGGCGTTGCATCAGGAAATACATACGAACTCTCGCACAGTCAAATAATATTAACAGGTGCGAGAGTAAGTATATATTTCCAGTTACAAACACTATGTCTGTTTTCCTTATATATTAAACCTTAGAATGTTAAAAGTTGATAAGATATTATGAAGAGACGTAACGAGTTTGAGTCTGAGTTTATTTCTGCCACGCATTTTGTTGGCTCCATAATTTCACGAGTCGAAGACGAGTGATATTTCGGAGCCAACAAAATGAGTGACATAAATAAACTCAAATTCAAACAAGTGACGTCTAGATTTTATCCTACCCCGTTTACATATTTTTTCAGTATCAGAAAGTAGTGGCATAAACAACACTTTATGTCACACCCGTGACATAAACAAATCCCATGTTAAGCCTATGGCGTTTTTTATTAGGGGTAGGATAATATGATAAATATAGCCATTCAAAGAGTATTCTGGGTATTTTGAGTCGTGTAACAGTGTAACAGTGTAACAGTACACTGTGCTGTACACGATTTACACGATAAAGTGAGCATGTGCCAGTAAGGCCACTATAAGAAAAAAAATTGTTTCTCATCACCAAGCCATGAAAAATATGATGAGGGCACTTCTTTTTTTTTTTTTTTTTTTTTTTTTTGCTATATCAAAGATGACAGACATACAGTATAACCCTGCATAGGTGGACACCCTCCGATCCGGGCCAAAGTGGCTGCTTACGCGGGGTGTCTACTTACGCGGGGTTTCCAGATTTTTACTGGCTATACATTTAATGCATCCCTGACACCAGGAGCTTTAATTTGATTCTAAATACACATACCTTTTATAATTTCTATCAAGATTCATCTATTTATAAAAAAAAAAAATATATCGTCTAAAATCGTTTTTTCTGATGCGCGCGGTGATGAGAAAAACAAGTTTGTTTTTTTGAGTGGCCTAAGCTTAAGTATTTATTCTACCCCTAATATAAAATCCCATAGGCTTAACATTAAGTTTCCTTATGCCACGCTGACTGGCATACAGAGTTTTATATGCTGCTAGTGGCATACAGAATTGTGATCACATAATATTCCAAAATCGAGGAGACGGGGTTGGATAAAATCAAAACCTGATTCGTTTTAATCATGGCACCGCATTCCACTCCTGAAGTTTTGGCTACGGACTTCACTCGGCTTCGCCTCATGAAATCACTATGCCAAACTCCAGTCGTGGCATACGGTGGCCAAGATTAAAACTCATCCAGTTTTACGATAGTATTATTACGAATTTGGAAAACACCAGGGATTAAAACCACTGAGGCGTCATAAATACGGGGGATAAGTAACTAAGATGTGAAATATCACGTTAGTAAACGACTGGGAGATAAAACACCAGCTAATAAAAGACTAGGAGTTATAAATACTAGGATAAAGGGCAGGTCATGTAGAACCAGTAAGTAAAGTGTCTATCACAGTCACCAGTTCATCATGCCCATACAAATTAGTCTTTAGGGGCCATACAAGGGCAGGATATGCCTTCAAATGAGATATACACCGTATCCACATGAGCTGGCCACTTTATGGGGGTCGCACCAGGGGAGGTTGTGTTGTTCTGTGATTTATATGCGACAAACGGACCGCTAGTTGCATGCGCATCCATCAGGAAGTTGTAGTCGGGGGACAACTGCTGTTATCAGTTATTATAACCTATTTGATAATCCTGACACAAGGCTCTTCTATGGTCGTACCGGGGCAGGATGTGTGGTCATGTGAGAAGTTCACCGGTCGATCACAGACAGGCACCACGCTTTGTGTCTGGATATTGAGTAACCGCTTGGGGAAGAGGCAGGCATCCGACTAATAAACCCATCTGTCACTCGGAGGCTCCGGTCCGTGAACCGTGTTCAGCTGATGATGCGGATATGTAAGCAGGACGGGACTAGGACGCGGGGTCATGACCTCACAAGGGTTTCTATGAAGTATGATGTTCAGCAGACGCGGGAACTCCGTTTATATCCTACCCCTTATATGAAATCCCACAGGCTTAACATTGAGTTTTTGTATGCGACGCTGACTGGCATACAGCGTTTTATATGCCACTAGTGGCATACAGAATCGAGGAGATGGGGTAGGATAAAATCAAAACCAGATTTGTTTTAATCTTGGCCATCGCATGCCACTCCTGGAGTTTTGGCTCCGGACCTCACTCGGCTTTGCCTCATGAAATCACTATGCCAAACTCCAGTCGTGGCATACGGTGGCCAAGATTAAAACTAATCCGGTTATACGATATTCCTATATACCTATGGCTGTACACTCTATGCTTACACCACGTTCTGGGGGGGTGGAGTAACATATGGATACTACCCAAGGTTGCCGTATACTACCCAAGGTTGCCGTATACTACCCAAGGTTGACATTTAGACCAATCAGATTGTCTCTTACAAAATTCATATGAAAAGCGCAGTGGGGAGTAAACATAGGAAGTGTCAAGTTACTCGATAAGGTTGGATCTGGCTTCAGGTTTGATGGTGGATGAGCAAATAACGCTAATTATTGTTATTAAACCACATTTGAAGTTATATAGGAATAGGGAAACCAAGTACCAGTGAAAGGAAGGCCTTGGGCAGTAATTTTTCCAAGCCTTACCTCGTAACTTTGACTTCCTTTCACCTTAACATAGTTTCCCTCTAGTACATGACTGAAAGGAGTCAAACCACTGGCTGAATGGAACTGTCACTTATAGCTCACTGCTGTTAGACACAGAACTGTGTAGACACAGATGTGTGTTCTGGGTAGTTCATCCATCTGAACTCACCCCGTGGGAAGCAATATCGGGGAAGTTCTATATCACCATTCCTCAGTTTTATTATCGTTGTTTTTCTCCCCACTTCCTTATACACGTGAGGACTACACATTAGAACTCCATTACATTGTATTCAGTAGAGGAACTATCGTTGATAGAATCAAATACAACCTAAAATTACAGGAAAAAGACAGTGCCCCCTGCTCCGCTCCTGTTGTGGATTAGGAGAAAACGATCAGATTAGATCAGAAACACGCCATTTATCGAGTTCCTAAGTCACAACCGCTCCATGTTGACACTGTCTGCTACGAACCGGAAGTTGCGCAGGATCTGTGTTTCGCGCATGCGCGATCGGCTGTCACTCGCCCCGCGGATGTTTGGCCTCTATTTGGTACGCGTGCGGTTAGCAGAAGATACAATTGGAGAGCGTTAGGCATGTGTGGAGATGGATACGCCAGGAACCAGCCACAGCGTGTCTGTGCGTCGCCCGTTGCGGATTGTGTTGTTATTATCAATGAATTTCGCATATTTGAGCAATTTAAACGGTGTCAGGTGAGAGCCAAACATTAGTTACCTCGAGGATTGGTCATTAGGAAATTGTAGTTGCTACGGGGGGCGTGTATCGCGAGTTTAAAGTCGCGATTCGACGACGTTCGCCATGTTGTTTTTGGTCGCAATGACGTTGAATACGCACGCCTATCGCGTTGCGGCGAGTTAGTTACATACACATTAGAATCTTGCAGTACGACGAAGCGCACCATAGTGGGCCGGAGTCACGATATACTACACCCCCATGAGCGGGTAGTATTTCACTGATGTTCGCACATAGGTATGTAATAATAGCCTAAACGTCTCCGATAACTTACCCGCTGTTAGCGCGAGATGATCTTTGGGTTAGCATGGAGAGCCACATATCTGACATTCTCTGACTGCTCATGGATCTGACTCTGCACTAGGACCCTGTTGTCCGGGGACAAGGCTGATCAATAGTTGTGCTGTTGGTGTAATCATCTTGAACCATCACTCCTGTTGTTTCTCGCTCAAATCCAGAAACCTTGCCCATGTTGTAAAGTCACATTCGGAAGCAGATTCCATGTCATCTGCCTAAAGGCCTCTTTTCATTGGTCGATAAAAACGGTGTAAATCTTTTGTGTACTCCTAATGGCCTATTTTCGTTTTGCGTCAGCAGTGCTGAAGGTCCCTCGGTGGTTCCTAACCGTATATTGGTGATGACCAATGTAAATAGGATATTAGAACACAAGAAGTCTACACCGTTTATGTCAGCCAATGGAAACGGGCCTTTAGCGTAGAGCATGAAAAAGGGCCCATGCTGATTCCGTGGATGCATGCAGGAGAGTGACTTATGCTCGGCAGGTGGCGCTCCGATCTGCAGGTGGGGTCCACGTTCCACTCCTCCGTCACATAGTCTCTTATCTAGACCCATATATCTACTATATATCTCCCAAAAGAGACCACGTGGAGACATGAGTAGCTGCTGGACTCACACAAAAGAATCCAATATGTTTCATTAAACATCTAATGCCGACTCTGCCTGAGTCCATCTTTCCCTGACCGGTATGTCGGGTAGGTAAGAATGTGCGTCAGTCGGGTAAACGCGATTATAGATCTGAAAACCATAAGGCTATACTATCTCTATGAGAGTAAATGGCTGCTGTCTTATGCCCGATACGTTGTACACCATTACCATCATTTCATCTCTTACAACATTGTATTATATTTTTACTTTACAACTATAATGTTCCTGAATTGTTAATGGAGCAGACGTGTAATTGTATCTGTCGAGTGATCTGAAAAACTCACCACGGTGAGATGACGCTCTTTGCCTAATAACAAAATTAAAAAAAAAAAAATTCTGATATCTTAAATCGAACAGAAGTTATGAAACTTTACATTATTGCCCGGGGTCCAGCCGGGCCCGGCCTCACTCGTCGGTTTCAGTCGGGTTCTATTCATGGGGTTCTTAAAGGAGGAGGTGTGATCGGGAAGAATTTGCCTGTCGATGCCTTATAGGTATAAGACATCGACATTTCATTCCCGATTCTCACTGAGCTGATGGTCGGGATGAATCGGGGACAAATGTCGATGTCTTATTGGCTTAACAGTTATTTTCCCTCGAGTAAAACTCTTGGTTATCATTGCTTGATCGGTATTGGTCAAAAACGACTACTGACGTGAAGCCTTTTAGGAGATCAACACAAAAGACACCATTAACATTATATTTACGATTATTATACATTAGTTATCTACTGAAAAAAAGACTTGTCAACACAATAGCATTTGCTTGTTCATGTGTTTAAAATGGTAAATGGGCTCAATCTGATTTGGCACATATTCCCATTGACGAGTCAAGGTTTAAGGATCTCAACCATAATGTCACCTACAGCCATTATTTTATCTTAGTTATATGACTGGGAATAGCCGTCATGGTGCCGTATCTCCTGGTATTTCTTGGTTAATAGCAACCGTAATAATTATAACTTCCTATCAAATGTGGAATGAGAAGATGACTCGTGGATCTTCTGGGCTATAGTTGGTTACGTATACTGTATTTTTTTTCAAAGGGCTACGGGCCCGGGCAATGAAAACCAGCTCCTGTTTGAGCTGATGCCTATGGCCTCTTTTGTTGTATGTCATGTAACATAAACTACGACCAGTTCTTAACTGGAGCTCAGACCAAGGAATTTTATGTAAAACTAATAGACTACAATAAAATAAACGTTTACAACAAAAAAAATGTCTATCATCTTCCATCCTCCTACTCCTATACCTACATCATTATTTGGACATCCCTTTGCCTCAGTCTCCGCCTCGAATATACAGTCTGAATATTTGCCCAGCGCGTGAGGGTGTCTCATGTAGCATGTCTCTGACGTCA
The DNA here is from genome assembly GCA_950022655.1 of Alentia gelatinosa. Taxonomy (NCBI): domain Eukaryota; kingdom Metazoa; phylum Annelida; class Polychaeta; order Phyllodocida; family Polynoidae; genus Alentia; species Alentia gelatinosa. The sequence goes on along the minus strand of OX465587.1, from coordinate 55,910,717 downwards.
ATGAAGGATTATTCATAGCACCACTTCAACCTTGACGTCATATGACATTCAGATTTCAGTTGTATGTGGAAAAATAAGTAACCAACTCATGGGCCCTGTGTTTATATGTGACAAACAAAGTTTCCCCAAATAGGTACAGGGAACTGTTTGAGCTGCATCAGTTTGTCTCAGAATAGGATTATCAGGAGAACTGATTTCTACCTTCTGTTACTCTCTAACGTTTTCTTTTTAATATTACATGTATCAGGAAATATGACCATTCTATTTCCAATCAAAAGTAAAAGCATTTTGATGAATAACATAAGATGGCGGTTTTTCTTCACAATCAATGCTGTCTGTGTCCTCCTACCTCTGTCTTTGTATGCCCCTCTCTCACAGTGTCGATCTTATACATTGTTATGAAACAATTTCTCTTCTATCAAGAATAATAACTCGCTGAGGAATAGGAGCAGCAGGTCCGACTAGCACGGTCTTCTCTCCCCACTTATTCCACTCTTCCATTTTGCTATCATTCGGCAGTGTCATGTGTATACCCTGCTCATGTTAAATAATCTTTCTTATAAAGAGTAGTTTTGTGTCAGTCTCTTTTTCTCTCCTGCTGTCGCTCTGTATTAATCAGTCCTCCCCTGTATCGGTGTTTTACAGTTTAACTTAAAAATTGCTCCAGCGTTCTTGCAAAGAATTATTAATAACCTTTTCTTATAAAGACCAATTCTCTGTTAGTGTATCTTTGTTTCTTGTGCGGTCTCTCTGTATCTATGTATCCTTGTATGTATCTCTTCCTTGTTTGTTTTCTACTTAAATGGTATCCATAGACAATAATCGATGGTTTTGTGGAAAGGCGGCCGTAAACCACGAGAGGTTGACGCGTAGTAATACACGAGCGCTAGCGAGTGTATTATGAGGTCAACCGCGAGTGGTTTACAGAGCCGCCTGTCCACAAAACCATCGTTTGTTGCATTTATTATCCATCTTTTCGCATACATTAAACCCAGTAATTGTCATATTAACAGGTATAACAATAGGAACTATTTCTTTGCTCTATAGCAAAAGGGACTATTTTTCCCGGATACCACGGTTTTGAAGCCGTATACCACAGGTTAGAATCCGTATACCACAGTTATGGTATCTGACAGGTTTTATACAATGGGTCGTGGTTTACTGAGTCCCCATACATTTTCAATGGGGGCTTTGTATACGATGGATAATAAAGTACATCCTCAAGAGGCAATACGTGGATTTATTCTAACTTACTTGAATGTTCTAGCTCACCATCTCCGTGTTATTCCAAATCGCTGGAACAGCTATCATAGATTGTTTGTACAGGTACGGTACCCACACACCCACATTTGCATTGCATTCATGATCCTTTTTCTTCGATGTGTATATTTTCATATGAACATTAAAAAAAATGCCCTAATATCTATACTTTTACATTTGTATAATTTACCTGTTTTATTGACAAACTTCAACAATTCTGGTTGTTTTATATTTTCAGAAAAACATTACTCCAACGCTCTTAATCTTAGAAAGCGATCATATTACAGTTATCCATCTAATTAGACTTGCATATTTGGCATAAGAAATGTATATGAATAGGCGATATATAATAATAACAAATGTAATTTTATAAAACATTGTAGGTTGCAAGAAGGGCAAGGTGATGAAATGGGATGAAACAGAATGATTTGGAATAAAGGAGGTAAAATATAAACAACATATATACATATACAACTACTGTTATTACAAAATTCCTATCTTTGTTTATCCAAAAAGTAAGGGGATCATCGAAATTGAGTTAAACTAGAACCATCTGATACGGAATATTATACGGAAACTGGCTTACTGTCTTCGTACGTCAAAAATACGCGGTGAAATTATTGGTCCCATACATCCTGATGCCGTAGGCAGAGGGATGTATGGGATCAATAATTTTACCAAGTATTTTGACGTACGAAGACAGTCAGCCCGTTTTCGTATTATTATATACCTAAAAATGGCAAAATGTTACCTAGTCACGTGATCACATACCCCGTACGGCACAGTGTGCTGAACGGTTATAAATACGCCATGGGTAGGAGAGGGCAGTATAAGTAGTTGATACAGCCATAGGTATATAATAATAGGTTTTACAACCAGTAAGAAGGCAATGTGGTCATTTCAAAGGTAAGGCTTTGGTTGCTTCTAGCTAACCTTAAAAGGCGGATTTTGAAGGTATGGTTTAGCCCCTCTTTTTGAGCATTTGATGTCTATAAAATTCAGTTCTAGGTTTTGGCAGTTTAAATAGAAATTTAAGTGATGATCGTAACTCGTGAGTATTGTCTGACTCTTCATCAACATTGGTATTATCCTTGAAAATAATACAGTCCTCTTGAAAGACTTCTTTCTCATATAAGTGACCGTTGGACGCCTGCAATTATGTGACGTTCGTCGGCAGTGTACATCAGGTTGTTATCCAAAACACCGACCAGCAACCCCCTGTTTTACAAACGTTTTTTTTTTCATGTCGTGCTATCGTTTATTAGCCCCTCAAATTATAAGTGAACAATAGTTTCTCATGTATATATAAACATTCTATTCATGAATCTTTTCCGCTACGGAGGCGTGTCACAGGTCTCACCCGACCATCGACCGCCTACGGCAGAAAAAATGTACCTACAAACTTGTATTCATTAATCATTAAATTTGATAAATCAAATATATTTCATTAAGCCAGCCAGTTGTTCACATTTAGGCCCGGCGTCCACCTACTACGATAAAAATTTAGACCTACCGATATGGCTCCGATACAAAAAGTCAATATCGGAGACATATCGGGAAGGTGCAAAATCATAGACATATGTCTAGACATGCCAATCCACCACGCATTATATGGGTTTTTTATCGGTGTCTAATCACAGAAACGTGGTCAACTGCCCCCATATTAGGTGACCTTCCGAAGCGATTTTGATTTTTTATCGGGAGGTGCATCGTAGACCATATCGGAGCCATATCGTAGTAGGTGGACGCCGGGCCTTATATTTCCTAGCCCGTTAGAGCAGCAGTGATGTTAAATAACGATGGTATCGGAAAGATCTGATGAAAAACACAGATTTACTGGAAATTTTAAATTTTAAATTTCTCTTAAATAATAATATTGACTACAAAAGCCGGCCATACAAAGGCCACAATTGGGTCTGGTGCCTGCTGTAGTATGGGTACATGGTGAATGATGTGTGTCTCTTGAAGGGTTAAACAACAATGGTTACGTCTTACCTTTCCTCTGCTTAGGTCGTACTCGCTGTCGTAGAGCCGGGTGGTGATGTTACGACCGTCCCGGTGCGTATACTGCACCACGACCTCTGCGCACACATACGACGACGTGCAGCTCCGTCCGCATGCGCACGTCTGCCACTCCGACGTCAGGTTCGACCCGATTGTCACGCAGGTGGTGGGTTCGAAGCCCGACATCACCCACTCCAGGTGCGGGTGAATGACCCAGATACTCAGGGCAGTCAACACCCCGACGGTGATCACGAAGATAGTGCAGGACCACGCGTACAGCGATTTCACAGTCTCACGCGTGTAGCACTCACGTGGGCATGGGCATGTGCCACACGGTCGGTCCTTCGACAGGTTCTGGATCATTTCGATCTCGGCATTCATCGCCTGCTTCTTGGCCTCCTTCGTCCGGCGTTCCTCAGGGGTGAGCTCCGTGGCCCCCGCCCGGCTCCCGCGGTGCTGGTTGGCCATCTTGAGCAGGTGTGGGCAGGTGTATCTCTAAAGAGGTGCTTTACGATGCTTTGGTGCCTACCCCTGACAGCAGCAGCAGCAGCAACTCAGCAAGGGAGTCGGTGTAAACTGCTCATCTGTGGTGGGGAAAACAGAACAGGTATGAGTTACTCAGTGAGTGGTTCCGTGGGTGGTATGACTGTGAAGGCACACAAGGAATTGCTCTTGTACATGTAACATTTTTTTACAAGTGAAAGGAATGAGAGTGTAAAGGAGGTGAGCAAAGAAATGGGATACAGTGCAGAGTTAGGACTGCAGTAAAGAACAAAGCTGCCATGGGTAATGTAAGTCCTTTAATTATGTTTCACAGATACAAGGTCATCCCCATTAACCTTTCGTCTTGAAAGAGCATCCATACTTTATGAGAGTTTCCAAGAACATTCTCTTTGGCACTCCTGGGTAACTCCACGGCTTGATATCCTGACAGCCCTGATACTAAAGACGAAACCAACAAGTCATCATTCTCCACGAGTTTGATGCGGAGTGAAATGAACGAGGCGACAGCCAAATATCACGTAGATTTCAAACGAGATGGAGAATGACTTCTTAGACCAAAACGAGTTGCTTTCTGAATCAAATCCCTCTACCCACTAAAGAAATGCATGATACACAGGGTATAAACCGTACAGAACATTATCTCACCCCTGGTACAAGTTTAGCCATAGGAATAACATTAGAAAAATATACTCAACGATAACCCTGGTAAAGTAACAATACTATGCCACGGCCGTGGCGTAGTGAATTTGTTAAGTATATTCTGATTATTCTGAAGTTGTGATGACATTTAATTTCATAGAAAGGGGTAAGATAAATCCAGAACCACACTTGAATCGTAAAATATACAATACTCCACTCATTTGGCTGTGCCATAATCGTCACTCGGCTTCGCCTCGATGATGATTGCGGCCCAGCGAAACTTGTGGAGTATAATCGTATAAATAGACAATACTCCACGAGTTTGGATGGGCCGCAATCGTCATCGAGGCGAAGCCGAGTGACGATTTCGGCCCATACAAACGAGTGGAGTTGTGTCTATTTATGATTCGAGTGCGGTTCTGGATTTATCTCACCCCTTTTTATCAAATTAAATATCATCAAACTATCACAATAATTAGAAAAGACTTAGCAAATCCACTACGCCACTGCCGTGGCGTAGTGTTGTCACTTTACGGGGGTGATCGTTGAGTATTTTTTTCTAATGTTATTCCTATGGCTAAACTTGTACCAGGGGTGAGATGATATAAAGGACTGCAATACTCGTAGGGGCATGGGGAATGAGTTCCCAATGTTAAGTCTGTGGGATAGAAATACCAGGGGTGAAATAAGGCACCATACAAGCATGTGACTGTAAAGACATATGATTGTAAAGCTAATTTTTAAATAAATAAGGAGTGTAATATTTAAGTGTAAACCAACTTAGCACGACACATTTATGATACAATTCGACACAATCCCAACATAAAATTCCTGTAATAGAATCTTTTTTCTACAATCTTCTTTATTTAACTTGTGAAGTTTGCATTCCTTCAGGTTGATAGATTTTGGCCCAGTGGATAACAAAAACCAGGCTTACCGTCGGCAAAAAAACAAACTATCGCCTGTGTTGTAGGCCTGCACACTGTGTCTGCGCTGTATCATGACCCCTCAGACATACTGCCATAGGTGTATGTGCTGTATGATTATCTAAACCGATTCAGTATAGCAGGAAGGCATACAACACACCCAGGACACACCCATGCCACCCCCTCCCCAAGGCGACACACTGCTTTTATCATGAGCGCAACGTAGGTCTAGCGTGGGAACGAATGTGCTACCCGGATAGATCGCTGTTTCCAGACATAGAGACGGAATCTGTTTTTGTGCTGGGAACATGCGATTAAGTGAGCACCATCATAGAAGGTGCCCGTTAAGTGAAGTTAACATTTTAGTCGTTAGGATAGCTCCATGTTCTCTATTTCGAATGGACTGGTTGCATGCTGACAATCATAAGTAATATTTATTTGTTGAAGCTATTAATCCTGTGTCCCAGTCACACTGGCGTAAAAAACTGCGTTTTTCCGTGTACGCACCTCTACGGTCTTCTACGCATTTTGAAATTTACAAATGCGCCGCAATACGCGGGAAAACGCGGAGATGCGTAAATGAAGGTCGGAATGCGCCGAAAAACGCCACAATACGTACAAAAGCGTAAAGAAGCGTTGATGAACGTTGAGAAGCGTACTAAAACGTTGAGGAAAGCAAACAAATGCGTTCCAAATCCGTAGCTAATACGTACTCCCCACCAATTTAAATACGTAGAAGAAACGCCAGAATCTACGCCAGTGTGACTGGGGCATATATAAACAGCTACCTAAAACTGTTAGTATTAACGGTTTTCAGCGCAGTAGTGTCATCAACTAATGGGCCGCAACTTGACATTTACTAATAACATGTTAAAAACCAACGTATTGCCGCCGGCATCAAATACCCACAGTTTGCTTTGTTCAAAGGGAATAAATGTCCGGGAAAAGATAAATTTGCACTCTGTTAAAACATCATCACATGTTGGAGGATTCCTCTTAGCATTCCCTCTGATCCAGTCTCCTACTACTTATTTAAATACTCACGTGCTGTTTTGAAGTTTTGGATACTTTCATCGCTAATGCACTCTGAGAGAATGTGGCTCAACATACGATAGAACTGAAAGGTGTCTCTATGTCTCTTAGCCGTAGGGAATATATTGATTCCCTGCTGAATGCAAAGCCCTGATGAATTAAAGTCTAAAACCGAGGCCGAATCAAAACCATTGCAAAGGTTTTTTTCTGGAGTATTCTGAATTAGAAGTATCATTTTCATGCGATATGAAAATCTTTAGAGTCACATCCTTTATAGATACGCTTGCAGTTCAATAAAATTCGTTTTTTAGTGATGGCTTAATTTGTATTATTTTGTCAAAAACAAACAAGAATAACATTAGCCATTCCTGAACATAAAAGAAAAGTAAGTTTGAAACTCGACTTTGTGAAATGATACTTCGGAACGAAACTCCATCTCATTGCCTGACGTCACGCAATGTCGTAAGCGATCGTTGGTCTGACGTCATTTGTACACATGTTAGCATCCTTTATCTGCTCACGTCACGCCATCTAGTGTCGTCAGGACTCATAACAAACTTCAGAAACCCCTTGAATGTCAATCTCGGATGTATCTATTTTATGGATTCCCCAAATCACTCATGTCCTTCACATTCTCCTCCCCGAGGCTTTATATGAAAGGGATGGAAGTTAGCGCTACTGAAAACACGCAACCATCTCCCAGCACATGCATTGACCAGCTGTCGTAGCCCCAGGCGGCATCTTCTTTGCGGAACAAACTTTCAACTTCTGCGTTTCGCATGACAGACAAGAAGCAACTCTCAATCCTACTAGAGCTGTTCAATGTGAATGAAGAGGCCTGTGGTGATGGAAGGTGACTCTGTGTTGCTACTATTAGAAGAGGCTAGAGGTCGAGGTAGAAGTGGTGAACATTTTTACAGAAATCACAAGAGGATAGGCAGAGCTTCACATACTCCGTTTTGGCAAGCATTCGCAAATGACATCTTATAAGGCTACATATCTACCTGTGCCTATTTAGGGTAAATCATTATTGCGTGTTGTTATTATTCTGCACGCAGGGAACTACTTTCCGGCCTGTATGAGTCCGCTTTTTTAATCTAATTTGTCTTTGACTATTTTCATTATCTATTTTTTAGTTCGAGTTGGGTACAGAAGTTGCTGGTCACATATGCTCTTCTTAAGTGTGGTTTGAATGTTTTTCCCATACATACATAGCCAATGAATACCTTTTTTTTTTTTAGCAATTTTTAAGGGGATATTGTGTTACAACACAATCACCGAATTCGGCTATATAGCCGTTCTTCCACTCGGGCCCTATACCCCAACTCCTCATTCTAATGGCGGGTGTTAGCCGAATGGGCAGTGGGTACCGAATAGGGATGATAGTGTGTGTTGAGCTATATAACACCCCTGTATCCTAGCTAATACCCTAAATAGGCACAGGTAGATATGTAGCCTTATAAGTGTGACGTACGGCTATACATACGTCATGGGTAGCAGCGGGCAGTATGTGTGGTTCATACGGCCATAGGTATATAATAATAGGATATATAGGCATCAGGGTGATAACCGACTATCATTACCTTATCTAAAAGTGTTCTCCTTGGTCTGGAACGCCTTTTCTTATTACATTTCACTTTTTGATACATCTTGCTTTCATCGTGCCAGAAACAGTTTTCCACCCAGCAGTTTCCTTGTACTAAGATGATTGAGAACAACCCATAAAGATAAGGTCACTCTCAGATCACCGTTGGTAGCAGATTGAGACATCCATTCAAGGGGTATTGTTTGTTTATATCGTGCCAGCCGATTGTTTATCAAGAAAGAAGGATGTTCATGATTCATACTTATTGTATCTTAGTTTGATTTACTGTATATGATATCTGTGATGATGAATCATATTGTTACCAAGGTTGCCCACCACTACCAAGCTGTATTAGCTAGGATACAGGGGTGTTATATAACACACACTATCATCCCTATCGTAGTACGCTAGGAATTGAATCCACCGGGCAGTACCTTTTTGCAGCATGAATCAAGCCCTAAACTTAATTTCGATTCGCTGCTAAATTCATGCTTCGGTAGGGGTATTTATTATTGAAAATTGTAATCTAGTTTTCATTGACTGAAGAAGTATTAAAGGGTATAAACTCATTATAACCGCTGTTAGAATGAATGGGTGGCTAATCACAAGTGTCCGCCTTTTGAATCAAACCAAGCTCAAACTGATTAAAAATGAAACAGAAGTGCACCAACAGTATAATTTTAAAGGTGTGAATATAACGAGAAATGAAGTACCAATGAGACCAAACACGAAATCAGAAATTCACTTTTGGGTGGGAAATAAACCCTTAAAAACAAGACAAATGAAGATTAATTACCAACTTCCATCCAGGTATCAGACAGTGAGCATCATTGATTACAAAACTCCAGATGGGCTTTTACTCCGGTGTCGTTCATCAATGTATTGCTGAATCATGGAGTTCATTTGTTTTCTTTTGTTATGAAAATGATGAAGCGTCTTTTCTTTTTTAATAATGTGACGTCACATACACACGCTTCCTGAACCGCCCGATAAGGCTTATTCAGTGTCACATGCCATTTCTGATCCAGTATTATGTTCCATGTATTTTCATCATCTTTGTTCTCGTTAACTCTTAATGAATACATATCTGTCAGAAATCTACCGTTCACAATAGTTGTGGTTTGCATTGATGTACAGTGGAATAAGAGAAAACATAGTAAGTGAGCCATTAGAGGGTGCGTCCACCAACCACGACAAGGCTGCGACAATGGCTTTCCGACAAGGTCCACGACAGCTCTACGATAGGAAGCCTTGTCGTAGCCTTGTCGTGGTTGGTGGACCACAGTTCCCGACAAGAGGCTACGACAAGGCCATGACAGGCTGCGACATGAACCTTGTCGGGGGCCTGTCGGGGGCCTTCCGACAAGGTTACGACAAAATCGAACATGTTCGATTTTGGAGCCGTGTTGTGGCGTGTCGTGGCGTGTCGCAGTGGTCTACGATAGAATACTTAGGTGGTCCGTGCACTTCCCGACAGGCTGCGACAAGGGCTCACGACAGCTCCCCTCCTCACGACAAGGCTGCGACAAGAAGCCGATAAGAACTTTCTTGTCGGCGCGTGTCGCAGCTTTGTCGTGGTTGGTAGACGCACCCTCTTACCCATTGCCGTCTGAGGTCTTCTTTTATGGGACCTAACGACCAAGAGCGGAGTCGCTACGGCTTCACTCACTACGTTTCCTTATTGTTGTACACATAAACACATGAAAAACGTTATTTTATGTACTTGCAAAGTACACTATGGGCACAGTGCACCCGGATATTCACTAAAAATACTACTTGGAGAGATCCAAAACATAGACAAATGTCGAGGCAAGTCAGTTCACAGCATATCGTAATAGGTTTTCAGGTCCAAAGAGGTAATCACAGTCCCAAGATAGCCGATGATGCAGCAACGCAGATCTTGATGTGGCATATATGTATATATCCTACCCCTAATATAAAATCCCATAGGCTTAACATTGAGTTTCCGTATGCCACGCTGACTGGCATACGGAGTTTTATATGCCACTAGTGGCATACAGAATTATTTTCTGTTTCAATTTTCGTTTTAATCTTGGCTATCGCATACCACACCTGGAGTTTTGGTTCCGGACTTCACTCGGCTTCGCCTCGTGAAATCACTATGCCAAACCCCAGTCGTGGCATACGGTGGCCAAGATTAAAACTCATCCAGTTTTACGATAATATATATAGTGTACTATAAATCAGGAAATATTGCATTATCATGAATATTTGTTTCAAATATAGAACATCCATTTTTCTTGTGGGTACTAAAAGCTCGGTTTCATTTCTAACTATAAAACGAGAACCATCATATTTGCGGTGCAAGTGTGCCTATGTGTCTCTTACTTAAGTCTGAAACACAGTTCCTCTATTTGTGTCCACAAAAACATTGTTAAGTAAAAGATAAGAAGAAAAAAAGAAAAAAAGAGGGGGCTAGAATTGATTACAGATACAAATTTGAACGATACAGGTTTGAATAATCAAGTTTGGGTGAAATATCCCTCGTTTATATACTGCATATTGGGATAAGATAATTCGACGATGAATAATCACACGTTTAAAGATCATCGTTGGATTGAACACATGTGATGAAGGATCACATGTAAAACGCACAAGATTGCAATAATAACAGCTCACTTAGAATATAAATGAAAAATTATAGAGGTACACGATATTAGCCAGGAAATGAAATTTCAGTTAGCATATGGGCATATACTTTACACATTTTCATTTTACAATACCCAAAGATATTGGACAGGTATCAATATCAAAAGTGGGGATTCAGATTACTGGCAATCAAAGATGTCCAAGATAACGTTTGTAGTATCGATTCGCACTTATAGAGTGATTTCATACAAATTTTGTATAACCTCTCTAACAAACTCACGAACATCCCAAGGCTTACCTATAAATAATTAGGGGTCTAGCCATACTTTTAGATCTCTGCCCATGTAACAACACCACCAATATTCAGTAAAATCTTTAATGTCTGATTAAGAAATAAACACAACAAATAAACCATAATGGGGAATTTTCAAAGGTACGATCTGCTCCACGGCAATTGATCAAATTTAACAAAAAGGGTTCCATTTCCATGACCCGTTGAATCAATTAGATCTAAATTAAAATCACCTCTCATTGGAATGACTTCAAGGGTATTACTTCCCACCGACTGATTAAATCAGTATTGTGACCTAATTACCATGTTATGCTTCCTCTGTCTCAACCTGGATTAATTTGCTTCTGATTCATTCCAAGCACTGAATCCTACCACACAAAGGGCTTTGCTTTTCTCAGAAAGGGTCTTCATTCGTCACTACTTTTTAACATCTTGGACCATCTAGGACCTAACAAGAGGTGTCTTCCAATTATGGATTTTCCAAACCCTTTTTCTGATTTTGCCTTGAATTGTATTTGAGCAGCAATTGAATAGTGTGTATAGCAAATATTCACTTAACGAGAATCATATGGCTAAATCAAACATACGTTATGACACAAAGGGCGACCGCGGTTGAAGTATATTTGGAAAGGTTAACAATATTCTGAATACGCCGATAGAATTTAGGCATAAATCAGAATAAGCCATTAGTTTACTATTACGGTTGATATTGATAGAGAATGGTTTGTCCCGTAGTTATTAGAGGGAAACTATGTTCCGGTGAAAGGAAGTCAAAGTTACGAGGTAAGGCTTGGAAAAATTACTGCCCAAGGCCTTGGCCGCGGGCAGTAATTTTTCCAAGCCTTACCGAGTAATTTTGACTTCCTTTCACTGGACCTTGGTTTCCGTATTCCTATATACCTTCAAATGTGGTTTAATAACGATAATTAGCGTTATTTGCTCATCCACCATCAAACCTGAAGCCAGTTCCAACCTTATCGAGTAACTTGACACTTTATGTTTACTCCCCACTGCGCTTTCAATATGTATTTTGTAAGAGACAATCTGATTGGTCTAACTGTCAACCTTGGGTAGTATACGGCAACCTTGGGTAGTATCCATAAGTTACTCCACCCCCCAGAACGTGGTGTAAGCATAGAGTGTACAGCCATAGGTATAAAGGAATATCCTTTAGTGGCGTATTCGGTATTGCAGCTTCTGCTGGGACTTGGTCGCCATTAGAAAGGGAGCGAGTGATAGGGTATGCAAGGACTATTTACTACATGTGTGACTTTTTAAAAGTCTAAATTCTTGAAGCAGAATTGGCGATTGTCAAAACCGGGGCCAAAAGATTTTACATATATATAGAGAGAACTATGCAGCATACAGCTTATGGGGATTGATCGTCTGACTTTCGCCGAAACTATTTCTGAACACCGAATCCTGCATTGAAGAAGACTAGAATTATTTTTATTGTTGTTTTCCGCGAGAATCTCTCTATGCACCATGCCTTGCAGCGCCCGGACCCGAGCGCCTGGCCCCAAGATACTGATGATCCTCATTAAAACAGCGAGCAGTATGAAAACGAGATACTCCGGCCTTGAAATTGATTCCACAGTCAGGGCCACATGCGCGCTGCTGTTCCCATTCAGATCCCGACCCCCACGGCCCTCCAGTCTCACTCACATCCAAACGTGAAGAGCCACCCTCCCTCCCACCCACCCGCCCGCCCTCCCTCCCACCCACCCCGGCGTCGGTTGCGTGTCTGAGGATGCTTCATTGCCGAGTCGTGTAAGCCCCTGATCGGAAAAGGCTAGGCAACGGGAGACCCCGCCTGCTTCCATCAGGGTTGTTTGACATTTAAATCACCCCTAGCGTCTTTCATTTAAAAGTGCAGCTGCCGTTGTAGAGGCGGTTATTCAAGACGACAGGCCTAATTGCTTTAACGCCTCCCATCAATAAGAAAAACAAACCCAAAATCTAGCCGTTCCATAGAGGCCCTAGGCAAGGAAGAGGAGAGGGTGCGTGTTGGGGGTGGGGGGGTTGTCCAGAGGGGGGGGGGGGTGGGTGTAGCTCGTGGGAGAGCTCATAGAATCGTGTTATGAGAAGTCGTAACAATTAGGGTGCAGACGACATTTTGCCTGTCAGTCCACAATCTATTTGCATTGGAGGGCGGGACAATCAGGCGCGTAATGATCGCGGGCACTTCTATAGGCTGCTCAGGGCGCTTAATTTGATTGTTTCTCCTCGTGGTGGGAGCTGCTCGTAGATGCTCATAGCTGCTGGTACCTGCTCGCCTGGCTGGGGCACTTATGGGTGAACAACTGCCTGCCATATCCGCCATCCCCCGCCCAACACCGTGTAAGGGACCATCAGCCGCGTTTCGCCATATTGAGATGTAACCCTGCTTGGAGTGATCACGGCTCGTATTTCACTCTCCACCCGTGTCGCTGCCTACAGCGAAACTCTCCCCAACCCTAAATATCTTGTTTTGCTCATCGATGGTCTAATGCTATAAGCGGTGCAGTGAGGCATACCCATGGAATCTAATCAGGATGATTATCCGATAGCCAATTGGTCAATCGATGAGCATATGATTTGGTTCATAAATAATCTGTGGGGAATGTATAGAACGAGTCATTATTTAATTGATTTACAGTTGATGTGAAATTGGAGAATTTTAAGCTACTAGGATAAATTATATTTTCAAAAATATAATGGGACCAAGGCGACGCTGTGAGGGTATCAAGTCAACAGTTACTGTGCGGGGAGAGTGCACCTATCGTGATTTCTGGTATTATCCCCGATAGAAAAGGCAAGACTTCGTAGCTAAATACTTCGGCTACTAGCTCCGGGTCGGAGTGGACCTTCCAGGATTTTGTCATTCTCCTGATGCATTGCATGCTGTGTACACATGGCCGGCAAATTAAGAGAATGTATATTTACCTCTTCTTGGAGTTTTATGCTTATACTAGCGACATCGTCGAGTTCCCCATCCCACCTGTCCCCATGTTCAGCGTTTATCTCAGCGCTAATATTTCATGTGACACAGATACACTATGGCCCTCTAGCGGGTAAATGGGAAACTATCGTAAACTAGTGGTTATCATTTCGTATGACACTGGTGTTTGAGCTGATCATCGACGATCAGAACTCTATGGATTGAAACCAGCGAAAGATGGGATCTCATTGGTTTCTCACAAGAAAAGTACATCAGAAAACTACAGTGCTAAACTTTGATTTCGGCATGGCTGAAAATGAATCATAAGAGAAAACATATGTCTGCATATAGAAATACAAAAAAGGGTAGCTGCTTACAGTTTAGAACTGCACGAGAATCTCACTCTCGTGGCCCTTCAATCTCCAGGCCTAGGTTGGGTTCACTATGTCTCTATGTGCGGGAAGATCTCCAAACGGATAGTACCGAAAATTACACGTTTTATATGTGGTAGGTAATAATGTCTTGTTTCTATCACAACTGACCCATCATCTCGTAGCAGTGACACACATATGAGTTAATCTGTTGCAGATCAATGATGCATGTATGTAACGATCATAAACCCCGAGCTAAACGATGGCCTGACCAGTACCATATTCCCACAAAATTATGAACGTAAAACGGCCATTGACAAGCCTGCAAGCCTGCTAGCCGGATAATCGCTCATATGTATGAGCTCCAATCCCGTTACGGTCATTTGATTAGACTTAATGATGGAGGCCCTAAGTGGTTGTTCAAATCTGAAATTGGAATGATAATATGTATATTGCAGATCTAAATACCTCTACACTTACTTGGCACTTCCTCGCTACTTCAGGTGGAAATGTCAATCAAAATGCAAATTGCAGAATTTTAATGATGTGGAAGCTATGGGCCTGGTAATATTCATCTAATCGATTGTTGATGATATTTCAAAGTCATTAGGATTTAGTAGGGACCCTTCCATAGCTCAACACTATGATGGATTTATCTCGTTAAATAGAAAAGTACGTGTATATATATAGCCGTGGCTCTGACTTATAGATGCTCGCATCGCATGATCCCAATTCATTTTCATCGAGCAACTAACAAACATCTTCTAATGGGTGCTGGGGTAAACTTTTGTGCCTTATCTAAACTATATCTAATAGTATTTATGATTTTAGTATGCATCAGAGAAGGTTTTCAGGTCTATTTTGTTGTTAATTTGAGAAATAATTATGCCGTATGTAAATCAGACATCATATATGGATTATACTTATAGTAAGATATTAAGAATTAATCGTTCCTATAATAAATATAAAGAACATTTCCACTCTCAAAACAAAATAACTTTCCACATACAATTTATCTGGCAACATTTTAATTTTTTGTATACGGAATGACTATTAGGGACTATGATATTAAAAGAATCAGAAGGACCCTGGATCCTGGTGAACGGCAGCAACATGAAATCGAGAAGGGAGGAAAGCTGTTACCTGAGCCGACTGGCTCGCTGTGAAAACTGATCCCCATTCAAAGGGGTCGCTGCACATTGCAGGTTGTCACGCTCATCAGGCGAGCAGGGAGCAGGACGCCAGTGTCATCACGAGGGACATAGGCCGAACATACAGCTTGGACATAGACCAGGCATAGAGTAGCTCTATGTCATTACAAGAGACATAGGCCAAGTACACAGTAGTTATATAGTTACTAGCGACTTCGTTGAGTCCTAAAAATATTAGAAAAAAGAGATGTAAAAGACTGCCAGGGCCGGGGTTCGAACCCGAGACCCTAGCGTTCGCAGACTGACTCTCTGATGACCGCTCCACACAGCCACTTGCTCATGCAACGCCAAATACTTAGTGTGGTGGTGGTGGGTTGAGGGAGGGGTATCACCGGATTTTTGAAAGGGCTATTATTTCGCGTGACACAGATATTTTGCAGGCAACCAGCGGAACTATAGAGCCTCCAGAGGTTACTAAACTCGCGATTATCGCCCGGGTAAAGCAAAGTTCCGCTCCCGATAGACTTGGCACATTACGACAACATGAACCACAGTTTTCTGGTTTATAACTGGAGAAACTGAATATAATTTCGGATTTCTATGTAGCAATAGCTGAAATTTCCATTTCTGGCATCAGAATTTCAATTTGAGGATTTCTGAAAACCGTTAAACTGCATTAATTCTGGGTTACAGGTCACGGGTCTATCACCATATAACGTCGGTAATCAGCGAAAACCGGAACTTGCAAAACAGACTGGATTACGGGATACCTCAATAGGGTCTATTCGCGTAGACAATCACAGGGCAAGGCAATCGGGAAACTACAGTTTTAAATCATAATTTCCTTACGGATATAAACAAATCCTAAGGATAGAAGTACATCTGTGTAGAGAAACACAAAAAAATAGTAGCAGGATTCAGTTAGGTACTACACGAGAATCTCACTCTCGTGGCCCTTCAGTCTCCACGCCCAGGTTTGGTTCACTATGTCTCTATGTATGGGAGCAACTTCAAGCGGATTCGACGGAATTCTACCGTTTTAAATATAGTAGGTAACAAGAGATGTAGATCGGCCATACAGAAGTGCTATGTCATTACAAGAGACTACACGAGAAAATATAACCAATATGATCCGTAAGAATTCATCTAGCATAATACTTGTCGAATAGTATCTTAACTACTCATATCCTGGAGATAATACCTTCATCAGTCGCTTTGTTCAATCCAATAGTCTTTTCAGTCCTTGGTTAAGTAGCTAAAGGGGTTCATTGTCATTTGTATTCACAACTCATGAGGTCATGATTGTCATAGACAACATTGAATATATACAATTAAAGACTTGTCCTTGATACAAATATCATACTTGGTTTGCATAAAGAATACATTAATTAAGATATATATCTCCAAATCAAATAATGGCAAATCAATATGCGTGGTTAATTGCAACCCGTTGGATATGACATATTGGTATGCGCCGGGTATGTCCATACAAAGTTCCAATAGCATTTTTATACTATGGATATTTTGTATCAGGTGGATAATCATGTTTTCCAGGCCTCCGTGACCTAGCCTTGTAGTTCATTTGGCGAGTGGTATAAACCATCATTAGGTTCCCTTTCTGGCTTATTTACCCATGGATCGATACGTCTATGCTGTATAAAATCTGTTCGCCCACTGCCGTCGTTAGGAGACTTATGAACCCCAGTGTCACATACTCTATCTAATAGTAACCTACTGAAATAACCCCGGGTCATATACTCCTATAATAAAGGACATGTGGCGCACCATACCCGATGTCCTAAGGCTTACATCGTTCACACGGTGCAGTACCTAAATGACATAATTCTATGCATAGCTGGATATGTGTGTTCATTTAGGTGTCCACCCACGCAGCCCTCCCATGTCCGTGATACATACTTGTCGTCCCGTTATGGATTAGGCTCTGGGCGAAGGCGATGGCATGTCTCAGGAGCCAGTCTCCTATGGGGTGCTTTCTGTATGAGAGATAGATGAGCACTACTCACAAGCTATAGGGGGCCAAAGTGAACCCGCTCCAACCACCGATAGCCGGTCACAAAATAGTATTTCCGGATATAGGCGCTCAGTACTTAGTCTATGTAGGTTCGAGATTATATGTCTCATTCACCAATCCTTTAGATCCATATTTTCAATAAACTTAACAACTGTCATCGTAGTTTTTAAACAAAGTTATTCAGAGACGATAGTTATAATCTTCACTTCAAAAGTAACAAACGAGACCAAAAACATAAGTCTAGCCTCAAACCCCCATACCTTTAGCACTAAGCCTCGTTCAAGATACTGGCCACCGGAAACGGTGTTTTGTAGGCGGGTATCTGTGGTTTCAGCGGGTTCACTTTGGCTCCATAATTTACAATTTAGTAAAACATAGTTTACAATTTAGTAAAACTTTCTAGAAAAATCACTCTTCATTAGAACATGTTTTACTCTATAATTTTTAGCTATTCTGTCAAGAACAATATATACATGATCATTATTATTCAAGGTTATTTTTATGCATTGCAAGTATCAAAATCTTTCCACCTCATATACTGCAATCGCTGCAGCAGACTATTGAAGTTTCCTTTTGGACGGCCATTGATATTCCGTGCATACGAAGTTTTCCACATGAAAGAGAATGGCATTTACCTCATTTCGATTTTTGTACAAGGTCGGCGCGACACATGCATTGCCTGTGGAAAGTATGTGGTTTGATGGGGATTCTTTTTGCCAATATTTGGTCAAGGACCTTAATAAATCTTTAATGAGCTCAAATGAGTTCAATAAGTGGTTAGAATCCTAGATTCATTGCTAGGCAAGAATTCCTGCTTTTATCCCAGGATTTAGCTGACAAAATGGTGGCTCGCTCGCTCCCGACTTTTCATTATATTTGCCGATAATCAGAGTGTCACTCCTAGCTAGTTCCTCTGGCTTGTTTTTATCCATGTGACAAAGTTTAGTGACCAGCATGAGGTTGACTCAGTGAACAAAGCCTAATGCTGTTGTTCACCCACAGAAAAGTTCCCCAAAACCTTGTAAAGAAGAATCAAAACACCCCTGTAAAAGCAAAGATATGGGAAATGTGTTTTGCTTGGGAGAGGCAGCCCAAGGGAACGTTCTCTCGGCCCTACAACAACTGAAGTTGGATACCACTGCCTTAAATGGCTACTAGAATTAGAACAACCAATCACATATTTCCTTTCTAACGGAGGTGATTGACCAATAGAAACCGTCCTTTCAGTGGGAACTCACAGACCCTTTGCGTGCGGTGTCGCTGATGATACTTGAATGGCTTTAAAGTCCGACCTGTATGGGACTATTCGTTTTTGTGGTGTGGGATCAGCAAAAGTACCAAAATATTACTATGTTGAGGCGTGCTGCATATAAATTAAAAATGAAAGATATTCTAGCTGGCTGGACACTGATTCTACACCCTACTGAACCTTTTTTTAATACACCACGCAATACACAATCTTATTGTGTGTATTTTCCGTAATAATGTTCTTCAAAAAATAGATTGAATAGTTGTCACCAGATAACCACTACTTATTAACTCTTTATTTTTTTATTTCTACTTTAGTTTATGTATGTATGAATGCCTGTCTTGTCTTGTCTAGTCCTCGGACCAATCTGGGAAGAACGTCTTCGGACGACAGTTGTGTCTTTGTATGTTTACATGAATAAAAAAAAAAAAAGTCTCTAATGGCCCCACCCAATCCAATCTCAATCTACATCTGCCTCGATCGACCGGATAGCCTTCCAATGGTCAGGTTCGCCGGTCCACCTGAGAAACCCGATTCTCATCGACGACTCTCCCACAGCAATCACCAAAGTCGCAGTAATTCAAGCTGGGAAATCACATTTACATCGAACCTCACTGTGTATGACGGCCGTGATTTGCATTTAATCAGAAGAGAGGATTGTATATCGATCTACGTTTATACTCCCTGGTGAAATGAGGTCTGTATGCCGTCACTGTTCAGTGGAGAATATCCATCAAAGCGTGTCATCCTCATGTCAGATGAGGAGCATGTGTTTGGCCAAATGTCATTTTCGCTTTTTCTTTAACCGCTACATTTTTAAGATGGGGTCCATATACTATTGCGTTTGTTTAAAAAGATTGTAGGTAGTTTGCTGAAAAACTAATGAGTGGCTTAACATTAACCGATCCTCGATATGCAAACCAGTTCCGCTACCTGTTCGATAAAAAAAAGTTCGGTGGCCAAGTGGTAGGGTGTTCGCCTCGAGCATGGGAGGTCGTGGGTTCAAACCCCGGTCGGGTCATACCAAAGACTTACACAAAAATGGTACCCACTGCCCATTCGGTTTAACACCCGCCATTAGAATGAGGAGAAGGGGCAAGGGCCCGAGTGGAAGAACGGCTCTATAGCTGAATTCGGTGATTGTGAACACTCAATATTCCCTAATGAAAATTGCAAAAAAAAAAAATTTAAAAATTTAAATTACAAAAAAAAAAATAGACTTTCAGTTCTACTCTTTCTATTGATTTACTATACACATACTGAAATAGTCCCTTGCAACTACGATATGTATTAGTGGGTGTCCACCGGGCTGCGATACACACCAATATACTACAATTTTGTCATTCCAATATAGAATCAAAATCGCAGCGAAATCATAGCTCATATCAGGGCAGTTGATAAGGTTTCTACGATGACGCTACCGATACATACCGATACACACCGAAACACACGGGTGGGCCTGCTCTCAGTTATAAACTTGTATCGTAGGGGGTCTGCGACAATCGAACATGAACTGATTATGTAGCTTATCTGTGCATATTGATGTTTATTATCCACCTATTACAAAGTGTCCATAGAAAAGGCATAGGGAGTTTGTATGGACATACCCGGAGCATACGGATATGTTGTATGCTCCGGGTGGCGCATACGGAAAACTAGTGCGCACGGAAAAATAGTGCATAACTAAAATGAACTGATATTGACATACCACTTGCCCAGAAAAGGTGGATAATAAATACAATATAGACTGGTTTCAGATAAAAGCAGTTGTATGCTCCTCGGAGTTGCCTCTGCGCAATATCCTCGCATACGCTCAGATATTACTACACGTCAACTCCTCGGAGCATACGGCCGCTTGTATCTGAAACCAGTCAATATTGTGTATGTATCCGCGACGCATTTGAGCGGGAAAACATGTGAAATAATAAAGGGAAAATTATAAAATTCTAAGAATACCTGATAGTGCTGCTCTGCAGATATGATGGAATCTGATTATAGATAAAGGTCTTGAATCGATTGTTTGATACTTTAAATTGGAACTGAGTTTTTAAAGTCTGAAATATTATAAGGTATTTTTTGTATCTACAGGTAAAATATTAATTATGAACATGCATTATTTCCTTAATTGTAGAGGATTAGCCATATGATAAATGAAGCCCTGTATTAATGCACTGTTTGTATCATGAGGTACATCGGGACCATGGCCTTTTTTTGCACACTGCCAACACGTTACACGCACATTGATGCACTCTAATACGCTACAATATGCTGATAGGCTACGTATAGGTCATTTTGCATCGGCGTGTATCGGGAGGTCTACCGACGTGCATCAGTGTGTATCAGAAGTAGTTCAAGGTATTGCTTCTCTTAACATCTTGGTTCATTTATGATAATATCACAGTAAGAACTGTTATCATATTACTATATACCTTTGAGCGAATGCTAGGGGTGTATTATAAATAATGTTTGTGCCCGCCGTGACAGCGGGCCGTAGTGAATGACATAGGCTTTGTACAGTCAATAAAACAGCTTTTAAATGAGA
Source organism: Alentia gelatinosa (assembly GCA_950022655.1). NCBI lineage: Eukaryota > Metazoa > Annelida > Polychaeta > Phyllodocida > Polynoidae > Alentia > Alentia gelatinosa. Next base: position 55,889,600 of record OX465587.1, on the reverse strand, counting down.
AGGAGGTATATAGTAATAACTAAACGTAGTGATTGAGCCCGTACGGTGTCTTTTCTTGGTCATTTGATAAAAAAATATTTTTTAATCAAATGACCTCGAACCATGTTTTCTCATATTACAATTCATTGAGAAGGGGAAAGTGAAAACCTGTACTCCCTTTTTCTACTAGAAAGTGACATCAGGTATATACTTGAATTAAACTATCCGAAAGACCAGTCCATACGCAATATTGACTGGTTTCATATACAAGCTGCCATATGCTTAGAGCGTTGCGCGTAGTAATATTCGAGCGAATACGAGGATATTGCGTATAGTCATCTCCCAGGAGAATGCGACCGCTTGTATTTGAAACCATTCAATATTGTATTTATCATTCACTCAAATCCAACTGGTTTCACGCCGATTTTAGTTCACTTTAGTAATACACTACTTTTTTCAAATGCACTATTTTTCCGTATGCACGGGTTTTTTCGGCCCGGAGAATAGAATATTCCCGTATGCGCAGGGTATGTTGATACAGTGTTCCCATAAGTTTACTATGGCCACTTCGTATAAGGTGGATCATAAAAATGCGTACAACACTTGGCGCCCGATATCCTATCACAACCCCCACCTCCACCGTCCCCGCCATAGGCGGCTGCGACACTGCGCGTGCGTCGGCGTCGTGTCTGCCCCCTCATTAACGTGTAGCGCGCCCTGGCGGGGCGTGATTGAATGAGCTATCAGCACGGCACGCTCTGCTATTCGCTGCCCGCCACAGGTTTCTATGACAATGACTCTCTCTCTCAGGCCGCCTGTGAAAGCCCTGTGGACCGGGACTCCCTTCCCCCAACCGCCGCCAAACACGAGGTGCTGGGTTTTCATACGGTCCTCCGCTGGGCTTTAATGAAGTAGTTAAATATGCCCTGGGTGTTTGGAGAATTCGGGTGGCGGTGAAACTCCGATATTGTGCTTGCTTATGTGACTGCTGTTGAGTATGGCAATGTGGGTGAAGTTCAGTGACAATGTGACACTGTCATTGACACTACACAGATGGAAGTGGTTGTATATGCTATCTTCATATTCATACCCTTCAACTATACTGATATTTAGTAGAAACCAAACGAGAGTTAGCCTTGTCAATGTTTATGCTACGATGGGCAGTCGTGTATTACTACACGAGGCGTTAGCCGAGTTTAGTGAGTAGCAGACCTGACCAGAGTGGTATGAACATTGACAAGGCTAACTCGAGTTCAGTTTCGTATTTATCCTACCCCATCTCACCGATATACAGAGAATATTTGTAATTATCCATGTTAGTAGTTATCAATGCTGCCGGATCTACTGATTGGTCCGATTTTTTATTCACCTCGGTGCATAAATGACACTTTATCCAACGCTCCGTCAAATACATTGAGTCAATGTTAAACCTATGGCGTTTTTTATTAGGGGTAGGATAAAGCAGTAGAGCTGGTGTATTTAATGCAATCCTGATATTATCACAGGCCCTCACCTTATCTCTCTGCCGTGTTCCTTATCATGACGTGGGTCCTGCCACGTCACTCTACAGTCGTGTGACACTGCCTGTATCTAGGTAGTAGTATATAGGATTGTTCCTCTATAACAGGCATGCGCTAAGGCTTTGTGCAGTGATAAGATATTGGGGCCTGATTTTCTGTGTATTTACTGGGTGAATTGGTATATTTCATTTACGTTAAAACGCTCTTTATTTATATGATTTGTAAAAAATCTTTCGTCGTTCGCCGAAATTTATATGATGCAAGTGCATATAATATTTGGCAATCATTGTGTAGCACTATTTAGCAGAGTGACAAAATGCAGGTATGTTGGACCGTGGCACTCTCGACGTGGTTATATACACACTAATGACTGGTTTCATGTACGAGTGGCCGTAATCTCCGAGTAGTTGACGCGTAGTAATATCCGAGCGATAAGCCAGGATATTACGTCGTCAACTACGAGGAGATTACGGTCACTCGTAAACAAAACCAGTCATTATGGTATGTATTACCCACCTACAAGATTAATAACAAGTCTATTGCAATTAAAACGTTTCTGCATTACATTTAGTTCCAGACATCACAGCATTGTTAAGCGTGGCAGTAATTCGGTGTTGACCTACACCAATAATATAGGTCGCCATTAACCTGTACTTTTAGCATGCAAAGGGTGTCATTACAATGATTTCTGATGGAAAATTAGATTATTATGATTTATTCTAAATAATTAACATTGAATGAACAGTCAAGGGACCTATTTCGAAGTAAATGATGATTCGACCTCATTATGGACAGGACTATTTTTCCGGATTCTCCTGGTAGCTGGTTCTAGGTGCTCTATACAACTCCTATGGAGACTCCGTAATCGGTGGGTAATAAATATCTTTAGAAATGTCACCAGCTACCTCTTTGGCATAGAGATTTGATAGCATTATTCCATTGTCCAGGTGAATTTATGCAACAAGGCCCAAGTTATCTGCACGAGGCGGTAGGCGAACAAAGACACTAGCAGGAAAGGCTGAGTTGTTTTTATCCAAATTGCTTCTCACTGAGGGTCATTTACTCTTATCCTACCCTGTCTCCACTTATCTAGTCTATCGTCACAATTTTAGGTCGAATGAATAGTTGCATAACAATATTTTATGCCGCACCCAATTATATACAGTCACTCAATGTTAGGCCTATGGTCTTATCTATCAGGGACAGGATAATGGAAATAATGCAAATGGTACGTAAATCAACGAGCATTTCGGTATTTGATCACGTGTTATCTTATATATATGCTGGGGCTAACATCACCATAGGTCTTTGAGGGAAATGAAACTATCGGTATGACATTATATATTTTATGAGCAACACGTTTAGCAGCTCCGAGGTGCTGTCCCTTCCTAACTCGGTGTGACAAGGGCACCAATCTATCCGTATCACTCTCTCCTAAATCCTCCACATGATCGAGCGCCGCATAGTGTCCATTACTACAGTATGAATAAAGATCAATATGAATGTCGGAATGTCAACAATACACTTACAAGTGTCGTAGTTCTAACTGCAGTTCTAAAAGTTCTTTCTTGACTCCGTGGAACAGAATCTCTAATCATTGTGTTGTACCTCGATCTGATTGAGTTAGCGATCGGTTACGAGGAACAAAGAAAATCATGCAGATGTACTTCATTTTATTTGTCTTTATAAGTTTTATATTTATCGACAAAAATTGTTCTGTGATATTGACTTATCTGTTCATGCCTGGAGTAAGGAACTCCGTAACAGTTTATAGTTATGTAGAAAATTTATCTGCGGACTGTGAAAAGGAGCGCTTTATAAAGTGCAATAAGATGATGGAGGTCATGATGTAATTCAGAGAGATGTCCATTGTTGGGTAAGAATCCTGTAATACTTCAAGGTATGGGATGATATGTGCAACACAGTGTCAGATGAATGTTTGTGAGCAGGGGGAGGGTAAAATCGTACATGTACCGAGTACTGTTTTATAGTTGTTATTGTGATGTATCACCGTTTATCCCACCCCTAATATAAAATCCCATAGGCTTAACATTGAGATTCCGTATGCCACGCTGACTGGCATACAGAGTTTTATATGCCACTAGTGGCATACAGAATTATCATCACGTAATATTCCAAAATCGAGCAGACAGGGTAGGATAAAATCAAAACCTGATTTGTTTTAATCTTGGCCACTGCATGCCACTTCTGGAGTATGGCTCCGGACTTCACTCGGCTTCGCCTCGTGAAGTCACTTTGCCAAACTCCAGTCGTGGCATACGGTGGCCAAGATTAAAACTCATCCAGTTTTATGATAGTCTTGTATTTAAACATACATATTTACTGTTTTGTATTCTCTATACGTACTTGTGCTATTGTCTATCTATGACAATGTATTGTCCTTACGGGACCTCCTCCAAATTTTTTGATTCTATAGCGACTTGTTATGCCAGAATCACCATCTTTAAATTACACTGAATAACAAGAAATGAACATTCTACTAGAGGAGGGAAGTCTCCAGTTAACAAATTTACATATACAAAGGGAATTGTCTTTCCAAAAATATATAAGCAGCCATTGGGTGGACTAGGAAACTGAAAAGTCTTTAGAATTAACCAAATATCATCAAAGTTCTTGGTTCTCTTGTTTTGTTCAGGTCTTCTAGATGTATGCCTCATGTAATTAATTGATTTTATACCTTTTCTATAAATAAAAGCTGCTTTTATAAAAAATAAAAAAATCTCTAATCACTGATCATCGCACGAGACCAGTATTAGGTAGGTATCTCATTATCACCCAGAACAAGGGAAAAATGGAAAACCAAATGGACCGATATCAAAACATTCTCGTTGAGGAAGAGGAGACAGTGCCACCAGGCAACCCTATCTCAATGAACATAAGTATTGCACATACTGAGGTTACGAACGCAGAACTAAACTTGGACAAACAAAATGTATTCCACCTAAAAAAACAACCTCACGTTAACACAGGCCAAGGACACCACAACTAACTCTTGCATCACCGTGAAGAAGTGAATACATATTTGATAAGCAATAATAAGCAGGACTATAATTGGACAGTGTACACAAACTTGTTAATGTTATTTTATCCTACGTGCCCTGATAGCAGTCTTCAGTGGAGACAAATACTACAGAGCTACACAGTAAGGCCTCTGTTATGATTGTATTATGAGTGTATCGTGGGAACAGACACACTGCTGTCACTCCCCACCGATTTCCGAGACATGGGCTAACGTTTAACCCTTGACAGGCGGAAACCTGTCAACGACCCACGTTGGTCCGGACAGGTAAGAGGGACAATCATAAGGCAATGGGCGAGCCTATTGATGTATTAACTCATATTTGATTGTTTGATCATGTGCTATGACCCTTCTTCCATGTCAGTACTATGTCCTTCACCCTACACATATATTCTGTACAAGTGTCATGATTATTGATTCATTATTTCCTGATAAAAACAATTGTATTGTAAATATCGTAAACAAAATCGCGTGCGAAATATAACCCATTAGTTGACGACTGTTATGTAAGATGATAATCAAAGGCGGGACTTCCATAAAAAGAAAAAAGTTTTCCCTGGTCTATAAACTTTCCTGATTTCTACAATAACAGACTATGAATCAAAGGAGATGTTTATCTATATCGCCCTTGAGATCGATACGGTAGAAACGTCAGATCAATACGTCAGGGTGTGACGTCAGAGGTGTTGACGGCACGTGGGGTGTGTGTCTTTCCCTTATTGATCTCTGCACCTTGGCTGTACGCGTGCACCGTATTATAAATGTCATTCCAGGGATCCAGCTGCCAGTAGCTGCAAATGTGGGGCTAGTGCACAAGTGAACATATGCTATATTATAGCGAGTTTTACGAGTCTTATGATTGTAATAACCGTACGGTATATATCGTAAATAAATCTGTTTGAATTAACCCTTTCAGGACTGGCGCCTGTGGGAGGGTGACGTGTATAAGGGTGGGCACTAATTGATGTTCGTGTATACTGCTAGGGGACAGGCATGGTGTCGTAAGGACTGTTAAGACCCATTCGGACATAACACCATTGATAAAACCACGCCCACGCACCACCAGTGTATTCTGAGAGAAATATGAGATGATCTACCATCAAAATCTTTGGTAACACACCTGCGCCAATAACGTGTACACGTGTTTATGTAATCACTATGAGAGGAAGAACTCTCTGTGCAGCATGCTTCAGGCTTGAGGTTGTTTTTGAATGATTTTTCCATTTTTTCTTTTTTTATTCTGTGGAAAGGTCAGCCATATTTTATAGCTCAGAGGAGTAGTATATAATCGATGCAGTGGGGAAATGCACTTTATCTCACCCCAGATATTTTTTCTCTATAGACTTAGCATTGGAAACTCGTATCTAACACCCATTAGATATATAGGAAAAATATCCAATGGGGGATAATGTCACAAATGTTAGCCCATTAGTCAATATTAAGGGTGAGATAAATTCAGAAACCCATTCAAGTTTAGGATCAGAGCTCGATCCCATCTCATTTGAATCACATAGCAATTCACGCGGCTTCGCCTTGTGAATTATAACGTGATTCAAATCGATGGGATACGAGCTCAGACCCTAAGCTTTCATGGGTTTCCTCTATAGTACTGCCTTGGTTGTTGTTGATCATGGATGTGATTCCGATCGAAGACACACTATCAACGTGTTTTCTGTAATGCGCACGGGAGAGGGTTACGTTCTCCACCCCTCAATCCTGGGCGGTCACGCGGGTCTCCCCCCGTCGGAAAACGCGTCCATCCACCCACCCTATACATTGACAAAAAAATATTTTTTTCAAAAATCTCTCCCCTACGGCTATTTATTTCCTCAGTAATCTTACTTGTTAAAGTAGCTAAGTGAAGATCTCCTTGAAACTGCTTACCCTTGAATGATGTAGCTTATGTCTTTGGAAATAAACGCTGCAAGCAATTAAAAAAAAAAGAGGAATCAACGGACTACCATAAACTACTCCTTCCGTTAGACTACACTCGTAATTCACTTCATATTGTAATTAACTCAAGATACTCTCTACCCTCTCTCAGCATTACTCATTATAGTAATTTCTTACTGGCGAACTATAGACTCCCCAATGGGTCCGAGATACGAATACTGATCGCAGATACTAAAAAACAAGGCTGCATTGTATTTGCAAAAGTAATTTACCATTGGAAGCATTGACCAACTCATCGCCTAACTTCGATACAACCTAATTGCACGTTGTTTAATACTAATATCCTGGCTTCACATATCAATTTGCATTTGAGGGGCGATCTTCGGAATCAGGCATATAATTGTACTTTCTCACCTCCAATAAATTGCAGACAAATGCACTAGAAACGTCAAAAGAGAGCTCATCTATAGCATCTTCCGTCTTTCTTTATGGTTTTCTCATAAAGAAAAGAGTTAATTCAACTCTAAAAAGCCTTCTTTATGGCTGCAGTTACACCGGCTGCCTGAACAGGAGGCCATAAATTGTAAATTCATGGTCCAGGGCTGCGTCGCTCAACAAATCATCATCAAGGGTGCTTGATTATTCATGTTCTATGGGGAGCTGTTAAAGGTATCCATACTGGATAAGGTGAGACTGATGTACAGTGTATTCTGGTAGCGTCATATGAGTTTATGCTAGTCTAACGTTAAACCAATGACTACCATTTAACGGAAGCTCGTCAAAATCTGGATAAATGGTTGCAATTATCTGTGCTGAACCTTGGAACTGAGATACCCGACTGGAAGCCACATATCAAACAAAGAACTGAACTGATTCGCTGTACCTTATGTGTACAATAAGGATGCTGAACTTTTGCGCGGAATGCAACCCGGTCTACTGACCTTATCCGCTGTCAACCATGTTTTGTGGTACTCTGTGTCTGTCAATATATACCGTTATTTCTTTTTTGTGGACAGTGAAGTTGAAAATCGTATATTGAGTGTATGAACGTTACTGTCAATAAACATCTTTTCAAAAAAAAATAAAAAAAATTTACAGGTAGAATGAATCACGTTACTCTGCTGCTGGGTGAACCGTCTACTCCCGTGGGGATGACACTGTAAAGGCCGGAGTCTATAGATAAAGACGACCTCCTCAGTGCTGAAGTTCAGGATAATAAAGCCGATGTTGTTAAGGCTGATTACCAGGCGTTTACACGAGACAGCTAACACGTGACGACTGTAGATCACCAAGCCAATAGTCATCTAGTGGTACTCGATTACGCAATATCGGCAACAATAGTTACCAACCCTAGAATGTCCACAGCGTTCACACCTTTTATAAAATTATGCACCAATGTCTAGCCATTGATAGCTGAAAGTCATCAGGTGGTGCAAAATTCAAGAATCTCCGCCTATTATCGTCTATAGTGTAAACGTTGGGTGAGGTATCAACATTAATATGAACCAACCCTGAGATGTAGCATCTAATTAAGCGGATGATTCTAATATACATTTACTGAGCTTACTCAAATCCTTAGCAAATCAGTTGCCAAACAAATTGAATTTTCCATCATTTATCTACACGCAGCCTTATCTCTATGGTACCAACTCATGATCTCAATCCCTACTCTGGTAGCAAGAACCGTGGATTTAGTAAAATATCCATTGTTTGTCTTATACGTAGCAAGACAAAGTCGCAACAATAAGGAACCACACTTCAGTTCAAGGACAAATATGAAGGGGGTGGGAGGAGTAGATTTTAGGGCACTAAAAGAAACAGAGACAGAGATAAGAGAAGCAGACACTGAAAGACAGAAAGAGGGAAAATGAAGGAGACAGAGAGAAAGAGAAACACATAGAGACAGAGAGAGGGAGAGACAGAGGCAGCAAAAGACAAATAGGGAGAGAGAAAGAGGAATACAGAGAGGAAAAGAAACAGACAGAGAGAGGGGGAATGTTTTTTCTGTGAGTAAGAGAAAATGCGTCAGAAACAATCATAATGAGAAAGAGATTTGGGGAGACCTAGGGGTAGGTAGACTTGCAGCTGGTAATAGTGCGAAAGAGGGAATGCTTGACAAAGATGGGAAAGGATTGAGGTAAATCATGCATGACAGAGCGCAATAGAAAACGGGAAGGACCAGCGAGAAACGAGACCAATATTCAAAGCGGAGAGGCAAATCTAACTGATTATGATGTAGTCCTGTTTTTAGGAACACATCTGAATACATCTAGCAGTCTTTTGAGATTACAACAGATTCTACAAGACTCCCTGAAACCAAAGTGCTTGTACTCAATTCACATAATTAATACGCCAATGGGGTGTGTACTGAATACAATAAACTGATTTCCAACTTGATATTGATGCTCCAGGGATTATTGCAGAACGTAAACGAAGACGATTAAAAAAGAAAATTGTATTGTCTTTATTGCCGTCTGGACTGACTGAATCTTATTTTAGATCTTGGCGAGCGTTTCTATAGTCAATAAATTCATTATGAAGTTCCTCCCAGCATTATAGTATCATTACAGTCAATTGGCATAGTTGGGAAGAATGGAAGACTAGTGCCGAAAGAATTGTGCTGCTACGTTGTATTGGTTTCTATGATGTCAGGCATCTTTGTTATCAATTTTAAAACACTCATTAAGCTTCAACTTAATAACATCACTGACAAGTGAATATTGAGGAGCTTACAAGCGGAAATAGTTACAAAACGTTGTTCCCTGTTGGTAAAAAGAGTAGCATTCAAAATATTACTGATAAAAGCGTTATCCATTGGGGAGCTGGCAAATCGTTGTGTGTTTTAAATAACAATTGATTTCACCAGCTGGTAGCGGTTCAAGATCCGAGTTGAAGGGGGAATCACCAGTAAAAAGATATCAGTACCGAAACGTAAATGATGCTAGGCACGATTGCCACGAAATGATCATTACATTCCAGGAGGATTGTTTAATGTGAGTATACTCTGCCGACCCGTTAAAATACAGCACCATAAATGTTCAATAATATAGATATTTTGTAAAACAACATTGGAAAAATCACAGAAATGATTTGGTGGCTCAAAGCTTTCAATGTTCAACATTGCCAATTGGCTGTTGGAGGATTGTAACAGGGTCGTTAGTCACAAATTTAGAGGACTTAACAACCACGGAACAATTTTTATACTATTATATTACGACCTAAAAGGGTTGTACATGGGTTGTCATCCATTTTTAACAACACAAAATTGTCAATATGGCAGCCTCTGTAGTCAGGGTGACTGACAATATTCGAAAATATAGGTTTTCATATTGATTGATTTTATCTCCATCCTTCAAGGTCAGGATACAAAATATGAACGAACTGACACTGAACAACCAGCCAATATTGACTAGCCAAAACCTTAATTTATGGTGATATGCTTCCGCATCAGGTTATATTTGACCAATGCTTTCACATACGACCGCATGCCACTTTCCGCATACCACATCTTGTACCGGTTATAGTGTCGCATGTCGTGGTAGTATTAGTAGTACATGTGGTTGTACTATCTGTAACATGTGGCCCAGCTGGTCGTTTCTCACCCGACCCCCGGCAGGCTGCGCGCCCAGCCCGGTATCTGCTGTCGTCTTACCGGGATTACCTCCGGGGCTTAGGGGCTCCTTCTCACGCCCTGGAAGCTGCTCCAGTAGTCCCCGGTCTGCTCCCTACACTCCGTCCCTTCTAACACTCCTCCCACCCACCGTACATCCACCCACCCCGACCCCCATCCACCCACCCCGACCCCCATCCACCCACCCCGACCCCCATCCACCCACCCCGACCCCCATCCACCCACTCCGACCCCCATCCACCCACCCCGACCCCAATCCACGCACCCCGACCCCCATCCACCCACCCCGACCCCCATCCACCCACCCCGACCCCCATCCACCCACCCCGACCCCCATCCACCCACTCCGACCCCCATCCACCCACCCCGACCCCCATCCACGCACCCCGACCCCCATCCACCCACTCCGACCCCCATCCACCCACCCCGACCCCCATCCACCCACCCCGACCCCCATCCACCCACCCCGACCCCAATCCACCCACTCCGACCCCCGCCCACCCCATTAGCACATCTGCTATAGTGCACCCAGGTACTATAGTGCACCCAGTGTTTGTTGGCTTAAATACTGACTTTTCTATTTTCCAATTTTGTATAGAAAGAACAGTTGTAGAATGACATCACGGGGACAATAATTTATTATTGTGTTGTTTTTTCCTGATGTGTCCACAGTGATTCGCGGACGATTCGCGGATTCGGGATGTATTTGTAAAAAAAGGAGTAAGGCGCAGAATCTCTGTAAAGGATGGTTTATTTACCTCTCAAAATATCTATTCACTCTACCCCAGCTTCAAATTTAAACATAATAGCCAGTGTCCATTCCACCCCTGCCTTTTACTTTCTCCCCCTCTCTTTAGATACTTACAATTATATATTCTTCTCTTCTTCTGTATATTTCATTATCCGTTTTCCCCTTTTATGTATGTGGATTGGGATGTAAAAGAACTCTCACCTCGGTAAATGTGTAGGGGTGAGATTTCTTCCTGAATTCATCACATAGATTCGATCACCAGCCTAGTGGTGTAAAAGAACCTTGAGAACGTCTGGAAAGGACCTATAATGGTTGACTGGACGTAAAATCAAACCAAACAAACAAAATAATCCCCTTTTCTGTATCATTTTTCATCAACAACTTAGTATGAAGTAGATCATTCAACTATATTTACAATTCACCAAATCGTCAATAACTCCGGATTAACCGTCAGCCCGAAAGCTGATTTTCATTTCTAGCCGTTTATAGTCTCTAGTGTGAATAGTAGTATTCTATGCCTTTCATCTTATATCATACTATAAAAGTACAATTCAGGCTTTATACCTACATATCATCCCTAATGTTCACATATTAGTTCCACCCGGCCATCGAGCCCACCAAGTGCTACTATAGGTCAGGAAGGCATATCAGGGACTATGGTGGGATGTGAATTCAAATAGTGTTTCCCTCAAAGATCTTATAGATTGACTTGTGCTGCATATCCAATCAGTTTAAATAGGCATTTGTTCATATATAACAACTAAAAGAAAAACATTCTTTGGAATTACAATATCAAAATATTGCATCTTTCCTAACCAAGTCTTTTTTCTCCATTTTTCGCCTACTATGACAATGCTTTAACACATGGCAGATACAAAAAAAAAGGGGCTTTTTGGTACTTTTCTATTTTCATAACAAAACAGTCCATTTTGACTTCTACTATGAGTACAACAAAAGTTAAGGTATGAAAATGATCGTGAAATGATTCTCTACTTAATAAAATTGGGTTTAGATTTTTGTTCCACATGGAATTCTATAGAACCTTCACTTGTAATCTAGAAGTCAAACATTTTTCCTAACTTTTAACATGATTTCTAAGGAAATACATAAAAAATGAAAACAGATCAACTGCCTGAATAAATTCAGTTTATACGATACAATAAAACCCATAATATTAGGTTTAATATGCTACCTTTTGCAAATTTGTATCTTGTTTAGAGCCTAAGTTATGAGAAACTTTGTAAACTAAGTAAAAAATAACTAGTTTTCAGTCCCCAATATGGTTGCATGGCCTATAGTCTTCCAGTACCCGTGTGAACCAGCACCACTCCGCCCGTAACTCCCACGACCACCCTAGAACATGCACTAGTCCCCTCACCTTCACTGGAGATCGAATATCGCGGGAGGCAGGCACTCCTGTCACACAATTATTGACTCCCCGGGGGACAGCAGCCTGATCCCAGACTCTGACAAGATAATCTCCGCTGGTTGGAATTTAGAATCGGGGGAGTAGGTACGTGTGTTCAGTCACAGATGGGGTTTGTATGGCCGACCAACATCGACAATTTTACCCGGACCCAAAGCGTAATCAGGAATACGTTGTGTTTCTGGACAATATTCTCGTCCGGCAGGTGAATTATAATCTGTGAGATACTTACATTTTCTAAAACAAGAATTAATGTTTTCGAACGAAATCAAGAGAAAAACACTCGCAAATGCGACTTATCCAGGGGCAAGTATCTTTTTCGAATGCATTTTGTGTCTTCATTGTGTTTATAGCTACAAGCAGGCTTCATTTGGAGGGCCCCCATGGAATAACTATTACGATGTTATATGAGTTGTAGAAGTGTCCAGGTGAATGGTTTAGCCTTAAGCGGAATTTATTTGTAGGGACTAGTGTACAGATGTATTTCACACCTTTCCCCTATTCTCAGACAATTCTCCTTTGGTACAAAGATTTCATGGTAAGGTGCCAATTTTTCTTTTGCCAGTCTCAAGGAAAAATGCCGTATTTGAATCACACGGAAGGACATACCTTGGATATAGCCTCAGACAAAATCTCTGTCAACGATTATACTGGGACTCAAATGCCCTTGAGGTGAGGGTGTAAAAGATATATATGATCCTGCTTGCTAATTTCTTATTGGATAGGTGTGCATCTTAGTCTGCAACTCAGCAGTGTGTACATTAGCCTCACCAAAACGCCCCTATAAAATCAAGATCCCTTGATAGTGATTAGTGGATATAGGATAGTGATATTACGATATTACGTCTAGAATCCAACATTTTATATTATCCTACCCCTAATATAAAATCCCATAGGCTTAACATTGACTTTCCGTATGCGCCCGTATGTCGCATACGGATAAAAAATCGCTCCTAGGAGCGTACAAAAAATGGACCAATCAGAGATCAGCAGCTGAAAGTAGTTCCAAGCGCCTTCAGAGCAGCAAGGAGAGCTATATGGAGGACTTCAGAAAGTTTTTATCGTGTTTTTTGTTATTGTTGTTATTATTCTCACATAAAAATATCGTTCACAGGGGGTAGGATAAAATCAAAACCTTATTCGTTTTAATCTGGGCTCCCGTAGGCGACTCCTGGAGTTTTGGCTCCGGATATCACTCGGCTCTGCCTTGTGATATCACTACGCCAAACTCCAGTGGTCGCCTACGGGGGCCCAGATTAAAACTCATCCGGTTTTACGATAATATTTCTTCTGTAATTCACCAGACTTTGTAAATGTGGAGGACCACCGACCGACGTTTGCAGTGGTTGCACATGATCGGTGGGGTGTTCGTCGGCAGGTGGAAACGCCACGTTAGCGCATCAGGTGATCAGACTGCAGAAAGCTCCATCATTTCTGACAGGGTAGTAATCAGATTAGATTTCACGGAAATGGGTCTATAGAGTGCGACTAGCGATCAGGGCTAAGCAGCTATGATAAATCGGTCATGTCCCATACCATCTGTGGTGATTAGTGATGATGATGCCTTATTAAGATTGAGTGAGAAGGTAAACGGGATCAAGGTGGTAGGGGAATAGGTCAAGCTTAAACCTGATCCAATTCCTTCCAGATGAACTTATCGATTATACAGTCTTTCAAATGACATTCAGTATAGTTCATTACCCAGTCTAGCGGTCAGCTATTTATACAAACATATGGCTGTTACAGCAGGGAAATGTGTTTTGAAACCAGCAAAGTCTTTGGATTGAGAATGAAAACAAAATTTCTGCTACATCAAGAATAATTCTCCAATTGCGATTGGTAAAATATTCTCCTTATATCCTAGCTTTCTAGATGGATATAAGAGGATGAGTGGCTTCGCTTTGTCTGTAACTTTATATAGTGTCGTATTCCGAATTCTTCCCAAATGACATATACATCGACTAGGCTTGTTGGGGCCCAGACATAACAAAGAGAATATCCTTATATCACAGCAGCAATATCGTCAGGTAAACAGAAACAAGGGAAAAGAAAAGTTCCCCATTCCTCTCACTTCTCTATCGCTCAAGAATGAGGGAACAAGTCAAGCCTTTCCCTGAAGATAGGCATACAATGTGTGCTTATAATGCAACTCAGATGGTTTTAGCACTGCGCAAGGTTATCTCTCTCACTCTGTCCTGCATCCTAGATATGTAGCACCCTTCCCATACTCAATCCTTTCAGACACGAAATCCTTTAAGATATGGCACCGTATGGCATTGGGGATGAAAATGTGTTTATGGTCGTCTAAGGATGTCAGACTAGCATTAATAAGGGAATTACTTAAACGATTTCTGAAGAGATATAAGTCAGATAACTGAATTCTCTTGTAACATTCCCCTTGATATTCCTTCACATATACATCATAAATGAAGAAGGAAAGTGCAATCTCTTCTATGTGATTCAGTGTCTGTGTGCCACTTCAATCCAGGCAGATCTGGGGATTTCGACCCACTCCGCTTCCTTACTCATTCATTCCTTTCGTCCATCCATCCCTGGGGTACTTCCGCATGTTCCCCGCAGGCCAGATTTACACGCACGGGACCAGCACAGATTACACCCGCGTTGTGAATAATTGAGCGCATCCTGTATCGGCAGATCCACCGTGTGCGCCGCCGGGAACATGAGCAGACGACATTCAGCATCCGCTTGTACCTGCACGGGAGCCCAGGCAATTGAGTGTGAGTATGGGGAAGGCCGGGAGCCAGCATCCGATTGTCTCCGTTGAGATTAAAGGGCAGAATTAAGGGTTAAGAAGATTTGGGTAGGACGCCATCCGGCTGTCACAATTGATGTTAGTCTAGACTAAGGCCGGCTTATAATCCACTGTCTAGACTGCCACCCTCCGCTTTCCCCGAGAACATCTATGTCTCATTTGGATCAAACGTAAGAGCTCAAAGCCGTAATATGATACTACGTTATGATTCCGAAACTGAATTTGTCTATAACATAAACAAATTGTCCGAATGAAACTCTATTTCGAAGTGAACCCTATTTCATTTCATGTTGACTAGATAATGATTAGTAAATCTAGATGAGCTTGTATTGGCTTGTTTTGGTCTAGTATATGTACCGTGAGTTGAATATATGCACTTCGACCCAAAACAATTCGACTTTATGATAATATTTTTCTCAAACTCGCGTATGGATTACAAGCGTACTATCCCGTTTATTATTTTATTTGGGTTTAGTCCTGCATTAGTAGAGTGAGAAGTCGGACAAAGGCTTTTCAAGTCCCAAAGTCAAACTGGTTAAAACTGTTATGGCAACAATGGCAAGAAATTAATCTTCATGGAAAAAGCAATGTTTGTAAAGAATTGGAAGATCATCATAAGTCCTTTTGACTCGAGAGAGCTTTATTGTCAGGAACTTGTAAGCATTATTGACTTGAGGAAATAGAAGCGCGGCACCCTGAAGTATAATAATGAAGAAGAACTCCTAAGTCCTAAAAAAAAAACAAAAAAAAAAAACCTTTTCCTGAACGAAATACAATTTTTTTACCAAAGAAGGACTCCTAAGGCCTGATTCCATTGGCAAACGAAAAGGGTGTAGACATTTTTGAGTGACCAAGAAAGTCTGTCGGTGGTGCCACCGACTGTGCGTCTGTATAACAATTCGGGGAAGGCCTGTTTCCATTGGTCGACGAAAAGGGTGTAGATCTTTTGAGTTACCCAGAAAGTCTGTCGGTGGTGCCACCGACTGTGCGTCTGTATAACAATTCGGGGAAGGCCTGTTTCCATTGGTCGCCGAAAAGGGTGTAGATCTTTTGAGTTACCCAGAAAGTATGTCGGTGGTGCCACTGATTGTGCATCGGTACCGAAATATCATTGAAGGTAGTAGATTTCTCTCAGTGACCAAGCTGTCGCTCAGTGGTGGGTGGTGCCACATTGTTTAATCGAAGCAGAAAAAGTCCTGGGTCATTCCACGAACTGGGTCGTTTCCATTGACCGATTTTGGGTCAGCAGTGCCAAAAGCCCGTCAGTGGTTACTGACGGTAATTTGGTGACGGGAATTCGGCAAATGGGAACGGGCCTTTACCTGTATTACTATATACCGGTGCACGAATGTCTCATTTTTACGCAATAGGAGAAAAGATACCGTTCGGCCGCACCATGGCGTAAAATATTTTTACGCCACACTGTACCACGTGATCTGTTGACATACCTGCCTTGCTTATTTCGGAGGTTGAAATAGGTTGATTACTTAAGTACATAAATGGCATTTTAATCGAATTTCGGCATATAGTGATAAAAAGACATAGTGAGTGTAGCCGAATTCCATCTGTTCCTCGATATTTTGGTCAGAAATACTCACCTCAGTCTACGACTTCGGTGAGTATTTCCGACCAAAATATCTCTGAACAGATTCCATTCAGCCACACTAACCATGTCTTTCTATATTATTGGAATTTGTTGGTGCTATATATAATTATTTATCCGCACTAAACTCCTTTGTCTCACGTTAGTCATTAGGGAAGTTCCGATCAAGGATAAACTGTGTAATGCGTGAGAATCATACTGAACCGCGTATCTAAAGCAACGTACTTTGAACGGATTACGTAACTAGATAGCAATCCCACTGAGTGATGCTGAATCGTATTATAACAAGCATAGTCAGCCCTGGGAGAGTCTGCGACGTTACGCAATCAGCCTTCGTCTGGTGTGCCATTTTGTAAGTAGTTTATCGTACAATAAATATTCAAATCTGGCGAAGACGGGAGTGGGAGGTAATACCGGGGACACACCAAGCGAGTGAAGGCAGCGATCTCTGGAATCGCCAACACAAATTACTGTGTATGTGAGATATTATTTCATGGGAATATCTCCCGCTTATAATTTAGCACCTTGGAAGCAATAATCAGGTGAAATATGAAATAATAGCTCACATATAGGCCATTTTGTGTTGGCGATTACAGAACTCGCTGCGTTTCTCTCTTGGTGTGTCTCCGGCTTAAGCATGCTCTCTCTCTTTCTCTCTCCCTCTCTCTCAAAGAGACAGAAAGTAATAGACAGAGAGACAGGGAGACGTAGAGAGCGATACAGAGAGAGCGAGACACAGAGACAGTGACAAGAACAGAGAGAGACAGAATGTTTCTATTTCATGGACACGGCTTATTAGCAGAACGAGCCACTAAAATCACATGCTTTCGCTATCCCTAAATTGTGAAGGTAAATCAAAAGACATGATACTCTTAAAACTGGGCTGGGGAACAACATGCGACGTTGGGCAATTCTACCCTGTAACATTATCACCCTCTGTGTGTATATAGTTATCTAACGATAGTAGAAGGATAATCTAAGAGATGGACATCAACAATGACATTTTGTTTTGAGACGAGATACGCAAATATTTTTCAAACTTAGAAAAATGAGTAATATCAGAGCGAAATGTATTGTATTCAACACATGATATCGAAACCATTCTTTTACACTTGTCAACAGAAGAACAACTGTAAAACCTGAAAATAATACAGACTTCTTTAAAAGCAAATCTGAACTCGCTAGTACCAGAGTCTAGAGTCTACGGTATTGTGGAGGGTGTTTCCTTGTTCATAAACATTTAACAGGAGCACGAAGGTAGAAGGCATAATGCTGGGAAGGTGTGAGGTTTAGTGGAGTGGCCATAAGTGGGCCACATATAGTGATGTGTACAGCATCACACCTCCACACCTGTTCTTCAGTGTCAACGATTGATTTGTTTTATCAATTTTGGTCTGCTTTCTCCTTACTCTACAAAATGCAGTAGTGCCCATTCTCCATTCCTATAGCAATGAGACTAAGATTAACATCTTGCCTTCCATGGAACAAGGGAGATTACTGATTTGTCGATCCGAAGAAAGCCTTGGACAGTATATTATCCCACCCCTGGTATAGGTTCTCCCATAGGATTAACGTTAAAACGAAATACGCAACGATTACCTACGTAAAGTTACAGTACTACGCCATGGTGGTGGCAGAGATACGTAGCAACGCAGCATCCAATCAACGTCGAGTTTAAAAAAATAGTTCCGGCGACATTGCTTGAACGCACTGGCACAAACATGGAGAGCGACAGTTATCTACCGGGAGTAATGTTATATTATTGCTTAAAAATCGACTGTAAGGTCCGTGTTGGGGGTGAGATAAAAACAGAACCGCTTTCGAAACGTATTTTGAACCACTACGCCACGAGTTTGGATGCGTAGTAATCGTCACTCGGCTACGCCTCGTGACGATATGGAGTATCCAAAATACAAAATACGTTTCTAAAGACAGTTCTGCTGAACTCCTTATGATTCCATATATTCCAATTCTTGCGCATATCAACTACAAGAAAAATCCAGAGAGAGCGAATAAATACTTAGGTCTATATTCAAATACATTCATTGAAAGCATGTCCAAAGAACTTTGGCTGAGTGGATAACATTGGGTAAAGAACAGTGTCTGGCTTTAATGAGTAACCTGATGATACATGTAAGGTTGGCCAGAGGCTACCTCCATGCTAAAGTTCAAGGGCAGCTGGGTCAGGCCAGAGCGCAAATAAATATGTACGGCCCAGGCTCAGGCCACAGGCTGTGGCAGATGTCCCTGACGTTGAAATATCCATGCTGGGCAGAGCCTAGGAGAAGGCGCCGTCTACTCCAAACAACCTCATATAAGTCATACTCTCTCAAGTTAAGAAGGGTGCATAAGTTGAATGGGATTTTGAAATAAAATCGTTATCAATCTAGCGCCTTCTTAAATGATATCCTGGCTTTTGTATTGTTATTCTGCGTTAGACAGCTACATGGCGGTCATCCAGGATTGTTGGTATTGATGAGACACCAAGCATACCTCATTGTAGGACTAATGAGCTGATCATCCTAATGCCACATCTATTAGTTAACCCTTTAAGGACGGGTGCCTGTGGCACTTTATACCAATAGGGGACGGGCACAAAATCGTTAAAACCCACAATTCAATCGTATAATCGTGTGATATAATATATAATCTTTAATATCTGATTTCTTTTAAATAGAAATACTAATAATGATATTATACATACATTCTGTGAAAATTTCGTTAATGTCCCTCCATTATTTTTTTGTTAGAAACGATTTTGTAGATTTTTGAGAAATGATGACTCAAGGCATCATTTGCCCTGGCCTGGATGATGCCTCAAGGCATCATTCGCCCTGGCCTGGATGATGCCTCAAGGCGTCATTCGCCCTTAAAGGGTTAAGGGACAGAGATGTGGTGAGCATTGGAATCTGCGCTACTAGGTCCAGATAACGACAGAAATTCACCCTCAGTTATAAAACAAACTTGCACCTAATACTTTTATGAGGTTCTTGTGTGCGATCAAGGAGTAAATGATAATTTAAATGAATTGAATCAATATACATCAGAAATATCATACGTAATGCAAGAACATCATGTTTACTGGTGAAGTAGGACCTTATTGAAAAATATATATCAATTATTTTGACAGGCTTTTCTATGTATGTTATTTAAATAAACATATTCACCATGAGGTCGTTAGGTCGGTTGGAATTTTGGTCATCGGGAACCAAAAATGTAACTTTGATAACAAGGTTATGATCGCGTTCCCAGGTGTGGTAGAGGCAAATCGCAGGTATTGTTCTCGTGCGGAACAGTCTACAGGTATTGCAATAACACCAACATCAGAAAATGGGTAAGTGCGTGAACCAAGGGAGTGGTCAGTGAATGACCAGTGGCACTGGCCATGATGAAGTACTCGGTGAAGTGGAGGGGGGAGTGTGTGCACAGGGTGGACAATGTCCACTGTAACTGCTGGGAATTGGACCCACTCTGGTAACCACTTGCATGTGGGGTGAGGCCAATTCTCGACCGCTTGGATGGCGCCAGGATAGAACCTTCAATCCCGACAGTGTCCGATGTGTATTAGCAGTCGACTCTAAGGAGAGCTGCTCTCAACATTGCCGGAGTGAGGGGCATCCTGAGCAGCTCATTTCTTATTTCTCAGATATTCCTGAACTGCTCGGGCTGACCTTTACTGACATATGGCACTTATATCTATTTTTATAGAAAACATCGTCTTTAGTTTTGTCGCCGCCAATTTCTGGGCACATATAAAACATGATGGGAAGGAGGTAAGAGCGGATTGTAAAAACAAATGTGTATTTTCAAATATATGTTTTGTTTTGTCTGTAAGTGTATGTATGTAGATCTGATTATGTACGTACAAGTAAATATGTGTGTATGTGTGTATCTACATATATGTATATACCTATTCTATACAGCATGTGTGCATTATTGTATTTGGGTGTGTAAGTATATGTGTGTATGTTTACGATGTGCTTATACATCCATGTAGTGTGTACATATCATAGATGCATGTTTATGTATGTGAGCTTAGTGGATATATATTTTCCCAATAACAATGTTGAGAACGAGATACGATCACGAAACCTGAGCTCAGAGAAACGTGGGCCCCTTAATCCTTTCTTATAAAGAATCCAATTAATTTGAGATTGCAGAATATTGTATCAGGGAAGACATCTTGTGCAAGTAATATATTCCATAATAGAGCTGATAGTATTCCTGTATGCCTTACATTTGCTCTGTGAATCTACCCCAAATATGTAAATAATACACCAGGCATGACGTATAAATTCAATAGAAGATCAAGGAATAGTACAGCACAATAAAACTACAAGAGGTGCTTGATGTCTATTACGAATTGGTCGGAATCAATGGAAAACATTAGGATCAGAGCATAGCAGTGTAGTATTCTGGCTTTGAAGAGGAAAAACAACATGACAGTCCTTTTGAAGTGTGTTTGTAGCGGTGTCTATAGCATGTAAAAACAGGCCACGATAGCTTGTTATTCCGCTACATCGTTACATGTTATAGGTTTGCTGTTGAAGAGTTATGTTCGATTCAATTCCTCCTTTCTCCTTCAGTAACAACAACATGGATGCAATCATTGGCATATATAAATGGTACTATACATGATTCTTATACAAGTGTTCTCTACTAAACTAAACCAAGACACATTCGTTTTGGTTTGTTATTAATATTTTTCGTATCCTGGATGATTCGCCCATGATAGACTGATGATTCTATTTTTCTAACTCTTTGTGTTCTAGAAAATATGATAAACAGGTTTATATCTATGAGTTTTGATTTCTGAGATTACATTTGTTCAACTATCCCTGTATATGGTCATTATTGTTATAAATGTTAACTCCAGCCCTGTAATATTATTAATTTGTAAAGTATGGGACCGACTTTCATGTTAACCATGTCGCTCAACTTTTATTATATAATTATGGGTTATTGTATTCTGTTATTTTTTGCTGAAGACTATATGATTGCAAAAAACCAATGTTATTAAACTGGTTATTAAACAGGTTATAGGCGATGCCATGAAAACCAGTTGCTGTGCCAACTGAGGCAAATGCCCCTTTAGAGGGTCTCCAAAGAAACATTGTGTAAAGGATACCAATTTAGAAACTTGTAAATCATGGACCCAATAGAGAAACTGATAAAAAAAAAAAATTTTGACCGACGAAGAAATGAGTCCAATGCAGGAAATACTTAAATGCCTATATTGCTCGTCGCTCATATCATACAGTCAGGACTGATTGGTAAATATGAATGCACACATGATTCGTACCAATCATTCTATATCACACTTGATGAAGGCTCTGGCTAACCCTCGCTTGGTTGCCATCGCCCTCGTCATATACTGACTAATTGAAATCACAGAGAATTAGTAGAAACCGAACGAGAATTAGGCTTGACAATGTTTATGCCACGATGGGAAGGTCGCATATTACTGCACGAGGCGTAGCCGAGTGTAGTGAGTAGCAGACCTGACCAGAGTGGCATAGACATTGACAAGTCTAACTCGAGTTCGGTTTCGTATTTATCCTACCTCGTCTATTCTTTTGTATAACTAAAAGATAAATATTGAGTCAATGACCAACAGAACTTTTTTCATAGTAGCTGACATCCTGCTCTCTGATTGGTCAATATTGTTATTACTCTGGTGGTATAAAAAACACTTTATGTCACGGCCTGCCACATAAAATTTCCCTATGTTAAGTCTATGGCAGTTTTTATTAGGGGTAGGATAAAGTGTCAGCTAGATATCTAAGCAAGACAGCCAAGACAAAATCAGGCAGGGAATGACTGGAGTTCACCACTGACGATCCTCATCGGGAGACTCCACATGCATGATGAATCACGAAACCCTCATGCATCTTGGGTGAAGTAGGCCATGATAGATGAAGGCATGAATAATAAATCTGATTAATTCTGAATAAAATATCGCCGTGACAATGATGGATCATTATAAGGAGTCCAGGAGATAGACTCTTCATGATGTATTGTTATAAAAGAAAGGTCACTGCATGTAGCCACCATGCGTCATTCTACATGACGTCAGAGTGACCCTAACTACACACCCCCAAGCACCAAGTCAGCACATACGTCACCGCGGTCAGTGGATACGTCAAGAGATGGTCAAGGGATGTCTGGCTAGTTGGGTCCTTCCCTAAAGCTGTCTGTGAGCTGGTTGCTGGGTAAGTTTATAAGGGAAGAAGTGCGGGTAAAGGTAGCGTAAGGGGGTGCGTCCACCAACCACGACAGGGCTGCGACACGCGCCGACAAGAAAGTTCCAATCGCAGCCTTGTCGCAGCCTTGTCGTGAGAAGGGGGGTTGTCTTGACCCCTTGTCGCAGCCTGTCGGGAAGTGCACGCTCCACCTAAATATTCTATCGTAGACCTCTGCGACAACCTCCCGACACGCCACGACACGCCACGACACGGCTCCAAAATCGAACATGTTCGATTTTGTCGTAACCTTGTCGGGAGGCTCCCGGCAAGCTTCATGTCGCAGCCTGTCGTGGCCTTGTCGTAGCCTCTTGTCGGGAACTATGGTCCACCAACC
This sequence comes from Alentia gelatinosa, assembly GCA_950022655.1. Taxonomy (NCBI): domain Eukaryota; kingdom Metazoa; phylum Annelida; class Polychaeta; order Phyllodocida; family Polynoidae; genus Alentia; species Alentia gelatinosa. The sequence continues at coordinate 55,866,405 of OX465587.1, read as the reverse complement.
ACGACAAGGCTACGACAAGGCTTCCAATCGTAGAGCTGTCGTGGACCCTGTCGGAAAGCCGTTATCGCAGCCTTGTCGTGGTTGGTGGACGCACCCCCTAAGGTTAAGAGTAGAGGTAATAATAGGGGTACCGATAGTGGGAGGGGCAGGCCAAGGGTAGGGGGAGAGACAATAGGAGGAGTCAGGTAAGGGGTAGAGTTGCATGTAGGAGTAAGGATAGGGGTAGAGAAACGTAAAGGTAGTGTTCACTAGAGGGTAGGGGTGGCGATAGCGCTAGCGAGGTAGGGGTAGCAGTAGTGATAGGAGAAGGGCTTGGCGTAGAGTTTGATATAGCTAGAGGAGTAGAGAGAGGTAAAGCTAGGGCTAGGGCTAGGTGTAGGAGAGGTAGGGGTAGGGGTAGGGGTATGCGAAGGGTAGGGGTAAGACTAGACGTTGAGAGAGGTACGTGGAAGTAGAAGGTATGGGGGTAGTGGTAAAAGTAGGGGTAGGGTTTTTTTTTTTTTATTGAGTACTGTAAAGAGGTACATTGAGGGCCTCTGCGTAGCAGGTATTCTGGCCAACATTTTCACCCAGGAACAATTTTCAGAGTGAAAACAAGCTTCTTCTTAGTCGGTAATTATTTACAGAGGTGAATATGATGAGCTAATGAGAGTTATGAGATGGAGAGTATCCTATACACTTATTGTTGCCATAAGCGAGATATTTCGTGCGATAATGCGATTATGAGAAACCACATGTGCTTCCGACAGTTATTTACTGGAATTTTAAATCTTAAGTATCTCTTATATCGGCTCAATGTTTCATTTTGTATTTCTAGTGGCAGATCATTCCATTCCAGCATACCTGTATAAACGAGACCTTTTTTGTAAAAAGAGGTCCTGGGTCTTTGGAGTTTTATATTTCTCTTGATGCTAGGAGAGAGGCAAGGATAGGGGTAGGGGTAGTGATATGAGTCTCGTAGAGGTAGGGCCAGGAGTAGGGGTAGAGCGAAGTGCGCCCAGTCCCCTCAGGCTCCACCCCGGCGTCGCTCGTGTTGGTTTTATCTTATTTGTCCGGCTGGATGTGGCCGGAAATTGAGGCAGGGACTGGCCGGGAAGCCGTATGTTTGTCAGGAGGCCGGGGCCGTGAGGGGCGGAGCGGGAAGGGGGGCGGGCGGCACGGGAGGACGGCTGGGGGCGTGACAGGCCATGCCCGCCAGTTTACGGGTCGTAGTCCTACTAACTGGTGTCTCCAGGGGTTTGAAGCCACTTTCCCTGAACCCTTCCCACTCACACTGCCATGGTGGTCCGCCCACGCCTACCCATCTGTTGCCTGATCCCCATGTATATTTTACATGGTCTTGTTTAGCACAGATACCTATGGGAATCTGGCGTGGGCTAAAAGGATGCCACGACCCGAGGAGAAGAACATTTATACCCTGGATACCAAGATTTCAAGTCATAGCCTCCCAGCTCGCCTTCGAAATTAGATTGGGATAACTATAGATCCACACCAAGCCAACACTGTTTGTTCACATTATAACATTCAAAATAATGTTTGAATAGCTTTTCTCATATTGTTATATTTATATGTTACTATATATAGGGAATTGTCTATCATACAAAAATAGAAAGTTGCATACATCTTTACTCATTTCTCACAAATCAATCAATTATTGTTGGCAATGCTTTCGAACAATCTTCGTCCCTCCATGGAGTGCCTCTCTACATGAATCAGACCAATGAGTATAGAGATTTCTCTATACTATTTGATCAGACGGATAAGGATAACTAGATGTACTTGGGGGAGCAGTCTTACTTTAGGACATCACATAAATTATTGGACTGAAGTATATACATTGTTGTTATCATTTATACTGCTGCTGTTTAGCTTAACCATGCTCATGCAAATCGATTTTCACGGACACTTTTACACAACCAGTGATAATCCCCTATCAAAACTTACAAAGGAAGACTGAAAATACTCCAAAATAGTGGTTCATTTTACTTGAATACCGCTTACCATTTAACCTATCCCATCAGATCTGACTTTGGCTTTTGTAGCAAATATGCCATATCTATCTATACCCCTTGATATTCCCAGGATAGATAACAAAAATGAACCTTTTCATCGACAAGTCCCAAGGACTTAATAAATCCTAAATCGTCTAGAATTGATAGAAGAAATTATGAATATTTCCTGTTCCAGTTTTGGCTACCAAACCGTGACAATCCTCAATCTCCATGACGTATTGGCGTCACCAAATAGATCGATATTAGACTGGTTGTTATGATAGGTAATTAGCCCATTGGCGGGTGATAGGAGAAAGCTAGACAACATGATGTGACCTTGTCATTGAACGATCTACAGGGGCGTATCATTCCCCACGTGCACACCTGAGTGTGAGTGTGAGGGGGGGGGGGGGGTAGGAGAGGTGGATACCACACCTGTCTAGAGCATGTTTTTATAACGGAATGCAGACACTGCGGACCTCGACCCAGTACCGGTGTAATGTGGGTGTGTGGGTGAAGGGGGGGGGGGCGAGGCAGGGATAAGCCGCGCTAATCCGCAACCACTAATTAGACCATAATTAGATCATTACGGTTATCTCGTTTATCCTTTATCTCCCTTCACGTAGACAAATTAGGAACAGGAGCACTGGAGGAGACGCGGTGGAGCAGTCAAGTAACTCTATGAAAAAAAGGAATTTAATTTTATATTATCTGAATGGATGTTTATTGATACACACTCCAGCATGTGTCAGTCTCTGTTGAATGACAGATTGTATAGTATCTATCAGGAGAACAATTATGATCATAACAGTGCCTTTCCCGTCCTTGCCTTTAGTATATGACCGTGGGTATCATGTGTAATAAAAGGACAATGCATTTGAGGCCTTGATTTGTAATAAATTTTGTAATATCACTTACGACAGGAAACTGGAAAATGATACTTCATTACATGTTTCGTTTCCCTCAGCAGAGATACATCGTAGAACCGTATATATGCGTAGAAGGCTTAGCTAAGCTTTTAAACAAGCACAGTTTATATTTTAAGGAGCAAACTAAAAGTAAGTAAACCGACAGTAAATTTGTTCTGCGGTCAAAATATCGTCAAGAAGAGATAGCAATACTAGATCATAGCCTTTCTGACACTGAACAAACACCCTATTGTTCACTCTGAAAATTGCATTTGGTGACTGAATCATTTATTCTTTTCCAGAAAGGAATTACTAGGAAGAAAAAAACAATTGTACACTAATATTGACTTATATCAAAACGTTTTCATGCTATATTGACATATATGAGAAAACCAACCAGAGGGCTGCCACAGAGTATTATTTGTTATAAGAGAACTGGGATGGCGAGTGACGAATGCCCTAGATCCTGTTATACAAGGTAATAGCTGAGTGCTGAATATCGAATATCGCTCTTGTGAAAACAGCGGCTATTCAAAAGCGAAGTGTTTTTTGGACATGCAGGTCAATAGGCTGCAAACAAAGCTCCCACCATCTACAACAAACCCTATAATAACCGGCCCATAGTCAGTGTATCGATCAGCGCTGTTCATTATCCTTGTGACCTCAATGCAAAGGGTGTGGCCTGGACTGAATGATTGAACAACGAGTGTGCTTAATTGACTGGCGATAAGTCGGCACTACGACCCTGATGTTGTTCAGTGGTGAACCCATTATGTTAACAACTCAGTAGCTGAACTCTGAATCAGGATATCGACCAGTTTTATTATCAAATATTCGCTTGTAGTGTTCTCCTCGATGAGACACAACAAATGAGGTAGTTGCACTCTCAGGCTTTTCCTAGGTTTCCAGTGCTGACAGCTTTTAAAAAAAAAAATTTTGTTATTCATTTTGAAGGCAAGATACATTCGCCTATAATTCGCCTTCTTCCATGCATCAGCAATGGTGCTAGACAATACAAAAGACATATACAGTAGACAATAGTGACACAGGACAGTACAGAGTAACATAACAAATTATTTATAGAGAGGACGCAATTAACTCCTTGTCATGTGACTCAGGAGATCTGATAGAATGTCAAGTACTCAATACAATTCCTTCAATTCTAGTCCTTTTTGAGTTCATGTTTCAGTATACAAATTTACTGAACCGTGACGAGAACAAACAATATTAATTATCAGTCGCAGTACAGTTGCAACACGAAATGAATGAGTTAGTGTAGAAGCAGACTAGCTAGACTTTGCTTTATCATAAGATATGTCTTCATCATTTCTTGTGGAACTAAAAGGAAGCCAATGTTGAAATGCTATCTGATTATTAAGATATTCTAACAAAGGTTATTTTTGCTGAAACGCTATGCTGGCTGTTTACCCAGATCTAGGCTCCAATCAAACCGACTTGAACAGCTGTTGAGTTGTACTTGATCACTTTGGGATATTCCTGAATACCAAAATAATAGTAAAGAAGGGTAATCAGAAATCCTAACAACTGATACGTTTCCCTTGACCATCCTTTATTATCCATCGTATACAAAGCCCCCATTGAAAATGCATGGGGACTCAGTAAACCACGACCCATTGTATAAAACCTGTCAGATACCATAACTGTGGTATATGGATTCAAACCTGTGGTATACGGCCTCAAAACCATGGTATACGGGAAAAATAGTCCCTTTTGCTATAGAGCAAAGAAATAGTTCCTAATGTTATACCCGTTAATATGGCAATTACTGGGTTTAATTCATTCGAAAAGATAGATAATAAATGCAACAAACGATGGTTTTGTGGACAGGCAGCTCTGTAAACCACTCGCGGTTGACCTCGTAATACACTCACTAGCGCTCGTGTATTACTACGCGTCAACCTCTCGTGGTTTACGGCCGCCTGTCCACAAAACCATCGATTATTGTCTATTTATACCATAACATAGTACCACTATAACTGGTGGAAGAGGATAGAGTTAATGAAAGTTGAATCATAATTGTTCCTTCAATACAGTCATCAATGTATCGATTTTGATGTTAGTTCTCCTAACCATGAACACGGTCTATAAGACAGTTTCAATGGCAAATAGAAGAGACCTAGCTTGCATAAAAAACTTGTTACTCATCCTATCCTGAGTGCGCAGATTTCCAACTCATGAGGTTCATCAAAAACTAAGTTATGCTATGTTAAGACTGCTTTGGGATATCACCCATGGGTCCCACAGTTCCCCATTGCTAATGAATTAGCTATTTAAACCTGACATCGAAGCAGAATATATTCAACCCTATCGAAATTTCCTTTCATAATACATGAGAAACCCAATATACACTTTGTCATTTTTCTTTCTTTCAAATATTTGCAAAGCTCCAGATGGTAGCACAAAGGAGATTAATCAGGTTAATAGATAGACCCCATGGATACGAATATGAATACGAATTGTGACCGAGTTTGCTCCTGATGACCTTCTACCCTTGATCCATAACATAGAGTTAATGCTTGCAGACCTGTAATGTCTGTAGATATTCCGTGTTTTATCTCACCCCAGATATTTTTTCTCCATAGACTTAACATTGGAAACTGATATCTAACACACATTAGATATTTAGGAAATATATGCAATGGGGGATGATGTCACAAATGTTAGCCCATTAGTCAATATTAAGGGTGAGATAAATTCAGAAACCCATTCAAGTTTAGGGTCAGAGCTCGATCCCATCTCATTTGAATCACATAGCAATTCACGCGGCTTCGCCTTGTGAATTACTACGTGATTCAAACTCGAGGGGATATGAGCTCAGACCCTAAACTTTCATGGGTTTCCTCTATAGTAACTCATATGTAACTAACCGCAGCTCAAATATCTTTTCGATTGTTCACCTCTGACACCAGACACTGTGTTAGGTCACTCCTATGTCACTCTCTGAATCTCAAATACTTCTCCTACTGTTCCTCTATAGAACCTTACACAATGCTACACCACGCTTGCGTTACCATCGAAATCCCAAGTATTTTCTATTAAATCCTCTACAGAAATAGTCAGTCCTGTGGTTTAAGGCATTCCCCTCGCTGATCCTGAAGATGCCTCCAGGCATTACGCTGAGGATTCTCCAGGTACGTTTTAAAAAAATGCTAATTTTGAGGAGAAATATATAGTAGAGGAGCAAAGTGTCAAAAAGGCCCTTAAAAAGGGGTCACAATGACACCTGAGAGTCTCCTGGCTGAAACTTGCCATGTTGGTCAATTATGGCCTCAGGAATCAGAATCTGATGCTCGTTTGTTCCAAAATGTGTAGCATAATGCTCGTTTCCATGGTAACAGAAAGAAAACATATTCTAATAGTTACTGATGTATATCAAATACTTTGATATAAAAAGGTAAAGAAATGCATTTTTCTGTGAAAAAAATCATTGATTCTTTTGTCAAAAGTATACACTATGAAGATATGCCCTTTTCCATTTTTATGGAAGAATTGTTGCCATGGTAAAATTCTAATTTCTAGGAGAACCCTTATTTTGGTTTTTCTTATGGAACTTTATTGTACTTGATGTTGAATAAAAAGAGTTATTCTTTGAACAACACATTAAAATTGATGAATATAGCAAAAGTACACAGCAATAATGGGCAGCGCCATTTTTCAGGTCATTTGCTCCCCTAATAATATAGTCTTCTGATATTTTTAGGAAATATAGAAAACAATAGTGCTATTCTAATTGACTGTAGGTTAGAATACCGTAACCAAGATATCATGGGCTGCATGGTGTCATATGAATGCATACGACATGGTATAGTATTAGGCATTTAAGTACTGGCTTATGGCAGGTCGTCTCAAAGTTTTGTCCATATGATGCGACTTCTCGTGTGCAACACTGGCTGAGTTAATGGGCGAGGCATCTCCAGAGATGAGAGGGTTGTGCTCAGTGACCCAGACAGAGGTCACCCCTTCTCTGTGTGGGTGCACGTGCTGTAGTGGTAACACGTGCGCGTGCTCTAGAGGTGGCACGTGGAGGTACACTTTTGGACCCTTACCAGGTACTATAGAGGAAACCCATGAAAGTTTAGGGTCAGAGCTTGTATCCCATCGAGTTTGAATCGCGTAGTAATTCACAAGGCGAAGCCGCGTGGATTATTTAGCGATTCAAACGAGATGGGATTGAGCTCTTCCCCTAAACTTGAATGGGTTTCTGAATTTATCTCACCCTTTACATTGAATAATGGGCTAAGATTTGTGACATAATCCCCCATTGGATATTTTCCCTAAATATCTCATGGGCATTAGATACGAGAAAAAATATCTGGGGTGAGATAAAGAACACTCCTCTAAATGTATCTGAGACCAAGAGTAGACTTGATCAAGGTTCCTTGTGCTATATAGAATTCTCAAAAATGAATTTACGATCTATAGACTCTCTGCTAAGACTCTTTTCATCAACGATTGTAGAATGCTCGTCTTGCTAGCTAATCTATCCGAAGTATTTTCATATCCATAATCTAGTGATCTTTTCTATATTTATAAATATGATTCCCGTACAGCAGCCTGTGTGGTGGTTGGGAGGGGTACTGGAACTAGGGGTGAGCGAGGACAACGAGAGGCTGGCCTCGAAGTGGCCTTGTTCTTTGGAGCTGGGTTACTGGTTGTGCTTAACCTCCTCACGGTCTTCGGACTCGTCGAGGCCTCTAGCTATCCCCAAGCCTGCTGTTAGTTATACAGGAAGTATATATAACACGAAAGAAATTACTCCATGCAATGCAGAAATGTAAAGAAATACGTTGTATGTAATGTGTGTATGCATCATTCTCCGGGTATATATACTAAACATGTATTTGCTTTTCGAGACACCTCTATGTAATCCGTCGCTCTAATATCTATTTTATAGATAGTATTGTTGTGTGTACAAGAGATACCAGGATGAAAAGTTAGATTTGATCAATAAGCACAAGACAACCGCATCATGTAATGTCAACCATAGGAGATAATGTTGGTCCTACTCAATAACAATGCATTATATGCTCACTAACTTATATAAATCATTATTTGAAAAACTGCTATTTGCACTTGCTATGTAGAGACCCTCGCACATACGTATATATATGCTAATATATATTTTGCTTCCCTGAAATTATGAGTCTTGACCTGAAATATGATTAACCGGATGGTTACTAGATGATGACCAGATGCCATTCTAGCGCCGTTCAGAACAGCTTCCATGCCTTTCAGCCATACTGCACCCTGCACACAACCCCTGGTCCTCCCATAGTGGGCACTTAGCAGCAAACTAGCGCTTGTTTACAACTCCAAAACACATGTGGAAAATGCAGCACATTCCTTGTACACGTGCACAAGTGTGACGCATATATATGTACAAATAGTCGTCTACAAATACCCTCACCATTACAATAGCCTGTATGTAGGAAAACAAAATTTGAAATGTGATTATGTTTGTGTGTGTTCCATATATTTAATCTATTTCCTCTTATTTTTTCAACTTTTCCTAATGCTACCCCTCTCTTTCATGCAGAGCAATATAAAAAAATGAACATATCTCGTCAAAATATAAAGCCACACGTGGAAAAGTGACGTTGCAGGCATCATAAAAGACCCTGGAAATGTCAGTTAATGTGCAAATTAAAACGGATGGAATGATCATGGATTAGGTATTTTTTTCTAGCTGGTAAGGATAAAAGGATGATGCGGATTAACTGGATTTGACGGAAATACAAACGTATTAAGCGGGCTTCGGCGGCAGTTACAGGGTCCCAGGGACTGCTTAGGGCGCCATATCCTTACCAGCCTGAGCCGGTCACCACATTACCTTGAACGTGACCTAAGGTGTTACCCTGTATACAACCCACCCATCGGCTCAACGTGCTCGGCGCATGCAGGCTCTCAACCTTCAAGGGCGTCCGTCAGCGGGTACTACTGATGAGCCATTACTAGGCTCAGGTTTCTCTGAAGGTTACTGGGATAGGAAAACTGCCTCGCAAAAGGACTCGGAGGGAACTGAATCGAGAATCATATAAATACAAAATACTCCACGAGTTAAGATGCGCAGTTATCGCCATCGAGGTGTTGCCAGTGACCTTTACTGCGCTTTTCAAACGAGTGGTGTATTTTATATCTATATGATTTATATGGTTCAAGTATATTGTTGTGAATTTAGCGCATCAGATTATGAACATGAATTTCCATGTTGATGTCAGAGGGTGCGTCCACCAACCACGACAAGGCTGCGACAAAGGCTTTCCGACAAGGTCCACAACAGCTCTACGATTGGAAGCCTTGTCGTAGCCTTGTCGTGGTTGGTGGAACACAGTTCCTGACAAGAGGCTACGACAAGGCCACGAAAGGCTGTGACATGAAGCTTGTCGGGGGCCTGTCGGGGGCCTTCCGACAAGGTTACGACAAAATCGAACATGTTCGATTTTGGAGCCGTGTCGTGGCATGTCGTGGCGTGTCGCAGAGGTCTACGATAGAATATTTAGGTGGAGCGTGCACTTCCCGACAGGCTGCGACAAGGGCTCACGACAGCTCCCCTCCTCATGACAAGGCTGCGACTAGGCACCGATTGGAAATTTCTTGTCGGCGTGTGTCGCAGCCCTGTCGTGGTTAGTGGACGCACCCTCTCATTCTCAAATCCTGGCCGCTGATTGGCCAGTCAAATTTCAATGTAATCTAAAACTACAACGCCACATCCATGGCATAGTATTGGTATGTACCACCGTTTATATAGGAAATATATAAGCATGTGAGAATAGGTAAGTCAGTTTGGTCAGTCCTCCGACACACCCATGAGGTACTTAGGATAAAAGCGTTGTTGAGAGGGTGTCCTTGGTGTGCTGCATGCTTTCCAACAATACGGGATCAGTATTAGAAACGTGACACAAACTCGTATCAAAGTGTGCCGGATTATCGTAAAAATGGATGAGGTTTAATCTTGGCCACCGTATGCCACGACTGGAGTTTGGCAAAGTGACTTCATGAGGCGAAGCCGAGTGAAGTCCGGAGCCAAAACTTCAGGAGTGGAATGCGGTGGCCCAGATTAAAACGAATCAGGTTTTGATTTTATCTTACCCTATCTCCTCGATTTTGGAATATTATGTGATAACAATGCTGTATGCCACTAGTGGCATATAAAACTCTGTATGCCAGTCAGCATGGCATACGGAAACCCAATGTTAAGCCTATGGGATTTTATATTAGGGGTAGGATAAAGGTTGTGACGCAACTGCCACACACGTTTTGCTTTTGACTTATTGGACAGTAATTTTTCTAAACTTTTATTTGTCCTGGGATCGTACTCAGCTCGAGAGCCGGTTTCAACGGACGCCCAGCATAATTATGAAGATACATTCTTGGTATTTTCCAATACTGCTTTGGCATCGGGAATAATGGCAATGTATGTACATGCCCGTAGAGAAAACAAAATAATAATAATAATAACAATAATAATAATGATAATAATGATGATGATAATGATAATGATGATAATAATAATGATAATAATAATAATAATAATAATAATAATAATAATAATAGGTAAATGGTGATAGTTATCATTAAATCCCATAGCGATGATGTTGAATGTATATGCCGATTTTCCAGAAAACCATTGAGGTACAGTAACAAGTAAATAATATCGAACTAAAAGATAATAATAGGAGGTCCTTAAGATATCGTATAAATGTGAAAAAGCTATGGTATCTGACACTTCAAGATTGATTTTTTGAGCGTCTTAGAAGCGCCAAGAGTTTGTGTATTTCTTGTTTTCCATTTTTGGGTTCCATGATAGGCTATACTTCTAGTGTAGGTATTGTTCATAGTTCTATTTATTACAAATAACGGAGCGTCTGCAGCTAGTGTTTCTTTTATCGCTTTATGAATTACATCATCATTTTGCCATTTTTTCAAACATATGAATAACCGTATGTGAATGAGGATATCTTCATCATCGACGAATGAGCATGGATTTATAAAGAAAAGAAGTTATAATATTTTGGATTTATTCAGTATATGATCATTTTTTGTAACCCTCTTGGGACCCAGGCAACCAGCCTCTTCTACCACTGCATTTGTAGGTTCCGTCGATGGTGACTGGTCACGGTTATCTGGGCACGCCTCTGAGACTTAGGCACTGGACCTATGCGCCTAACAAATGTCAGAGATGAAGGGAAGATTTTGCAGCACGCGAAAGTCTATATAACCTCTCCCTAGAATATAAGCAGAGTATCTGAGCATGTGACCCACGCTCAAGTAGATAGGTTCTCTACTTTAGGTCAATTGATGGCATTTCTGTTTGGCGTAGTCTTGTCACTCCCTTGCCAAAATCGACCTTCCTTGTCAAAACCTAGTATATTTACCAGGGGCATGCATCGGCAGTTCTTAAACACCTAGTGCCAACACCAGAATATATCCCCAGCATTAGTAGTCAAAGAGGGAAGTTTATTATGGGTGGGGGAATTCTGATGGAGGTTCCAGGATGTTGCCCCGAGGCTGTCATGCTAACTGACGTAAAATTTCGGATTTACATATGGAAAATTCAGAATTCTCACAATACCATATACCTAAAAAATACAAAGAAATCTGTCACGTTTCTCACTTAAAAATATATTGATTTGACATTCATTTGACCTTGCCTGACTTGAACATTTTCTATGCTTGTTTACGCCTCATGCCTCAGACTGTCATAACATGGTTTCTGATTGGCCGCATTAATGTCACGTGATCCCCCTTGATAACAAAACAACAGCGCTTGTTGCAATACATATATCCATTACATACCCGGCAGCTATATGTAACTATAGACTGTTCGGCCATGGGCATATACTAGCACCAACTGCCAACTAAAATAGATGCAAACCAGTTCGCACTGGCATTACGATAATATAGCATTAGGTGGTGCAATACTAGGTATTGATGATTGTTTGTACCAACTATGCCACTGTCATTAGTCAACAATTTCAGTGGGGATTTCATTTGACCGTTACTCTCTACCTATCGCTATATTACACACAAAGCCTACAGCAGTCGAAGCACAGTCGGCAAATCACACTCACACAGCATCCTACTGTATTACTGTCAATGCCAGCTGGTCCTACAGCACTGGACCCAATAGATAAAAGGGACCAGATCTGTACCATTAAATAACTCCTTTCATGTATTGAAGCTACTGAGGGAGCCACTGCTTCACACTGACACCACACAGAGCAAGAGAGCGCAAAGCCTGTGAAATATTGACTTGGCTGTTAGCGAGCCAGCTTTCTTTTGTCAGATGCCAGAAATCTCCATGAAAGGAAAAAGTAGGAAATGGTTTCAGAGATGAAGCGTGGAATACAACACTGAAGACGTCACACTTAAAGAGACAACGAGTCCCTGTTTCTAATTGTCATTCAAGCCCAAAAGGCCCGATTGTGAAGCAAAGGGCAGCGGACATGAATTTCTTTAAGAGTCCGAGTCCAGCCTTTAATACTCTGAGAAGAAAATGTTTGCTTCAGGATCAATCAACTGTGAGCCTTCTGAAGGCCTACCCTTACTGGCTGTGTAGAATTATAAAGTGTATTGGATAGAAACGACGCATATCTCTGTAGTATTCTCACTTTCTATTGTCGGCTCCTGTCTGTCATCATTCTATATCTACCAGGGTTGTTTCTTTACATATAAGTGAATGTACAGTCTGCCCTGTCCTTTGTATCATAGCTACTATTTTGGGAATTTCCGTTAAAAGAATTTCAAAGGAGTATGAGGGTTGTTATGGCCATAGATGTGAATATCAATCGTTTACATGGAATCAATTGATATGCTAAACATTGGTACGTAGAATTTACCCTACTCCTAATAAAAATCGCCATAGGCTTAACATGGGATTTGTTTATGTCACGGGTGTGACATAAAGTGTTGTTTATGCCACTACTTTCTAATACTGAAAAAATATGGAAACGGTATAGGATAAAATCTAGACGCCACTCGTTTGAGTTTGAGCTTATTTATGCCACTCATTTAACCTCAGACTCAAACTCGTGACGTCTCTTGATAATATCCCATGAGGGGATTGGTAAGTAGTGGATGAACCATATCTTAGGTTACCATTAGGCGTAGATGGCGAATACAAACACCACTAGAGGGAAACTATGTTCCGGTGAAAGGAAGTCAAAGTTAAGAGGTAAGGCTTGGAAAAATTACTGCCCAAGGCCTTGGCCGCGGGCAGTAGTTTTTCCAAGCCTTACCGAGTAATTTTGACTTCCTTTCACTGGTACTTGGTTTCCCTATTCCTATATACCTTCAAATGTGGTTTAATAACGATAACTAGCGTTATTTGCTCATCCACCATCAAACCTGAAGCCAGATCCAACCTTATCGAGTAACTTGACACTTTATGTTTACTCCCCACTGCGCTTTTCATATGAATTTTGTAAGAGACAATCTGATTGGTCTAAATATCAACCTTGGGTAGTATACGGCAACCTTGGGTAGTATACGGCAACCTTGGGTAGTATCCATAAGTTACTCCACCCCCCAGAACGTGGTGTAAGCATAGAGTGTACAGCCATAGGTATATAGGAATAACGGTTACACTTTACCCACCCTAGACCCTAGTACCCCCAATGCATGCAATCTCCGTCCGCTGCCCAGTGTTCCCATTATAACCCTCACGGCCATCAGTCGCCTCCATGGTCCTCCTCCACACCCATCCTTTCAGCTTTCAGCAAACGGAAAGGTCTTATCTTCTGTTGGCCTCCAGGGGTCAGATTCAGCCGGCAGGGGGCAGTAGTGTTTGTGTACCTGTGACTGGACATGCGCATTTAGGCTGATAAGACGTCGGCATGGATGATGAATCTCTACCAACAACAATGGCGGACTAACGGAAGCAGACGACATTTCTCAACAGTCGGAGTCTCTCCTGTTTGAGAGCGCGGGAATGAAAGCCGGTGAAAGCCAGCCGAGCGCGTGGAAGATTCAAGGCTGAGACAAGGTCAGTAGAAGACAGCGTGTGTTAGGGCTGTGGGGAATGAGGAGGTAGGTTTGGTTTGGTCGGGATGCACCAGCAAATCCCAGGATAATATATTATAGAGAATGGTGGGGAGTATTACAATTTATCTCACCCCTGGTACAAGTTTAGCCATAGGAATAACATTAGAAAAAAAAACTCAACGATCACCCCCGTAAAGTGACAACACTACGCCACGGCCGTGGTGTAGTGAATTTGCTAAGTCTTTTCTAATTATTGTGATAGTTTGGTGATATTTAATTTGATAAAAAGGGGTGAGATAAATCCAGAACTGCACTCGAATCATAAATAGACACAACTCCACTCGTTTGTATGGGCCGAAATCGTCACTCGGCTTCGCCTCGATGACGATTGCGGCCCATCCAAACTCGTGGAGTATTGTCTATTTATACGATTCTCGATGCAGTTCTATATAAACATTTATAGACACGTGAGTGTAATCTTGTATTTTCAGATATGAACCTCAGCCAAGGAAATCGAAAAGGTGATCGAAAAGTAATAAAGACTGCTTGAATATAAGAAGTACTTATTCTGCAAAGTAAAATGTAATCTATGAAGCAAATCAAGACTGGCTGAGGCTTATAGCAAATCTTGTCGAGAAAGAAGGGAAGACAAAGTACACCGGCGATGTTATTTATAAAACACCTCTTGTCAAGGATACAGGCTATGGCTTATTACAATCTACCTATTGTACTACTCCAAGCGATAGCGAGGAGTATTGCTTAGCTTTGCCAGCACACTAAAGCTTGTCTGTTTGTAAACAATTATTGAAGAGGTGAATTGAATACAAAAGTGACCTTCTATCGATACTAGAGTAGTTATTCATTTAACAAAACCACATCAACCTCGATAAGATTAAACTGTATGTCCGAGACTCTAGATACAAAATGTAGTTAATTTTATGGACATGGCGAGGTAGAATTGAAAAAAGCATGTTTTTATCGCTAATTCAACACTATTTATCAAGATGGAGGATTTTCCATGCTCAACAACAAAGGCCACTCTCATATGGCACTTTTGGATCAAAATACATTGCAACGACAATATCCTATATGGCTCACTAAAAGATTGAATATCCTGAGCTTCTAGTAGTACATCTTATGTTGCATATTATTTCATTTAATATTACAAATGAACTGATGAATAACTAGCGGAAATTATCAGCAATGTATATTGAACTTTCTTAGTTAGAACACGCCTTTTCCTTATTAATCTCTTCTGTAATCACCCTGGAGAAAACAACTTCCAGATGTATATTTTACTGCAGTTAGAAATTAAGAGGGTGGCATTTTTTTTTCAAAATGTAAATAATACAGTTAGTTACGCATTAGATAATCCAACTTTATAATCCGGGTACATCAATACAGACTGTTATTTTGCTTTATAGCACAAAGTGACTATTTTTCCGCATACCATGTCTTTAAGACGTATACCATGGATTTGAATCCATATACCATGGTTATGTTATTTGGCAGCGTTTAAACAATGGGAAGTGGCTTACTGAGCCCCCGTCAAATGGGGACTTTGTATGCCATGGATAATAAACCAATGGGCATCATAAGGTTCCTTAATCACTTGTTTCCTGTAAGTAAAATGCTATTGTTACAGTCAGCTAATGGGTATGGACTCAACAAGATCGATTGCTGGCTAAACGTCAAACTCCTGTAGAGAAGCTCTCCATCCACCATGATCCCGACGTTAATCCATCCCCTTGCCTTCTTAAGTGATGCAGCCTGCCCCGCGAGTTAGTTCAGAACCCGAAGATAAGGCCGGCCGCGGGGTATTCAACCCGGATGTTGGCGTTTGGGGTACTCGTTCAGGATACTCGTGCCACATACATCCTGCTGCACGTTATGGAAGACGCACATGCGTGCGCGTGAGTGTGGGTGTGGGAATGATCCCTTACACGTGCACTCACAACACCAGGTACATACTGACGGAAAGTCGCCAGGTGTGCAGGGTCCATGAGATAAGAGGGATCTAAGGATTATATCGACTGACCAAGAGAATGGACCAAGAGCAGCTCATACAGATATATAGGTCATGCAAGCAGGGTCATTGTGTACTGCTTATGGATGACTAACAGCAAAGCTCACACGAATCATGCTATGGTTTATCTGCATAGGACAACAGCCTCAGTATAGGAGGATCCAGGTGGAAAAGCCGGATCCACTTGTTTTGTCGTGTACGCCCACGGCTGTGTTTGTGTTGTTTACACTTCACCTTATGCACCGGTAAATCGGGACAATATGGAATATATATGATGTGTTCCTGATTTGTATCTTGGGACTTTACCTTTGCATGATACATGTAGCTTAGCAGATTTTATTTGTTTTCCAATATTGTTTTTAAAAAGGTATCTATCCTACTGTAAATTCATTTTACACAGATTCATTTTGTTGCAAGGTCGTCAGCTGTATATGATAACCTATTAAGATGAAATGAGCTATATATATATATATATATTGTTTCTCTACAATCATACGCCATGAGACTAAACCTTTGTATACATGTTAGAGGGACTGATAAGATAAAAAATGAAATGTCAAAGTATTTCATGTTTTTAAGGCAAAACATTGAATGCATATCCAGTTTTGACATCATAGATCACTGTAAAGGTACCTTCCAGTGTTACTCGACACAATTTGCCAAAAAGATAGATCTAGGATACTATTAGTATGGAGTTAAAGTGTAGTTCCTCGGGGAACATAAAAACGTAATGAGGGTCATATACTGACACTCACTAACATCTACACTATATCGCAACCTGCCTACATCATGGCAAGAGAAAAGGTAAGCCGGGCCGAACCTAATTCTATGACGCGGCGTTATGACTCTAGCTAATGAGATATTTAGGTACCATGGACCTGCAGGACAAATGCTTTCATATTGCTTCTAACAGCAGAGCAGCTCCTAATTCTCCCCCGAGCAGCTCCCAGTGCCACATCTCTGTGGTATTTATATGTGCGGGACCATGCAGGGCTTCTCAGGCTAGATCTGGGAGGTGGCGGTTATCGTCATGTTCCAGGGTTTTTTGTATCACCATTGAGAGGGAGGTAAACGGTCTCCTGTAAAGGTGTATAAAAGAGGGCATTGACGCGCTCCGTCACCCGTCACATCCACCCCTGTCACTCCACCTCAACAGCACACCTCGTGCCGTCACCGCAAAAATGCACTAATAAGTGGAAGGGGAAGATTAACATATATTTTCCATACTGATGTAATCTTACACCAGCCTTAGGCGTATATCGTGGGTAATATGTGATCGTCTATACTTCTATAATTTGTGTACTAGGCTTAACCTTATATTGTCGATAATAAGGGATGATCTATATTAATATAAATCTTATACCAGACTTAGGATTATATCATAGATACTATGTGGTGATCCATACTGCTATATATCTTGAACCAGGCTTTATGTTTTATCTTAGATACTATTTGATGAACCATACTGCTATAAATATCATAACAGCCTTGATGTTATATCATAGATACTATGTGGTGAACCATACCGCTATAAACCTTTTTCCAACTGACTTAAGCTTGTATCGTATATGATATGGAAACATCCATACTAATATGAATCTTGTACCAGGCTTAAGCTTATATCACTGATGAAGAAGAACAGATCGTAGTATTTTGTTCACAGGCCACTGTTATATTTGCTGCCAATTAGTCATTACATTAGAGGGGACCCCCACCTACCACGATAGGCCACGACATGCTTCCCGATCGCTACGATTTGAAATGGCGAAATTGTGACCTATCGGGAGGTCCCCGAATCGTAGACCTCTGTTGTGATCCAATCGGTGAATCATACGCGCTGACCACGATATCTTCCCGATAGGCTACGATACCCAACGACAGGCTACGAAATTATCGGGACCTCTACGATTGGCGTTTTCATCGCAGCCTATCGTGAGCTGTCGTGGACGGAATCGCAGAAACCTGTCCCACCCACCACAATTTTGGCTCACCTCAAGCTAGAATCGGAATGGTATCGGGAAGGCCGTCGTAAGGCCAATCGGGACCAGAATCGTGGTAGGTGGGGGCAGGCTTTTATACTTATATAAATATTCAGAACTGGGCCCAGGTGATATAAGGTTGATTGATGTCACACCATGAAACGATCAAGAGACATACTTTTTATCATTAAACTACATCTTTGTCTGGGATCAATGCATTAAATAAATATTTTGGACCGTATGATTGACTGGTGTTCAGCACATTACACCTTGCCCATAAGCTAATCATTATATTTTCATGGTCTATGGGGACATCGAAGAGCTTTCTTAATCCGAAATTGATTGCAAATCCTGGATTCAGACGGCTAGACAAAATTCAAGTGTAAACCTCTTGACACTATGATGCATCTGATACCATATGTAGAACTTATTAATTGACTATCAAACATGTGGATACCTACTATATCTAAAACGGTAGAATTTCGTCGAATCCGCTTGAAGTTGCTCCCACACATAGAGACATAGTTAACCAGACCTAGGGCTGGAGACTGAGAAGCCACGAGAGTGAGAATCTCGTGCAGGCACGAGACCACTCCGCTGGTTGCCGGCAAATTTAGCCCTTTCAAAACATCGCTGATTCCCCACCCACCACCACCACCACACTAAATATTTGGCCTTCTTAGAGTATCTGCCTGTGTGGAGCAGTCAGCAGAGTGTCTGCCTAGGAAGGCGAGTGTTTGGGGTTCGAACCCCAGTACAGCAGCTCACTTTTAAAATATTTTTGGGACTCGGACTCGACAAAGTCGCTAGTTCTTTTTTAAATCATACGACACCTTCATCATTTATCTCTTTTATGCCAGACGCCTTCTCCGGGCCCTAGCCTCCTCCATCAGCATTTTCCTTCTTAAAAGAGACGCGTTGGATGTGAGCTTAAAACTTCAAATCGCAACCTTCAATCTGCGCCTACCCCCATTAAATTCCAAATAGTACACATGTAATTCTGAAACTCCCTCTCGCTATGCTCTGAATGTTATTGTTTTTGGTTTTTTTTCAGATTTCTTTATTGGCATCAAGATTTCTT
This sequence comes from Alentia gelatinosa, assembly GCA_950022655.1. Classification (NCBI taxonomy): domain Eukaryota; kingdom Metazoa; phylum Annelida; class Polychaeta; order Phyllodocida; family Polynoidae; genus Alentia; species Alentia gelatinosa. Next base: position 55,847,416 of record OX465587.1, on the reverse strand, counting down.
TACAGGTTACGTTTTCAATGTTTACATATATACTAGATAAACCAATAAAGTGGCTACCTGTCAGCATGGAATTTATATCCTTTTGCTGGTTTTCTCCTGTTGTTGTTGCATATAAAAATAATCCTCAGCAAAACACGCTTGTTATACAATACCTCGATTACATCCTTGGTTGAACTGCACCCTATTGCTGCAGGTCCCTGTACCGTCCGGGTAACCCTATGCCTGGCTCTCTGTATCTCTCTGCACCTTACTCCACCGCCGGTTTGTCCGGAAGCCCCACGTGACCGCCGACAGCATGTCACCGGTGCAGGGCCCTCCTCTCATGACAACGCGGCCGCCCTCCATGCAGTGGATAACATGCTGGGTAAATGCAATGCAGCCATCGATATAGAAACCCGTGTGTGGCATTAACCGTGGCTAAACCTCTCTGTACACATGTACTCTAGCCATATGAGAGTGGTACTCAGGTTCAGGGGTTTAGGTCCGGGTCAGCTGGTAGAGGCTGATCTGGGACCTGTTTCAGTAGTTTCGTGACATGTCTAGATGGCGTCTGTGACACCAAACGGACAGATCACAAGATTGCAATCGATGACACACAGAGTTTCACTCACTTCTCGTAGGAATTGAGCAATGATACTTTAACATGAGTAGGGGATACACATAATCTATAAACCCTCCAAATATGAAGAAGATTGGTCACTTCGATCTTCTGATATTTGCTAGTCTTTTTTCGCTGTTGCTTGCACTGTTGGTGCCGCTGTTGATGTCTGTCTAGGCCTAATGTCACGAGACTACTGAAACAGGTCCCTGATCATATGTTTGTATCGCAATAAAGCTCATTGATCAAGTACACATTGCTAAGGGTATGTTGGACCGAATGGGGAGTTGATAATGGTAATGGGTGGCATGGATTTACTGATGTTTAGTGTCTCCGTTTTGCGTTAGTCGTTCTTAACCATTCCCTCACACATGGAGCTGCTCTTATAGCAAGGTATGAGCCGACACTATTAAAGTCCCTACAGAATTGAGAGCTATTAAGGTGGATGCTTACTCGATGGCAATGCTTTTTTATTATTTTTATTTCATTTCATTTTATCTTCCTTTGTTCTAGCTCTCAACCCGAAGGATTTTCCTCTCTTTCCCTTCCTCTGTCTCCCCATCCCCCTTTTTTTCGTCACCGCATCTTTTCCCTCGTTCCCTTCGTTGTTAATCGTGGGTCTCGCCACACAAAACAAACCTAACCGCCCAGTCAACATTCTGCTGACAGGGCACAATTGTCCCCAGCCCCGCCCGCCGATGGGTTCGGGGGCGGTGGCGGCGGCGGCGGCGGCGGCGGCGGCGATGATAGCGGCTTTCGTGGTGGCCTATTGTTGTAATTACTGTTACCGTCGTAGTAGTGGTGAGATTGTTGTCCTCGAACCCTTTCGATCCCCTTGGTTTTCTGCCAGCCGTCACCTTTCTGACCTTGAGACTTGGGGACATAGTGACATTGAAATAACAAGCACCCACCTCTCTCCCTGACTACCTTGCCCTACTATGTAAGTCCCTGACGTTACCCACACTAAGGCATGTGCCTTACCTGTGCCGGCTAAAAGGGCACACTTAACGCGCTGTATGATTACGTAGAAATAGAACCTGAAAGGACATACGGAGAATTATTGTAGGTGCAGCAATTCTTATCGTTTGGGTACGATGTCTTTCCTGCATTTGCATGTACCTGCAGAATCACATAGGACCACATATAGGTTTTTAGTTATAAGGCGTTATTTACAAGATACAGTGAAAGAGTGGGGGTATACCTAGGATATAGGAGTGACTGAGAGTACCTGAGTGTTCCCGGTGGAGTGGACCGCAGGCTGGTAATCCGTGTTGGCGGCGGCGATGGGATTAACGTGCCGGTCACACACAGACACACTTCTCCAGGCGGTCACCTGCTCTCCAGGGCGGGGCAGTCTGCTCAGCACACTATACACGCAGTCCCGGGGTTTGCTGTGACAAACAATGACCGCTATACTCCTCCAGACTAAAGAGGAAGGACCCTGCCCCCTAGGATGCCAGATGTCAGGTGTCGCCCCCTGGCGTGTGCGGGGAGGCTGCTTCCGGTGTGCGCGTTCCGCCACGTGCGCGCGCAGTCTGTGTGTGCAATCCGATGTACACTGGGCTCTGGGCGCGTAAGTCTGGTGATCCCTTATCTTTCACTGCTCACCCCTAGATGGGAGCGATCGTCAGCTGCTGCTCTTCGAACGCTCGCTCGCTCGCTCGCTCGCCCTGCTCTCAATCGCTCGCTCGCTCGCTCACTTGTTGTCCGGACCTCCTCGCTTTGCCCACAGTGTCGTCGTCTTCGATCCGATCGCCGTGTGAAATATTGAGCGCGCCATGGTGACACCCACCGCGACGCCGACGCCGCACGCGCGTCCTCCTGTATGCCCGCGTTCCTCCCGCGTCTCCGGTGCCGACGTCGACGATGAGAGCTCGCCTACACCGCGTGCCGGACGCTACGCCAGCTCACTGACCATCCACTGGAAAGTCCGCGGGTCTCAGCAGTCACTGAGGATTGGCTATGATACGCAACGTGCCGTAGTGGAGATCAGCAGTCTCCAGCCACGTTGTCGGTCCTCCTGCCGGCTGGCGACAACTGCCAGTCTGCCTGCTGCCGCCCTCCTACAGACAATCTCCGGCGGCAGTGCAGGGCCACGCCGTCAGTGGGCCGGATGCTAGCAAGACCACCACCACCACCACCACTGGCTCCCTCTACAGGCTGTGGATAGCGCTTCGCCTGCCGCGCCACCACCGTCTCCTCCAGTAGCTCAGTGCCTCCGGGCTTTATCCGCTGGAGGAATGGAAGGAGGAGGAGCAGGAGGAGGTGTGGTCTGCTGCGGCAGCGCCGGGCGGCGGGAATCGGCCGTGGGAGCGTGCTAACTGCTAGTACTGGAGGGAGCCCGCTGGAGGACGGACGTAGGGGAGAAGAGGAGGAGGAGGAGGAGGATGGTGGCAGCACTACACTAACGCGGGCCGTTGGTCGTCGTCCCGGCGCGCCGCACGTATCTATAGACGCACTATTTAATGGTAAAGGACGGATGTAGACAGCTTGCTGTACGCCACCCACAGTTCGGCGTACGCCACCCACAAAACGGTGTGCGACATGCATAATCCCGGCATATGCCATTCAGAGCCCAGGGTACGTCCGCTCAAAACGGCGTAAGCCACCAATAGTCCGGCGTACGCCATCCACAGGGCAGAGATCAACACTCATATCCCGGCGTACGCCAGTGACAGCCCCGCGTGCGCCACTTACAGTCCTAGGAAGGCCATCACACCACTCTTAGGCTGAGGTACACCATCGAAAGTGTGGCTTATGTATCCTTCAGCATGGCTCTTCGAACCCACAATATAGCGTAACCCACCCAAAGCCTGTTAGCGTACGTCGTATGCAGCTTGTCGTCAGCTGCTACGGAGGAAACCAATGAGAGTTTAGGGTCAGAACTCGTATCCCATCGAGTTTAAATCGCGTAGTGATTCCCAAGACGACACAGCCTGAATTACATAGCGATTCTAACGAGATGGGATCTAGCTTTGACCGTAAACTTGAATAGACTTCTGAATTCATCTCCTTTACATTGACTAATGAGCTTTATCTCACCCCTGGTACAAGTTTAGCCATAGGAATAACATTAGAAAAGTATCCTCAACGATCACCCTGGTAAAGTGACAATACTACGCCACAGCCGTGGTCTAGTGAATTTGTTAAGTATATTCTGATTATTCTGAAGTTGTGATGATATTCAATGTTATAGTATGGGGTAAGATAAATCCAGAACCGCACTTGAATTGTAAAATAGACAATACTCCACTCGTTTGGCTGTGCCATAATCGTCACCTGGCTTTGCCTCGATGACGATTGCGGCCCATCCAAACTCGTGGAGTATTGTCTATTTATACGATTCTCGATGCAGTTCTATATTAAACCTTTGTGACATAATCCCCCGTCGAGTATTTCTTCTAAATACTCAAAGGGGGTTGGGTATGAGTTCCTACGGTTAAGTCTATGATGGAAAATACCAGGGGTGAGATAAATCATTATAATTCGCAGCTTTCTCATTCCAGACTATAAAGAGACGTCACAAGTTTGAGTCTGAGTTTATTTATGTCACACATTTTGTTGGCTCCATAATTTCACGAGTCGGAGAGTGAACTCAAACTCAAACTTGTGACGTCTCTTTATAGTCTGGAATGAGAAAACGAGTGGCGTCTAGATTTTATCCTACCCCGTTTCTACATTTTTTCAGTATCAGAAAGTAGTGGCATAAACAACACTTTATGTCACACCCAGTGACATAAACAAATCCCAAGTTAAGCCTATGGCGTTTTTTATCAGGGGTAGGATAAAATACGGGTGCCTGCGTATATGTGTGTGGGTAGTGAGACCGTGCATAATGAAAGGTATGCAGCAGAGCCTGAGTATATATATATGTGTGTGGGAAGGTATGCCAGAGTGCGTGTGTTTGTATGTGAGTGATATTTGGAGTATCCATATATCCTCATTCATAGTGATTAAGGCCCGGCGTCCACCTTCTACGATAGAATCGTAGACCTCCCGATATGGCACCGATACAAAATGTCAAAATCGGTGCCATATCGGGAAGGTGCAAAATCGTAGACACATGTCTAGACATGCCAATTCACCACGCATTGTATGGGTTTTTTTATCGGTGTCTAATCGCAGAAACGTGGTCAACTGCCCCGATATTAGGCGACCTTCCAACGCGATTTTGATTTTGCATCGGGAGGTGCATCGTAGGGCATATCGGTGCCATATCGTAGTAGGTGGACGCCGGGCCTAATACTTTTGTGCGTAGTAAACCGACCATGGCAAAAACAATAGTTCTCAACATTTTCTTATATTCAGGTAATACTATAGGATTGCATGTTATTTGATATTTCTAAAAGATTACTCTACTCGAACTAATGACCATGAATCCACGGCCATTATGATAGTTTGAATAGTCTGAAGGCATCTTGGACAATTTACCTTGAAAATGCAAATCCATGTCATTTTCCTAGAAATTTGATATGACGATGTTATGAAACATATTGCTACTTTCAAAAATAGGGTCGCCGTGCCAGTTTTTGATTTAGAGATACATTATAAAAGAATATATAGAACTTATGAAAATTTGTTTTTCACATAGTAAAACCCATCTCATTTCCTTCAAACTTTCACAGAATATAGATAATATAAAGTACTGGACTTGTCTTTGAAGGAATTGATGAAAACTATAATTTACCTATTGGGTTAGGTCAAAATTAATGATATGTTATATTTAACTCAATCGATATTAGAATAAGTAAAAGGGACTAATTTGAATCGATACCTGTTGGTATTTTAAAATCACAAGGGGGCGCTACCATGTATTTTAGGATAAACCTTCAGGGAATGATAGGGATAGACACATTCCAAGGTTGGGCTTCATTTGTGGAAAAGCAAGATCAGACGAATTCAGGGATGGAAGGATGCGTTTATCCTCATGGAGCATGAAATACAGGTTTTAAAAAAATGGTGCTAGCTGGTAATGGGCCAAGGTGACTTTGGACCTACGTGGCCTTGGTCCAAGTTAGCATAAAAGATCCAGTTACAACTGCCTGCTTCCTACGCCTTTTGCTTAAACTACTTAAACAGCCCGTCACGCTACGGGGAATGTCTGGATTCACTTTTTTCTCTGGGATTGCCTCCAGGCAGTGTGGAGAAAATATCAATGTGCGATTGTGTCATGATTTATTTCAAAAGTGATAGGTGACATCACAGATCCACCGCTAAAAAGACTAAATCTTGCCCGAAAGACAGCATATGCTGAGATGTAATGTGCCTAGTTGCCCATGCTCCAAGTCCTTGCAGGTGACAGAGGTATTACATCACAATGGTCCTCGGTGTTATTGGTCCTAGATGCCAATGAACCTAACTGACATTGGTCCCAGGTGGCATTAGTCTCAGATAGGAATTTTTATCCATGGATGTCGAAGTCTCCATTGAAACTGTATAGGAAGAAAGTAAACCACTTTCCATTGATTGCGGCCATTGGTTACGGGAAACGACTCTCCCAAACAGACTTTTATCCTACTTCTTATATAAAATCCCATAGGCTTAACATTGGGTTTCTGTATGCCACGCTGACTGGCATACAGAGTTTTATATGCCACTAGTGGCATACAGCATTGTTATCACGTAATATTCCAAAATCGAGGAGATAGGGTAGGATAAAATCAAAACCTGATTCCTTTTAATCTTGGCCACCGCATTCCACTCCTGAAGTTTTGGCTCCGGACTTCACTCGGCTTCGCCTCATGAAGTCACTATGCCAAACTCCAGTCGTGGAATACGGTGGCCAAGATTAAACCTCATCCAGTTTTACGATAGTATTCCCTTTGTGCTGGAGAGCACAAAATGGAGTACGCTGTAGACCAAATAATATGATAATTTCTGGTTTGAACACAATCAAAAAGATGGATAAATTTATTTTGTATACGTTTCTTTATTGCATATAAAATAAATTTGACAAATTTGCTTCTGCTCTGGATTCATACAATACAATAAAGAGGCTTGGACCTCAGCCCAATTAGGGGCTGTTTTCCATGGTCCTGCCTAACAGGGTGAGTTTAGTTAACTCTGGTATTTGGTTTATATATGGTCATCTTTAATCACATAAATATACCGTGCCAGCTTTTGATTTAGAGATACATAATAAATCATAATAAATACGTTCAGGCGATGGTTTTGTGGACAGACGCCTCTAAGGGTGACTTCGTAATACATTCATTAACACTTGTGTATTACTAAGCGTCAGCCTCTCGTGGCTTACGGCCGCCTGTCCACAAAACCGTCGAATGTTGCTCATGTCCGAGATGGCATGGGTTCTTGGAAGCAATCATCCGAGGGCCAATCCCCGAGAGCGTGAAAGGCCAGTGGCAATCATCCTGGTGGCAAACGTCCGAGAACCATATGGTGGGAACTCACATGGTGGGAATAGTAGTATGACATAGTGGCGTGCTATCGTAAAACTGGATGAGGTTTAATCTTGTCCAGCGTATTCCACGACTGGAGTTTGGCAAAGTGACTTCATGAGGCGAAGCCGAGTGAAGTCCGGAGCCAAAACTTCAGGAGTGGAATGCGGTGGCCAAGATTAAAACGAATCAGGTTTTGATTTTATCCTACCCTATCTCCTCGAATTTGGAATATTACGTGATAACAATGCTGTATGCCACTAGTGGCATATAAAACTCCATATGCCAGTCAGCGTGGCATACGGAAACCCAATGTTAAGCCTATGGGATTTTATATTAGGGGTAGGATAAATGCTTTTACCCCACCCCTTATATAAAATCCCATAGGCTTAACATTGAGTTTCCGTATGCCATGCTGACTGGCATACAGAGTTTTATATGCCACTAGTGGCATACAGAATTGTCATCATGTAATATTCCAAAATCGAGGAGACGGGGTAAGATAAAATCAAAACCTGATTCGTTTTAATCTTGGCCACCGCATGCCACTCCTGGAGTTTTGGCTCTGGACTTCACTGGGCTTCGCCTCATGAGGTCACTATGCCAAACTCCAGTCTTAGCATACGGTGGCCAAGATTAAAACTCATCCAGTTTTACGATAGTAATTGATACATATCAACAATATTAGCACATAACTTGTTGACGAAAGTGGTGGATTTCTTGTATAGTATCTTTATAGATTTGGGTCGAAATACCGCCACGGGTGAGTTTGTATTTTCCCCTTCGTCAATGAAATCTGCCAATGGGGATCTTCTAGTTCTACACACTGAGCCAGTTTCTGCATATCAAAATGTTTCAGAAAGTCAGTGCACCAAAGTGTCAGGTGATCATGCTCCGAGGACTGAGCGGAGATTGTGACACTGAGTGAACTCCGTCAGGCAGTTAATGGGACATCGACCTTCAGAGCAGACACCAGCCTCTGATCTGACGGCATTCTGTGAGAGACACAGACCCTGGAGGAAGTCTTCATCAGCCTGACCCGTCACTGTCCAGCTCAATGACACTGACTGTCAAAGAATCTCTGCCGAACCCTTTAACAACCGCACATCAATTTGTTTAAAAAGGTACCTCTAATTTTTCAGATTTTACGTTATTCAGAAATCAGGTTTAATGACTCCATGCACAAATGTATGGTTCTTTATCATAACACATGTATGATAGTGGATCCACTGTAATCAAATTTTATACAGATGAATGTCAAGTACAGACACTTGTAAGGCGATACCAGGAAGAACAATTGCCAAGCAATTGAGGTATAGGCCCCTTTGTTGGCCCGAAAAATGTAACACCAAATGTAAAATAAGAAACTTTTGTAATCTTCTAAATGGACCAATAAAGAAATGATGAAAAAAATTACCCTAGCCCTCTGTGGTCTATATTGTGTAAGAGTTTACAAATCTAAAACTATTAGTAATTCAAAGATCTTTATCTCATCTTTCCGATGTTCTACAGAATTTCTAACAACACTCAGCTAAATATCTAATGCGGTTCTGATAGTTCTGCGACATTCATTTTAAATGCGAACGAACACAAAGCCAGCATTGTCCTGTAATGCCCACTGAAATTCCATCCGATATTCTCCGGCCTTATTTGCGGGTATACAATATGACATTGCCCTGACAGCTAGGCTATAAAAGGTTTTCTTGATATTGTATCAACAAAAAATGAATAAATTCAGCTGCGCAGGTTTTTATCGGGCAGCATAATAGCTTCTCGCTTGTAACGAATCCCTTCATCAATTCCTCCTGTACAGTGAGTCTGCTCTGGTGGGAGTACAATATATACACAAGAAAACGACAGAATGTATGACGGACGAGATCGATTGGAAGTAGTATAAAACTCCTCTTAGTCGTATTTTGCAAATAAAGAACCCTTAATTTGTTTCTTGGGAGGTAAATCTCAGGCCAATGAGTACCTAATTTCTGCGTTTCAACATCCGGTGCTCATTTCCTTGAGATAAATCGCCAACCACACACGGAGGTGTGAGATTCAGAGACAAACCCCCTTGAGAGGTAACAAATGTCATGAGATTCTGAAATGAAATAAGTTTTATTTTTCCAGGGACTTTTGGTAAGACTGGTTTAAGGGGGTGCTCCACCTGGCCGAATTCTCACCCGATTAATTGTTCCTGGGCCTTTAAGAGGAAGGTCACATATTGTAATATTTTCAATTCTGATGATAATGGTTTAAAAAAATGACCATTATCAAAGATATGAGAAATTCTAGGGCATCCGATGAGGATCGGCGAGTGTCTGGCTAGCAAATCGGCGACCATCGGTCCAGTGAAATACCCCCTTTACCTAAAGTCCCCCATCCTCTGCTGTCATTCTGTCTACTCCAGTCTCAGTGTTGCCTGGATGGGCCGTTCACATGGGGAACAAATGAGCGTGCAACTTGGAGTCACAAGAGAGACTTTCCCTGAGACTGGGTTCCGGGATGTCCTATCGTTTGAACCCGATCCGCCATTTCCCCTTGAGAATGAAAAATATCCTGCTGTGAGATTTTGTGAGCATGGGAAGATTTCCTTGAGACTTGGGATTAGGTGTGAAGTACACCAGTCTCAGGTACAGGAGTCTCTCCTCGAGAATCCCGCTCAGGTAAAGTGGGATTCACACGGTGGGATTTATGTGCCTCAAAGAGTGTTTGTATGAGACATGTTGAGATTCGGTCCTGGAACACAATCTTCCCGTCTGAATGTTAGGGCTCCATATTGCTGAGACTAATTTTATTCCTTGATATTGTCGGTGACAATTACCCCTAACAAGGAACAGAATCTCATGAGATTCTGACTTGTCCCTCCGTGTGAATCCCACTTAGTTTTAATTGTGACGCTGTTGTTGTTACTCCTTACTGGACAGATAGGTTGAAAATCATATATTGAATGTATGAACTTGCTGTCAATAAAACCTTTACACACACACAAAACTTAGGTGGGATTCACACGTAGGGACAGGTGTACTTCACACCTTTCCCTATTCTCAGATAATTCTCGGTTCAAATTCTCAAGGCAAAGTTTTTTTATCAGTCTTAAAGTTGGATTCACACGATGGGATTCATGTTCCTCACAGGGTGTTTTTCTGAGATAAATCCTGCGGAGATCCTGTACTCGAACACAATTTTGTCGTTTAGATTATAGGGTTTCAGTTCCCTGAGACATGTTTTCCCCCCTGTAATTGTTCAAAACATTTCTCCCTAAAAAGGAACAGAATCGCATTTGATTTTGAACCCTGTGAGGTACATGAATCCCACCGTGTGAATCCCACTTAAGGAAAATTGGCGAATTTGATTCACATGGGTGGACACACCTGGTATATAATCTCAGAAATAATCACAGTGAACAATTACCCTGGGACTCAAGTACCTTTAAGGTGAGGGGTGTTACAAACATGTAATCATGCTTGATGGCCTCCTATTGGCTAGAGCAGGTACATAGTCGCATCAGGTCCATTTGTCACACCAAAAGGACCCTCTAAATTTTAAACCTATTCAAAGTCAAAATCTCATGAGATTCTGTTCCTTGTTAGATGCAATTGTCGCCAATGATTGCAAGGAAAAAAACTTGTCTCAGCAAAATGAAACCATACTATTTAGACGAGGAGATTATGTTCCTGTGCCGAATCTCAACAGGATTTGTCTCAGATAAACACTCTGTGACGTACATGGATCCCACTCATTATATGGCTGAGCTTTTGCAAAATACTGACAACAGGCAGAACACTCCATGTGCTCAGTAATAATTGATGGTACTTCACTCAATTGGAAATCGATTGACATGGTCACAGGTTGCAAACCATCGGATGAATATATATATACGTCATTGGTGAAGAGGTACTTTGTTGCTGACACAATTTAGAGCAAAGGGGTATTTCCAAAGAGGATGAGGTGAAATAATCCTGTTTGATGTAATGATAAGGTGTCAAAATCTACTTAATTTATGTAAAATATAAACAATTTATCCTTTGTGTATTCTCAGTCTGTTTGTGGATAAGTGGCTTCATTATGTATTTTTTGTGTCGGCCACAGGACTATATTGTATATCTTTTATGTATAGTGTCTTATATATCAAAATTTGGAATCTCGGCGAGAGCTTCAGAAGATTAACGTAATGAATACGAGTTATATAGTACTGTTTAACCATCATTTTAAACAGCTTCAACGCTGTTATTTATGATAGCATGCATGCAATACAGATGGTCATGTTATTCAATTAGACAAAAGATATTGATAAATCTCCAGAATCTTCTCGAGTTGATCTCATTTCATCTTAAATGGGTTTACATCAAAACCCGGGTGTCCTGTAGAGTAGATGCATTGGGGATGAGTGAATTAGGTTGGAAAATTATCTTAGATTGTGTTAAAGTACGTTTAGTGGTACCAGGTCCATGGCCTAACAAGCTTAGGGGCCCAGCGTAACTCAATCGCCTAGAGCACTTAACGTTTCTAGGTGTTGTAAGAGTGTTAAAAAGTTGTGAAGACATTGGTTGCCTAACCTTGATCTGTGGCATTGAAAACTTCAGCTACTAGATTTTAATATTTTTGTTTATTAACCCATAAATCCATTACAATCACCCTAGCTTAGGCGTTCTTCCTTGAATCGTCTTGGGACATATATACAATAACAATAATAGACCGGACAGCACAAGACAGGATGCTACAAATGGATATATAACATTGGTTCAGTGAAGTATAACGCATTATTTCTGAGGATTATCCTACCCCTAATAAAAAACGGCATAGGCTTAACATTGGATTTGTTGATGTCACGCATGTGATATAAAGTGTTGTTTATGTCACTACTTTCTAATAGTGAAAAATCATGGAAACGGGGTCAGATAAAATCTAGACGCCACTCGTTTGAGTTTAGGTGTACTTATATCACTCATACTCAGACTATGCCGTCTCTTGATATTATTGCCCAGGACGGCGCAGTATCTCTTCTACTTGTCAGGAGTGGGATATGTGACCTTCTACCATTTCCTTCTGTAAGGGATTGACTCCCATACTGTACACTTTACATTCAACACTGCTACGTGCAACAATGAAATTTGTACTAAGATTGTAATTATAACAAGGCTGGGCGTACATTGAAACCAGCTCTACGAGTTGAGTACGAACCCAGAATGAATAATTTAAAAAAAAAATTTTTTTTAAATACCCAGGTGGGTGGAGGAGGTGGAGGGATGGATGAAGCGTACAAGCCAAAATGCTTATATGTCTTTCCTTACATCTTTTTAACTTTATTGTTTCTATGTGTTTTGATACTTCATTTATTGGAATGTCTAACGCGTAGAGAGGGTGATGAAGTATTTGAGGTTCATTAAGGATATTGTAGAAATAGGGTAGGAGCGGAGTAGAGTAAAGAAGAACTCTATTGTCCATAGATTACTAAGTAATTGTGCCCTACGAGGTGGTGTAGGGAAAGAGTCAGTAAATATCCTTCTTGTAGGGTGGGTGGGTGGTAAGGTTTTAACCCGTCCGGTAGTCCGTTGCAAATTGGTGTAGAGTGATACTCATATGGCATCTGGAATGTGAGTGAGGCATCTGGAAAGATGGTTGGTGAGTGTGAACCTCTCCCACGAGCATTCCAACCAAGAAGTAGGCCACAAGGAGTTCTTGACCATACCGTGTTCTCACTCTGCCAGGTTTCCATTTATTGACTATTGGTGACCGCTGCTGTTGGTATCTAACAATGAATGATCTAAACATAAAACATTACATTTCGTGGTATTTCGTATTTGTGCCAGTAAATATATATTTTTACTATATACCCATGCCGTATTTACTGTAAATACGTACCGTTTTGACATATAACGTAAAAATACTGTACAGACCACTGGTCCGTACACTAAAATACGGACCACCTTGCTATACAAGTTTATTAACATATCGGTTGTTAAAAATTAAATTAATGATTTTTTTTTGATTTGGGGTATATAGTAAATATAAAACGTCCAACCATGCTTGTACAAGTCACAGAACTCGATGATAATTTACGGTGTGTACGGAACTCGGCATAAATGCCTCGTTTCGTACAAATCGTAATTTACCATCTCGATGATAATTTACGGTGTGTACGGAACCCGGCATAAATGCCTCGTTCCGTACAAATCGTAAATTACCATCTCGTTCTGTGACTTGTACAGCATGGTCAGGACGTTCTATATGACATTTTACTTTTTCACCTGGAAATAATGGTGATAGAAGCAGAATGAACCAACATAATGAGGTCTGTGAAAATACAAGGAGAAAAGGATGTTACACAAGTCTCTAATTTCAGAACTTCAATTGATGTACAAATAGATGCATTTATATTTCAGTCAGATTCACTTTAGCCCTATATGAATGGCATGCTTAACGGACATCAGTGGCGCTGCTATAAGACCAGGGGATTACACTCTGCTCTCAACCCCTGATGAGCCTGTTTGAGCGGATGAAGGTCATTAACACAAATACTGCTTCCTAGGGGCTACTGGAGTAACGCACTAAGCTGGGCTCCAGGGTCTCCTCCAGTGGACTATAACGCATCATTTCGGAGGATTACTGCCCAGGACGGGGCAATATCTCTTCTCCTTGTCAGGAGGGGGATAATGGCACTTTCCGCTGAAGGGAAATGGGTCCTCGCGACTCGGGTGCTTGTGGATAGGGAATACAAGAGGATCGGTGAAGTCATTAAGTACATAAGGATTGTGTCTATTATAATTAAATAATTAGGTAAATAGGTAAAGAATTAGGAAAAGTGTAAGATTAAAAGAGAAAAAAAGAAAACATAGGGCTGCAGGTAAGTAGCTGGCTGGTGAGTGTTAATAGAGGTGCATCTGTAGGTGATTTTACTTATAGTTTGTAAGGTGAGTTTGTAGGTAATTTTCATCACAGGTAACAACCTGTAATAAAGGTCTCGTAGTTGTATACAGTATTAATAAGAAAAAAGAAAATATATGGCTGCAAGTTAATATTTAGTTGGTGAGTATCAATAGAGGTGCGTTTGTAGGTAATTTTACTTACAGTTTCTAAGGTGCGTTTGTAGGTAAATTTCATCACAGGTAACAATCTGTAATAAGTACTCATAGTTGTATAAAGTATCAGTTTTGAAATTTCCTTTCTTTGCCTGCAACATAGTATAGATTTCCTATTTCTCAAAGTCAGTCGGTGAGTCTTTTTAGAAGAAGACTATGAATGTTATATTGGTCCAAAGCATAAGGCGACATTATGTTATGCTATTTCTTTTTACTCTTGTCTTTACAGTTTACTTAAGCATATTCTATAATAATAATAATGATAATAATAATAATAATGATAATAATAATAATAATGATAATAATAATAATAATAATAATGATGATGATGATAATAATAATAATAATAATAATAATAATAATAATAATAATAATTAAGAATGCGATGAACTCTTTGGAAGTATATCAAGAGCCTAGCATACTTGTTATTCTAGACTAAAATATCTTATCAAATCTAGACGCCGTAGAATCCAATCTTCTGCATATCGTTACCTACATCTTGTCAAGGAAACATAGATGTATCGATTCCCAGATATGCAATTGATTTGACACTATGATTAACGGGTATCAAAATCGATTAAAGATATGCAATTGATTTGAAACTATTATTGACGTGTATCAAAATCTGTGTTGTGTGCTTTGGCAGTTCGAAGTGCGTTTGTTATCATGGTGATTTACCTTGCCTCAAATCTGCTGATATGATCTTACTTTGTAATTGCATAAAATATTGTTAGAAGAATTGTTATTGTTGTTCTAAAATAGTGTTAGAAGAATTGTTATTGTTGTTCTAAAATATTGTTAGAAGAATTGTTATTGTTGTTCTGTACATTTTTAGGACGAGAACCAATTAATATCCCTAAACAGAAAAAAAGTAATTAGGCAAACAGTAAGGTATCTAACCGCATACGTTCCCTCTATCTGCCCTACTCATCCCCAACCTTCCGACTGAATATCACACATGACTATCATCACGGCAAAATGATTGATGACAAGTGTCTGGAATGTGACAAGAGGATGGTGGACTGCGGGCACTAAGAGGGGATGGAATGTCTACAATCCCCATAACTGTAACTGATAAACCGACCTACTCTGCCCTTCCAAACCCTTAAATGTTGAACGGTATTGTCAACCCCTCACCTGAGTAGCACATAGGTGACTACAACTCCGGACACCTCCCTGACGGCAGACTTAATTGATAACTCTGTGCTATGTCATTCGATGCACAACTCGGCCGTAAGCGTAGCGGGATGACTCCACAAATAGTCTGCATGCTGATTGATGAAATTCTTGTGTTTTTTTTCGTTTCTTGTTTTCACTTTATATATGTATGTATGATCATGTCGATCACTCTGCTATCTGTATTAAACCGCATACTTGTCAATCCGGTACTGGCCGAGCAAGGATACCAGTTTTATATATTCCTATATACCTATGGCTGTACACTCTATGCTTACACCACGCTCTGGGGGGTGGAGTAACTATCTGATACTACCCAAGGTTGGTATACTACCCAAGGTTGCCGTATACTACCCAAGGTTGACATTTAGACCAATCAGATTGTCTCTTATTAAACCACATTTGAAGGTATATAGGAATAGGGAAACCAAGTACCAGTGAAAGGAAGTCAAAATTACTCGGTAAGGCTTGGAAAAATTACTGCCCGCGGCCAGGGCCTTGGGCAGTAATTTTTCCAAGCCTTACCTCGTAACTTTGACTTCCTTTCACCGGAACATAGTTTCCCTCTAAAACTGAGCTTTTCCAGTATAAATAAAAAGTTTGAAAAAAAACCAAAAAAAAAACCCGTTGTAAACTTGTTAACTTCACTTGACTATTTTATTGTAGCATTAAACTGGCTATATCCTCGGATGAGTTTTTTTTTAAAGACAGAACTATCAAAATATTCATCTTTATTGTGTTTTCGGTCTTTAAATAATTGTTGTTAATGGAAGACTGAGAGAAAACGACCCAACTGTTGTTGAACTTGGCCTAGTTCAAGGTCACCTATCGCGGACTTTCGTCCCGACATCCGTCGTGCCTCCATTACCATAAGAAAATAAGATTTCTTTGTCTCCAGACAAGCTGGTTTAAATAACGCAACCACAGGGAGATATTTCTAGTATCGCCTGTGTGAGTCTAAACGCCATTTTCCATTTGACGTAGAAAGCCTACCGATTTATTGAGTTCTCCTTACAGTCGGTAGTTAGTGGCTAACGACTGCATGCCGATGTCTAAGAATCGGTGAGGGTGCCTTGTTTCTGCTGCATTACCGTCCATCCCGACTGAAGTTTTTCGGTTGTGGCCTCATTGTATAATCTATGCACAATTAATCGGTGAACACTGCTCTCCATGCCTGTTTCTATTCACTGATCTGGCGGTGGTAAACCTTAAATAGCGGTCGGTAGTTCCCCACTGCAGATCGGCCGGTGGAAAATGGCTTACAATGATAATCGACGATTTAGTATTAGAAAAACTCCCTCCTGGTGACAGATTTTAGTAACACCACTGACATAGTGGCCACTATAGTCCTGAGCGTTTGATATGGGTAAAATGACACTATCTAGCTCAATCATATGCAGCATTGGTAAAAGATGATATTTTCGAAAATTAAGTAGATAGAAATCAAGAGAACATTAAAAAGAATATATATAACACACTTTTCAGGCCTAATATTCTAAAATTGTGGTGCCACCTGTCATTTTATCAAAGAACTTTGGCCTGAGGTCATATTTCTGCTTGAATCACTGACATTATAAGTAAGCAAGTATGACTTGATTTTCCTTCAGTCCTATCTCAGTCAATAATCAGCACAGATACTTCAAATAAAGAGCGATTTGTAGATCAACTCCCACAGAATACAACCAGTAGGTTATCTTATTGATCAACTATTATCTAGAGATAATTATTGGCCGTTTCTAGCTATGCCATTTGCCCAAAATGCAATAGTATCAGAAAATCTCATTTTAGGGCATGTTTGGAATGTTTGTCATCTGTCATAATGCTCCTGTATCTCTGGGAAATATTTATCACAGCCTGGCAATATAGGTATCATTTTAATTGTCTTGAAATAGCTAAGAAGATAGGGTGTTAATTTCTATAGGTCATCGCGATAGATTTTTCATTAAATCGCTGTGAAGACAGGAATGTAACATGTTTCAGTGTTTTTACCTCAGAAATTCCAATGTTCAATCTACGACAGGAAATCTTAGCCATGACACAGATATATCAGGTTTATACTTTATTATTTTGTTTGTAAAAATCGCCCTATTATTCATGACACAAGAGCGATTTGCCTTTTTCAAATTAGAAAAAACTAGTTTTTTGTCCCATATTAAACGCTCAGGACTATAGTTTCTGTCGGTCAATGTATTTCAATTATTCTATTATTATCATAATTATTATTATTATTATTATGGGAATATGACTATGATCTATGCAATATATTTAGTTTTCACGAGAGAAACCAACACAGAACAGTGGCGAATAAGATCAGTATCTATAAAACGTACACTATTGATCCGAAGATTTTGATTGAAGGAACATATAGGGACACTACACATTTCCTTTGGTGGAAAACTCGTAGAAATAGAATTCTTTGGGGAAAAACAATGACAGACCACAGCTAAGTGACATTTGTCATTATTGGCGACAGCGATGGGATCTGTTGCTGACAAAAACTGATGGCGGAAAGGTCTCCCGAATGTACTGAGAAAAAAGACATCTAAAAAAGACTAGCTGTGAGATGAACTTTGCTTATTTCTGCAACATGTGTGGTATTTGGGTTGAGAGAAACAGGGTTTGTTGGAGTTGTTGATGTTTTGCAACAGGGAGGTTTCGTGCAGTGTAAATAACCAGTATTAAATTACGGAGAAACCTATGGTTTCTGAATCAGAGCTTATATTACAGAAGATGTATCCATGCTAAGGACGAAGTTACTTCCACTATTGGACTATAGTGACATTATATACTTGGGTTGCAATAAAGGTGATTTATATAAACTTCAGGTACTTCAAAATCAAGCACTAAGAATAATAATGAAATTACCAATAAGAACGAATATCACATTTCCACATAGAACTATGCAACAACCTCTACAAGTTGATAGACGGACATTCCACTTGTTTATATACCATTATACTCGTATAACATTATAATTGCGGCACAGGTGTGGTCCCTAACCTAGTAACGAACCGGTTACTATCAACAACTGGTAACATGGTAACCTCCGCGTGCCGGTTACGTCATGGTTCCACAACGGTTGCGCCAGTTGCGCCTCACATGTTGACCTGTAAACACCCTTTTTCACTCTGTGAATTTTTTTTTAATGTTTATTGTATTTAATAAAGTGTGGTATGTCTATTATTCCGCCAAATCAATTTCCTTGCATCTCGTTATTATTGATAATATTATTGATGAGTATATTTAACCGTTAGCCGCCAGCTTATATACATGTATAAAAAAGCTAAAAGACCTATTACTTGTTCAACCACTCACAAGGTATACTAGAGCACAATGTGCACCACTCTTTTGAGTGCCACATCCGAACATTACTGCTTTCCAAAAGAGGGTTATCTACCAAGGTGCTACCTGCTGGAATTCACAGACTAGAGCAACAAGATCAATAGGCTATTTAAATCATTCAAAGGGCACTAAAAACAACAACTCATTAGCCAAATACGCTAAATGGTATGTTTTCACCAAGAGAACAATCTGTGCTACACAGGAACCTTTCTACACATTCATAGGATATGAATTGATGGATTCATACTCCCGAAAGTGACAATCGTGAAATCGGGTTACTGAAAATGCTGTATTCTATAGTACACTGTTTGTACTACCATATGGAAATGTATCCACTGTTATACGTTATGTAGTTACAAGACTGGAAGTACATTGAAGCTGTGGGCCTCGTCTATACAATGGAAGTACATTGAAACCAGCTTAATAGCTGATTACATTCCAGTATAAATAAAAGTGTTAAAAATAAAATGCGAAACGGGTAACACAAGGGCCTAGTATACAAGTGTAAACTAAGTCAAGTAAAATAGACTTACACTTTAGGTCTATTCAACCTCTCCTAAATACCTCTTGATAAATGAGAATTTATAATGGCAAAGGCTTTGTATTTTACCTCTGAATCCTCTATTGCCCTTTGACAGTATCCATGGTAACCCAGTGAGAAGGCCATGTATGTCACAGAGGGACACCGATGCCGTGAAAAATGAAAAGAAACACAAAAAGCAAAAAACAATGTCCGCACCGCAAAGGTCAATTTCGTACCTTTTCCTTTTACATTTGCCTCCTCTGACAGTAAGAATAACAATGGTGTTTGGATCCTTTTTCATATCTTGATTCCTATAATATATATCGTAGTCATTTAAGATTTGACTTGAAAGGACCACAACGGGTATTTTTGTGAATCGATTATGTTATTGCATTATTACACAATTGATAGGTAATTATTATTAATGACCTATTGATAGAAATTACCGATATTGGGAGATGTTGGTCACTCCGGAAGTGGCGTTAGTAAAAATATCATCACCGGGCCCTTGTCGAATTCAGTGCTTTAGATTTCTATTTTTTAATTTTTTTTATTCAGAAAAAGATAGGAAAGGTATACAATCGCCTTCAAATTATTTGGCTTTCTTCCTCGCATACTCCAAAAACTTTGACAAAATACAAGACAGCACAGACATTACAAGCACATTACAGTACACAAATAACAGTGATTTCTATGCAGGTCATGTGACGCTGCTTGGTATAGTTATACGCCTTTTAACATCAACATCTTAGTCCTGTTGCAGGACAGTTTACTTAATATAGACGACACATTCATTTTGCGGACAAAGACATAGACAGGGACAGTTTCACACAAATAATGCTGAAGGGAATATATTGCAATGTATCTCCTTTAACGATAGATGGCGTGGGAGTATATGGTCCCCGCCGTTATCAGATCCTAAATTCATCTGATGTTTGAGAAGGAGATTTGATTGAGTGTTGTGATATCAGACATCCCCTGGGCTCATTTATCACAGAGGTAGAACCTCATGAAGTCCAATTCGTATATAAATGAGATTTCTGAAATAGCAGAGATTATCCTGCTAGAGCAAGGGGAAATATAGTACTTTAATAGTGAGACTAGTGATTCATGAACTCTTAAATCCTCGGATGGTAGCCTCCCCATTTAGATGGATGTACACACTTAATGTAACAGATGAGGTTCATTCCTGCAACTCTGGATCGCTCATAGGTCTATGGTAAACAAAAATAACATGCTCAGGGGCGTCCTTCTCCAGGCATGAATGGAGCTAGCCATTCAATCAATGTACACGCACTTATCTCAGTGAAATAAAACAATTACTTAATTTTTTCCAACTATGGAGCTCTTTTCGAGAGAAAAAAACTCCGATGGAACGAGAAAATTACAAGCAAATTACCTTGTGGTAGTTTGATAATAACATATATATATGAAACGATGTAGCAAGTCCATTCGGGCACTTGGTATTAAGTCATGAGACCCCTGTCTCTGATTAGGTATTTTTTAGTTTCACTTTATATGATATTACATTTATCCCATCTTCCTCCCCCCTCAGAAAAAAAACACCATCTGTAAATTTTTTTTTTTTTACGCTATTGTTAAAGTCATCCTATTTTCAGTAGGCTCCAGGGCCATGCTTCAGTTTCAGGAGTGTTATTTTATACCATGAAAAGGAGGTAACAATTTGTACTAGATGTCAGAGTTCACATCGTTATAAAAACAGTATATACTTTCAATTCAAACAATAGTACAAATTTGGACTTACAAATGAGTTTTATCTTAGATCTGTATATATATATATATATATATATATATATATATATATATATATATATATATATAAATAAGCAGGCAGTAGCCTCTGTGCCTACGCCAGTGAAGGTTATATAGTATACCTACATCAGAGTTTATTATGAACAGCTGTAGCTGAGTCTCGTCTGAGTGCATAACACCCATTTCACCTAAAGCCAAATGGAGAATGGCATCTGAAGCTTAGAGCAAAAGAGCCAACGCTTAGGAAAAGCCTGGATATTACAGGAAGATCTATCAGAGTAAGGATATCTGCCTTCCGCATCGGCAGCGAATGCTTTGCTTATCCATCTACCAACTCGCTCTTCCTGGGCGATCTTTGGGCAATATGTAACCTGCTGAACTTGCAGCTGGAGCTACTAACTCTGAACTATATATAGATGCTAGGCAGACCGAGTGATGAAAGTATCGGGTAGACAGTTGTTAGGAAGGCGGAGACCTAGAAGGAAAATGCAAAACATATTTACTTACACTAATCCAATGGGATTCCACAGAGAAGCATGTTCGTTTCCCTTTGTCGAAGGTTCTTCTGCATCTACATAGAAGGGAAGTTATTGTATCAGAGGATATCATGTTATTATATATTTGCAAAGTGAAGCGAATAAGTATAGGTGTAACTTTGGGTCAAAATGAAATGTAGATTTTCATTGATGCAGTTATGTCGTTTCTACCTATGCAGTGAAGTATTCCACCTTTTCTTCTAAAACATTTTAAGGATAAAGTAATTTTAAGTGCAATATCAATATACGTAAAGCTGTTTATTTCAAGGAGTGACCTCTTGAGGCATACTTCCAGCTGAAGTGCAGTTACTTCAAAGAAATCAAGTTTTAACCCTTTAAGGACGGCTGCCTGGGGCTGAGCTAGTCCCATAAGGATGGATGCTGGTAGCAGTTTGTCTGACTAGAGGACGGGCACATAATGGTTAAAACTGATAATTCAAGTTTGTAATCATGTAATATGATACATAATCATAGATGCTTTATTTCTTTTGAACAGAAATATTAAATATGATGTTATATCTATATTTCCCGAAGATTTCATGAATATTGCTCTATCATTTCTTTGTTAAAACATTTTTGTTAATATTGGAACAATAATGCCTGGAGGCATCATGCGTCTTTAGTGCGGTGATGCCTGGAGGCATCATGCGTCTTTAGAGTGGTGATGCCTCCAGGCATCATGAGTCCTTAAAGGGTTAAGATGCAATGCGATCACTGCCGAGATATTTTCAATGGAAAGTGACAACCTTTATTGAGATGAAATCATGGATCTGTGGAAAACGCGGCTGTAACACGGCACTGAAATCATGGATCGATGGCAAAACTGATATGTTTATGCCTTATCATTCTTTCGTACCCTGTGTAGCTTTTATCATTGAATGTACTGTATTGTCTTCAATGACTTAGACTACCAAATGAAAAAAAACGTCATAAAAGAGATGATTTCCTGGGTGTCATCGTCACCCTCACGCACCTGGGACCTGTTTCACTAGTTTCGTGACATGTCTGTGACACCATACAGACATTGGGGTTGTCTAGTTTCGTGACAACACAAGTAGCTGCCCTTAGGTAAAGACAAAACCCAAACATAAGAATTAGACAAATCTACACGTCATGGACCTGTTTCACTAGTTTTGTGACAAAAGTGTTAGACATGTATACATGAAAAGCGGCACCAACAGTGCAAGCAAGAACGGACAAAATGAAGTCTAATGTCTAGTTCTTATAAAACCGGACACACCATCTAGACGCCATCTAGACATGTCACAAGTGAAACAGGTCCCAGGACTGGAAAAGGATATACCTACCGACTCTTCCTCATCTCAACACTTCCAGGTTGGCCGTACTCATTCTATACAGCTCAAAATGGGAAAGACGAAAGATAAAGCCCCCAAGACTATCAAGGCGACTAAAAAGAGGACGGGACATGAGGTCTGCCTTCCGTAACATCGCGGTATACGCCAATGTTCACTCCGCCAGGCCCAAGTCTGCCATCAAGCTACTCATGGCTAAATCTAGCCTTGCTCAGGTCTTTGATTATGAACATTCATTAAATGATTAAACACAATAAGAATAAAGTTCATTAAATTATGTATCCTTCTCTGACTGGCCAATGAATCAAATGAGGAGGGTAGCCATAGGATGCAGGTACTGGAGCCAGTCTAGGCTAAATCCACAACAAGCACTGGGAAGAGTCAGAACGCCTACACTACACCTCAGGTACCTCTACCGTCATCGTCCTTTCAACCCAACAGTTATCGGCTCCTCAGCAACTCGATCCAGCCTGCATTATAACAAGGAGGACAAGATTTCACGGGCCGTCGCCATCACCGGCTGTGCATGTTGTTCCTTTGTCCACCCCTGCTTCAACCCGGCATTCTCTGAGGAGGTATACTCACATAAATAGCAGACGGGAGGCGTGTCTGGTCTGGTGGGACTAGAATGCAGATTATCCTACCCCTAATAAAAAACCGCCATAGTGTTTTTTATGCCACTAGAGTAATAACAATATTGACCAATCAGAGAGCAAGATGTCAGCTACTATGAAAAAAAGTTCTGTTGGTCATTGACTCAATATTTATCTTTTAGTACCGTACCCGGTAATACAAAAGCATAGACGAGGTAGGATAAATACGAAACCGAACTCGAGTTAGACTTGTCAATGTCTATGCCACTCTGGTCAGGTCTGCTCCTCACTTCACTCGGCTACGCCTCGTGTAGTAATACGCGACCTTCCCGTCGTGGCATAAACATTGTCAAGTCTCACTCTCGTTCGGTTTCTACTAATTCTCCGCATGGGGATGGCTCGAGCCGCCACAGCCTGTCTGGACTCGGGCAACGCTCCCAAGGCCGAAGGCAACAGTGCTATTTAAAAGGCTTACAATACTATCGTAAAACTGGATGAGGTTTAATCTTGGCCACCGTATTCCACGACTGCAGTTTGGCAAAGTGACTTCATGAGGCGAAGCCGAGTGAAGTCCGTAGCCAAAACTTCAGGAGTGGAATGCGGTGGCCAAGATTAAAACGAATCAGGTTTTGATTTTATCCTACCCAAACTCCTCGATTTTGGAATATTACGTGATAATAATTCTGTATGCCACTAGTGGCATATAAAACTCCGTATGCCAGTCAGCGTGGCATACGGAAACCCAATGTTAAGCCTATGGGATTTTATATTAGGGGTAGGATAAACCTCAAGACCGGTGCCAGGTATAAAACTCAGAGATCGGCTGTTACTTGTGGCCGGGAAGCAAGTCGGTCATTTTCTTCTCACTGCAGAGCCGGCCTTGGTTACATTCATCGCTATACTTAGGCCGGCTGCAGAATATAGGCTAAGGTCACAGCCAAGGCCACTACCACCTTTCAATAGTAGGCCGGGACCATCTGACCTACAAAACCTCCCTGAGGATCAAAAGGGGCCTTGGTTCACCATACCCTCAGCCTCGCTAGGTGTGACCAGGCCACCACCTCACACCTACCAGGGTGCTGTTGAATAATCACGGATATGTCCTAGAAATGATCCTCGGACCGTCCTTGGGGAAATATCGTTGCATAAATTTTGAAATCCTACAGGCAGGACAAGTGAAGGACAGGATCAAATTGGGGTGGAGAAAAGTTGTTTCATAACAAAATCCTGAAGGTGGGATTTCTCCTCCAAATTGTCCCAACTCATCCAAACTTGTCCTCCAAGAAGGACAGCTAGAGGGCAGTCCTAGATGCAGCTTGTCCTCAGAATATAGTATTATAAGGTGATGTTTTTACTGGAATCAGCAGTATAACTTTTAAATAGATGGTCTTAATCTAATGTGAAAGGATGAGCCTCATTTTAAGGATAGATAGAACCCTGTAGAGGATCTGGGTGATCGTAGATTTATGCAACGATTCTGACTGGGTCCTTGGACATGTCCCAGACTTGTGGAGCCTCAGAATATTGCTTCACTCTATCTACCACAAGGGGTGGCTTGTCTGCAAGTCTCCTAGGAATTGTCTTGGACTTGTCCTGAGAAATTATCCGTGTCACAAGAAGGATAATTTGCAGGAGGGATTCTATTGTTCACCAAGGATCTAGTTTATGAGACGATATTTTGCAAGGATCCTCCAAGATCTCCTCCGTCCTGAGTTAGATCTTATCCTCCCGCCTGAGGAAATATCCTGGATTATTCAACAGCACCCAGGTCCCTTATACCGGGGACACACCAAGCGAGTGAGGGCAGCGATCTCTGGAATCGCCAACACAAATTGGCGTGTATGTGAGATATTATTTCATAGGAATATATTGTGCCTATAATTTAGCAACTTGGAAGCAATAATCAGGTGGAATAAGAAATAACAGCTCAAATATACACCATTTTGTGTTGGCGATTACGGAACTCGCTCCTTTTCTCGCTCGGTGTGTCCCCGGCTTTAACAAATTAACTTCGCTCAACACTTCACAACATACCCAGCCTGGGCAAGCGACATCCGTTGCAGCCCTGTCCCCCGAGGCACCTGACTCCCACCAACCAGGTCTGTGCTCGCAAGCCACGTTCACTTCCAACACACGAAATGCTCCACTCTATAGATGGGCCAAGTTCCCCATCTCAACCACCAGGCCTGCCTCCATGCCACCTCCAGGACCACTCCCGTAGGACCTGAGGAGGTGAAGGTCTCCAAGGACAGGATCCTCGACACCCCACTCACGGGATATAAAAAGCTATCCCCGACTCCCCAACATGCGTGAGGGTTATGGTGCTAAATACTCCCTCCCCTCGGTTCAAGACTCGACCCGGTTCACCCCTCTCATAAGGTCTCACACTCTCTAAGTGGTATTCTGAACAAGGTTCTCACTACACACCCCTCTCATAAGATCTCACACTCTCTAAGTGGTACTCTGTACAAGGTTCTCACTACGCACTCCTCTCATAAGGTCTCACACTCTCTAAGTGGTATTCTGTACAAGGTTCTCACTACGCACCCCTCTCATAAGATCTTACACTGTCTAAGTGGTATTCTGTACATGGTTCTCACTACGCACCCCTCTCATAAGGTCTCACACTCTCTAAGTGGTATTCTGAACAAGGTTCTCACTATGCACCCCTCTCATAAGGTCTCACAGTCTCTAAGTGGTATTCTGTACAAGGTTCTCACTACGCACCCCTCTCATAAGGTCTCACACTCTCTAAGTGGTATTCTGTACAAGGTTCTCGCTATGCACCCCTCTCATAAGGTCTCACACTCTCTAAGTGGTATTCTGTACAAGGTTCTCACTACGCACCCCTCTCATAAGGTCTCACACTCTCTAAGTGGTATTCTGAACAAGGTTCTCACTACACACCCCTCTCATAAGATCTCACACTCTCTAAGTGGTATTCTGAACGAGGTTCTCACTACGCACCCCTCTCATAAGGTCTCACACTGTCTAAGTGGTATTCTGTACAAGGTTCTCACTACACACCCCTCTCATAAGGTCTCACACTTTCTAAGTGGTATTCTGTACAAGGTTCTCACTACGCACACCTCTCATAAGATCTCACACTCTCTAAGTCGTATTCTGTACAAGATTCTCACTATGCTCCCCTCTCATAAGGTCTCACACTCTCTAAGTGGTATTCTGTACAAGGTTCTCACTACGCTCTATGGGAGAAGAATACTTAAAGAACTAGGCTTAGAGCCTTGAGAATGCACTGGCACACAGTACTCCCGCTAGGTCAAACTCAATGCCCAGATTCTAACTGCAATTCTGTGGGCTGCCCTGGCCTTGGTGGGTGCCCCCTAATCCTTGAGGGTCTCCCTTCACTCCCAGAGGTAGGGCGACGCCCCACAAGCGGCTTTCTATAGAGCCCCCAACACTGCAACATCACAGCACCTGGACCTCCGTCTTGTCACTCAGGGCCTACGTTCCGGCAAATCGTTCGAAGTTGGTCGTCCTGGCTCTCATATAAGTCTTTAGCATCTTTTTATTTTTCTGACTGACTCTGTAATTATCTCACTAAATGCCTCTGGAATTACTCCTCTATGATGAACCTCTTTCCATATTACCTTCTCGTTCACGTTAAACATTATGTATATATTTCGATATATATGGTACTTTATTTTCAAAGATTAAAGAACCGTTTCATATGAACTATTAATCGTATTTCGTATAATGGTTCTTGTTTAAAAACAAATGCTGATAATAGACTAAAACAAACTATTCTTTTTGATGAAAATAGTTTTGGTGCTGGGTCAAGGAGGCTTGGTCTGCTTATCTTGTACCATCTGATGACCCCAGGACCTCCTTTACGTGTGATAAATAGATTACACCCGACCTTGGATGTGTTAGTAGAACACCCCACCCCTTAAGAGATGCCTGGTCTGAACACCCCATACCTTGTAATTAGGTTTCCTGATTGAACAAAAGCTCTCGCACCTTTGCCTAACTTTATTCTGGAAGTCACAAATGTGCTTAGCACTAGACGAGACTCTGCTGTCAGTCTTTGTAGGAACACCGGACTGAACGATCTAATGGCACCATCTGGTGTTTCTGCCTCGTTTAAAGTTTACCTATCATAGAATAGAGAGCCAAGTTTAACCCACTGAAACGGCAGATACCCGTGGTCTGAAAAGCATTTCCGAATTCTAGTAAATACGAGCCTTGGTGATTAAGCTATTGGGGTGCGAGGTTTGCCCCATTGACTGCTAATGCATTGTTCTCTACTAAAATCGTTTCTGAATGGGCTTTCCAATAAGTTACGATGACAATTGTTGATTGTATCAAAATTGTGCATGTCAAAGATCTAGGAATGAAATATATAATCTCGAACCACACATAGTAAAAAAATTAAGCGGCAGCTTTCGGAAGTATTATTTGTGGACTGGTATTTCCCGCTCACTTGGGTCACTTTGACTCCCTGTACTCTGTGTTCATTTGTTTCCAGTTCTAATCATAAAAGAAATCACCCAATAAAAAAGACTTAGCTATCAGTACTGGCATATTGGACTGCCGTGTGCATGCTGTATTAATCATTAATCAAGTTCTACAGTAATTAAACAATGCTACAGTATCTTAGCAATTGAACCGATGGTAAACATGCAAACATGTAAATAGATTTGTTATGTGTTTAAAAAAACAAATTGATAAAAACTCTCACATTTCTGAGTGCATACTATTGAGTTACTGGTGGTACTCTACATATTTTGATCTTTTGATGATACTATTATTGATCAAAGATGTTATAAGGGAAAAATATCTGACATTGTATAAGAGGAGTGCTCTATATCACCATGAACTTTGGCATTTGCAGAGCTCATTTTAGGAAGTATATTATGAAATACAGAGTAAGGCCCGGCATCCACTTACTATGATATGGCTCCGATATAGTCTACAATGCACCTCCCGATAAAATATCAAAATCGGGTAGGAAGGTCACCTTATATTGGGAAAGTTGACCACGTTTCTGCGATTAGGCACCGAAAAAAACTTACAATGCGTGGTGGGTTTGCATGGCTAGACATATGTCTACGATTTTGCACCTTCCTGATATGTCTCCGATATCTGCTTTTTGTATCGGTGCCATATCGGTAGTTCTAAATTTCTATCGTAGCGGATGGACGCCGGGCCTTACTACTTAGTTCTTGCCTGGGCGAGATCAGAATGTTTAATCATGGTAATAGCAACTCTATAATGTAACCTCAGCTCATTGCTTTGGTATTGGGCCTCGGCCTGCCCTGTTCGTACGACTTTAACATCGACCAGATTTAGAAAAGACAACAAGAAGAAACCAACCAAACGTAAAAATAGTATGATATCATTGCTTAGATAGCGAAACCCTGGTTAATGATATTCTTGCAGTGGTTATTCTCTTGCTGACATGTTCAAAGTGAAGATCCTTGTATCTCAGTGCGAACAACCAGATGTGGTTTCCTGTTGCCGAGTGGTCTCTTACTGGAGAGCATCGCGTCATCAATAGCTCAGTGCTACCACCTGGGGTAACCTAAGAGAAGCATTACGCCGTTAACTGGATGTTTTCAGTATTCATAGTCGGGCGACTTGCCAACCTGTGTGATTTACTTATCAGACTCCAATTGCTTACAGTGTGTCTTTTTTCAAACATCTATTTCTACTCGGTTACACTCAGTCCAGGGACTAGTTCCAATGTGTGCCGAGCTGATTTTACATTTTACATTTCTTTTGAGATTTCTGGTTTCTATACGACATGATAAAGTAAATATTTACATATTTACAAATACGAATTATACAGTGGTCATGTTCTGATGGTACAAAAGAACGGATAGGTTGTCCTTGTAAACTACCTTTATAACTTTGGAGGTTGACTATATCAATGGGAAGAATCATACTACTTAATTTAGGAGTCTATAGATCTGTGTAACTGATTCTCACTCTTTCTTGAGGAGTCTATCAGATCTCACTTGAACCATCAATCTATAATTCGTCTTTTATGAATGTCCTTTGTGAATGAGGGTTTACCTTTTAATTATCTTCCCTGTATGGCTTTCACTCTACAACCTTTTTTATATTCATGTCAGATTTTATATTTAAAATAAATACAGATGTACATTGGTCTTCCATATAAAAAGGACTTGGTCATATATATGTCTAACAGAGTACATATTTCCTCGTTGTTTCGTTTTTCTTAAGGCTGGCAACTCTACATCGCATATTCTAAAGAGCACAAATTATAGAGTGCATGCAAGATACCTTCCTCTGAATCTATTAGAGACGTATAAAACAGGGGTTGAAATTCAGAGGAGGTGTGAAGCGCAGCGCCCCCTATAGGGACCCAACTCATATATGCAAATGCGGCAGGGTTCAAGGCGCCACTTTCAAACCTGCCAGCAGAGGGGAAGGAGCTCTTGAGAATGGACTGTGTGAGGCTTGTAAGCCCTAGCCTATGAGAAATGACGTTATATTAAACAACACCAAACAGCCATAAAACGTGGAGCTCTATTGAGCTCTATTGTGGTTTTGAGTACATTAGATATCACTCTATCAATATCTGAAAAGATTTTTGATAGAGCTGTAACAGTTTGTATGTAGTAGCTGTTACTAGTTAGCCTATTTTAGTATAGGAATCCGCATTCAGCTGTCATTTGAGACCATGCCAAAACGATAGGGGGCGCTGCGCTTCACACCTCCTCTGGTTGAAATTATTGGCCGCAAGAGCCCCAGACACATGGTGTTGGCCGCTACCACTCGGCATTGTGGTAGCGCCACTGGTCTCTGGTAGGCTTTATACCTTGGTTGCTGTGTCTCTCACGAGGTGACAGGGCTGTTTATAGCGAACATCTCTTCGCAATAATAGTCACTACCCAGGGGATGGGAGAAGGCATTTAATAAGCCATGCAAACGAGATAGCATGGTACTACGACATGTCACACAAGGCCTATCGTTTAATGAGTGTAAAATCCCTGTGGGGGCTGTCGTCGTGGAGGATCCTGTGAGATCCTCCATCTTCCATGAACGTTTGATAAAAAAAAATCAAAAGGTTGACACGGAGAGTTCCTACCCTTGATTACTTGCAGAAAGTCAATTAGCGGAGGATACAGCTGCAGGTGTCCTAATTGAATCAAAGAACAGTCTCATTTTGCTTTTACACTGCACGAAAACCACCAGTTTATTCATATATATATATATATATATATATATATATATATATATATATATATATATATATATATATACGCCATCGCGGAAGTACATGTATTGGCTGAATATTGACTTGTTTTCATATATATATACACCACATTATCGAATTTTAAAAATTTACAAAATCGACAAGGTAATAATTGAGCTCTCTGGCCACCGATAAAATATACACAATCGCAAGTGTCTTCAAAACATTTATCTGTTATGCTTAGATTTGTGAGATCCAAACATTCACAAGGAAAAACGACATTTGGATTAACCGGGTTATCAAATCCCGCCTCAAACGAGGCCTCGCAGGCTTCGCTTTCCAGATTCACTGATACATAGCTATTTTCAAATTCAAAGAATTTGTTATCAAAACCATCCACATTGTACAGTTTAACGAATTCATCACCAACCGATAAATTAGGATCCTTCTTAGCATTTTCCAAAGAATCCCCCTCCATTGATGCGTAATCCTGAGCAACCGTTTCAGATTCAAAAGCGAGATCAAGATTGACGTCACTACCGCAAGCCGTCTGACCTCGATTATTAATAGATTCAAAACGATAGAAAGTATCACAGGGGCGTCAGAACATTTTGAAAGTGGGGGGGCGAACTGAAAAATTGCAGACTTTTTCCTTGGTATTGAGTCTGACTTTGAGATTGACCTGTCCCATTGGATTTACCGTAAGTCATCGAAAAATCTGAGAAAAGTCAGGTCGTTACAGTTAGGTCAAGTCAGACTTTGACACTTTCCTACAGTGAAAAGTCAGGGCTTAGCCATTATTGTTAATTGCTGTCCACCCTAGTGTCGCCTCGCCTCCTCGTGGTGCAGACTGGATATGCTTGCATGCAAGCATAACAAAAGCGACCGGGGTAGGGAGTTAGCTCAGTGGTAAAGAGCACTGGACTTGGAATATCCAGGTTGTCAGACTTTGTTGATTCGGGTACACTGTAAAAGATTTCCCGTAAATTTCCCAGTATTTCCCTGGCACCCCAGTTGCCTGGGAGGGCTTAGCCATCATTGCACACTAAAAAGTCAGACTTTGATATTTTACCACGGTGAAAAGTCAGGTCTTAGCCATCATTGAATGGTTAAAGGTCAGACTTTGACATTTTCCATGGTGAAAAGTCAGGGCTTAGCCATCTTTGCATGCTAAAGAGTCAGACTTTGATATTTTTCCACAGTGAAAAGTCAGGGCTTAGCCATCATTGCATGCTAAAGAGTCAGACTTTGACACTTTTCCATGTTGAAAAGTCAGGGATTAGTCTGACTGTGATATTTTACCACGATGAAAAGTCAGGGTTTAGCCCTCATTGCACGCTAGAGAGTCAGACTTTGACATATTTCCATGGTGAAAAGTCATGACTTATCCATCATTGCATAGTAAAAGGTCAGACTTTGACATATTTCTATGGTGAAAAGTCAGGGCTTAGCCATCTTTGCATGCTAAAGAGTCAGATTTTGATATTTTATCACAATGAAAAGTCAGGGCTTAGCCATCATTGCATGCTAAAGAGTCAGACTTTGACACTTTTCCATGTTGAAAAGTCAGGGATTAGTCTGACTTTGATATTTTACCACGGTGAAAAGTCAGGGTTTAGCCCTCATTGCACGCTCAAGAGTCAGACTTTGACATATTTCCATGGTGAAAAGTCATGACTTATCCATCATTGAATAGTAAAAGGTCTGACTTTAACACTTTTCCATGATGAAAAGTCAGGGATTAGTCTGACTTTGATATTTTACCACGGTGAAAAGTCAGGGTTTAGCCCTCATTGCACGCTCAAGAGTCAGACTTTGACATATTTCCATGGTGAAAAGTCATGACTTATCCATCATTGCATAGTAAAAGGTCAGACTTTGACACTTTTCCATGGGGAAAAGTCAGGGCTTAGCCATCTTTGCATGCTAAAGAGTCAGATTTTGATATTTTACCACAGTGAAAAGTCAGGGTTTAGCCATCATTGTACGCTAAAGAGTCATACTTTGACACTTTTCCATGGTAAAAAATCACGACAGTTTTTACACTTGATTGAGTTAAATTTGAAGGTGCTGACTTTTTTGGGGCTGGCAAAGAAGTGGGGGGGCGGCTGCCCCCCCTGCCCCCCCTATTCTGACGCCACTGTATCAATATCGTCAGCTTTGCGGTTGCTCGTCGCTAAGCATCATTTTTGACCCTGTTTCTTAGCTTAGTTTTATTTTCATTTTTGTGAGATTTAACTTGATTCCAGTGAGACAGTGTAAGTAGAAACTATCTCTAAACGGGCATAATTATACATTGCCGATGAGGCATAGAAAAGTGAAAATTGGTGAAATGCCTATGGCATAATATAAAAAGTCTTTCAATACGTAGTATTTGTTTAAAGGTGTGGGTGGGTGGGTTTAAAGCTGTTGGAAGATTTCTGGAGACTGATGACACGCCGTCTGTAGAAGTTGTGAGGTCACGACAGTGGGCGCCCTCTCGCGTCGTTGGCGTTTAGCGTTGTCGACTACGCCATCTGTTGTGATAGTTGTAAACTGTGGATATAAAAAGGGGGCGTGGCCCGAAATGTCTGTCCAGTAATTATAAACAATTCTCAATTGTCCTCAATTATAGTCAAATAATTCAAGGATCTTTTAAGAAAAAGAAAAATGTATGATGCCCTGTTTAGAAAAGGAGAGGAAATGTAAGTGGCAATCTCCTCTACAGTTCCCAATCAAGGTTTGAGTCATTTATCAATTAAAGCAGTGGAAATATTATGAACTCGAATATTTATAGATACACTTTTTTCAAAGCAGTTTTCTTTTCTTTTTGTAGTTCAAAGTACATCAAGTATTCCTAGGCATCGGGTAGGTACATGTTCTCAAGGGACTCGTATACTTTCCACTAAAGGAGTTTGTAATATCTGCGTATTTTGTTTTTGTTTTGTTTTAAGGTTGAGGTTTGTACTAGAAAGATAGCCATCAGTAATGCATTGTTACTTCAGGGATGTGCTTTTTTTATATAAGAAGGATCAAATAATTGATCTTAGCGTAGTCTATGTTGCATTCTTGTTACCCAAAGTGATCCGTCGTTATAAAGGTTAGTCTTACAAGACGATCAGGGAAATATCTTTATTTCAATTTTGTTGAAAGATCACAAGTTTTACTTGTTTTAGGTGCCTTGCTATGTGGGTTCGGTTCTTCGTAACAAAACATCTTGCATGAAGAAGGGCGAAAATGGTAAATAATGAAAACTGCAAAATATATCATGGAATTCTGAAGGTCACATTTAACAAAGAGACCGACACTCCGATCATAGTCACTATCGCCTGGGGTTAGTCCTATGGGCCTCGCAACCATATTGGGGACTGAAAACTAGTTATTTTTGACTTGCTATACAAAAGTTCTCATAACTTAGGCTGTAAAAGAGATACATATTTACAAAGGGTATCATACTAAACAAGAGATTATGGGTTTTATTGTCATACTTTTTTTTGATTCATTGAGGTGATTTATCTGTTTTCATCTTTGACATATTTTCTCTGAAATCATGCTAAAAGTTAGGCAAAATGTTTGACTTCTAGAATATGAGTGAAGATTCCATAGATTTCAATATGGAAGTAAAATGAAAGCCTAGGTTGATCAAGTAGAAATTTCTTTGAGGATCATTGTGATACCTCATCTTTTATTGTACTCATAGTAGAAGTCAAAATGGACTGTTTTGTTACCAAAATAGAAAAGTAGCAAAAAGCTCCTTTTTGTGATATGTGCCATATGTTAAAGCATTGTCATGGTAGGCAGAAAATGGAGAAGTCAGGCTTTGTTGGAAATGATGCAATATTTGTATATTATAATTTCAGACAATGTTTTTCCTTTAGTTATTGATTACAAATAAATGCTCACTTAAACTAATTAGATAAGCAGCACAAGTCAGTCTATAAGAATTTTTAGGGAAACTCTATTTGAAATCGGATCCCACCCTAGTCCCTAATATGCCTTCCTGACCTATAATTGTAATCGTTCAGCCAATATCGTTCCTAGTTTTAAGAACACCTCCCTAGCCTCGCCCTTTGGTTGGAGAGAAGATCTTCTAAACAGGGCACCATACATTTTTATTTTTCTTAAAACGAGTTGTGATTTGTAGTGACTCTTTCATGTTACTTGATATGAAAGCATCAATTCAAATCACAACCAAATGTTACACTAGTGTTGCAATACCTCCTGCTTTCTTTTCTATTTTTTCCCCTTTTCTCTTCCCACCTTTCTTCCCCTTTCTAATTTGCCTGCTTGTTTGGTTATTGGTCACCCCTTCTCAACTTTAATTGCATACGTACAAGCGTGACTCGACCTTCTAGTTATAAATAATCTTCCACTCCCATATTCATAGAATCCGTCTCAGTCATTATGTGTAATAATATCGTAAGTGGACACTAAGAATAGTTGATAATTTACTACAGTACTCAGTTGATCCCAAAATTTGAATTTACGCTGTACATAAAGTGGTGTTTACAAGGGAAGTATTGAGCGTTTATCTCGATCCCCGGAGGTTCTTTTATAGTGTTGATGATCGTTAATAGTGAGCGATAGTCGAATTATCATACCTGCGCATGTATGGCACTGCTATGTCCAAATTGGTCTAAGACCATCAGCGATCCCTTTAGCGCAACAGGTTTATGACGCACCTCATAATTGACGGTCACCAAGTCCGTGGTATTTTTAGTAGACTGTCAGTTTAACGTATAAATTCCCAATAGGCCTTTTTCCACTGGTTGGTGTCGCACCTTATCTGCTTAGTTACGCCGTATCTGAAGCCAAACATAGCCTTGGCAACGTATACTTTAGCATTGGATCACTGAGTGTATCAGCGTAATACATTTATAATACCCATGCACATTATTTCCAGAGAAAAAACAGTGATTGCATCGTATTCTATGGTATCCCAGCTCCAATTTGATGTGTCATACATGCATATCACCTCAATGATAATTTAACTTAAGTTAACAAAGGGACACCAAAACTGGATACACACTAATACATTGGCAAGCCGAGCCATAATATATGCTTATCTTTTTCCAAGTTAAAACCAAGATGATTATCAACTATAAAGTTTAGACAGCTCAGACTCGTTGATACAATACCCAAGTTTGCACCAACAATTTAATCTGTCCAAAAACAACACTCCTGTAATCAAACCCACCGTTCACACTTTAGGTCTGATTGCTCTGTGTCTCTATATGAATACCGCCGGACTCGCGGTGTTTGTCCGAGCGGCCGCGTAACTAGACTGGATAGTTTTCTGGAAGCACGCTAGAAGTGTATATATATGTGGCCATATGTGGATATCACTACGCCAAACTCCAGTCATCGCATACGGGAGCCCAGATTAAAACAAATAAGGTTTTGATTTTATCCTACCCCCTGTGAACGATATTTTTATGTGAGGATGATAACAAAAAAACATGATAAAAACTAAAAAGTCCTCCATATAACTCTCCTTGCTGCTCTGAAGGCGCTTGGAACTACTTTCAGCTGCTGATCTCTGATTGGTTCATTTTTTGTACGCTCCTAGGAGCTATTTTTTATCCGTATGCAACATACGGGTGCATACGGAAAGTCAATGTTAAGCCTATGGGATTTTATATTAGGGGTAGGATAAAACCTGTAAGATTTGGTATCATCATAATTTGCTGTGCGTGCCAACGTCCGTCCATGTTCGGTGTGTTCCAAGTGGTGGTCAGTGTACTGAGTGCTTTTGGTGAGACCCAGTGGCTTCCGCTGTACTGATGCTGAACCGCTGGTCAGACCCCCTGAAAACAATATAATTAGTGTGCGACCACGCAATGTGAACTCAACACATGCTGGCGGACCTTTAACCCCCTACTGGGACATGTGGTTCTTGAGAATGTTTATGACCAATCAAACATGCAATTTAACACGAAGAAAACCTGTGTTAGGGTTTTTCTTTGCCAAAAAACATAATGAGTGATTTTAGGATGAGGCGCTTTAATACAATAAGTGAATGGATTCATTCGTTAATTCGTGGGTTCTGGAATATACAAGTTATTATATCTTGCCTTTGTGTACCGAGTTAATGACGGTTGTATCTCAGTGAATCTAGGCCAGAGAAGGAGGATTGTTCGGTACAGTGGTCTGACGTGGGATAAATGGCTACTAAATACTTGCCTGTAGGTGTGATGGATAATTCTTGTTCTTACTAGCCCAGGAATCATTCGACGGCATTATGGGACAATTATCGAGGACAGCCTTCTCTCTCCTGATTCTTTATCTTGCTTTTATTGATGTGATTGCTTGCCGATATGCTGCCAGAAATAGATGCATAAAATAGTTTCCTATGTATCTTTTATTCAATGATGTGCATAATTCAGCATTTAATGTCCATTCTCTACCAGTCTTTCGACATACATATTGGGCTCTGCATGTTAACTGACGTGCCCCTGTCACAAGGACTATGCCTCTGTGAAGGGAGGGATATTTTGAGGCAGATAACAACTGTCTAGACTGCCATCAATAAGGGTGTGTCTAGCATCTGACGCATCCTTCGTTTTCAAACTGAGTGATCTGCCAGATATAAACCTCTTGATGGGGAAGTATCGCTTTTCTATGGACAACCTTTCCCTCTGTCTGGTTATATAATTAGTAGAAACCGAACGAGAGTTAGACTTGACAATGTTTATGCCACGACAGGAAGGTCGCGTATTACTACACGAGGCGTAGCCGAGTGTAGTGAGGAGCAGACCTGACCAGAGTGGCATAGACATTGACAAGTCTAACTCTCGTTCGGTTTCGTATTTATCCTACCTCGTCTATGCTTTTGTATTACTAAAAGGTAAATATTGAGTCAATGCCCAACAGAACTTTTTTTTCATAGTAGCTTACATCCTGCTCTCTGATTGGTCAATATTGTTATTACTCTAGTGGCATAAAAAATACTTTATGTCACGGCCTGCCACATAAAATTTCCCTATGTTAAGTCTATGGCGGCTTTTTATTAGGGGTAGGATAAAACATGAGAGTGCCCTTATTACTGATCGGTTGAGTGAAACACGCCGAGTACGGAAATCAGGGACCCGTTCAGTAATCTAGGATCGTAAATAAAGACCATTTCCTGTAACTCACACAAGGGTAATTGTTCCATCATATTTATGTTTGTTAGCCAAGACAGTATTACTGAGCGGAAAAAGCAAATATTTCATATATGCCACTGCATAAATGCGTGTGTAAAGTATATTGACCTGTTTTATATATATGTCCATATTTGGCATATATATGTTTTCCCTTGAATATGAATGCGCCTTATACATGATATATACGTTTGGTGTATATGTATATAGATACAAATATTAAAAGGTGAGAGTTGCTCGCTGCTTCGCGGTGACTAGAATGTTCAGTAGGCTCAGTCTACCTGGAGTGAGGTTGCCTTGATAGTTGGTGTATGCATGAGAGCAGTTCTCCTCCATGAGTGCCTAAAAAACTGACATTTGTGAAACGAGCTCACACAGGGAGAGCACACTGAGGGAAGATGCCAGGACTTAATCGGACTGAACAATCAGTAAGGAGGATTGTTGTGTTAGCAGTTTGGACAATGTTACAGTGCAATTTGATATAAGGAATGATGAAACGATAAACCGATGTGAGTCGTGCTAAGTAACGTTGGACTATTGGTATGATGTCAGTAATAGGAACATTGAAAGGAGAAAACAACAAGAACTGTGGTTTTTTAGGGAAACTAGTTAACCTAATTTGGATGGGTCCTCGTCCCGCGTTACTTTCGCTAACACTACCGCATGAGCTCGTACCCATCCCAATTAGGTTAACAAGTTTCACTTGTACTATACACCTCTAAATATTCGTAAATATTCAATAACTTACCAAAATAAGGCGATGTTGAAGCGAAAATCAAACTAGACTGGTAGTGCGGAAGTTGTTTTTTTGGTACGCACAACGCGCATGCGTCATGATAACTCTTCACGCACAGGTACTTAGCGCAACGCATAGCAGAACATCAGCTAGAAGACTACTTGACCTCATTTGCGGGCCGGATTTATCAAAGCGTGCCGGTATGCCGGCATACCGGCACACAACACTGGTTCGCCTAAAGTACCAATTCCACAGCAGAGGTTGGTATTTGGAGTATTTCAAGGCACAGGTGTATAGTACAATATGTCAAAGGCTTAATAAAGGAAGTGGTTAGTATTTTGTATTGATTGGAATTGCTGCATTGTCAATTCTTCAATGCTTTGTGTGGATTATGTCTGTCAAAATATCCTCCACGACAGTCCTAGCAGCCTCCAAAGGTTTATGAACACTGGGATTCGCCTCAAGTAAATGGGTCTTCCACTACAGACCTCAGCGAATCTTAACTCACCTTAAGTCGACAGCTTCTGTGGTCGCAAGTCAACAAGCTTGGTTGGGGAGTTCTCACATAGGCCGCTGACTTGACTCCTGATCCATCAGGAAGCCAGAAGACTTGCGCTGTGTCAAGTTCCACACTGCCAATGAGGTAATGAAGCCTGTAGACTTAAGGCGACTTACGTTTGATGTTCACGTCAACCTAAGTTCTGGTAGGTTGAGTTAAGACAGGGTAAAATTCATTCCCGTTGACTTGCGGTCCGCATTTGGTATATATATATATAAGATCTGATGGGATGGCAGACAGGTCTTCATTCCACTTCAAGCAGCTGAACCATACACATCGTGACTTTGACATACTTCGGCATACCTACAAGATGCCTCCTCATTCACACACACCCAGTAGGGCTACTACTGCTGCTGACATGCCAGCTGACATGCCTGCACAACCAGGTGCAATCTCCAGGCAGCAGATACTGACCCTACACCCTGATGCCTATTCCCCTATCACCATCACCACAGTGTAGACCGAACCTTCTGCAAATTCAGTGAGGAACAGAAGGAGGATATTATCTTATTCCTTCGACATAATCCCGAACCGTATGTTAAGTGGTTGGCTGCATTCTAAAAACACTGAACACAAGGACTGGCTTTGGGAAAAGCAGGCAAAAAAGATGGGCTGCTCCACTGGGGAGGTCAGGACTTGGTACCTTAGCATGTGTGTACGACTCAACAAAATCTGCCATTTTCCATAAATCTGGATCAGAGGTATTGACAAATTGATCTGGAATTGGTTTCAGTTCCTGTTGCCCCACTTGGCCGACATGAAGTGGACAAGACTCTGAAGGAAGAGAAACATTGCTGCCAGGTCCACCACACTGACTACTGTATCTACACCTACTACAACCTCTACCACCTGCACAGCCTCCTCTGCAGCCAACTATACTGCTGCCTCTGCTCCAATGTTGGTGGTTAAGAATATTGATTCAGTGATAACAGTGATTCAGTAGAACTATTTGGTTCAGAGGTAAATTGGATTGGAACTACATTCTGAGAAAACTACACATGTATATTTTTCTGCCAAATGTTATGAACTGCCAAACTATGCTATTGAAACTATACATGTCTTTGTTGCCTTGTTGCCTTGTGAAACCGCTTATATTTAAATTTGTGTCTTGTTTTTACACACATTGTTCATGATGAATCTTTATCGTTCATGCTAATAAATTTCTATACTTAAGTCCACTCTCATCATTTTCCATCATAGATGTTAGCATATAGATGAAACATTACCACAACTGTAAAAGTAGTACCTGGATACTTATCTCACTAGAAAATCGAATTGAATTAACTAAAACTGGAATAATGTAAGTAACATATAATGCCAGTAACATCTAGGTAAATTAAGGGGTAGAAACTGTAACATCAAGTAGTTAAACTTTATTTAAAAACAGTGGTCTATATACAGAGAAAGTCAAAGGAAGTACCCCAACACTATTGTCAATAGAAAGCATTGACACAAGAGCACACTACCAAAAAGGCGGGATTGATGTAAATCTTGGATAAAACAGCACAAACATGAAGAAAATTGTTGACATTCATCGCCTTGTAAAGTCTCAAAGCCTACTTGCGTAAGGAGTAGACCTTAAGAAGAGAGAGAAGAACTCAAACACAGAGGTACTATGTACTACTATGAGTCAAGAACTTAACTAACTGTTCATTGACAAGAAGGGATCCTTGTTTTATACCCTTAGAAGGGGGTTGACATGACAGGTTTGGCATCTGAGCTCTGCGCTCTCATTGGCTGTTGTACCAACAGCCAATAGGGGAAGACCAAATCTGTTCCGGTTGAGCGCCCGTTCCGGTCTGTCGCACATGTCAGGAGGCCGCTCATGACACTGAACAACTCCAAGTGTCATTGG
Organism: Alentia gelatinosa; assembly: GCA_950022655.1. Lineage (NCBI taxonomy): Eukaryota > Metazoa > Annelida > Polychaeta > Phyllodocida > Polynoidae > Alentia > Alentia gelatinosa. The sequence goes on along the minus strand of OX465587.1, from coordinate 55,806,634 downwards.
TAGAGCGACCCGCCCTCATGTGGGCAGACTGGGAACTAGAGCTGAGCGATAATAGGGGTATTATGTGCCATTCAAAGCATGGCAGCAGAACTGTAAACATCAGGGAGGAGGTTACTAACCAAAATGGTGACTGTTCCAATTCAGTCAAATTGTTCCTCAATAATTAGGGGTAATTTAGATGATTACTTTCTTCTCATAGAAACCAATATTACATGGCCACGATAGGGATGTATAGACCAGAACTTTACAGCCTGTCACGTAATACACCAAAGGTTGTGGAAGATATCAAAAGCACTGGAAACATAGTATCAGTGTGTACTATACACCTATCCCCCAAAAATACTCCAAATACCAACCTCTGCTGTACAAGTCATAATTGAGCCGTACCACCATACTGTGCCAGTATGGTGCCTTACCACCACACTCTGAACACTCAATCTGATATGCGAGTATGTTTATTATTGGAAATACCAAAACTAATTATAAACAATATTAGGTATCTGGAGAAAAAAATCATATAGGGAATTTATCAATAGTATTATGACACTATTATTCACAAAGAAAATCATTTTCTAACACTTCATATTTTATTTACAAAACATGGCAACGGACATTGCGATAGTTGTTACTTTCCGTAAATTTGCGCATGAGCTCTGCAAGCTCATGTGCTAATTTTACAGAAAGTAACGTGGGACAACAAGCCATCCCAAAGGTTAACTAGTTTCCCTAATAAGTTGTAAATACTCTTTTCCTTTAGCAAGGCCCTTGACCCCAGCGGCTTCATCACACCATTCCAGAAATCTTCACCACAGAGGAAGAAGTACCACACATCTGTGCTGCCTTCATTAGCGAGGAGATGATAGGAAGGTGGCAAGCCTACAATCCACTTCTGCCTACTGTTAAAGTCATTTCAGGTATTTGCTCAACCCGCGAAACCCGCTTGTATCCAGGCAGTGTGCCTTTTTCTGTGGTGCCTCGCTCAGCGAACTGCCTGTTCTGCTGCCTATTTTAGGGCGAGTCGAGAAAACCATAAAATGGTTTTAAAGTTCCACATCGACTTACAATTTGCTCAAAATTCACTACCAGGACTGTCGGGGTGATGGTGTAAACCTAGCATAACCCTAACCCTATCCCTAATCCTAGCCTAACCCTGCCTTAACCTAACCATTACTCTAACCAAAACTCTAACCCCAACCGACGGACCGGCCGACCTGATTGCCGGGCCCTGTATCAAATTCACCGGTATCGAGATTGCAGTTTATTAAATTCACCGTTTCAGTCTCCATAACTAAATATTTCATCATGTCCATGTTCTCAATCTTACATCAACAACGATGTTCTTAGTCCCAGTGTTTGAACCAAACCTTGTAATGGATATTCTATATTAATTACGTTACGTCTCCTTATTTTATGACCTGCATGAGAACTGGTTTGTTTTCAATACTATGTATAATATCTCTATTAATAATCTTCAGATATCAGGCGTTACGAAATTGTGCAATAATGGAAAATATCACTTAGGGTCAAATCTATATCAATGATTAAGATGAGGACTCAACCAAATGTTGAAGTATAAGGTGGCGCCACTGGTGATCTCATGAAACTGTAAATTTTCAGTCAAAATTGGATCATTGTAATTCATTACCTTGCCAAACTTTTTCTAGGTAATTAAGTATTTAAAAGTGCAGTATTGCACATTTACTAAAATCTTTGAATGTTCGAAGAAACTTAAATGTGTTTAACTATTACAAAATAAACCTTTTTGAATTTCTTTATATTCCATTGTAATATCATCACTATGTTGACAGAACAGCATGGTGACAGACATATTTTGAATTAGCAGTATATTCTACAACACTTGGAGACTATCATATTCACTTTCCGCGAATTTGACAGGGTTTCCAACTTTCAAAGTAAATTGTCCGGTATACCTTGCAGTATGCAGTGTGGTAAAGGTAGACACATTTGAGAAATAGAAACCCTTAGTAAAGGTAGCATGTAGAACAAGTGGAAACGGACTGAAAGAGTAACCTTTGAAGACAACAATATTGATTTCGAAACTATAGCCTAGCGAGGATAAACTTTATATATCTGTAATATTTTGGAATTTGGGCTAGGGCTGCCGTTTAAAATAATTTCTAAACAACAATTAAATCAAACCAGAGCTAACTCGTGAGATTGAACGACGTTATGACTTCTCAGACTTCTCAGCCTGAAATGCAATGACTGTGAGTTTCAAGGGAAGTGTTAAAAATTGGTTGGGCACAGGATTAACAAATCACGATGTGTTAATTGAATTTCAAAAAATTCGGATGAACGTATCTAAACAAGCCCAAAATATGAGAGGCTTCCACTGGATAAGAAATATAACGAACTAAATGCTGATACAGTATGATAGAATAAGTTTAACGTTGTAAGTTCAGAAATGCAAGATGGTAAAACTGTATTTTTATGCCTTCCATGAAAGCTCACATGTTTGGAGATGATTGAAATGCTAAAAAGGAGTAGGATTCAATGATAATATTTTTTTTTTTTAACCCAGAAAACAATACAATCTGAAAAATTGTAGATGGACCATGTACACGGATGTGTAAAGAGAAATATTAAATCAGGTCGATAAAAAGAGTGTGTCTCATTTGAAAAAAAGGATAGCCATCAGAAAAGAGGATATATATTGCTTTGTCATCAACTTTTAAAGTGAGTATGCGGCGATGAGGTATTTCCCGTTCGCTTATATCAAAAAAGCAGTTCCCATTCATAACTTTTATAGGTGTGGAGTAAAGGTGAAGTCAGGATTATGAACCAACTGGAGATTTGTTGCATCAATATATAAGATCAGTGGTAGTAAATCCAGGAGTCTGCGAAATATGGACTTATTGAAACCAGGCAATGGTGCTGTACTTACTGATTCCAATATGAGAACAGTCTGTCACTGACAGGATAAATCTCGGTTAAGCACGGTTGAGAAAGATCTTAAAGGCACCAATAAAACAGACACAGTCAGGAGTGACAATGAATTTATTAAAAGTCTTCTTTTATATTTTATGATAAAGAGATGGATATTTTGCAAAGGCTCTACTGGACCTTTACAAAACCTGATATATTGCACTCATAATATGTTTGATATCGTGAATGGTTTTTTTTTCCTTTGCAGACAATTGATAATTTGGATGAACTTGTGGAGCCTGTAGTCATGCTGCCCAACTATGCCAATAGGAATGGCAATAATGAATATAGTCCAAGCTATGACAAAGCTATAGTGCAAATATCTAAAGGACTTTGATGATTTCGAATCGTGTATGCTTTACTGTGTGAAAAATGTATATATGTCATCTATACACCACCGCGTTAACACAGGTATATAATGTGTTTATTACCTACTATATCTAAAAAACTACGATTCTGGTAAGATCCGCCTGGAGATTCTCCTGCACATAGAGACATAGTGAACTAAACTTATGCTTTGAGACTGAGCGGCCGCGAGGGTGAGAATCTTGTGGAGGGAAAAACTAAAACCTGTTCTTCTTTTTTGTAGATCTATTGGCAGAAGTATCTTTTCTCTTATGATTTATTTCGGGCCATGCCGAAAGCAAAGTTTAGTAATGTCGTTTTCTTTATCTGCCAGTCTCAGGAGAAAGCAATGAGATCACTACGCTGGTTGCCGGCAAAATACCTGTGTCATATGAAATGATAACCGCAAATTTCCGATTGTTCCCCTTTCACCCGCTAGGGGGCACCACGGCAGTTAGGAATTTAGACTGTAGTACGTCCCGCTGTCGCCAGGGCCAGGGCGCTCAGGCTCTCAGACTGGAAAGCAGGGTTCGGTTCTAGATGGACTATTAGGAATTGTTAGATGAGAGGCAGGGCGCACAGAGGTGGTAGCGAAGTACAAATCGACGAAGTCGCTAGTATATGTATACATCTATGTTGTGCGCCAGGGTATAAGACAAGGTATAAGACAGCACATCGCTTCGACAATCGGCATCGCAATAGTTGTCATAATACAATAAATATACACAGATGAATACATAGAATCCTAATAAAATATGTAAATACATTGAGATATCAAAGAAAAAAAAGTAAATAGGATTTTCACTCACCTTAACAAGCACTATAATGGAATGCATCATAACATGAGGACATTAGGCCATGAACGGTCAGAGCCCTGGCCTACTACAAAGCCTTGTCCTTGCCTGGAAGCCTGGCCTAGTTAGACTATTGGCCAGGTAACGGGTTCCATTTTTATGGTGCATTATTGGTAACGCCTCCTGGTTCCCCGGTCATCAGCTAGAGGGCTCGGCGGAACTAGGTGTTTTATAACTCATTTTACCTGAAGGGTATGAGATTATGGAATAATTTGAAACCAAATTATACACTTATACCTGCATACAAGAATTTGAAATCATTGATTAACAAAGACTTCCCAAACTGTTTGCATAACCAATTAATGTAATCATATTACCAAGAAGACTAACCACTTTGTAAAATGGGACTGCAATTAGTGACATTTAGTTCTCCTGTATGCAGTGGTCAAGTTGATAGTGTAAAACAATATTTGTTTGCAGTGGTCAAGTTGATAGTGTAAATCAATATTTGTTCTGTTTATGTATCTCTTGTGTTGAAGCCTTTTCATACATGTTATGTTACTGATAGAAAATGTACTTTAGATACCAGTATTACAACACTGTGTAGGCTTAGATCTAGATACCTGTATTACCACATTTTTCTTGAGCAGCAAGCTCCACTTTTATTGTTATGCAATCATCATATCCATTAACTCATCTCATCACTCACTTCGATCACTGGAACTAAGAGACCTTGTATTGTATCACATGTTAGTTATTATATGTACACTATTATGTAAACAGATTGTATCACTCGAGAGGGCCCGAACGGAAGACCAGCTCTAAGCTGAGCTCGGAGATTTGTATACAAATTTTAACCCTAATAAAATCCATTTAAAAAAAAAAAAATGACAAGCGGATACCAGCCAAACCACTAGGCTGGTTCCCGGGGTATCCGCTAGTCACAGGCGGGCACCAGCCAAAGTTTAAGGTCGTGCCTGTGGAACCCGTTACCTGCCCCTTATTTCAACCGGAAACTTATTATACAGGAATCCTGTTTCTATATATTGCTACCAAACGTCCGTGTATTCTGGTCTACGTGGAAAACTACCACATGACATTAACGTCGGCCTAGCTTAGGTATGTTGCCGCTCTCCAATTTTTAAAAGATCTTCCATTATACGCACGCTAACCCAATAGAAGAGACAGAAGAATGGAAAGGTAATTAAAATACTTTCGCCCATGTGCAGTTACATAACTATTTGAATACCCCATGTTAAATACCTCGAATTCTAACATTATTCATTGTGGTCTACGAATTGTTGACGACATATGGCCTAACTTGGTTAAGCGGGAGCGCGAGTGAACTTGTTGTTCTTGATTGATTTCACATGTTTAAACTATTCAAACTGAACCACGTTGAAGCCCCGCGTTATCTACCTTAATATTTGGTCATTTCGCATTCTTCCCCCTTACGAGGAAGTCGTAAAATCCGGAAGTACAACTCGCATGTTGTGGCCACTGCGCATGCGCTACAATATGTTAATCAACTCTCCACTTGCCTAACACATGTTTGGCCACTATTTGGTTAGCTTGCATGACTTGTTGACATTCTACTTTCGCCCTCCCCGTGTAGTACACTATATTTACTGCACATGGGTGCAGTGCAAAATTATACTGCATGCCCCTGAACATGAGGTAACCCGTAGAAGTATCTGCACGGGTGCATAATAAAATAATCTACAACACTAAATCTTGCAATACTAAAGAACTCTATATCTGAACATTATTTATTCATGGTTTACCATCGAACCCAAAGCATTATTTGGAAACAACGATATAGTAAGATTTAGTTACACATTTTTTCTAAATAGATGATGATTGAAAGATGGAATTTCCATCAAATTGATATGGTTCTCATCTGTATGATTTTGCACTGGGCTAGTAAGACAAGGTACATTTAGCTTCAAAATTGACCTTCTGAGTACAAATTTACTAGCTGCTTCATTTCCTACTTGGAATATATTTGCACCTTCCTGACAAAAGGGATGGACGATCAAAAAGATATGTTTCAAATTGCCGTCTTCATAAACCTTCGAGCAGGCTTAAAAACAAATGCGGGTAGGTATCACACTGTCCCCTGTGTAATCACTTGTGCTGCCATCTGGTTTCATGAAATGTAGCAGTTTCCCATAGACTCCCATAGATAAGCACTTACCTTCTTCAGACGGCTTTCCCATAGAAATTAGCATGGTGACATAGTATTTTTTAGCATTTCCCATTTGCACATGTTCCCAACTATCATAATCCAGAATTATTTGAAGATACCAATAGAACATCCCTGTCATTTAGCAACAAAGTCAAAATATTGCAGTTTCACATAGACACCAATAGTTAAGCACTTTCATTTTCAGATGGCCCTCCCATAGCTGGATTCATGAAATACAACAAATACCTTCATAGTATTGAGATTTAAAGACAAATGAGGGTAATTGGGTGATTTCTAAATTTTATGGAGTTTTGCAAATAACTCAGGATAATATAAGTTCCATATATCAGCAAATAAAAAATGCAAAAATGTCACCATGCTAACTTCTATGGGAGGGCTAATGTTTATTGCAGCTATTCGGTTGGCGGCTGGAAACAGCGCAATGTCGAAACTTGATGTTGATGCTGTGTGGGAAATGGCTCTGCATATTGCAGGGATGGCCTATCGGCATATGACAGAGCATGTTGTCACACCGATTTGATGAATCTGCCACGTTCCCCTGTCAGCACCTACCTACCATGAATTATGAATAAGGTGTTATTGTTGAGGATTCTTTCTCCCAAAGGTTACAGTAAAAACATACCAGCTTCATAGCGCAAACACAACCACGACCCAATCCATTTTGCTCTTAACGCCATTGCTGGATGGGCCTTTCACGGTTACCGACCAACTATGTCAAATATATATCTATATAGATGTATATCTATATAGTTCCTTGCTTATCTATTAACTGACAAGTGAATAGGTTATATACTCATCTGACCCGTGATGTATATCGTGTAAAGAGGAAGGAATCTGCTCCATAATCCTTTGTCCGGAGTCTGCCTTGTAATATTGATAGCAAAAACTAATATAATTTGCACAGGCATGGCATCGTGTGGCTAGGGTAGGAATACAGCCGCTTTATATAAATAAATAATCATTAATGCGAATTGCCCGGTTCAATTCGCAAAATATTGGAAAGGTAGCCATGTGTGCACGTCCTATGGGACTGTATGTGGTAAAACCAACTATTTAGCAGCCGGATGGTCGGGCTCACATTCCTTTCCCATAGTAAAACCAGCAGCAGCTATTATACGTTCAACTAGAATATTAAGGAGAAAAGATTCTCTTGAATTACCAACAATGATACTCAAAGAGATCCAAATAAGAATTAAATAGTCAAATGTTATATAAAAATCTCATGTGGTTAAACATCAAGGAAAGGCAAAAACAATGAATGTGTCCTTGTCTTTGTCATGTATTGTGAATTGTGACTGTATTGTCCTACATGTTTCAATGTGGCTACTGTATGGAAGAACGCCTCCTGGGGAATACTTTATGTCGTTACTATATGTTTTATTGAATAAAAAAAACAAAAAAACAAAAACGTTTCACCTTTTCTTGGCTCTATCATATAAACGAACGAGAACTCAGAACTTCTTTCATGTGAGTATAATCTACCATTCCCATAAGGCGACCCCCCCCCCCCTTGTCTTTTTGAGATTCAATGCAATTCTCTTGTCTCAGATGCAGATTTCATTTTCTTGGCCATGGCAGTGTTGATCGTGAGTTTTTGTTTGGATACAGGATTCCTCAATTAAATAGAGTCTGTGTGAGAATTGCCCGAGGGAGAGCGCGTGAAAGACAAGCACTCCGAGAGGTAGACGTTCCCTTGGGAAGCGCATAAGCAACAAAACCTAATGGAGGCATCTTAATGGTTTCTTTTAAACAATCTAACCGCCGATTTTATTTCATTGCCTTCATCCCACCAGGTATCAAGTCCTGAATAATTTTCTCTGTGAGTATGTTGGAAATTCATTGAAGAGTGTATATCTTCCTAAATAAGGAGAAACATTATGCCGCGAAAGCTCTGCAGTATAATATCTATGTACGGGCCTACGATTCTAAGAAAGAACAGTGGTTGCCTATGGCTTTAGTAAGAGGAGCTCAATGCACAATCTAGCGCCTCCTCACCCCACCTTGGGTCAAACACACGGTACACGGTCATCTCGGCCCCAACGGCATCTCGGACCCCTTTTTGTGCGGTCATCTCGGCCCCTTCGCGGCCGCGTTTCGCACTCCTGCTTTATCGGGTTAAGGATAGGCTTAATGTCAGGGAAAGGGTTAGGGTTAGGGTTAGGGATAGGGTTAGGGTTAGCGTTAAGGTTTGGGATAGGGTTAGGGGTAGAGATATGGTTAGGGTAAGGGATAGGGATAGGGTTAAAGATAGGGATAGGGTTGGGGTTGGGTTAGGGATAGGGAAAGGGTTAGGGTTAGGTTTAGGCTTAAGGTTTGGGATAGGGTTATCACACATGTTTTGTAAGATATGCTTTTGTTTTGTAAGATTCTTTTTTGTGGAAAATAGATAAATAATATAATACAGCAAAGCTGGGAATCCGTATTTAGGGTAAGTAATCACATTGGCAGACATTCACCGTTTTCGCGCATAAAAAGGCGTGAAAGCTGTGAAAGCGGGGTCCGAGGTGCCGATGGGTCCGAGGTGCTAAAGGGGCCGAGACATCCGGGAACCAAACACACACACCAACACCCCACTTCCGCCCTCACCAACCTTCTCCCTCCTCGACCTCACCACCCCACAACTCACACACAAACCTTTCTAATAATTCCACCCACCCACCTAAATATCTTTATATTTTCAACTCCTCATCTTCGGCCTTTATCTTAATCAATCACACATTCATAGCTTAATCATCTTTATTCAACTTAATAAATAATCAATTCATAAAATTTTATCAACAATACCAATAACTCTTTCTTATCATTTGCTAGTGAGGTGTAATGTAATGCTACTATAAACGTTTCGATACGACATTTCATAATTTGATAATATCTTCTATATTCACATAAACACAGGTTTTGAAACACCTTACCCCTCCTCATCTGACCAGAAGGACATGTGCTTGTAATATTGGATCTGCCGCTCCCGCCTGGGAAGTCGGTTAATAATGGGATCCCAGAGGGAAAATATCTCAGTAAGGGGAGCTTCTCAAAAGAGTATGCTTGTCTGGTATGCGCGCTTTGATCTCGAAGGCAGGCCTTTTTATTAGAGCCCCCCCCCCCCTCCCGATGCAGGGCTGTGGCCTGGTACAGAACGACAATGGCCATGATTTACATCCTCCGACGATGTGTGAGTTCTAGCCTTGTAAGCCGCCATTTACGCAGCAATGTATAAGAACAACTTACTGAAACTGATCATAAGATCAGAAAGGTTGATTGAGATAGAATGTTCACAAGATCATGTCCTATGCTTTCAAATTAAGAAAATGTTTTGAAGAAATATCTCAAAAGAAAAACATCTACATTGGAAATGTGCTCGTTTTATGTTTGTACTGTGACCAGTCATGTTTTGTCTTATATGTATAAATGTGGCTGCTGCATGGAAGAACGTCCCATGACGAATACTGTATGTCGTTACTGTATGTAACATTAAATAAAAAAAATGATTAAAAAACTAGCTATTCTCTTGGGGTGATGAGCTTGGATTAAACATTTCTAAGTTAAGGTTCCACCTCGCCATGTCATGAAACGGCGAGGTTTGGGTTCCACATCAACACCCTAGAGATACTCGTCAGTACTCCTCGCGAAAAACTTTAAGTTACCATCGACACTGTGTGGTAGGTCAAAAAGTTTTCAACCAAGTAACAGCTCCAGTCACTTGTGGGGAAACTCATTCGTCTGTTGCAGTGTGTCAAGCACGTGAGAAAATTCACGGTGTGCATTCTGGCTGCACTGTAAGTAACATATCAGTCATTGAGGGTGGACCCCACCTCCTGGCTGATTTGGCATGGTTCCGCAACCATGTAGAGGCAGCCAATGGGATTCACCTCTTTGATAACCATGTATCATCTTAGGTGATGGCGTGCATCGCAACAACTCTGGCCGCGGTATCAGTGACTCATGGATGTGCCAAACTATCGTAAAACCGGATGAGTTTTAATCTGGGCTCCCGTATGCGACGACTGTAGTCTGGCGTAGTGATATCCGGAGCCAAAACTCAAGGAGTCGCATATGGGAGCCCAGATTAAAACGAATAAGGTTTTGATTTTATCCTACCCCCTGTGAACAATATTTTTATGTGAGGATAATAACAAAAAACATGATAAAAACTTTCTGAAATCCTCCATATAGCTCTCCTTGCTGCTCTGAAGGCGCTTGGAACTACTTTCAGCTGCTGATCTCTGATTGGTCCATTTTTTGGAGCGATTTTTTATCCGTATGCGACATACGGGCGCATACGAAACTTCAATGTTAAGCCTATGGGATTTTATATTAGGGGTAGGATAAAGTGCAATACTCAGCCTCCCAACCAAGGAACACCAATACAATGCACTGAATGCCGCCCTCACTACCTGCCTGCTAATAGACACCTCTCTCAAGCATGAGGCAGTCACACTACTGTTGTAGGGATGCAGGGCAGCTGACAAGCTTTATTCCAGCAGGACCTGTGGCACCTCTGTCGTGCACTTCGCCTGGAAAATTTAGCTTACTTCTACCATCATGCGCAGACTCGCCTCCAGACCATATTTGGTGAAGAGATGCAAAACTTTATAACCCGGGCTCCAACGTGGGTTCACAACGACGCAGGAGCCATCGCCTCTTTCACCACGATGCAGCTTAATGCCGCCCTACGAGGTGTAGAGCTTCTCACCCCGCACACGACTCAAGATCCCCGCTGCTCCAATCTCATCACGTGAAAATCTTGTGCGACACCTGCAACTCCATGTCCATCACGCATCATCTCCTATGCACAGCCACACTGATGGCTTTCTTCTTATATAGTCACGGGGCCAGCCCCTGAAAAAGTGGTTTTTCGTTCCATCGAAGTATAGCAGCAATTTTATTGTATCAAATCAAAGCTAAGACCTAGGCCATTCGAGATATAGTAGCCATTTTTCTGTAAATGTGTCATATGCCAGATCTTCTCAACCCCGTGGCTCCCTTTTGGACGGGCCTCGAACACTGCGCCAGGCCGGCTTCGTGCCTGCAAATGCCAGTCTTCCCATAAGCATCACATCCTCAAAGATGATTTTCATACCTCAAAATGTTGTCATACCACACATTCCCAGGTCCCTGGAATAGAGGGAAACTATGTTCCGGTGAAAGGAAGTCAAAGTTACGAGGTAAGGCTTGGAAAAATTACCTTGGCCGCGGGCAGTAATTTTTCCAAGCCTTACCGAGTAATTTTGACCTCCTTTCACTAGTACTTGGTTTCCCTATTCCTATATACCTTCAAATGTGGTTTAATAACGATAATTAGCGTTATTTGCTCATCCACCATCAAACTTGAAGCCAGATCCAACCTTATCGAGTAACTTGACACTTTATGTTTACTCCCCACTGCGCTTTTCATATGAATTTTGTAAGAGACAATCTGATTGGTCTAAATGTCAACCTTGGGTAGTATACGGCAGCCTTGGGTAGTATACGGCAACCTTGGGTAGTATACGGCAACCTTGGGTAGTATCCACAAGTTACTCCACCCCCCAGAACGTGGTGTAAGCATAGAGTGTACAGCCATAGGTATATAGGAATGGAGGTTTATACGTCAGGCTCTGCCTCTCAGCTCAATGCCCCGCCTTCACTTACAGTTCCAGCCACGCCCTCATTCCTCAACGACTAGTAGAATTCATCAGATCCACCCTCGCTGTGTACAGATCCCCCCACGTTTTCGTGATCTATTTGTTCTGGCATGGCAGGGTTCATGTGGCCTTGAACCTGGGCATCCGTCTAGGGCAAACATGTCTTCTCGAGCCTCTGCATTAGCGTACCTCCTCTGGGCACGCCTCTCATAAGTGGTATTTGGTACTCTCACTACGCTCTATAGGAGAATAATTCTTAACGAGCTAGGCTTAGAGCCTTGAGAATCCACTGACCTGCCTCCATGCTAAAGACGTACATCAATGCAACCCAAAGATTCCTATAATCTCAATGATGCTACCTAGCGGGAATACTGTGTGCCAGTGCCATTTTTTTTTAACTATTTACCGATTGATATTTCTAAACTGTGGTAAATTCTCGTTTACATATAACATCTGTTTACTTTCAGATCCCTCTTGTCTCCTATTTACTGTTAGAATTACATTATTTCACAAAATAATCATTGTACACATATTGCATTCCCATTAAGACAAATCATCTACCTTTAGATAAACACTCCGAGTAAACATGCATGGGGTCAAGGTCATAGGTCTCAAGTTCTAGGCATCGGACACCAGTGGACACATCAATTTAAGACAGCAGATAACGGTTGTTCTTAGATTGGTGCGGTTTTGGTATATATGAAATCACGTTTACCACCATACCCGACTGTTTTCGATCTCTGCAGGCTAGTAGATAGACAATAATCAATGGTTTTGTGGACAGGCAGCCGTAAACTATGAGTAGTGCATGCGTAGTAATACAAGAGCGTCAGACTCGAGTGGTTTGCAAAGCCTCCTATCCACAAAGCCATCGTTTGTTGTATTTATTAATCATCTTCTTGAGAAAATTAATCAATGGAATTATCAAATAGAGACTATATTTTGCTATATAGCCAAAGGGACTATTTCACTTATACCATGGCTTTGAGGCTGTATGTATATCATGGATTTTAATCTGTATACCACAGTTCTGGTATCTGACAAGCTTTATATAATTGGTAGTGGTCCCTATACATTCTGAATTGCGACTTTGTACACCATTGATAATAAACTAGGATCTGAGGACTTTTTTATTTAGTGGAAAATAGAATAAATGTTGAGTTTTGTCAACGAGCTATATTAAACATATTCAAACAGAATTTCTTTCACAAGGTGATACCTAAAGATATATGAGATATAGAACGTGTATCGTATTGTCAAATGATATTTCACTTTCAAAATGAGAATAGGATCAATCAGTGCTTACCGGAGAAAGTCCATCTTGAAATTATTTGGACAATCTCACGATCCATCATGTATGGACATAACATAGATTATCCTTACCAACAATGGTTGATGATAAACTGTGCACCCATCCTTCATTGAGAAAATACAGGTAACATGTTTAAAGATATAGAGTAGATATAGGCAGCCGAGCGCCATGAGACACACAGAGTGGCGCCGATCTTGGTAAATCACTCCTTACAATTACATGCAGTAAGTGCCATGGTCACCAAGTACCATCAGCCAGTGGTCCCAATGTGAGGATCAAACGGAGTACCTAGTTGTGTCAGGGCAGGCCACAGCAGCCCGCTCTCACCCCGGCCGTGATGAACGATCTACTGATGGCCAGTGGCACGCACACCACCACCAGCTGGGACCTGTTTCAGTAGTCTCGTGACATTAGGCCTAGACAGACATCAACAGCGGCACCAACAGTGCAAGCAACAGCGGAAAACGACTAGCAAATATCTGAAGATCGAAGTGGCCAATCTTCTTCATATTTCAAATGATTATAGATTATATGTATCCCCTACTTATTTTGGAGTGTCATTGCTTAATTCCTACGAGAAGTGAGTGAAACTCCGTGTGTCATCGACTGCAATCTTGTGATCTGTCCGTATGGTGTCACAGACGCCATCTAGATATGTCACGAGACTACTGAAACAGGTCCCTGGGACCTGTTTCAGTAGGCTCGTGACATTAGGCCTAGACAGACATCAACAGCGGCACCAACAGTGCAAGCAACAGCGGAAAACGACTAGCAAATATCTGAAGATCGAAGTGGCCAATCTTCTTCATATTTCAAATGATTATAGATTAGATGTAGCCCCTACTTATTTTGAAGTGTCATTGCTTAATTCCTACGAGAAGTGAGTGAAACTCCGTGTGTCATCGACTGCAATCTTGTGATCTGTCCGTATGGTGTCACAGACGCCATCTAGATATGTCACGAGACTACTGAAACAGGTCCCTGATTGCGGCAACCCGAGGGCAGGTGAATATCTGAACACATTGGTCCCGGTATACACATCCATTCGCCCGCCCATGAGTTCTCATAAAGAATTCATCACATCAATCGGTCTATCTTCTTGCTGCTGAAAGGAAAGTTGCATTCGCTCGTAGCATGAAGATGAATTACGTCTATATATAGTGTAGCTGGCGTGTGAACCCCTTTATGGAGGAATAATTGAAACTCGTATTGCAAAGGGGTGGGTATAGTGGTTATTCCTATATACCTATGAGCGAACAACCTATGATTACTTAACGCTGCTGGGGGTGGAATAACTTTTGTTTTCTGCCCAGGTTGAAGTTACTGCCCAGGTTGACATTTACTGCCCAGGTTGACGTTTACTGCCCAGGTTGACGTTCAGAGACATTCGGTTTTTAACGATATTAGCCGATAATTGACGGTATATAGGAATAGGGAAACCACGTACCAGTGGAAATAAGTCAAAGGTACTCGGTAAGGCTTGGAACAATTACTGCCCGCGGCTACGTCTTGGGCAGTAATTCTCCCAAGCCTTACCTCGTAACTTTGACTTAATCCCACCGGAACATAGTTTCCCTCTATTAGCAGCTGCTATACGATGTCAATCCTAAATACCACATAGCGAGATGCCATTGTCTTCAAGACCTGAAAGCAACTGAAAGCAAGGATAATCTCATCATAACTGCAACATCTGCATACTTTGAATCGATTCTCTGATATCAACAAGGCGACCATCTACCAAAGAACGTAATCTGTTCCAATATACATCCTTGGAGTAATTAGTCCGGGTAGTTGGAAATTGCCAGTAATTGCAGCCGGAAATAGTCTTGGTTAGAAGGCCCATAACGGATACCAAAGTATATTGTGCGAACTTACAGCTTCATCAAACCAGCAACCAGCTAGCTTTAGGCGCTCCAATTTAAATGGCACCCGCCCACAGCGAGATACTCTAGGGCTCCGTGCCTAAAATCGTACACCTACAAAGTTTTGTGTTGATAATAGATATTGCTATAGTTTAGGATAATATTTGACTGGCCTTCAATGATCTTTTTTAAAACGTTTATTTAACCTGGGTTTCACTCAACTCAAGTGGAGCTGGTCTCAACGTGAACACAGCAGAAAATTTACATTTAGTATTCCTTTTATGTTGTATCAACATGCAAAGATTGCAACATATGTACATTACAGTGGTGTTGGGATGATATTACTATACAATTTCACATTTTGCATGAAAAATAACACATGGGTTGTATGCATTTACCCAGCCTCTCTGTACACATGCCTAGTATGACAGTCAATTTTATAACTTATATGTTTTGATAGACATTCACGAGCTATGGAATTCTTGATTTCAATATAAGTTTCTGATCCTGCTTAAAGGTCTTGGTCGTTTCTATGAGTCTTTGTGTCGGTGCCAAATCATTCCATGAGGTTGCCCCTCTGTATTCAACGCTTTTTTTGTATTGTTCCGTTTTTGGCAACTTTGTAATGAAGAGTGGAGCGGTTTGAGCTCTGGTACCGGCTGTTTTCTTTTGTAACAGTTCATTTGTTTGTAGTTGTTTATGCATATGGATGAAACATCATATGGAGGATAAAGGTTTATTACACCATTAAGGCGTGCTGCGCATATTGCTACATTATCAGAAATGAGAGGGTGTGAAAGCGGTGTCGGCAACAGAAGTGTTGGTGACGGCGGTGGTGAGGGTGGTGGCAGTTGCTGTGGTAGGGTGATATCAGATCAGACCTTGTGTTATATATGCAGTACCAGAATTGTAAAAACAGATGAATGGTGTTTTGAAAGTAAAGTCGGTTTGTTATAAACTTGGTTTATTATATGTTTGTTTTTTTGGTAATGGTTTATTGACCCAAAAGGTTTGACATTCAAGGCTACTGCCTTGATCTTCCACATCAGAAACCCTTTACCCTGAACCCTTTACCCTTTACCCTGAACACAAGAGGAGAAAGTCTAGAGTGGGATAAATAAAATTTGTTTTAATTTTATGAATAACCAATTAGACATGAGATATTGATACAGTGGTAAAAATATCGTAATGGATAAGCATATCCATATTGGTAAATATGATATGATAAGAATATTCATATTGGTAAATATGATATGATAAGGTAGTACATATTGGTAAATATGATACAAAGAGATACATATTGGTAAATATGATATATGATAAGAAGATACATATGGAAGAATACATATGGTAATTGACAGGTGTCAATTATGGTATAGGTATACGAGTATTATGAAGTAATACGTATATGTATTTGTATAATATGTATAAAATCACCCCTACGAGAGTAGGAAAAGACCTAATTTTGCAAGTTTAAATAAGAGAAGCTTGTGTGACACTCGGTCAAACGCCTTACTAAAATCCACAAAAACACACGACGATAGACGTCCCATATCTCGATTAACATACAAAGCTTGAACCAACTCAGTTATAGCATCAGTGGTTCCCATGTTTTTTCTGAAGCCATACTGCTTTTTGTCAACTAATTCATTAGAATCCAGAAAATCTGTAATCTCTTTGTGGACAAACCTTTCCAACATTTTACCTGGCAAGGGTAAAAGAGAAATCGGACGCCAATTTCCAATAAGATTTGATTGTCCATTCTTATGAAAATCACAGTCATTGATATCTTCTGTAACTATACTTTCACTAGTGCCTATGCCCCCACCCCTAGACGAAGACTCGCCAAGAGTAACAAAGTAATTATTTATAAAATTTGGGAGATTAATCCTGCTGTAGGTGAATAACCTGCTCTCTGTAAGTTAGAACAGTACCTGGGGTCACTGTTGTTTACAGGAAAGTGATTTTTGATGAAATTGGTTGCCCATGGCCTATGGTCAGGGGTGGTCATTGCCCCACCTGGTGAAACACCTCTGTACTAGCGCACCCCTGCGCCACCTCTCTACTGTCGGCCGCACTAAACATCAAAGTGCCCTAGGTCGACACTGTACTCTGCCTCATACGTTTCTCAGGTCTCATACCCTACACACGTACTTTTTCTTCCCACCCACCCTCTCCTTTTCTCATACTTCTATTCCTTCCACTAGTAAGGCTAGTTATATTATTTTATTATTACATGTTACTCATAACTATGATATATTACATAATAACTTCATTATGTTATCATATACTGTTCATAATTGACAACAATATACATATGTCAATTATACACTTATCCTTATTATTGATATTCATTGTATAACCTTATTAATATCAATAAGAACTATAAAATTTAATAAAATTTTATGAGCCCACTCCGGCCTTCCTCTTGTTTCATTCTGGGATCTGGGGTAATGATAGAAAACCGTGATATACAAATGTTTTGTTTTATACAAAAGGCAGTAGTGGGAATAAATTTTACAATAGGATATCAATGCCTCGGATTAGCTGATTTGTTTGTGATGGGAATAGCCCATGAAACTCACGTCCATCCTATTTACACTTTTTTTTTTCAAAGAATATTTCAATGGACCTTTCCTTTTTTTAATTTTGGAACCCAGAAAATATTTACTCGTTTATTTTGTTTGTTTGTTAGCCGATTGAAAATTTTCTGTCATTTACACACAGTCTGTACATCCTGCATAATAGGAAGTGCTGACATTACGTTTGTAAGTTTCTAGATTTGTGTTGATACTCGTAGCAACATATTCATATGGTACGCAATGAAGGGAAGATAATTACAAATACCTTATTTTCCCAGTATAGGATTTCACTTTAGAAGCTCATACAATCCTGTAAATGAGTTCTACTTGATGTAGACACTTTTATAGGAAAACGAGATGGCTCCTATTGATGTATCTGCTGATCACGCATTAAAAAAAGCTAATCTGTAATGTTTAGTACTAGCAGGACAAATACAAGTCTAAATAGATAAAAGAATGAATATATGCCAATACAAGATAATTTGACTGGCATCTGTGTGCGCCTACCTTATTGTCACAAGAAGTATAGAAAGATAAAGGGGGAAAAAGTATGTGGATGTTATATACCACAGTCAACAGAATATACCACTGTCGCCAGTCAGGATGGTTGTCTGCACGTTTTCTATTGACACATCAACAGCCACACAAATGGCAAGCCTTGTAGATTCTCACGCCTTCCGCCTCTATTGGCAATGCGAGCCATCGATAAATAGAGACTCAGTGGTTGGGACTGGTGCCACTGGTGAGTCCCTTTATCTTTCTGCCTGCTTAAACACGGGGCAGGAAGGTTGTTTTTTCTTACGTCTCATTTCAGACTGCAGACCTAAAAAGCTCACAGTCACTTTCCCAAGATGAAGCCTTTCCTTTTCTTTTGTAAATGACTTTAGTTCTTTTATTTTCAGAATGTAGACACTGTCGATTGGTCGATCACATCATAACATATCAATCCATATCCAATAATGTTTGTCTGGTTCGAAAAGAAAATCAAAAGGCTCAATCTCACATCAATTATTTTCATTGATGATGCAGTTCGACTTTCACTTGTTTTCGTCGTTACCATAATGTAAAGAAGACATAAACTTGGAGGATCAGACATCCAAACAATGCAACAACACACTGAAATTCTTTGGCTTAAAACACACATATATGACCATTGGTCTGCTCGATTCTTTGACTGAGGCCAAGGAAATAATAAGAGAAGCTAAGTAGTGATTATTTTGCGCAACACCCTTTTCCCTTTTACCTTATGCTATACATGTATTATGTGGGGTCCCTTCTATATTGGCATGGGTTATCTATAACTATTGTCCCAATTGATATAGCTAATACTAGTGATTTATTCGCTGTACTGTAAATTACTTCTCCCTGTTCAGAAGTAGACCAGGTAAGTGGTGTGCATCAAATGAC
The DNA here is from genome assembly GCA_950022655.1 of Alentia gelatinosa. NCBI lineage: Eukaryota > Metazoa > Annelida > Polychaeta > Phyllodocida > Polynoidae > Alentia > Alentia gelatinosa. Next base: position 55,787,556 of record OX465587.1, on the reverse strand, counting down.
CTTTATACCAATGTGTCCAAGACAAAGGTTATGTGGTTTGGCTCCGAATCATGTTTGACCCATTAGAGGCGGACGCCTGCAGCAGTCATATACAGCAGAGAGCCATTGTCACCTGCGTGCCACCATTTTGCCGCCGATGCCTAAACAAACACCAGGTGGTGGGTGCATTTTACAATGGATCCTAATCGATCCTGGTCACAGACTAAAGTGCCAAATCCACTAAGGCGATTTTACATGCGAATTTGCGTTCTCAGACGTTCGCAGACCATCGCAGACCATCACAGACCATCGTTCAGTCGCATGAAATTCGCATGAAAAATCGCTTTAGTGGATCACGCCATCGCGTGGAATTAGCATAATGATCGCATGGCTGATGCGAATTCGCATGGACATGCGAATGCCTTGCGACAATATCTAATTTATTTGATATTATCGCATGTGATTCTCACAGTCGCATGTATTCTGTACTGCCGCAGTAGTGGATCTGGTGTTTGCACGGCGTTCGCAACAATCGCACAGTCGCACAGTCGCATGGATTCGCTCGAAAATTCTGTCGCCTTAGTGGATTTGGCGCTTATTGCACTATCTTCACTGGGACGAGCTCATGCTGTAACTCGCACACTCTCCTGGCACCTTGGTGGCGCTTTGCTTTAACAAAAAGACCAACAATCTGATAACAGCTTCTAAAGAAAGTGAAGTTGTATCGTAAAACTGGATGAGGTTTAATCTTGTCCACCGTATTCCACGACTGGAGTTTGGCAAAGTGACATCATGAGGCGAAGCCGAGTGAAGTCCGGAGCCAAAACTTCAGGAGTGGAATGCGGTGGCCAAGATTAAAACGAATCAGGTTTTGATTTTATCCTACCCTATCTCGTCGATTTTGGAATATTACGTGATAACATTGCTGTATGCCACTAGTGGCATATAAAACTCAGCGTGGCTCAGCGTGGCATACGGAAACCGAATGTTAAGCCTATGGGATTTTATATTAGGGGTAGGATAATATCATATAGGTCTGCTTAATTTAGGGATTGATCCACTACAAACTGCAATAGAATTTTTTCTTCACAATGCATCTAGGAGAGGTCCCTAGATTCTCATATTGAAGTGGGAATTCCACCGAGCCACCGATCTAATCAGGAAAGCCCCGAGATGTATTTGGGTTTTTTTTGTTTTTTTTCAGATTTTCCTTCATTGGCAAGTTTTTTTGTTTTACATTGTATACATTTAGTTATCATAATGTTTCCGTCAGAAACGTACAAACGAGCTTTCGGTCCGGGAGAGGCACTGAAAATTTAGGCGATTTTCGGATGCTGATGCGAATTTTGTAGTGGGGCGTTCTGGTTGCTTCCCGCAATGAGTTTCCGCAACTTTCGGGAAGATTCGTATTGCTAAAATCACTTCTTCCACCATGCCGAAAAGGCTTACGAAACATATTGTGAAATATCTAGATAAATCGTGTGTGATTTTGATGGTTTCCAATACACTGCGGTTTTTCTGTTTAAATTTCAAACTTTCCAGCCGAAAATTAACGAATTTTATATTTCTTTTTGTTCTAATAGATTTAATTCAACCCTTTAATGGGAATATGGAATTCAATATGTAAATGATCTGCGTCACTGGGCAGACTAGTTTGATGCTTCAGAACAAAAATCTGATATTTAGTCTCACCTTCAACCGGTTATTGACCTGCAATTTGCTTCATTAATAGATGAGGTGGTCTCGGGAACCCGGGACACCCCTACAAGGGTATCCCGTATATGACGTCACACGTTCAGCCTCACTTTGAAAACTGACGGTGGACAGGCTTTGACAATATTTCATGAGATTCCTGGAGGTTTTTGGTGCTTCAAATAGGTGGAACCGACACTTACCCGATATCTCTGGGAGAAAAAGTGCAAATATCATCAAATTCTCAGAATGGATGTACACCTAAAATTGATTAGTACTATAAACTCTTATTTAGAGTGGCAAATTTCATGCTTTCATAAAGAATTGCACAATTTCTATGTAAATGTGGCTTAATCTACCATACTACTGTGAAATAGGTCAGTAACTACTGAGCTAACTTTCATAACTAAGAAGGAAATTGATAAGTGTTTGGTCTGTGTCCCTGTTCGCCATCGAGTTTGGAGTTTGCAGTAATATGAACGAGGCGATAGCCGAGTGAATATTCTGAAGCACTCCAAACGAGATGGCGAACAGGGACTCAGATCAAGCACGAATATGTTTCTGATTTTATCTTAGCCTGGAAATGTTTATCTCTTTACCACATGTTGAGAACTAGTTACCGTTCTCGCAAGCCTGTTGAGAACGAGTTCGTAATTTTAAACCTATGGACGTTTTTTCTAAGAGATTGTATGCCTAACGGTAAATATTTCAATATGTGGTGGGTTAGGCCTAAAAGTGTCATAGATTGACTAAATCATGCATGTGGGATCGGGTATTAGTGTCAGTATATATATGCCATCAAATACATAGGTAATTGTTTTGCACAGGTCCATTATGGTAACTTGATGACATGATCTGATGCTACGACACATTAGACTTGATTCCATTATCCTTTCCATATACACTCTGAATACGATATTACACTCCATTCTGTGGAAGTTTCATGCATAGATTATTTCCTATTCTATTATAAAGAAATCTTGAAAAATGATGCCTCAAGGTATCACGCGATCTAGACTCGTGATACCTTAAGGCATCATTTGTGGTGATACCACAAGGCATCAACTGCGGCTATACGGATAAAGGAGTGTCTAGATCTGATATAATACTCTTCATAGACACAAACGAACATGCGCCTGCGTAACTGATTGTCACTAAAAAAACATATACGCAACATATGCTTGATGTGTTTACGGTGGCATCAACAATCAAAAAGAGACAAAGTGATGATTTGTTTACGCCTTGGCCAACACTTGGGGGACTTATTCACAGCCAAAACGACTTCCATACAGTGATGTTTATATGGTGTAGACGCCAAAGACACCATGTTCATACCAGTAGGGAAACGTATGTAAACAGAATCTTTATGGTCTGGCGTCAACATTTGTAATCAACGAGATTTGCGCTGTGATATCTGAGGACTCCTTATGTCCGACGGGACATACAAGTTGACCGTTAACAACTGAAAAATAGCTATGTTTGTGAATAGGATTTTCTTGATAAAAAGTAAAAAAAATACAAATGAAAACCAAACTATTTAGGCAAGGAGGGAGGAGCAAAATAAGGGTGAAAAGACAAATTATTTGTGGACTCACTTGTATTTATCGAATGATTTACAAATTTCAAACTTTGGTACCTTAAAACGTAATAACGTTATTTGTTGATGAGCATTCATTTGTGACCCAGTAAATACCGGTGAAACACCTTCTGAGAAGCATTGGGAAATTGTTGACTTACCGTTTAGTGCCGCCTTGTGGTGCGCAGGTGAATAATTAACTTGAAAGGCCCGGACCCACTGGAGCAAAGCGATTGTCATGCACTTTTTGTGCCCCCCATCAACGCTCCTTTGGCAGTTTTTATTACCCTTATTGCGATGATTTAATATCACTCAATCGCAAGTAAAGTATGGGGTACGCCCTGCTGGTGTGATTAAATCGTCGCAATAATATATAGATAATCTAGGTTCAGAGTAATACGTCTACACGTTGAAGGTCTCCTGATGTCCTACCATAAGCCTTTCAGTGTATGTTTTGCTTATTTGATTAGCGTTTACATTGACTTGGTAAGATTTGGCTTGTTGTCATTTTGTTCATTACTCCAGTTGCTGATTCCTTTGAATTAAATGGAAAGAAATAGTGTGTGAAGGAGTAGTATCTTACTTTTGTTATTCATTTCATGTGTATTATTTGATGATGCCTCGCTGATTGGCCGTTATTCGTTGGTTGTATGATTGAGTTAGATTCTTTTTAATACTTTCAAAAGCAGAGGGGGTATCTATGACTCGAATATTAGGTGGAAGGTTGTTCTAGACATTGGCACTTTAGTTAAGGACGCTTTTAGTATAGGTTGATATCATTGGTATATCACACGCACCCACACACATACACATTTTTTAAAATTTGTTTTATTGTCACTCTCATATACATGAGTTTTTCAGTCATAATATGGTTATTTTTACAGATAAACTAATTCACATATCAAAATACATCTGTATAATAATAAAAAAAGCGTGTAGGATGTAAACAAGGCAGACGTAGGTGAAACAGGCTCCACAGCATAACGCTAGAAATCAGGGATTAACTTGACGTAAAGCTCCGATTCTTGCTACAGTGCTGCATAAAGGTTAGTAGAATAGACTGTGTGAAATTGGAGCTCGAAGAACTTGGATATCTCCGGGAATCAATAACATTGCATCCAGTCACTCTCCCGCGCACCGGTGGGGAGAGACATGGCGCCTGGCAAGCAGGGAGCGAGAAACAAAGCCCCGGCCCCGATCAACTCAAAAGATGAATACCCGGATCTATCCCAAAACAGAAAGGATCAGGTAACGATCAAGGGAATGAATGGGACAACACCACAAATATCGGAACAAGTAGGTACGAAAAGACTTTTATCACCGACGGCAGAGATTCTGAGTCCCGAGAGCAGACATTCCGATCCTAAAAAGGTACCTACCCCATCACTGTTCAGTCGGCAGCTAAACGATAATGTAAACAAGCAGGCACTGAACCAAAACCCACCCCCGGGTGATCCAGAATCAGGGCAAAAACAAATTGAGGATTGCACTCTAACTGACGTAATGTGGGAAATAAGATCGATTAACAAGAATAGTGTAAAAATAACTGACTTCTAGAGGGAAACCTGAATAACACAATCACCAAAAGCATTAGAGAAATGAATAGCAAAATTGAAGAAATGAAAGCTGAGACACAAAAAAGGATTGAAACACAAGAAAAAGAAATTGCAGGGCTAAAAGAAAGAATAAATGTACTAGAATTAGAACACAAAATCCTCAAAGACCAAGGTGTGAACAACAATCAACTGCGGGCAGGTGGCGACGCTAATTTCGCAGCCTTAGTAAACGACATCCACGCACAGCCCGTAAACATCGACGAAAACAGATACAAAATTTTCATAGTTGGTATCGCTGAAAATACAAATGAAGATCTACGTTCAATTATAGCACAAATATGTAGAGACATAAACATCACCCTGATCCCGGGCAACCTTATCGAAGTTTTCAGGGTAGGCAACATAACGAGGCCAAATAACAATAGACCGAGACCGATCATGGCAAGAATGAGCGACGTACCCCTAGTGGAGAGAATAATGACCAATAAACGTCTGCTCAAGGGTCTGCAGCGGGCCATAGGGGTGTGGATTGAGCGTGCTGAACCCAAAGCGGAGCGAGAAGCTAGGTACAAATTGAGGGTGGCTGTACGGAAGGCCAAGAAACTAGGTCATACTGCGCGCATTACTAGTGAAGGGGCAATGATCAAGGGGAAATTCTATAGGACAAGCGAGGTGCACCTACTTAACGAGGAACTGCTACCTGAAGAGAAGAGAGTTGCCAAAGACCCGTCCCGGGAAAAAACCATGAATATCGAAAAGGAAAAGAATGGGACACAGGATGAGGGGATAAAAGGCGGGAAACCCACGATAGAAGAAAGGCTACAACATATCGCGAATAACCAGGCACCAGTAATCGAGGGGAAACTAGAAAAGGAAATAGAAGTTCCGACGGGTGCAGAAATGTCAAATTCTGGGATTCTCTTTAACGGGGAAAACTGTCCACTCTCCAACTTATTCCGATGCAAACTGGAAAAAGAGGTAAACGGTGTTCCGTACGACTTCAAATCGGTGGAAAAAGCATACGTCCACGCTAAATGCCTATACCATAACAAAGATACATTAGCCGCAGCACTCTTATCCATCGATAATCCTATGAGCGTTATGAAGTTGGGGAAAAAGGTGGATAAGAGAGATAAGATAGACAGCTGGAGCTTAGACAAGATCAATATCATGCGGGGGTTAGTAGCCGAGAAATTTGACCAAAATAGTGGGCTGAAACGCATTCTGGCAAAAACCACAGGCTCTAAACTAGTCGAATCCACGGAAAATCTGTGTTGGGGCGGCGGAGCCAGTCGCGGCAGCCGCCTGTACGAATCGAACGAGTTCAAGGGTGAAAATATAATGGGCCACATTCTCATGTCTATCAGAGATCAGTAGAGTCGTATGCACATCCATACTGGTGTTCCATTCCGTTTCACTCTACAGATTACAAACAAATATGGGAAGTTTTATAATCATAGGAGATTCGAGATGCCGTGGCCTAGAAGAACTAGTCGGAGAAACTGTACAAGAATTTAAAGTTTGTTCTTGTATCCCGGGTGCTGATATCGAGGAAATCCGAAAAAACCTATACGACATCCTTGAAAAGGACGGTGATATTGACACAATATATATCATCGGTGGGATAAATAACATCACACAGAAAAATACGAGCAACGGTCGCATCACGGCGTCCAAGTCAACAAGAGAAGGACGAATAGTAGCGGAAGTATTGTCTGAGTTTCAATATATGATATCAAAGATGGAAGAAATCGCACCAGGCTGTAAAATAGTTTTTTGCAGTGTATATACCATGTCCCTGATCTTGGCAAATAACGGTATCCCCTACCCAGAGATGACTGCGGACCAGGAAAAGATATACCAAGCCACAATAAACTTAAACAAGGAAATTGACTCATTAAACAAGTCAGGAAATCTTATCACCCCACGTATTGATCATGTGGTGCAACCAAAAAATCGAGGCGGAACGAAACCACCAAGAATCTACATGCTGAAGGACGGTGTGCATCCTACATGGTCATCACAAATCAAGATAGCCGCCGAGATAGAGAAAGCCTACATAAAGAACCGTGAAAATGGAGCGCATAAATAGACTAATAAGACTTTCCATACTGGAGGCCTTGTTCCCATAGTTTTTTCCTGCTCTCCGGTCTTTAGGAAAACAATAATTGTGAGAAATTACGCGCCTATATTATGTACGAGTATCGTTAACCATACGTAGATGCAAATCTATCCATCCGAATATCAATGATCTACATATCCATACCGGTGTGTTAAGATGTGTTCGAAATTATGACCCACGGGACTATGTCGTTGATATATAAAATGAGTTCCATTCTGGACTCAGGCGATATAAGATATAAGATATATACAGACTGTCTTTTAAATGTGGATATCAAACAACCATAAGATCGATGTTAGTCTATTGCATATCCATACCGGTATGTTACAAAAGGCGTCACATACCGCATAAAGGTGGGTGTTAACCGATGTACAATTCGAGTTCCATACTGGACTTGATGGAGATTCAGTAGCTATCAGAATAACATTATAACAACTATGTAACCAGTGCGCATCTAGTTACATATCCATACTGGTATGTTACTACATGCTCAAAGACCCGCTCAAGGGATTGTGTTATGAATGGTATTAATACTTTAAATGTATAATCCATGTTCCATACTGGACATTGACGATGCTGCGTAAAACCCATATTCTAACTCCACACAGTGGAGTTATGAACTACATGGATTATTATAATGCTGTACCTGATCGACAGAACGGACTTTGTATGATAATAAGGCTAACAGTATAGCGGCCACCGGTATATGATAGCATTATACCATGTAAGTAAGACAGTTCCATGCAGGACTGGCAATACAATAATCTAATAATTCCGCACTACTATCATATAAAATAGTAATCAGTATATACAGTAAACTTGTCAAAATTGGGAGACTTGGGATTTGGGATAACATATTTATACTCATATTAACAGGACATAAACGGACATCATATGCTGTGGAGTCTGCGGAAAGACTCAAAAATTATTTAAACCATTAAGACCAGACTTTGTAGGTTGCATTAAGATATGACTAGGATAGTCGAATATGTATTACATGGACTATCTTCTGTGTCCCCCAGCCACAAGGCCCGCGGACACCCAACATTGTTATATAAGCATGCACGTTTGTTATTGTTGATAGCACCAATTGTTCAGATCCATCATTACGCTGTATGGGAGTTCTATTTCGAAATAAACATATCGTTAGAATCAATATTTAAATGACTGACAAATGTATTGAAATTAACAGAGGGAAGAGCTTTAAGATCTGTCATTGGAATATACATAGCCTATTCTCAAAACAAGTTCATATCACAAATAACTTAACAAATTTTGATGTCATAGGTCTGTCAGAAACTCTACTGAAACAAAGATTACCAGACAAATTTGTGGATATCCCGGATTTCCATTTCTACCGGAATGACAGGGTAATTGGGATTGGAGGGGGAGTTGGCGTCTATGTTAATACAAGGTGGACTAGTCACACAACAATGATTACCGATTTATGTTATATGACAGACAATATAGAATCCCTAGTATTAAATATTAGTAAGCCAGGGCATAAAAGTATTAGTATAATCAACATATACCGAACCCCAGGTTACAACATAAAGCCCTTACTAGAATACATAAATCTGACATGCAGTGATAATAGGATTCGCAATACTGAAATTTGGATAATTGGAGACATCAACCTCGACGCGCGTAAAAGAAGAGATCCCAGAAATAAGGAACTAGTAGATACAGCCCGAAACTACGACCTGAAGAGAATAATAAATACAGTGACTAGGCCAGGTATAGGAAATAGCAGCAGCATCGACGCAATATTAACAAATGCACGATTCATAATTAGATCAGGTACCTTAGATATCTTTCAGAGTGATCATCTTATTATATATGCAGAAAAGAAGAAAGGGAAAGAAAATTTTAAGGCTACAGAATATTACTGCAGAAATTATAAAAACATGAAAGAGGATGATCTCGAGAGCGAGATCAGATTAGCTATGAATACGAACAACCAGCAGCCAAGACCAGTAGAACTGTGGAAGATATTTCAAGATACTTTAGAAGATTATCTAAATAAGAATGCACCATTTGGGAAAAGGATAGATAGATTCGAAAAAATATCCTGGGTAACACCTAAAATCAAGAGAAAGTTAAATAGAAATAGGTACCTATGCAGAAAATTCATTAATAATAAACGAAGTGCAGACGATATCGAGAGGATCAATGCCCTGGATGAAATGAAAAAAATAAAAAAGGAGACGGTTAGACTGATGAGGGAAGCTAAAAGGACGTTTATAGAGAGTAATCTGGAGAATATAAACTCGAACTAAAGAAATATTGGAAGGTAATAAATGGGGTAATTAATCCAATTAAAAAGAAAAGCGAACAGATCCTCTTTCGTGATAAAAATGGTGAAGAAATTCCGTTAAATAAGGGCGCTGAACACGTAAATGAATATTTTTGTACCATAGGTAGAAATCTGAACACAGAACTGGGTAGCTCACATATGCTAAACTACGTACAAAGGGTTAATAACAACGGTTTTGAAATATGCATGGACAATATTACAGTAGTCGAAATATCGAAGCTGGTAAAACAAATCGATATAGAAAAATCATCTGGTTTTGAAGGATTGAAGTGTTCCTTGCTGAGAGACATGTTGTTACGTTGTATAGACCTGTTCACTGAAATCCTTCGTCAATCGATATCAAGTGGGATATTCCCACATACCTGGAAATTGGGAAGGATTGCCCCGCTACCTAAACAGGGAGATCTTTCTCAAGTAGGAAATTGGAGACCAGTGTGCGTACTTCCGGTCACGGGCAAAATTTTGGAAAGAGTGGTGCAAAAACAATTATATGATTTTTTAGAAGAGTCAAAATTTTTCAGTAATAAACAGTTCGGATTCAGAAAGAAACGAAGTACTGGGGGAGCGGTTTTAAAACTTACAGATCAACTACATCAGATAAATAATCGGAATGAAGTAGCCATTGCACTATACATCGACGTAAAAAAAGCGTTCGATTGCGTAGACCATGGGCTTCTGATATTTAGATTGGCGGAGGCAGGTGTGGGCGAGCGTTTATTAAAATGGTTCAGATCGTATTTAGAGGGTAGGTCTTGTTTCACCAAATATAATGAAGTATGCTCCAATACAAGACATGTCAAGTATGGGGTACCGCAGGGTTCCATACTGGGCCCTCTGTTATTCCTCATATTCATTAATGATTTAGCTGCATGTACCGAGAGCGGGAATCTTTTAATGTATGCCGATGATCTTGTGATGGTGACTAGTGCAAAAACTATTAATGATGCTGAGTTAAAAACACAAGAAAACTGTAATATAATACATACCTGGTACAAATCGAACAGGCTAACGATAAATGTAAAGAAAACTAGACTAGTATATCATGGATGTAGAAGAAAAATTAAACGGGAAAATAGGGGCAAGATATTTTTGGGAAATGAAGAAATAATTAAAAGCGAAGAAATGAACTATCTGGGAGCGATTATAGACAGTAACTTAGACTTTGAAAAACACTGCAATAAGCTGATAAAATCGGTAAGCGATAAATGGTATCTACTAAAGAAAATTAGGAGAAATTTGTCTCAGCAGACTGCAATCGTAGTGAACAAATCATGTATAATACCGATAGCCGATCATTGTTCTTTCTTGGTGACTAGCTGTACTGATAAAATAAAAAGCAACCTGAATCGATGTATATACAGAGTATTACGTACTGTAATAGGCAAGGAATCCTACAGAGAAGAGAGACCCATCAGCACCGAGGAGCTTTTAAATAAATGTAAAATAAATCACCCGAACACTCGAAGAACAGTTCTATTAATGGGAATCATTCGTTGTTTAAACCAACTACTAGAGTTGGAGAAAGAGTATACTGGAGACAACAACCGAAGGGTGACCAGAAATATGGGCAAAGATATGTTGAAAATTCCTTTCCCTAAGAAAGAAAAATTTAGACGATCACCTATGTATATCGGTCTGAAAATCTGGAACGACCTACCTGTTGGTATACAAAAAACTGAATCAAAGGAAATGTTTAAAAGGGGCGTATATGCTTCTTTATCTGAGAACGAGGCAGTATAACGATTATATGTACAATGAACCCACTTGAAGCTCAGAAACTGACTATCGTAATGTGATATTTAGAAAAACCCTTGCATACAGCACCTTCATTCCACTATATATGTTATAAGTATTTAGCAAGATGTTTGATCAATATGTAATAGGAAGATATATTGCGATGTCGAAAACAGTAATCTAAAAAGATTCTCCTGAATCTTGTTATCTATGTAAAAAGGTGTAAAAGTGTTGTAGCAAAATAGATCTATAGTAATTTATAACATTGTAAAGCTATAGGATCAGATATCTATTCACCATGATTGTACATTCGTTGAGTCTTCACAAGGAAAATGTTTCGCTTGGAAGAACAATTGTAACGATTGAATGCGAAATAAAAACTTACAAAAAAAAAAAAAAAAAAAAAAAAAAAAAAAAGAATAGGAGATGATAGGTATACAGAGAGTAGAGTGCGGTTATTCTTTATACCTTCCCCCACTTGTTATTGACATGCAACGAATCCATCGCACCAGTGGGTCCGGGCCTGAGGTTGCAACGCTCAAAACAGTTATTACTCACAAAACAAAAATGATAAAAAGTTATTTAATTATTACTTACCTGCACGTATATGAGGCAGAAATTGCGTCTCTGTCTTGCTTACCTAAGCCCAAAAAAACATATTGTACACATCCTCATATTCAACTACCACAATGCCAATATGTATCTTTAAATTGCCAGATTACAGATAGAATCTAATGAAATGACGTTAAGCATACTCTTAATGATATTCTCCGTATTGAAAGCGTTTGCGTAACTAATCTTTCAACGATAATGACTACGTTAGTAAGTAGACGTTTGGACAACTCAACCGTGTATCTATAAACTCAATCTCATCTCAGGCTCAGCGATAGAATGTCTACTGTCGAGCTGTCGGCACACTTGATTGTCTTTTAGTCTCCCTTTCCTCCATGATCAGGAGTTTCACATTCTTGTCTTTTCATTTCAACGAAAGCTGTCTTAACTTGATTTCACAAAGAGATTGATTAATTAGGAAGTTTCAACTCGGCTCAAATAACGTTCTCTGTTATTGGCAGCGCTGGTCACACGGTAACGGCATGTGAGGACAGAGGTGTCGGGCAGTAATGGACAGATATATTAGAATTGGCATTATTCAACACATTCCAAGCTCAGGGTTGTTATACAATATATGATTTAGGTAAAAGTAAGGCTTCTCCGAACAAAAGTATTAAACTGGTCTATATTGCGAACTTGCAAACCAAGATCTGCATATTTTATCTATTTTGAAACATGTATATGGTATAAATTTCTAATATATATATATATATATATATATATATATATATATATATATATATATATATATATATATATATATATATGGTACTAAGTTGGTATATAGTTCTTTCGTGTATGTGCAGTCTTTACTGAGCTTTTAATTTGTCACATATATTCAAAAGTGTAACATCTAGATATCCAACGATTGTCATATCTTAAATATTACTTCGTTAAGCCGGGGACACACCAACATCTCCCACCAATGATGTAGCTTCTCAAAAGCAATAACAAGGTGAGATAAAAAAAAATTTAAAAAAGCCTTATTGATAAGGCATTAACAATTAGTATTATTTTGGTTTGTAAAGCAGTGGTGCAAACTGATAAGACAGACTACAACGTTTATCTTCCAATCAACCAAATATTTTCCTCACCTGCTCAAAAAGGTAGATCGCCAATGTCAATTACGAAGAAAATGAAAAAATGTGTAGACCTCTTCTAAATATGGAAATACAGACGTATTTGTCATTATAGGTTGTTGATGAATTATTTCGGACTGATTCACTTCTAAATCTGTCTGTACAACGCATATTTCTTTCATCCTATAAAGTCACTCTACTATGATGTCACTACAAACACATGCGTCAGGGGATCGTTTACAATTGGAATCACCAATTTTTGCCATTTCAGTATTATTAACAGGCAAGACCGCTGGTTTTATTTTTATAGCTCGGCTACAAATAGCACTGGTCGATGACATTAAAAGACTCCATCGTTCACGCACTACAGGCATCTTCTGCACTCGTCCTTTTCCGGTATCGCCAGATTAAAGACTGTCTTTTTCCACAAAAGTTAGGGTTATGTTCTTAAATAGAGACCTTTCCATAGTACTATGAGGAAATGTAGGTATTGACCCCGTATTGATGGACGTTCGAGGTTTTTCGTCATGTGATTGCCACACTGTCGGCAAAGTGCCGTGGTTATAAACCGAAGGGCAGAGAACAGCCGTTTTGACACTACGATATACCTGAAAATAATGAGAGAAAAATAGACGCCATTTAAGGAAAGCCTGGCAATGCGCCCGAACTTATTTGTAGGTCATGCCCAACAACGAAAAGTATTTCGTAGAAGGTCGTCCATATAGTTGTAGATAAGGAAATACGTGCTGTATATCGTGGATCAGAGAATTTAACAGGCAGATTGCCAAAGATTTTGATCTTCAACTACAGACGTCAGCCTGTTTTCATATTATCGATATACAATTAAATACATTGTATAGAGATTGACCTGCACCGTGTACACCTTGATAGGGAAGCCAATATGGCACCTGATGACGCACGAAATAAATGCGACATACATAGGAAAGAGGAGGTGACAGATGAAATGTAAGATATCACGTGCGACATCAAGTGATATATGAACTGACCAAGTTCGTTGACCAAATGCATTTAATTGTCAACTGTCATGATATACTGCTTGATTTATTTCCAATAGATTTGTTTCCATGGCAGCATCCTAATTGTTTCTATTCATCATCCGCGATTCATTTCAGTATGTGAGAATACCGTTCTGTACAAAATCTGAATTCCTAGATGAAATTGCTTTCAAATGATTTATCAACTTATTCAGGACATTCATTTCCAACATATATTGATGCATTGCATTCAAAAGGTTTATCTTTCAGAGGAGGTTGAACTACTTTCCGAGGATAACGTTGATTTATGGTTCAATGACAAAAAGGTTTATGTCATTTTCTTTTGGGTTCAAGCAGCATATGACTGGTTAAAAATCGAAAAGATTCTGAGACTTTTCATCAATAAGTATTTTCAAATTTTATATTAGATATCCAAAATAAATTTCTAAGCTTACAACAGACTGGAAAAAGTTAATAACGAATGGGTCGCCTCATGCGGTCTTTCCATCCAACGATTCTGGCCACCGATTCTGGCTTTTGGCACCACCCGCCGACCTTTCGCCACGTTTTTTTTTATTTTCTTTTATTTTTTTATATTTTTTATTTCAGTCTTTATACTACAAGGGCTTCAGTCAATATTGACTGGTTTTATTGTCCATGCAGTGAACGACATACTGCAATTATTACAGACTTCTATCTGAATTGATTACCATTGGAACCGAATACGATAACATACAGTTCAATAGAGTACATTTTCCACACTATATTAAGTGTGAGTTTGTTTCCTGATATACAATTTTATAACATAATACCCCTTGGGGATAGCACCGGTATACAACTTCTCAGTGAATCTTGAGTGGTTGGGATACTATAGCATAATTGAAGTACAATCAGTTACATTTCATGGGCTGTCTTAGCAGTTATTTACATTGAGGAGATCAGTTTGCATTATACAGAGTATATATGATCACAGCATATCAACTATTACGAGACAGTCGCAGTTCAATTTTGTACATTACGTTGGGGACACATAATCGTCAAGCTGAAGCAGGGATACAAATTTCAGATCACCGATGGTTTAGCCCCAAATCACGCAATCTGACGCCATCTAGAGTCTATTAACCTTAGCGATAAATTCATTATCCTACCCCTAATAAAAAACCGCCATAGACTTAACATAGGGAAATTTTATGTGACATTAAGTGTTTTTTATGCCACTAGAGTAATAACAATATTGACCAATCAGAGAGCAGGATGTCAGCTACTATGAAAAAAAGTTCTGTTGGTCATTGACTCAATATTTATCTTTTAGTACCGTACCTGGTAATACAAAAGCATAGACGAGGTAGGATAAATACGAAACCGAACTCGAGTTAGACTTGACAATGTCTATGCCACTCTGGTCAGGTCTGCTCCTCACTACACTCGGCGTAGTTCGGTTTCTACTAAAACCAGGTTTACATGTGATTTGTGGCAGGTCAACGATTCTGTTACAAAATGTATTAAGTGCTATGAAACACACACTAGGATCTCTACTACAGCAATCGGTGGCCAAGTCGTCAGGTGGAAACACTCCGTTTGTATTGGGGTCGACGATTATGCACCAAGACTAAATCTTATAAATGGTGCTACCACCCGCCAACTAATATTACCGTGGCCACAAAATCGGTGTTCTATAATTTGTCTGGTAAAAACACCAGAGTAAATTCCCAGATCCTGTGACCTCTGTCCAACCTGGAGTATACGACACGGTTACTTACATTTAATCCCGATATGAGGAGTAATTTGTAGGTCTTTCTGAATCAACTATGGTGATTGAGTCTGGTTGATCACCCATTTATGCTTCTCCACCGACTCGCCAGCGTCTTTTCTTGTGTAACGGACCTGAGCTCGTGATCGATCACATTATCTGCCGGGCATGATGGGATTACAGCATTATGCGCATGCGCAGCCCTCTGCCTGGAGCGCTCAGGACGCATGCGTATATGATGCTAGACTTACAGACCCAGCCAAGACTCACGGAAGCATATATATATACAGGCACCTACCAGTCTTAAATGTGGCTCAATACTCCGTGTTCCATCATAGAGATTCCATATTTTTTTCTTCTTCTTTTTCAATTGACCATCGCTCGCTCTCTCTATTTCCACAACTCTCTAAGTTTTTTGTTAACATGTGGGCATCCGTCGGCGTGCATGTGACAAACTCAAGTCGAATGATTTTTCTTTCAGCGTATGGTTTACGATCTTTGAATATACAGTAATGTGTCATATATGAAATCAATATTCGTAGTCTTCCGTTGTATCTTTCCGTATACCTTCACACATTGAGCTATGCTTCTGTCGAGGAATGTTACGCAAAGAACTCAGTTAACACTAACCTGGTGTTAACACTATAGGCGATTCTGGCCGGCGATTCTGGCATTTTGCACCCCCTGACGACTTTCAGTAGTGAAAAGCTAGAAGCCGTCTAGTGTAAACGCCAAGCGCGTGTCTGATCATATCACATAACACAATACGGCACCACTTCACGAATTAATCGTCTACACAGGCAGAGATTCTATGAAAACTCAGTCGTCAGTGTAAACGCTCGGGTATATTCTGAGGTCCACGACTTTTGCGGTGGACATTACCACCGCCTGCTGACTATTGGCAGACGATCTACAGTCGCCACGTATTTAGTAATCTAATGTAAACGCCGGGTTAGGCTTACTCCGTTCATTTCGCTTAGTCTCTTCTGGGGGTAGGGGTGTTCTGGATATTTGAGCATCGCTCTTTTCATTAATCAGGTTTTTTTGAGTGGGCATAATACAAGGTGACCTACTTTAACATCCATATATTGCTATTCATTTTCTGTATTCTGCCAATGGAGAAAGAAAAGAGGTAGTAATCTCTGTTCTCCATGCTCGTTTTTTATCTATTACAAATTCACATGGTAAATGTATGAGGCTGCATTAGACGGACCCCTCCTTCATTTCTACCTGACAGAACCCATAACCAATGGTAGCGGATTTCGGGCCCGTTGATCACAGGGATTAAATCGATTGATTACAGAACGTACACTCGTCAGATTTTGGATTAATTTGTTAATATTTTTAAGGCTAAACCTATGCATGAAGAGTACACAATACTTTTTATTTTAAAGATTTGTATTTATCCTGGAGGAATCGGTTTGGAGTTAAACACCCCTATCCTCCACCGTCTCCAGTCTCGATGTTCACAGTTCGCCAATGCTCAGTTTTGGGGCTTACACGGTGGCAAGCTAATTCAAACATTGATAGGTATCAAAGATAGCAATAACTTGCTATGGCTTGTTTTGTGTGTGATTGATGAATATGATCAGGCAGCTCTATAAGCCAATTTTGGTTGACGGCAGGATGTACTCACTATCGCTCGTGTACAAATGTGTTATCCACCTATAAAGTCCAGAGGCCTAGACTATGTGTAGACCTTAAAGCTGATATAAACCAATTAATCTCTGGTTATTTATTCTAAAGAGTCTTATTGATAAAATGAATCACCCAATTAGCCATTGGGAATTGGTTACATGCACATCCCGGTCGTGGAGTACGAGTTCCCAATGTTAAGCCTATGGGGAAAATATCGGGGTGAGATAAACTAGGTACTACTACTATGGGTCAAGAACTCTACTGATTTTAATGGCATATTCTTCAGCTTGCATGCTCTGTCCTGTGATTGACTGTTGAAGAAGCAGCCAATGAAGATTGACCAGACACCTTCCAGTCTGTCACATATTCCAGGGGGGCAGCTCATGTCACAGACCACTCAGATGTCATGTCAGTGCACCCTGCCCCCATATAGGCAGACCAGGGACCTGTTTCAGTAGTCTCGTGACATGTCTAGATGGCGTCTGTGACACCATACGGACAGATCACAAGATTGCAGTCGATGACATACAGAGTTTCACTAACTTCTCGTAGGAATTAAGCAATGACACTTTAAAATGAGTAGGGGATACATCTAATCTATAATCATTTGAAATATGAAGAAGATTGGCCACTTCGATCTTCAGATATTTGCTAGTCGTTTTCCGCTGTTGCTTGCACTGTTGGTGCCGCTGTTGATGTCTGTCTAGGCCTAATGTCATGAGACTACTGAAACAGGTCCCTGGAACTAGAGTGAGTGCTAATGAGGGTAAACTTGCCATTTACTACATGGCCACCGCAAGGTATACATCAAGACAAAAAGGAGCAGCTACAAAATGACAAATGAGGTAATACAGTCATTGTAGTAGAGTACATTGGTACTGATAAAAAAGGGCAATTTAGCTGACTAATCTCTTCACATAAAAACCAATATAATTCGTCATGCTAGAGGTGTAGAGACATTACACACAGCCACCTGCTGACAAAACCACGATAATTGCGTGGGTTTAGGATTAACTATCTGCCCGGTTTTCAGCATGTTTATAACCAATATCCATTATACATGCGCTGATGAATGACGATTTTATGTTTATCTTTTATGCATGGGAACTGCAAACTCAGTTCAGTTCAAATCTTATCAAATTATCTGTGATTTTCATTTAAGTTGCTAAGAAAGCTATCCATGGACATGAACAAGCTATCACTGGCGGCGTTATAATACGGATCCCGCTATCCAGAATGTTGTGTCCAAGCATAGCGATGACGTCTGACGTGAACAAATATTGCTTGAAACAATCCTTTACTTAGAATTCACTTTTAATTTTGATATTATCATTCAAGAACGTTATAAATAATAGCAGTTAAATGAAGCAGCTGAATTATGAAACAGTTTAAGTCACCATATTCAACTTGGCCTGAATGTCCTTATATAAAATAACATAATGAAAAAGATGAATCAACACTTGTATTTAGCAATTGTATATTTTATTCATATAGGTAACTGCACACCTTGCGTACTCAGGAAATCACGTGATAGTAATATATAGCAGATCAGATACAGATTAACGCATTGACTGGTTAACAATTTGACACATATTTTTACACTGCAGCATGTGGTAGGTAGAGAGCAGGCTTACACAAGGACATACGTGTCCTCGCAGTCAGATTCGGACCAATTCTAGATTATATCAATAACAGCTTCGAGGAATGTGTTTTGCTATGCAAATTATTCTCTCTTTCGAAGACACTTGTGTACTGAAACTATACCAGCCATAAGTACCCTTCCTATCCCATTCTTGGGTTATTCATTGTTCTTGCATAAATATTGATATGCTCTATGAAATTAAAACGTACCGTTGGTAAAAATTCTGTTAGAAATATCAACTTGCATGACATAATGGAAAGGAATTGCACAAGAATAGGACTTAAACCTGTATCGTGTAGACTATGTTGGGATAATACTTTTCATGGCCGATCACTCTCTAACAATAAATTTTTGCTAGGGTAGTAGTAATCATTTGTTTCATACCAAGGGTGATTTTTATTGTTATCAAAGTTTGTTATTTCGTTAAACAGGGTGGTTGTTTCGTTATCGAGGGTTTCAAATCAGTTCGTATAGCTTAGACCATTTTGTGTGCGTGGCACTGCAGTTCCTCAATAAGGGTGGACAAGGCTTCCCCATCGATGGCCATTTTTAAAATCGATATTGGAAGGTATTTAGTAATAGGGAAGCTGGTTCCGAGTGGGAAAATTCGAAAATTACTCAGTGATGATCACGAGAACGACTTAGCTCGGCCTAGTACTAGTTAGGTCATTTTCGAATTTCGCACAGAGTATCTTTGGGATTCTTTCATCCCGAACCAGGTTCCCCCTAGTGCCAGCCCATTCCTGTCGTAAAACTATGAATAAAACATATAGAACACATTAACTCTATAAGCTGTCTTTTGTCTCATTAGTGAAACTTAAACTCGAGATAAACATGGACACCTGCGTTATGTGAAGATTATATAAAGTTATAATGAGTTTACAGCCTTAATAAACCCAGCCTTTTCTTTTCGACTCAGAGACATATATCACATTTTGACACATAGCTCAACATTGAATAAAAATAACCACAGCATTTAGATATCCAGCTAAATACATGCGTACACATACCATATACAAATACACAGATTTATGCATGAATGATTACATATCACTATCCATTATGTAGTAGTATACAATGACTAGACTAGATCTAGATAACCTCACTGGCTATTTTTGTACACTAAATGTCATCTTTCGATCCAATCAAAAATTATGTTGGCGTTCGCTGTGCCTTTAGTTACATTCAGACATTGGCTTTCGTCGTCTCTCATATACCGAAAAGACATTACCCATTCCAATGTACATACCTTCAGTCAATGCTACCTAAATCTCCGCTCAATGATCTCCATTCGAGGGCTACATATGTTTTGGTTGATATATTGATTTGTACACGTGAAGATATGAATACGGATCTATCTGATCAGCTAGCATATAATTATAATTCATTGGTATAGCCAACGAGCCGGCCGTCGCTTCCAATGTAACTATGAAAGGTACCCTCCCCCTCCCCCTTGCCCTCCCTTTGTCCCATTTGCCACTCTTCATACTGTATGAACATGCATATACAACACTCAAATATAGCAGCCACTCATTCCTACCCCTGATTCCCTCCCCTGTAACCCTAAACCCACCCTTGTAGGCACGCAGGACTGACCCTCCGATCCACTCCGGTCCATTTGACATTTTATTGAGCATTATATTTTGTTGTGCTTCAACATCTAATCTTTCGGATTAGTGGGAATTGCGAAAATAAATGTGACTTGACTGAAAGGATAATACGGGCTCTCTTGAGTCATAAGAGGATCATTAGAGAAAGGGGTGTTTGAAAAATCATTATTCAATGAAGGTGTGAAATGGGGAATCTAACACTGAAGACATCATGTAAAAGTCTCCGATAAATAATTTTTTTCACAACTTATATCTTCTATATATTTCTTATAACCTCTGTGGTAAAATATCTACCGATTTCAAAATCAACAAGACAGATTTCCATCGAATACTCTAAACAATTGAATACTCAAAGTAAGCGATATCATTTAAAAAAGGTTAAACTTTTATCTTTTCAGATATTCGGTATAGGGTAAATGTTATCAGGATTCTACAATTTCAACACCGGGGAGTGGCTCACCCAATATTCATAAGAGTGGCAGTGAAGGATATGCCGAGTCACGCACGCAGGCGCACTCGCAGGGCTAACGTTTCTCTAACACACATCAATCTTTCACAAATCCATCACACACGTCATCCTAGCGCATGCGCTCTTTCACATCTCAAGCGTTCCCGGATGTGACGTCAACATCAATATGTGTGTAAGCATCCCTTTATTGGTGACGTATTACTCACATTACAATAGCCTAACCAACACCTTTCATATAATCATCACTTTCCCCAAATCACACCCGTCCTATACAAGCCATGACTTGTGTATTGGTATTTCCATCAGGTTGGTCTGTCAGGGTGATAACGTGATAATATCCACCTGTTTTATTATGAATCGAGGTCATGTATTGTGATCAAATGAAGTACAAAAAAATGCCGAACACCTCAAGCCACTACAGTTCATTTCTTTATATCGGATGAGGCAAGGGAAAATTTCGCCTCTTTTTTGAATATTTATTCCAGTAGCCCTCCCTATATACAGTGGCCCTATACACACACTCTAAACACACTCCTAACTCATACATAGGCCATGGGCGGTCGCGTTTGCTGCTTTCGCCGTTGCTGTCTTTGTTTCTGAATGATCAAACAACTGAAGAAGAGTCCAACAAAGCCGGAGACGAAAACAAGGGTTGGCCATAGTATAGCGTGAAGGGCGACTGCGTTAGAGGTGCGGAACATAAGTAGGTGGCCGCCTCCAGCCATTGGGTAGTAGCACTTGGTGCGGATTCCCTGGCGAATCTTCGTCTCGCCAACCAGGATCTCGTCCACTGCACTGCCGTTTCCACTGAGCGCAGTAATCGTACAGCCATCACAGATACACTGAAAGTACAAAAAAGGTAGGTCGATGTCAACATCCGCGCAAGAAAGGTAGTGCACAATTCAATCTAAGAAATATGATTTCGTTGGGATTTCATATACTTTGATTTAGTCAACAGAAATTGTCCTTGATAATTACTTTATAAAACGAGATATGATAGGTTTCTAGTATGACATGGATTGTAGGATCAACTCAGCACCCAGGTAGACGGGATGGGTAGGTACACCAACACGACTTCAAAAGGATTTAACAGGGAAAGGATAAAACTGACCCACTGCACTCCAGATACACACCCATAGGCTTTACGGTTGACTTCCCGATTCAAATAAAAAAAAGTATTCTTTGGCCATAGGGCTAGGTATTTCTAATCGTAGGGTATCGGGAGGTCTATCTTGTTGAATCGGCAGCAATTGGTGCACGCTTTTAGGGAGTGGCAAAATTGATATCTCAGCATAACCAGCAACTAAACTTGCCGTTTCAATAGACGCCAATGATTAAGGTCCTGCCTGCGTATATTAACAACGATTATCTTGCCTGCAGTATATACAGTGCACTGCTGGAGAGTAACGAGCATGGATGTTAAGTGTATGCATGTAACTCTTGCACCTGACGGCTTTACCCTGTCAGCCACGCTGCGCAGTGCATTGTAAGTGAGCACACTGCCCCGCTGAGCTTTCTCAACCTGCGCGGGCACCCGGCTCCCGGCATATCAGACCACGTGACTAACGAGACTCTTGGGACGCCAGTGTCTATCGTCACGTGAGTACGACCCATGTGACGTCACTGGCAGGGAGTGGGGAGTACATATTCCAGTTGTGTATGATAAACATAGTCTCCTTCCAGGAACCCACTCGAACTGCTCATCCCGACCACATCCAACCTCCTTCACTACCAGGACACTCCCCATTACACCCGCAGCCCCACTTCCCCACCCTCCTATACATTCTCCAACCTCTCGTCAATTATATATACAATGGGGTCACAGTTATGCTCAGCCATAAACTTCACTTATAGTGCTTCCTTCTCTCTCCTCATAAGCCCCCCTTCTCAGCATGTCTTTGGATATTGGCTGCCAGCCGAGGGACCTATTCTATAGTTCCCAGGAGAGCCTCTTAGGAGTGTGTTTATATGATATGCAGTTTTACGAGAGCAGGCACAGATAGCGAAAGGTATACCCAGCGAAACAGAAGATTTAGTTACGAAACAGATTTATCTTTTTTTGTATTTCCCATTAACCTATTGTTTCATCCAATTCTTGAAATATTTGGAGTACAACTTATAACCGATACTGATAATGAGACTTCTACGATAATGCATTTCTCAATTATTTGATAGTGCCAATATGCATAACTATGATAGGTACGTTTAAAATTGGGGGTTCCCTCATAGATCTCTCCTGCTTTCTATGTAGTAAATAAGAGTGGAACATGTCTGAGACAAAATTACGTGACACCTTTAAGCAGCGGTGACGGCTAGTGGCTTCTGAGCGATGGATTGTGTACGCACCGTCTAGGTAAATCCTGCAGCCAAAAGCTTTTTCAAAACATGCAATAGAATATCAGCTTGCGAATTTCCTCTGGTTCAAAACACAGCCGATAAATACCTGATAATGCCTTGTGCACACAAGTCAAGCTTATAGGAAAATGATAGGAGGCAATATTCTTCCAGCTAGTCAAATATTGTGTTGGATAATAGCCCATAGGGTAAATCCATAACAGGATCTAGCCAGTATTAATTTGATTATTAATCGAAAAGAAATTTGATCAAAGGTCACTCCGAACACAACAAGAACATTTTGTCAACAATTGTATGCACGGAGTGGCCAAGGAAATAAAAAAAATTGAGTAAAGGTCAACCTAAAACACTATAAGATGGGGTTGTTGAACGGATTTGAATTTACTGTATATTTCACTCAGAACGAGATGTATTTGAATATTGAAGACATAATATCCCTTTCCATCCTCTGACCTAACCTACCTATTTTCGTAACTGTTATACATGCGTATACATGTCAGTTATGACGTCACTGACCACGCCCGGGTTTGCCATGCAGATTCTGACACGGTGACTAAACATAGACTGACCATGGACAGAAATAGAACTCTTCCTTATTTTTGAATTGAAGAGCATTTAAATAGTTCATCAGAGCGTCACTCCATTAATTTAATTGGGTGGCTCGGTCGGTCATTATTATCGCCCGCCACAATCTGCCTTGTCGAGAAGACGAAGGCAATTGTGGCTTCTTTGCGTCATCAATCACGGCGGTCAAAAGGCCAGCACCAACACATAGGCACTGTCCTTAGGGAGAGTCCCTAGGGGCGAGGCGTAAGACCCTGGGCTGAGCTCGGTTATTCTTTTTTTGTCACCACCTTTCTTCAGGTATCTTTATTGGCATACGCATTGGGATTTTCTTCGAAGTATCCTATTTTCCTGACGTGTTGACGACTCCCCCACGACCAGAGCTCCTGTTACTTGTGCTAGCGTAAGGGAAATTGGTATTCAGAAATAAGAGCAGTTGAATTTATAATGCAGCACTGGGAATATAAATATGCTATAGGACAATCTTGGATACAGGATGAATGCCCAAAGACCAATATTCTTTACAAATTCATAGAATTCCCTATTGCATTTTCATCTGCAAGCACATAAATCATAATCTTTGTCCGATTATCCCTCGTTTGTCAAAGCTACCTGAGCTGGATCCAGCTCAACAATGACATCACAGGCATGTGCAGGAACGTGTACTTTTGATGACCCTGCGTTTTGACACGCAAACAGTATCTGTTTGAAGATGCCACTCCCGATAATCAATACATGATGCTAGACAGGTGTGGTCGTGTACACAAACAGGTGGGCAGAATGCAGAGTGCCTATCTGTATCACCATTTTGATGGGTGGTCGCACCCTGAAGGTAAACATGGCAACAAAGGTAGAGAATGGGTACTGACACGGCACCCGTGGACTTTCAAAACACAGCCATGTTTCATTCTGGTTTCATATAATATCAGTGGCATTTTATATTAGATTTTAATACCATGCTTCTCTTGTTCTACTACCAGTATGGTTGCAGTGTCTGGGGGTACAAATATATCCATATCACGATAACACATGGAATGTGTACGGTCATGAAATATTGTCAAAGCATCACAGAAATCCTAAAGGATAGATCTCCGCTGTATTTCTGAACTTTCATCACAGGTTTCACCTAAATCATTCCACCCCTGTTTATATCATGACCCTCTTAGCGATGAATTAAAAGTGAATCAATATTAAGAAGAATAATTGGATTAAAACATAAATACAAAAATCACTCCCCTGGATTCTCGTAAATTTACAGCAATGGGTGAAATCAATCGGAATGTGATTTCCGCGAAAGGATTTCCTTTTTGAGAACTCCTGCAAGCCCATAATAAAAAGATCGATGATGCTAACGCATTTGACACTTGGAATGGGACTAATCACTCTAGAGACCCCATATAGCGTGTTTTTTAATACCAGACGGACTAGTTTTATGCAGGGTAGATACTGTTTATTCAATACAGCTAAGATATAGTGTATTCCTAGCGATAACATTTATATGACATTTTATTCAAGCCGTGTGATATGTTTTGTCTATACTATATCACATACAGCTTATAAATGTGAAACGAAATTGACAAAATCGGATAGGTTTCGCAGCATATAAATTTAGAAAAGAAGAGCCGAAGATATCAAATACTTATAAATGTGGTTACCTGATAATAGAAAAGTAAGGTTTGACAAGCATCGATATGGGCTTTCTTTTTAGTGTTTTTTTTTAAATTAACGAAATTTGGAAGCAATCCAGGAAACCCGCATTTGCTTAATGAGGACCTCCTTCTGCCATTAATAACCCAGTGGTCCGAGGATAGGAAGCATTATTCCATTAACTCCAGTTAGGGTTGCATCACATTGGCTCATGTTGGGATTCTCCTCTGTTATCTGAAGTGAGATAAGAGCTCTGACGTGTGCAGTGACCGGAATACGAGTCACTGAAGATATTGGGAGCTGAAAGTAATTGCTTTTCCCTATCTTCAGTTTAATAGGATATCGTAGAGCATATAGCCCAGGTGTGTATGACATTTGGATGCGTATCAAAAGGTATGCTCACTAAATTGAGCATTACCCATACGCAATATTGAATGTTTGCACTCTCAAGCATGTACTTGTGGAATGCTCATCCTCAACACGGATATGTTGACAACACTATAATAAGAGTACCGTACATAATAGCAGCACAGGCCACTGGTCGCTGGTCCAAATATGAAGCCTCTCAACTTGCAGGTGAATGTTTTGAAGCTAGAACTATATTTATAGTCGCCGAGGGCAGTAAAGAAGTAAATGTGACTCTACGAGGTAAATGTAGATTTATCATACTCATGTATTCATCGCAGTTAATAAGGAACTGCATCGAGATCCATAGCCACTGACAATATAAACATTATTTTAAAAAAAATAAAAAAAAATATGCCATGAGTTTTGGTTGCGGGGTAATCTCACGAGGCAAAGCCGAGTGAGATTATGTAGCAAACCAAAATGAATGGTATATTATCAGTGGCTATGGGTCGAGTGCGGTTCAGATTTTATCTCACCCCTATCACTAACTAGTAGGGTTAAATGTGTGACATCATCCCCTATTGAGTATTTTTCAACAATACTCCACGGGCGTTGAGGACGAGTTTCCAATGTTAAGTCTATGGCGGAAAAATACCAGGGGTGAGATAAACACTTTTATCCTACCCCTAATAAAAAACTCCATAGGCTTAACATTGGGTCACTGTATTCGGTCTGGAGTTCAGAAAAATGAAAAATATCGCTCTAGTGGGATACACTTGACAAATAACGTCATCTGTTAATGTAGAAGTAATTTAGACGGGAGGGGCAGGATAAATTCTAAACCAAACTCGAGTTAGTCATGTTATTGTTCATCGCACTCCGGCAAGATCACGTATTACTGCTCTCGGCTTCGCCTCATGCAGTAATACGCGATCTTGCCGTCGTGCGATAAACAACAACACGACTAACTCTTGTTTGGTTTCTCCATAATACTGAACTCTGCTCCCTTGATTAAATCGTGTATGGCACACTGTGCTGTACACTGTATCCGAGTTACGCACCCTGTGGCTATTCCTAGTAATTTCCCATTAGTTGTTAACATTTAAAGGTGCATAATAGAAGGAAAACTCAGCTTGCGTTTGAATCTCTTGATATCTTTCTCACTCCCAAACATGTAAATATGCCCCCCCCCCCCTGCATAACGGTGTTAGGACAATCATTTGACGGTCCGGGACTTCATGAATGTTGACAGATACAACTCCCAGTCTAGATCTGTTTTCTTGATGTATCACAATAATTCATTCAACATATTTCCTGTCTGAAGAACCATCACGTCGTAGAAGGTGGCTACATATAACCCCTTACCATATCCTGCATCATGCAAAGGGCCCGCTTTGCATTGAATGCACAACGTAACTTGTCCAATAAAGGGGGAACGCATGGTAAATGGACATGGACTTGATGAAAGAATCACTAAGGTCCTGCAGGACCGGAAATTGGTTTGGCGCATGCGTGCCTAGAATCGGGCCACAGTTACGGCGGCCATGGCGACTTCTGCTGAGAGAATTGGTCCCACACTACAGGAAACTATAAGGGGGACGGTTATGTCCTTGTTGTTGTCCCAGAGAAGACCGATGTCTTGGAAGTAGGTAGCGTAGTGAGGTTCCTATTCTTAGACTACCGCTGTTGTTCGGTTAGGCAAAGAGGGTTTGCTTTAGAATTGAATATTAAAATACCAGTTGCTGTATTAGAAGAAAATGACCATATGACAATGGAACACTTTGGTAAGCCTTCGGGTGCTTATTCAACAGGGAATGAATTGCTGCGATTTCCGAAATGATGATTACCCAACGTTGAACGTTCTTCAAAGTAGGATGAACCCAAATACCCTGTATTGAAGCCTGAACTCCAATTATGAGACACAGCTGAATAGCTACTAGCATTGCCGGAAACGAGAAGGTGAAAAATACAACCAGAATACATACAGAAACTCCCTGTCAGAGTTAAAGTACTGCTGTCGTCAATCAAATCTTGGCCGGATCCACAATTCAGCCAAACCTTGTTCAATAACGTGTTATGGTTCATGAGGAAAGGTCAAAAATGGAAGATCTAGGAAAAATACCTTTATCGAACTGCAGTGTAGTTACCATATTCAGACAACTGTGCAGGATAATTTGTTCAGCAGGACCATAACAGATAGCAAAATGACCAACATAGATTGGACTCAATGGATTGATATCAACTTGGTAGAAATGATACACTTTTCCAAAAAGAAATGCTGATTCAAGACAAGGTTTTCCTGATTTCATCCCAGAATGAAACGAATAAATGGTATTTTCTTCAATTTCATATCCTGTGAATAAAACATACCCAGCTAGATAACAAGTTCACCAATAGAGTTCATCTATCAAAAGATTCCGTCAGTCAACTTTTGCTGACTTATTCTTTCCATCTTTGTTGACAATCGATAATGCTGAGGGGGTAGCGGCTGTCCTGACACAATAGGCACTGACAACAACTTTAATGCTCCCTGCGAATAGGACTTGGGACTAATTACCTTAGACCATGGGCCTAATCACTCGAGACACTCCACAATGAATAGAATGGTGGTTTTCTAGGCTCAGGTTTTTATCTGGATGGAAGGCTGATAATATTTCGAGTGAAAAGTTGTGTGATGATAGTGTTCATATTTTCTCTAAGACGTAGGATATGGATAATCAATTTTGCTTCACACTCAAAGGGGAAGTTCGTGTCAATACAATTTATTTCAATTATTTCATGGAGGGTGTGACATAAATCTGCTAACCTACAGTAATTATCACTGGATAGGAAAAAATATGGCAGGTGTTGCACATGTCCCATTATTGATTATTATCACCGGATTCGTGTTATTTTCTCCTTTCTGAATCCTATAAAAATAGTTGTACCCACTGGACACTTCAGATCGAGACTTGATATGATTTCAATACACCATCAAATACATTTAAGATATGATCCACCGGTAAAGCCTAATTCTAATCTTTGCGGGGCGAGAGGGTGGTCCGGTGTGGTGCCAAAATTGGTTACCCTGCCATAAGTGGTAATTATCGCTCACTAATGTCTTTTGCGCATGCGCGGACATGCGCAGTGATGAAATTTGCCTAAATTAAGCATATATCACGATATGAAATTCTCATGTCTAAATACTACTATTTTCATGTATTTACATTAAAATCAAATCAAAATAGTAGTACGTCAGATAGTCCGTGAAATCTGACCGGAAGAGCGTGTGCAGACGCATTCGCGTATTGGGTGGGCGATAATTACCACTTTTGGCAGGGTAACCAATTTTGGCAACACACCGGCATGATTAATCACAATGTATTTGACCAATCAATGACAATTATTTCACTCGCATCCTTCCATTTCTCTCACGTTCCCTGTAGGCCTGTCCCTGGCACAAAAGTACCCCCTACAGACGGCCTCCACCATTGCTGATGGGTTTTGGCCGAAGGAACGTTGTATCTCGTGCTGCCAAATCACCGTGGGCATTGTTGTAAGGTTATCTGAGTGGAACCTGGCTCTGTGCCCGGTAATCTCCTCCCTACTGCTCTAACACCCCGCCCATCGCCATGCCCGATCTCCCCGGTCCAAACCCCCCCCCCCCCCCCTGGAGCCTTCCCCGGACATCCTGCTGTGCAAACTCCTGGCCCGAGCCAATGGCTCTACAAAATGGATTTTGTGAAAGCAATTGCATTCTATTGCGACAGTAAGTATAATTCGTTTGAATAACTTGACATGTAAATGATATATATCGGTCATGTATGCTCAGCCCTTTATCTACTCTTTCATTTACACGATGCATATTTCATTCTGAATGCTGCTATTTAACCTTAGTAATGATACACCAAGTATTTCAGGTGGGGATAGCTAAGTAGGTATAGAGCACTGCGTATGATGGTTCAAAGACACGCATCATCGATCAAACATAGTGAAATATAAATAACGTTTGAAGTAGGTAGTGTTCAAGAGTGAGATGGAGCATGTTTAACAAAATCCAGGAGGCTGCAGGTTGTAATCACTTCTGGCATTCATGGAAGTGATGGGATACATCAGGAGAAATTCCCTGGTTCACAGAGTGCCAAGCAAACACAACCATTTGGCAACTAGCCATCTGCACAAGTATATCATGTTTATACCCCTCTGAGACTACCCCTAGTTGTTATGCTACCGTAGTGTTTTCCTGGATGTGTTCAATATAGATAATACATAACTATAGGGAGATCTGATACTACTGGTAATTGGTTTGACTCTCTTATTAGATTTTCTATGTGAGCTCACCCTGGCATGTCTGATTTGTTTATGGGAAATACATGTGTTAAGCCGACAGTAGGCATCATGATTAAAAGAAAGATGAACAATATCGCAAGAATGTCGATTGGGCCTGTGCAATAAAGATGTTGTATCAGCAGGTATTACGTTGCTGTAAGCAAATAACTAAAATCTAATATTTCCCTTTAGGCTATCAAGGTAATAAAAACAAGCAACTACTCTTTGGCCATAAAAACGTCTTTCTTCATTGTATGCTCACCCCCAAAATGAGCAGACGACAATTTCGACTGTTTCTCAATGAAAGCGCCAGGTGGCCATGAAGTTACCGTAAGGACTCAACGTTTTCCCAAAGTGAACATAGGGTTTTAACTGAAACCTCGGTGGACATAGGTTACATAATACATTAGATACTACCAGATCCCCTGTTGTTGTATTCACCTTGTAGATATATAGATCGTAAAATATTGCACAATTAATGCGTCCCACAGGAAGGAGTGAGGTAATTTCGCATGACATCGACCCTCGAACGTCATTACCAATCTGCCTGCGTCAGTCTCCTTCTGCGCATGTGTGAGGGAAGGTCATGTGATGAAGTTAGTCAGCAAATCTGCATAGTTTCAGAGAGCTTCTTTACCGTAGGGAAATCTGGGCCTAATCACGATGAAATTGGAGAGGAATGGAACACCGGGTGAGACGCTAGAACAAATCTGTAGGGATCCTTGTCGGAGATGGGGAAAGACTGTTGATTCTGGAAGTGTGATCCTTCAATGTCACTTCAGTTTCACAGGGGAAATATGTTATGTACTTTCCGCGAAAGTAAATCTGCTGTGTAATAGGAACAATGCTCGCCTGTAGGCTCTCTGGTTTCTAGTATAAGATGAATTGCGAGACGGCACAGGAGCCAGTATGAAATTGTTGGTAACAGCATCCGAATTCGCCAGTGGGTAGGAATTTCGGGTTCTCAATGATTGCAGTATTACCTGTTAATGATTAGTGATGAAAGAGCTGCTTCCTCTGGTGCTTAGGTAACCTTTTACGGAACTGAATCACCTTCTGCTGAATGGGAACTGATTTAAAGCTTACAGGAGAGCTTTCATGACTACAACGAGCATTTAACCCGGCGTTTACATTGGACGACTAAATACGTGGCGACTGTAGATCGTCAGCCAATAGTCGCCAGGTGGTGGCAATGTCCACCACAAAAGTCGTCTACGTCAGAATTTACCCGAGCGTTCACACTGACGACTATGTGTTTTCACAGAATCGCCGCCCCTGTAGACGACTATTTCAAGCCAGCTTAAAATAGTCGCCGAGGTCAGAGCGTGTCTAATAGTCGTGAGGTGGTGCCGTATTGCGTAACCAGACGTAACCAGGCGATCTGCCGTTGCCACGCACTTGGCGTTTACATTAGACGACTTCTAGCCTTTTACTGCTGAAAGTCGTCAGGCTCCGCTAAAATGAAGAATCGCCGCCTATAATCGTTTAATGTAAACGCCGGGTGAGGCTCCTCGTTGAATATTAATATTTATAAGTTATGCTAACAACCCTCAATGTAGATATACTAATGAAAATCGGAAAAAAGGGTAAGATTTAGGAGACGCACCATTGAGAAGAAGAGTAAGGAGGATAACAATTTACTTCTATTATTGTTCCTGGTTCTCATATTTATGGAAGTGCTACTGATCTAAAGGTTATCCAATTCGTTAATAAGATAAACTATATTACTATTTATACCAGTGGCACACCTCAGTGCTAAATTTTGAAACCATGCTTGAGGCTAAAATCCGTGTGTGACTTTCTCCATCAGCGTATCATAGGAAACAAGAACACCATCTAACTCAGAGCCTCGTATTATCAGCTTTATATTCATTGCTCATTAATCTGAAATGAAACTAAATATGCATTGCCCTATAAAAAGGGGGTGGCCGCATTATGTTCTGTCTAATAATGGCTGCCACAACGGGCCACACGCTCCACCACACGGTGTGCCGAGGTTTTATTTCCACCACAGATCGTTGAGTCTATGCCTACAACAAAGAGATACATGAAACAACTACCATCGGTGCTGCTTTTGTGCGGTAAAACAGGGCGGAATAAAATCTGATAGCTGGTATTCTTATAGGTCATAGACTATTGATCAATACGATCTCCCAGATATTTAAACGTAAAGAACGGACAATGGAGCACTGTGTGTATATATATATAGATAGGCCTCCCACCCTCTCATTGTTCTCCTAACCCAATTAACTATGAAGATATCATATTGGCAGTGCGTCAGTATTGGCGTCGGTAGTGATAAAGAAATCACAGGGAACACCACAATTATAGATGCGATAACTCAGGCTTTGAAATAAAAGCAGATTATGCCATTTGTCGTTGAGATCGAAGACAAAGTCTATTCATATGACTGTCCACCTGTCCACCTGACCGTTAAAAACAATACGGTGAACTTGTTGATTAGGCACGGAGAGCCAACCTATATTGATTTTAAAACGCCCACCAGCAAGAGCATGAAAGAAGGATGTCACTTGTAATTCGCCGATGTCCGCACAGCAGTAAGGTAGGAATGACGGCAAAGACTAGAACATTATAAATGATTTTACACTGGTAAGTAGCCAAAAAGAGTGGGAAAGGGTGGAAATAAGAGGAAAGAGGTGTCAAATTGAACAGAACGGGGCAGCATCAAAATGGTCAGACCGGAACGGGCGTAGGAAGAAAAGAGGAAGGAGCGGTGGGGATATGAGGCAGAAATAAGGACGGAAGAAGAGTAAGCGAACATGAGTCAAGGTCAACGTGGGCACCAAGTATCCCAAGACCCACTGACTATGCCAGCGACCTTCCACTGAGTACCCAGTAGAAAAAGAGTTGGCGGCCCGGGCATTGATGTGATTAAACGGTTCAGAAGGAGGGGTTGCAGCCTGCAGACATTGCAATCAGAGTTATGTCGTCTTTGTGACTGCGGCAGCGGTCAGCCCGCCGGTGCCGCCCCCGGTTACCGCCAGTTGTTACAACCTGATGATGTCTCAGCCACAGCCATCAGACCTTCAACTCCTACCCGTCTCCCCTGAACAACCCCCACGTCCCACCATCGTCTACGCCCTACTCCCTGTCGGCGCCATGTCACCGGTAATCAGCGGTGAGAATGGAGCGCATGCGTGGAAGTCGCGTTTAGCTGGATAATCAGACAGCTATATTATCGCCCAGGCGTCTACTTTTGAAATACATTCAGATTGCTTTCAGGGCCCAGGTGTTTTGACATCAGAATGTGGCTTGGAGATTTGGTGGAGGAGTGGCGGTGTTTACTGGACTGCACAGGATGGTTGGTCCTTGGCCATCCCTTCTGGTTCTACAGTTCGGTTCCGGGCCCGATTCCAAACCGAAGCCCACAAGACTCTATGAGAGTAATAGAAAACCAATTTCCACGCCTTCCAGCCGCGTTCTACAGATCAGCGATCCCTTTTAGACTCTGACTGCTTTCTCTTTTAAGATCTCCTGGGGCCATCCATAAAGCATGTGCACATAAAATGTCTGAATAAAAATCGATCTCCTACACTAAACCCTACATTCCAACTACGACAAGGCTACGACGAGAGCAGACAAGAAAGTTCCTATCGGCACCTTGTCGCAGCCTTGTCGTGAGAAGAGCAGTGTCGGGACAGCGCTATCTGGCCGTGTCGTAGAGGTCGGTGGTTGCCGAAAAAAAGGCGTCCATGGTCCCGACACACTACGACAGTGATATCGAGGAAATCACAACACTCCACGACAAAGGTCTAGTCGTGGCAAAAATCGAACATGTTCGATATTGTCGTAGCCTTGTCGGAAGGCCCCCGACAGGCCCCCGACAAGCTTCCAGTCGCAGCCTGTCGTGGCCTTGTCGTAGACTCTTGTCGGGAACTAGGGTCCACCAACCACGACAAGGCTACGATACGCTTTCCAATCGTAGGCCTGTCGTGGACCTTGTCGGAAAGCCATTGTCGTAGCCTTGTCGTGGTTGGTGGACGCACCCTTTTATTTTACTCATTATATTAAAGAAGGGATGTACGCGAAATATCTTAAATCGCGAAATATCTTAAATCTTTAACCCCCCACCCCTACACCCTCCTGCTCTGCGTTCACACTCTTCCATTCTGCAAGTAACATGTATGTCTGACTCTAATGAGTCTTTTTCGACGGTACGACTTAAAACCACGCCTGAGAAAAAATCCCATTTCCATATACTACGTGTTTATGTCTAAAGGCGTTTTATTTCCTTCTTGACTTTTTTAATGGCCATTGTTCTTCCTACCTGAAGCCATGTCACTGCTGATTGCATAGAACCCGCCGTGATATGTATTACAGAGCCATAAAGTATCCATGCGGTGTTTCAGTCTTGAAGCATTGCACTTATTAAAGGTTGTCATTTAGAACATTCACCAAATAAAGCCAATCACCAAAACCAAATTTCTGAAGTTGTTGAGTTGTACTTGACTATCTTACTTTGAATTTAGAACAATAATTCCTTAAATAACTATTAAGGCTGCGGAAATCTAGCATATAGGTGAACAGAAAACCGACAATTGATTTCCTGTGATGAACAGTCAGGTTATCATCTAACGAGATGTTTTAGTCTGAAAAAGTGAGGCAAAAATATAGATCCATCAGCATTATGGGTAGGAGACCTCCCCGACTAACACTGCGCAATCTGTCAATGTCAACATTTGTAAGGATTCTCACTCTCGGCGCATATTAGATATAAATTTATCGTCCTCATCAGACTTCACCAATGCCTCCATGACGGGCTTCGATATCGCTGAATATCTTGCCGGGGGAAGGGCATTTTGCACGTAATCAGTTATAATAGTTTAAATCGATGTTTCTAATGAGAACTTTAATTCGGTTTGGCAGGACCTTCAAAAATTTGCAAATCTCAGTCGATGCCTTAAGGCCCCACATTGGGGTCTTCTCTTGAGCCGCTGCTGCCTCCCCATCTTCCCAGAGACCCCCCTCCATACACTCTCCCCCACATTCTACGCCCTCTGCCGCCATGAATGTCGATTGCCCGCCCTGCCGCTGGAGGGCGCTAGGGAGCGGCTCGCGGTCGTTAGGGAGTAGCTCAGACACACTGGGGACGACCTCTGGTGGCAGTCAGGGCAGATGCATCCTCCCCGCCCTCTCCCACCCTCACCCACCCACCCACCCACCCGTTTAAAATCACTCTCCGGGCCGGACCGTCCACTGGTAGTACGAATGGAATCCTGTGATATGGTGGACTATACCAGGGATGTGTTTGGAGAGTCGGGAATTGATGGAGAGCTGTTGGTTGGGGTGTGGGGTTGCACAGGGGTCGTCCAACCTTCATTAAGGTTCGGTACAGACTACGACAACTGCCAGCGACAGAGCAGTGATGGGAAGCGGTGTCTGCTAACTGGTGCCACCAAGAATGAAAAATGGCAAAATTTAGAGTCGGACAACGGCAAGTCGTCGCTATGGTTGACACGTTAGGTTCTCGTCTGTGCTTTTAAACACAGAAATGTGACAGTATCACTTGTAATGCGAAACTGCCCTCAGGATTCAGTCGGAACCCTTCATAATGGCTACATAGGTTCCAGTAATAGTGACGGCCTCGAGAGCACTCTCTTATTATCTGTCCCTCATTGCATCGGTTTCCGGCTGGCAGTTCTCTATAAGATACTCACATTGAAAATGTCTGTAACAGATACCCTTAAGACCATTTCCCATTCACTCTAAATATATTCTCTTTAATCTAAATCCCTGGTTCCCATCCGATAAATATTTGGCAAAGGAAATGCTTGCAGAAGGTTGCACTCTTGTTAGTTCCTACACTAGCTCCGTTATCAACTATCGTTTACTAGGCCATGAAGGTAGCTTATGAGACATGGACCAATGAACATGTTTAATCACCATTACTAATATTGTCGGATTATGGCTCATCGCCCAACGCCTCCTACAAATCACCATGAGATATTAACCCCCTTCTCTCTGGAATCTCCATCTCCATCTCGTTCCCGGCCATGTTCAATATTTTCCAGGAAGAGGTCAAGTATACAAAATCCCCTCGCTATTATGTTCCGCCGAAACAATCCACTGAGCCAAAGGGCACAATGTAATCTGCCGCCTGTTGTTTGCACAGGCTACTGGCCACATGGTCCACGCTCAGATCTAGTGCACATGACCGCATGAATAAACATCTGCTAGGAGACTGAGAGGGGAGTGTGTGTGAGTGTGGGGGGAGAGTGGCATGTATGCGCATGGCTCATGAGGTAGATGCGTGAAAGCGAAGTAGGGGCGTGGGTCAAAGGTCAATAGACAGGGTATCAAGCAGTGGAGACGTGAATCACTCAATACCAAAGCCTCGTGCAGCTCTGAGCAGCTCTAGCGGCTTTGGAGCTGCTCATCTCTGGCTCTTCGTTCATCCCCAAGCTCTCACCAGCGAGGCAGCTGTCAGTAAATGTATTATATATGTGTACATATATCTAGAGAGGCAGCAGCTCTGGGGAATAGAGCCTGAGATGTACCGCAAACTAATACCAGTCACCCACACCACACTATAAATATCAGTGTTATGGTCCTTAAATGTTCGTTATTTCTCCAATCGGATGTGTGTGGTATCTGAACTATTTGCTCGGCCTGGATTGAGGACGGCTGGTCAATCTTGATAGCGTCTGACAGTAGTAGTTGGGTAAAATAGCCAACAAATAATCAATGGCCGACACCTCGGGGCGTGCCCGGCTGATCCTGTATGTATGGATCGGTCCTCAAACAATAACACTTGACGATGTATTCATAAGAAATGTATTCCTTTATCTCCCCGACCTGGGGGGGGGGGGGGTTGTGATGTGCTTGCGGCGATAACCAAACAGAGACAGTGAGAGAGGAAGGGAAGAGAGTCACGGGAAGGGAGAAATAAAGAGAAGCCTCGTAGGATTAAAAGCAAAAAGGAACCATAGATATTTTAAAAGATACAGACTTACTTAGAAGATAAGCAACACAGAGTATAAGTAAACACAGAATAGGCATTGTCCATATAATGATAATAGAAAGATTTAAAGTGAAAGGTATATACACAATATTGACTGGTTTAAGATACAAGCGGCCGTATGCTCCGGGGAGTTGACGCGTAGTAATATCCGAGCGTATGTGAGGATATTGCGCAGAGTCAACTTCGAGGAGCATACAACCGCTTTTATCTGAAACCAGTCTATATTGTATTTATCATCCACCTTTTCCGTACAAGTGGCATGTCGATATCAGTTCGTTTTAGTTATGAACTATTTTTCCGTACGCACTATTTTTCCGTATGCGCCACCCGGAGCATACAACATATCCGTATGCACCGGGTATGTCCATACAAACTCCCTATGTGTTTTCTATGGACACTTTGTATTAGGTGGGTGATAAAAGAGAAGGACAGCGGGAAAAAAGAGAGAAAAGAGAAATTGAGAGACAGATGCAACAGGGTGGTGAGGGAGAGTATGGATGAGGTTGAGACATAACAAGGCGTTAGTGTCGTTATTCTGACGAGGACTAATGACGTTCCCGTGTGTCCTTCAACTTCCGGCCTCTCCATCAATACACGACATGGACAAGCCATCTCTGTCATGGCCGCCGGTCACCTGACAGGTCATGTGACCAGCAGGAGATGGGACTGCGCGGGGCCCGCTGCTTTGTAGCTGATCATGCCAGTAACAAGCACGCTAAGTGGTGACGAACGAAGGTGGTTGTTATTCCCCTTAAATTATATACCCTCCCGTACGCGAACTGAGCAAGGAAGTGTTGATGCCTGCAGAACGCCTAAATGTTGAACACCATCGTCTTATCTGATGCACGAGGTAACAGAAGATAATCTAGTCATTAAAACAAGTTCAGGAACAGATAGTGTGAATGTCGTTGATTGTTACTGAATAAACTTCTCTTTGAATGAAAAACAAACACACGATTTATTTCTGAATTGAGGAGTAATAATAAGTCAGACCTTCTCTGATTTTTCCAATGGAAATAATAACCCTATTGAATCAATTTATATTATCATTTTCACTGTCTTTTTATATACGTATCTGATCCATAAGGCAGAACGTAAAATCGTCAGTTTTGGTTTCCATATGTTTATCAACTGATAGCCGTAGATGGGACTTAGCTGAGGAAAATGAGCGTCGATCATTTGATCACTCGACCATGTACACCTAACGCAAACGTGCCTGCCAACTATACTCCTTAACCGGTACCCTACCTGACTCCCTCCCATCTAAATGTGGAGCCCCATCCTGCGCCACCTACCGACAACCTGCCTAACGACCCTGACGGATGGCCGCTGCCCCACGTGTCCACTGATGGCGAAATTTGACCCGAGGGAATTCGAGGGCGTACACTTTATCCTTGTGTAGGGCATGCCGGAAATCACCGGCGACTGGTATCAGAGGGCTGAGAGGAAGGGCGACCAGGTGGCGCCACATGTGTACGCACGTTTATCGACATGGAGCAGGGTTTATTGCGCATGTCCCTACTGTGTGTGGGCGGGTCATAAGATCACGTGATCAAACGATACCACAGATTCCCCTCGGGTTGTTCTCATCCAGTTCTATACGGTGGCTAGGGAACCCGGTGGGCATGTTGTTGTTTTTGTAAAACTGCTGGATATATGTTATTGTGTGTGCATTTTATTAAGATGATCTTTGATAAAATAATAGGAGCAAGTAAGAAATATGGACAATTGTTTTGATTGGACAAGACCGATTCTTGATGAAATCATAGGGATAGTAAAATCGAAACGTATATGTTTGGCTAAGAACGACTTCATCAGACAATAGAAGCAAATAAGACATAAACACATATTACATCCAGTTGGGATGTAGTTTGATAAGATAATAGGAACAAGTAAGATCGAGACACATACCATCAATAAAAACATTACTAAAGTTAGATGATATTACCGTTATTCTTATTATTTCTTTGGATATCATCTTTATGCATTTGATCCGAACACTTGCGTCCTTCGCGACTTAAAGGTCAAGATCACGTTTTCCACTAAATACGGATTCTCAAAATGAGATCCATTACATGCTAATTCTGTATCCACCACATCGTCAGTAACTGAACATTCTTTTTGATTTGAGTCGACTGTCTAAGCTGTAAAACATACATAATAAACAGTCAGGGCGTTCCTTCTTTAATAAGAGTCTCTTGTCCTGTATATTCTGTCTGACATAACTACTATGGCCTACAGCTATAAGAACCTGATGTAAATAATTCAGTAGATTCCCTCACTCC
This sequence comes from Alentia gelatinosa, assembly GCA_950022655.1. NCBI lineage: Eukaryota > Metazoa > Annelida > Polychaeta > Phyllodocida > Polynoidae > Alentia > Alentia gelatinosa. The sequence continues at coordinate 55,748,296 of OX465587.1, read as the reverse complement.
ACACCCCATCTACAGTGTCCCCACACGCACCGGTCATTTCATGACGACGCCATATTGAATCTCTCACCATTCGTCTTGCCTTCTCTCACCTAATTTCTCTTTTTATTTTTTCAACCATTTCAGCGTTCTCACTTGCTCCACTCGGAACGCCCTCTGGTGAGTCATCGTATAATGACGTCACGTGGCAAGACGTTGACAATCAAGAAGCCTGTCGGTGATGGAGGAATGACGTCACTACTTTAGGCATGAGAAGTCCACAGGAGAAGTGGGCATAAAGCAGAGCGGGTCCTAATCTAATTGCCTCAGCACATTGGCAGCGCGAGGATTTCCTGCAGTTATTTTCCCTCACAGTTGAACATAGTAACGCTCCCTCCATCCTCAAGCCTCAGTAACAGAGGCAAACACTTAATCCACCTACGCTGGATTTTAATTGGATTCCTATCAGATTACTCAAAGATTCCTGCTATACGAGAGATATGACTTGTATCTAATCTAAAAGGTGTAGAAATGGAAGATATTTCAATCATTGTGGGTTTATGAACATCCGATTGAATATATAATTCTTGATTGTTGACTTTTGAAATGTATTCGTGTCTCAGAGACACGGGACTGATAAGTTTTTTACTGTATACTTTTTAATATATCAACGCTCACACCATGTACGTTGAACCAGAGTCCCTACGGCGAGTAGGAACCAGAGAGGGGAATTATAAAACAGGATGGTAGGAGCGTAAAGAGGAAGATAAAGAAGATGAAGATGGGAGGGCGAGAGACAGAATTTAATCACAAATGGAGGAAACTGGAGGAAGGACGGAAGGGGGTGACCGAACGGCTTTCTTTCCTTCCTATGTAAGTCACCTTTATCATGCGATTGTCACGAAAATCATTGGTAAATCATTGATAAAGGCAGTAAAAAAAAATACTGAGCGACAAACTAAGAGTTAAATAATCTTAAATTGGAACGGGGGCTATTGATCTTGCTGGATTACAAGTGAAATTATAAAAAAGTAGCCTTTTCAGCTTGAGAGGAGATTCAGATGTGATCTTGTTTTCTACCTGGATTCACAGTATGGTCGTTGGATCCATGCCATACTGGCTTAGCTAATCGTATCGCTGCCCACTCTTACAGCACCGCCTGTCTGCTCGCCTTATCTCAATGACCTTAGCCTGATCCGGACCGGGACGTAGTAGAGGGGGGTTCCCCCGTGCATCAATCAATAGTATCGATCACCACAACGATCATACCGGCGACGGGGTGTTGACACGCACCCCATATCAGAAGGCCCATGATCCGGCCCGCTAGCGATCTATACCCCAATTATAACCCCCATTTCCATGCTCTACACCCCACCTCCCACCGCTAGTCTAACCAGGCCTCGCCTCAGACGAGGCACTTCGGAGTATTGGATTGCTGTGAATTAGCTTGTTCGAAGATTCAATTAAGTGTAAGAGGCACCCTGATCAGTGGTGAATGGATACTATAGAGGCTTCCCTCGCTGGAGAAAGATTCAATTGAATGTCTATAATGGATATTTCTTACTCGTGGGATTTTTGTTTTCCAGCTTGGTTTCCATGCTTGATTTCCTTGAAAACTGCAATATGGAGCCTTGATAAAACTTCGCTTTTATATTAAATGAATAGAGTGATTATTTTGTATTTCCTCGTTTATCCTTAGGGGGGTAATGTGACTGAGAACTCAGTTATGCCTATAGAATGATCCTTTTCATAGAACCCATCTGGGATGGATTTGCGGCTATATTCTACCAAGAGACTACATCTTTTAACATTCCCCAGTATTGTGGCCTTCAGTCTCAAGCATGTAGATTATATAAGAGGAGGTAAGCTATTCTCATCACTTTTCGCTTATTGGTGTTACGCATTTATGATTTAAGGAAGGTTGGAGTCGATTAATATATGTCTCATCCCTTTATCCCAACCCTCCAATACCGTCCCCATGCCCAACACAAAGTTCTTCTGGTCATATTTTTGAGTGTCCTATTCGAGACTTCTCTGCTGAATATACGATGCAGAATAAAGAAAAGTGTCCCACTGGGTAGTTCTAGCATCTCCATAATATCCTTATATTCATATAGGATATCAGTTTTTATGCAGCAGCCACGCCAGTAGCTGGTAGCTGCCCCTGAGTCGAGTTAAGGTTAGCCTAGAATGCTGGCCCTTGTATTCATTTAATAGGTCAGGTAACTACCACTATTTTTCTGGTACATTGTGGGATTCTACTGAGTTGGTACCTGACCAATACTATGGGGTTTTCATATTCAAATATTATATTTTCCTTTGTAAAATGTGTGACATGTGTGGGATGGATAGAAAAACTTGTGAGTGACAATTTTAAACCAATGTAAGTTATCATTAAGATATATCCCGCTACCTGCCCGATTCTTGAGCGTGGCTCATATACAATCCTATAAACCGCCTCAGTTAGGGAGAGGTGATATAGACTTTAAGCATGCTGCAAAAACTATCCCTTAACTCTCTACGTGCCAACTCTGCGACATTGCGAAAAGTGCAGAGAGTGCGTCATGGTCTTAGATACATTCCCAGCTGACCATGACCACTCACTAGAGACCGATATTCCTCATTAACCCACTGGTGCTTGATATATTTTGGATCATATAAATGTAGCTGCAGAAATGGCAGGTTGACTGAGTCCAAGTGGGTTTCAGAAAATGACCTATACAGACTGAATATAAGCCAAACATTTTAATTTGTATTTTCTACAATCACACGCCGATTCACCAATGGTATTAACCATACCATTCGTCCCTAGTTTATTTGGACAGGCAACCAGTCTAGGTTGAGGTAAGCACGTACCTTCTTGGTGGGCCACAGAGTGCTGGTGTGGTTTTCGCGCGGCAGACTCTTCTGGTCCGCGTAGAGCGTGCCCAGCGCGACGAAGCCGTCGAGGCCGCGGAAGAGCACGGACACGTGCACGCACAGCATGCCAGCCTGCACGAAGCCCGTCGAGCAGTCCCGGGCCGCCTGCTGCTGGGGTCGGGCGGACGGTGACGGCGCCTGTGGCGTGTTGGCCGGTGCCGGCACGAGCGCGTGCACGCCCGGAGCCGGGGCCAGCGCCGAGGCCCGCCGCTCCACTTGTCGCCGGCCGCGGCGCCGCGCCAAGGCCCGGGGCTGGTCTGCGGACTGCGACGTCTTGGTACCGTGCGGCGGTGATTGGTGGTGGTACGGTGTCGGGGGCTCGGCGAACTGTGCCAGGGCCTTGGGCAGCCCGGGGAAGCCCTCAGTCTCCTCCAGTTCATCATCGTACTTGGGGACGGTCGCGTGCTGGGCTAAGGCATGCGGAAGGCCGGGGTGGACCTGCTGGATTTGCGGCTGGGGTGGGACGTAATGCCCTGGAGGCGCTATGTAAGTTTCCTCCTGTACTCGCGGTTGGTGGTAACTGGAATCAAACGGATCCCAGCTGTTTGTCCGGTAAATGTTTGACGGCCTCGTGCGCCTGGAGGACCGGTCCGGGAACGTCCGCCGGTTGTCGTAGTTCCGTGTGAAGATGCTCGACGGTTTGGTCGGGTAGAAACCGGGCGGGTGTGACGTGGTCCCGGATAGCGTGAAGTCGAAGTCGTCCAGGTTCTTGGGCCGAGGCCGCGGGGTGACGGTCTTACCAGGCTTGGTGCAGTTGGGGCTGTTGAATTTAGACACGCGCCCCTCGCGCCTGATATGCAGGATCTCAATGCTTCTCACGTAGCATTGCGTTTGTACAAAGTCCTCCGATTGTAAATGCGGCACGATGTAGAACTGAGATAGAAGCAGTACAAGCACAAGTCCGCCTACCAAAGCGAGGATACTGACTATCAGGGTGAAGAGTACCCAGCGACGAGTCCGGCCCGTCGCTGCCCCGTCCCCTCCTCCTAGGATCATTGTGGCGATCGACGCTGCCGTGGAGATATTCCTACGTGCTTAAACTCCGAGCTACTACTCCTCCGCGCTGCTTTACCACTGTTGACTGGCGCTGACGCTGGGAGGCGCTGGTAGCAGCAGGTTGGTAGGCTGCTGGTACCCGCACGACGCGGCGTTCGCTGTACGACTGTCAGCCGAGCCAACGCAGGCCCGGCGTTTATATACAGGAGACGCTGGCGTCCGGCAACGCGCGTCCCAGCGCGGCCATTGCCTCAAGGCACGAAAATAGACGCATGCGCACTAATCAGCCTCTGTTTGGAAGTGGTGGTGTGCGACGTCGACACCGACGACGAAGGACGGCGAGCGAGCCACGGAGGTGCAGGCGTGTGAGCGGTGACTGCTTTTAGCTCACAGTTAAAAATGGGGAAAAAGACGCCACTAGGAAGCAGGTAACAAAGTGGCTGTGCTGCTTTCAGTCTGCCTCCTGAACCCATCCGCCCGCCCGCCCGCCCGTACCGCTCTCAGTGCCTCAAACGAGTGTTTCATCGCGGTTTCCGTTTCTGTCCGAAATAGAATCTGCGGAGAGATGTTTAAAAAAAAAAAAGGAAAGGCACAAGTGTGCTTTTCTGAGTCGGTGTTGTAACACGCGTTGGGGAGTGTGTCGTAACTCATGTCGGCAACACCTGACAGCATCGGTCACGACGGCTGGTCAGTGGTCTTTCTGTACGGTACATTGACACCCTCTTCTCTCTAGCTCATTCAGAACAGAGCACCTCAGATAAACACCTTTTTTTCTTGTTTGAGCGTGGAACACACGCTCATAAACGCTGCCTAGGTTAAAGAGCGGTTATGTAGTCTTCCGGCGTGCGAAAAATGATCCCTGAGCTATCTGCATGCCAACATTGTGACATTGGTAAAAGTGCAATGGGTCAGGGTTTCAACGAGCCCAGCTGACCATGACAAATCATTGGGCATTGAAGTACCTCATTGACCCACTGCTGCTTGATATATTTGGATCCTATAAAGGCAGTTGTAGACAAGGTGGCTGGGTTCAAATGAGTTACAGAAAATGACCCAATGACTATATGTAAACCAAATCTTCTGATCTTTTCTTATTTCATTCAGTTCGATGTCCGTTCATCAATGATGAACATATCATTCGTCCCTATAGCTTATTAGAATTGTGGTCACAGATTTGTTCCTTGTTGAAAACGCCTTCTACCATCGTATCATTATACAACCTGACAGGCTCGTTCCGTTGTCGGTATTGTATTGACTATTGACCTTTACTAATCACCCCGCGTAAGCGTTCCGGGACAAAGTGTTCGCTTACGCGGAGTGTCCGCTTACGCGGGGTTTTCAAGTTTCCTCCTGGCCAATATTGAAGTGTTATATACCGTTATGTAGCGGGGGCCAGAGGGATGGTAAATCTGAAATCGATTTTCCAATATCTTAATTGGATCTGAAGTTATTCAATTTTGAATTATAAATGTATTTTCTATGAATATACTCCGACTCACTGATAAAAAAACACAGATTAATCTATTTTTGGTAGGGTGTCCGTCTGAAGCGCCGCTTACACGTTTTTTTAAGGCTTTTTCGTACCGAAATAACTGCAGCTTACGCGGGGTGTCCGCTTATGTGAGGTGCCCACTTACACGGGGTAAAATTAAACATTGAATAGAGGGGAAAATTTCCGTTCGGAGCAAAAGTGCCCGCTTACGCGGGATGTCCGCTTACGCGGGGTGTCCGTTAGGCGGGGTTCTACTGTAATTCAACCAACGGAGTTGCAATAAGTTAAGCTAGCAATTCAGTGCTCCTGTCAACCAGGGACGTGTTTTTAAAAGAAAGAGCGATTAAAAAATCGATCACATCGTTGCGTTTGTTGAATATATTAGGTTTTTTTAATAGTCAGTCGTTAAGGAATGCAGTCTTATAAGACAATCATGACTAGATCATGTAACTTAGTACACAACTCAACAAGTTCTTTTGTCTAAACTTTTAGTACTTCTTTTTGTGTTATGGAAGTAACTACTTATGACGCGTCTCTGAGGCCATCTGCCACATAAAAGGTAAAGCTGTGGCCGATCCTGTGTCGTTTCGTCAGTAGGCCTACACATAAACCCAGGGTAACCTGGAGAATGCCCAAACCATTTCTGGAGCTATTGACTGATGACCAGGCTCTGCATCCTGCGGATCAGGGACCTGTTTCAGTAGTCTCGGGACATTAGGCCTAGACAGACATCAACAGCGGCACCAACAGTGCAAGCAACAGCGGAAAAAGACTAGCAAATATCAGAAAATCGGAGCGCCCAATCTTCTTCATATTTGGAACGATTATAGGTTATATGTATCTCCTACTCATGTTAAAGTATCATTGCTTAATTCCTACGAGAAGTGAGTGAAACTCCGCGTGTCATCGATTGCAATCTTGTGATCTGTCCGTATGGTGTCACAGACACCATCTAGACATGTCACGAAACTACTGAAACAGGTCCCTGGAACACATGTGTGCACACACCACCCATTGTCGGGGGTGAGAAGGTGGTCACACTATATCTTCAGTCTGGTTGAGGTAGGCCGCATCACCTGGGCTGACCAAGCTCCGATACAAAAGGAGGGAGACTGGCTCCCTATGACAGCCCCCATCCAGAGTAGCCGCCATAATTTGCATCGCTCCCTTTATCTGGATGAGGGGGGTGCAGGCACTGCGGCAGCCATGAGGGCAACAAGGTGAAGTGGGTTCATATGTGCTCATTCGGCGATTCAGTGGGGAAACGCTGCCGACATTCCCTCCATGCATGTAATTGAAAAGTTGCGTATGGTCATGTCCATGACCAAGCCCCCATGGATCCGATGTTCCAGGCTGGCCACACCATATAAGAACATCAACAGGCAAAAAAGAGGCACCCCATTAGTAAGCAAGGAACCAGTGTGGCTCCCCTGTGTCTACTCCATCACATGCAGTGATATGGATACCCTCTGTTTCCTGACTAACTACTGACCGGTGGTGATGTGGGTCCGACTGAAAAACCCCGGGTTCAAAGGGCCCTTGGCACTATGAAGAGAAACAAGGCACACATCATAACGTTTCGAGTCCCACCCCCAGCAGTGGTAGATTTACTGCTATAGCAAAGGCCATCCTTGTCATACCATGTCTATGTGGTGTGGGAAGTAAAAGAACTCTCACCTTGGTAAATGTGTAGGGGTGAGATTTCTACCTGAATTCATCACGTAGATTCGATCACCACCCTAGTGGTGTAAAAGAACCTTGAGAAAGTCTGGAAAGGACCTATAATGGTTGACTGGATGTAAAATCAAACCAAACAAACAAACAAACAACACAACGTAAAGTCCCCAGTCCAGATGTCACTGTTACAGACCGTGGTTCTCGGTCTGGGGGACATGCACCTCCTGGTTCTGTATTACGGTTCTGTGATGCCACCCACGGCCCGGGTATAAGACCTGACTTGACAGAATACCTCTCGTCATCTTCATTGTTCAATATTATTGTATAATGCGTCACCATAACATTATATGAACGTCTTTCCATGTATATATTAACCACTTTGCACTCTTTTCCAAAGTTGGAACATGTTACTACACCACCTGTTATCCTCTTTATGTTATCATAAAATAGACAAATGTGACTAAAGCAATGTAAATCAGGAAGTTTATAGAGAAAACAGAATGTCACAAGGTTGATGGAAGATCGAAGTCCTTTGTACTGACGAATCAAACCAAATAAAAAAAAAAAATTAAAATCTCTGACATGGGAATGTGACGAGCTCACCCACCCATATGACCATCATCATCAGGGCAGCAAAAAACCTTCAGCAATTCAGAGAAAGCAAAATCATAGCTCTGCCTGGTCAAGATCATCACCCAGATGATCTATGAAGTCCTGAAGACCTTGTTTCAGGACATTATTGTAATTTTTGTCCGTTCCGCTAAAAAATCCGCTAGTATTAGATACGCCTCGTAAATACACCTTGTTTCAGGACATGTTCCTCATGTTTGAGAACCGATCCTCACTAACAACATGGCTGCTTCCAAGGAGTGTGGCTGACTGGTGGAGGCTGCAGGTTGTGGCCCTTGATTTGTGCATTATCTATGTAAGGAGATCAACTGATTGCATTCAATATTTATGTTGATATTTTATATGATATATTTGAACATAACAGAAACCTGAAGCAAACTGGAACTTGGAATTAGAGTACTGAGAAACCGTCTCATTAAGGCTTGAATATATGTAATTAAACATTAACGATAGAAATTATCTCTGCCATAACAGTTTCCCCACGTAGAACGTGCGCGTAAGGTTGAGTTCCAGAACAACACAACGAAATCTGCCTCGTCAAATATTAACTAACTAAATAGTGAGGTACCAGTTGTTCTGTTATCGGATATCTCTGCAGGAAAGTCCACATGATAAATGCTCTGAATAGGGTTATCCAGATGGCGTAAGTGATACGTTTTCTCATTCATTGACAACCATTGCACTGCAAGATGTTGCAGACTAGGATTTTCCAGTTCATGGATTTTGGACTGAAGTTCTATAACCAGTTCAAATTTAGTTAACCTATGATCAGTTCAAATACCTTGCATTGTGGTCGAGAGGAAGACCCTCTAAACAGCCATTCCTAATTGCCTAATGTCCAAGAGAAGCATCGGTCGGTGATGAAGAAAAGTAAGGATGGGTACTGTATGACTTCTGTCGAACATAGAAAGAGTAAACCAGCTGAATTTGGGCGGCAGGTGGAAATGAGATGCTACATGGCATGCAAAAACTACTCATTGTAATCTGTTTGAAGGAGTAAAATCTGCGATCAGATGAACCGACGCAGAAGGCAGACGTTCAACTGATCAATTACTTATTTTACACGTACGTAGACAGTCAGCCTGTTTATCTATACTTATATACCTTAAATCAATTGCCAGGTGCCTACGGATCACGAGTTAAGCCAATTAACAGTGCATTTCACTGCAGGTCTCTATAGACAGTAATCCCATTCAGCAGACTATTTCTATGAATGTGCGGAAGGTGCAGTACAACTACCTAAATCACAAATCTATCACATTGCAACGTTTACTTTTAGTGTCCAGCAGAAAATTATGATACAAATTATTCGACCCATCTCATAATCAACTCGTTAAACTCAACTTAGGCACCATCAATTAAGGTATACATACTCAAGATAAATTCATTTAACTTGTTTGTGTTTTAGTATTAGTTTGTGGGTGTCACTAATACGGATCTCTCAATCTAAGAATATTAAACTTCAAAAGGCCTGACCACAATTGCCCAGTCCTAATCAATGATGAATCCAGGGGCGCCTTCCTTAGTTACACAGAACAAAACCCAAAGTGAATTTAAAAAAGGAGGAATCAGGATCAAAAGGGATGAAGAAATGCATTTGTCAAATTTGAAAGATCAAGAACATGGATTCACATTTCTGACTTGTTTTACAGCAGATAAATTGCATTGTTCGTTTGCATTTTCATTAGTTTCCCTTGTTTGCCCTTGCTTAGCATTGATGAGTCTCTTATAATCATGTGAGGAACAGACATTTAACTGTCCAAAAAGTGTACCTTCTGACATCCTTTCCAAATGCGGATACTTATAAAGACAAACAGCCGCAGATGGAATGTAAGGCGCTTTGTTCCGTTTTATGAGTTAGTATGATTGCCGCAGGGAATCGAATTCCTTCTACCTCCGGAGAAGTGGTGTCTATTGGATTACTGCCGACGCTTGGTATTGACTTGGTTCAGAAGACGTGGAGCCCGCAATGTGCCTCTCTCTAGGACCCCCAGGAACCAAAACCACTTGTACACTTATGCCCTGTGTTTCTTCATATGTTAAAGGTCCAAAGTGTGTGTGACTGCCACCTTGTAGGCTGTATGACGACTGGATGTAATGATGTTGAATCGTATGTGTTTAGTAACCAATATTGCGCAAATCTGATTTGCTGAGTACAATAAACTGTAATATCATCTGCTGTGAAATAGTCAAGGCAAAAATAATACCAAGTAGCACCACCGTCATTATGGAAAAAACGATGTTGAAATCGTAATTTGTCAACAAATGAAATGGACAAATTGGGGAAAAAAAACCTGCCCCGATGACGTCCTATTTCTGGGATGCAACTGACTGTGGAGTGGTGTTCACTGTAGAAAACCTGCGTACTTATCTCTGTTCTGATCCATTCAATGAAGTTGGCCACCACGTCGCTGGCTTAAGTGGAAATTAAGTCGCCAGGTTCTAAGTAGTAAACTATTCATGATTATGCCGGAAGATATAGTCTGCGGAAATGTATGTGATACCGCTATGCATTGCTGCGTTTTTAACAATGGGCCAAAGTGGTTTATAATCTGAAATAAGGCTAGTATCTAAATTTGCCACATACAATCATAGTCCCAACATGACAACAGACAATTGACAGATTTTGTAAAAGATTTCTCTCATACAGTAAAGGATTGTTTTCTATACAACATTGATGTTAACTCAAGAAAATATAGCAATTGATGAAACTTCATTATCATTTGATTTATTCTGTTGTAGAGGAACAGGAGCAGGTGTTGCCTAATACTGGACTAGACAAAAAGTGTGATATACCTGTCCTATCATTAGCCATCTTGCTCTAAATGCGAGACATTCTTTCTTCAAAGAAGTGATTCCCCTCTGGAATTATAATCTACTTGAAGCCAGACCTTATGTAGTTCTTACATGCGCACACTCAGTCCAGTGGCTGTCATGCACAAAGCGTAGCCTGTCTCGCTCCCTTAGGATTCATTGTTAAAGTCTAGACTAGTAAATGGCAAGAGGAAGTCTTTCCTCATTCATTCAACCTGCTACACACAAAGACTGCTTCGAACATGCTCCCCACTCACTATATTCACATAGGGACATTTATCTTCTAACGATCTCTGTTTTCAATTTGAAATAATTAAGCAGAAGTACCCTTTGCTAAATACATATAGAGTAGCTATTCATTCATTTTTCAGAATTAGAAGAAGCTGTATAAAATGCTACAACTTCAAGCCAGTCGTACTTTCAAAAGCCTTTTCTTAGATATAATCTGATCACAAGGCAGGCATCAAGCTCCTGGACCTTACGTCCACACCACCCTTATATATTGAGCTGGCAAAACGCCACAGCGAGATCTGAATATATACGCCATATTGAAATTCTACCATTATTTATAAGTACATATATGTAGAGAACACATACGTAGATGTTTGGAGCGCAGACTACTTTACATAATCGTGTATTTCGTCCACTCCCTATAGACGACAAAAACGGTTAATAAAACAGACCAATATAATACACGACAGTGACCTACAGTCATCTTTGAATGAGTGAGCAAACGTATCCATTAACTAGATCTACGGAGGTGGTATTCCTAGATATCCGGTGGTTCCTCATGAGAAACTAACCACTTCTGCCACACTGAAACACATTCATTGCATTTTAGTACCCAATGCAAGTTTCAATTTGTGGAAACAAGAGCAGTGATCATCGATAGAATATTGCAGGACCAAAAGGCAGAATCCCACCCTATTTGCAATACCCTGATAGCCAGCGGACACCTTTCAGACGCCAGGAACAAGCGACGACTGGTAACCACTTCCGGTTCCGGTATCAGAGACATGAAGGCAAATGCAGCTAGGGATTGTGGCTACTTACAAAAACTAAGCATGTTTTATACAAATGCACAGCGTTTGGCCAAAATTAGGATAAAACAAATATAAAATGTGAACCAACGTATATCTCAATCTGTGGTGTAGATCTACCATACAAAAAAAATATGAATATCAGATGCATACTAAAAACAATGTTCTTAGAGATTGTTTCCAACTTTGCTTATGCTGTTTTTTTTTGTATTCGCAGCCGCACACGTTTGTCTAGGGTTGTTATTTCTATTAAATATCAATATGACGCTTGTATTAGAAATGCCACTGGGATTACATGGGAATCAGCAGTTAAAGGCATATTGGACAATTTGGCTTGAAAATTTAAACACTTATCATTTCCCCGAACGTTGAATATAATGATCTCTAAGTGTTGTAGAACTCATGAATAATTTTTAAATCCGAGGTCACCGAGCTAGTTTATAATTCAGAGATAAATACTGTGATTACGTTATATAAGAATGTATAGAAATTCTAAAATGTTGTTTATTACATAAAAAAATACATGTCATTTGCCCCAAACCTTTAGGGAACATAGTAGACATATAGTACTAAATATTACAGTTTTAAAAACCATAGATCACCGTATATGTAACAGTATTTTTCAGAACATGGCTTGTTGTATCTATCAAAATTGGATAAACTGGGAAAATGTTAAATTCAACCATTTAAAATTAGAATGAATCAAAAAGAACCAGTTTTGACTGATAATTGACAATATTTGAAAATCACCAGGTCGCGCCACCTTGAATTGTAGTATATGCCTTTAAACCACGGCATAAATCTCACCCTTGTCTGACGTTGGTTCTCCAGATTATCCAACCTGACTGGCACTCGGGTGAAACCATTTTATCATATTCATTTATTTGACAATATTCAAACCCATCAATTTACAAAGGATTGTAGTTATATTTACTTTGCATTTATTCTCAATATGCATGTACGTGTTGGTAATATTCTGTAATAATACAATGGATGGACATGACGATGCAGAATAAGAGCATGTAGTGTTTCGAGAGCAGCAGAAAAGAAGATCAATATCGAGGAAAGGCTATGTATAATCATAGGGGGTGGGGGGGGGGGGGTAAATGTGTACACTGCAAAGTGTAAATCTTACGTTTCCTCGAACATTGAAGGAGAAACTGGGCACAATGGAAGACGCCGCAACCCGTCTTATGTTTTAGATGATCACAGGTAGCCATACGTGAATATGAGTTTCAGACAAAAAGGAAGTGTAGAGTTCTGAGGACCGTTCTAATGGAAACGAGACTCCATTAGGTAGATTGTCTCCCTCGCGTAGACGATGAGATGGAGTGGGGTATGATATTGACGTTGTCAATCTGCCGAACGCGTGGTGAATGGCTGGTCACATGATACTAGCTGTGCATACAAATATAAGACAGAGCCAGCAAAGCATAGTCCCTCTTCTGATATTATGTATTGTAACCTTTGTGGTAGTGTCATTCATTCTAGTGGATTTTCTTCCGGACATTGTCTCTTACGATTCGGTGGTACCCTGTAAGGGACCGCTATCCCTATAAAATGAACCCTAAAAGGGTCCATCATATACCGTATCACAATAGAATTTGTTGTCTTTAATTTGTATTACGATTTTGTAGCAGGATCCAAAGCATGAGTGTTAAATAAAATGTCCCTCACCCAAAGTATAAAGATCGGGAGAAGATGGAAAGGGATTTGAAAAATAGAAAGAATATAGGTGAGACTCCTTTATCTAAAGTTGTGGGAAACCGGTGTGGAAATGTTAAAATAAAGAAGTCGGTGGACCAGAAAATTAACGTGACACAATTGCACGTCGAAGAATATCTTATACACCTCATGATGTGATCTCTTCAATAGACTGGCTCACCTGGATTCCCATGGAAGAACTGTATGTAATACGACAGAATGGTGAAATAAACATTATTATAATTTTTTTTAAATACAGAGATGGGTTGTAGTGAATATGGGATGTTGTATCTACTGAGCATGAGACTCAGATATGGTGGTTAGACCCACTGACAGGATGGAAGATAAACCTTTGAATTGTTTATTTTAGTATTTTCAGGCCAATTCATCAGAATTGAACTGCCAGGGTTTTTCGCAGTGTACGTTCTGAGGGTCGTTGTTCCTTTATTGTGGTGTCGATAGCTTATAATTGGATCGCAAAATAATTTATGATTAGTTTAATGATCTGACCGGAAAAGCATCAATATCGGATAGTATCCCTACTTTTACTTGTTATCGCTAATATTTACCATGTGACAGCGGTACAACAAGTTCAGGGGAACATATTGAAGGAGACAGGTACACATTTTTAGTTCTTTGATTACAGGTGGCACCAAAGTTAAAACAGGGCTAACATCTAGTGGTGTGGATCGCATATCAAAACAAGGGGGGGGGGGGGGGTCGATATACCCCCACCTATCGTTATTGAGAATTTCAAAGTAGTCCATTTCTAATCAATTAATCTGAAGTGATGCGACCCGCCATGGTCTGAACGTCCGCGTATAAAGTGTCGCTAAAAGCTGTAAATACGCTGCGATTCGGCTTTGCGATTACAACGAGATCCGCTAATATTCTGGAGCAACGTTAAGGTCCTCTGGTCGTTATTGTGTGATCCACAAGCTTGTCACAAACCTGGAGCAAAGCCCCCCCCCCCCCCCCCCAGGCCACCCAGGAAACGCGATGCACTTCAGCAAGCCCTGATCCAACAATCATTCTATATGATCAAACCGTTTATTTGATCGTTTAAAGACTTGTTGTGTAATAGGTTTGTCTTTTGTTTTCAATAAACAGTTTGCTTTTCCTGATGCCATGTGACATCCATCCGTCATTTTTTAACATTTCTACTATTGTATCCTAGCTGTGGTAACCGCCCTTGGCTTGAGGAAACCGTCCTCTTTCAAGGGTAGCGTCCTATTGTTTTGCGAGTGAAGTACCAATTACTTCCCCTTTTAGGCCGCAAGATGAAATAAATTGAACAAAGATCGATGTGCATTGTGTCTATGAAACAAAACTGAGAGTTATCCTACTAACAAAAAAAGAACGTCTTTTCACAAAGGTTTCAAAGGTTAAATTACAGACTAATAATTTAGTAGATATACTTCACCATTATCAAAGAAACGAATAACAAATATACAAGTTCATGGACTTTAAAGAGAGGGTCTGTTGTTTGATCATACATCTGGGTTAACTCTTGATCATCTTCTCTTATCATATACAGGAAATAACTGGAAGTCAAGATTTGGTAACAGAGTGGCCACTTGGTATAACATAACATAAAGTACCAGAAACATTATCCCCGATATTCCTACAACTTGCTAAGATGCTGTTAATCTGTATGAGAAAGCGAGGTAGCAAGAACACAGATTCTGTATGAAACAAGCCTGAATAGATCAGTTAGGAAAAAGTGCCCCCCATTTCACAAGCTTTTCTTGCCACAAATGGTCACTTTATGCTAAGACGCCACCTCGCGACGGGCAGGAAAACACTCATCCGGACACGTTCCTGGCTATTTTAATCTCGTCCCAGACATCTATGGCTTACTTTAAATATCAAGCCTTCACTGATTAGCCGCTTTGCCTCATCTGGAATTCTAGAGTTCTCTTGGAGCACCAGAGAGAGGTAAGTTCAGTTTGGATATGCTGTACAGATCTACATTCTGAGAACGGATGATGCTGACATTCCGGCATCTGCGGCGCGATTACTAGAAGCCGTCACTGGTCAAGGTAAAAATACATCTGCTGTGTCTTCTCACTAATGTCATCATGTTGCAACCCCATCTACCTCATTATTGTCAACTTATGCTTGAAAAAGAAACACCCGGTTTTTTTCAACTACATATTCTGAACTCATCGTCGTTAGCACAAAAAGTAATTGCCATTAAGGGTAGTTTATTCTTCAGTTCGATATCATTGCCTTTCTTGATGCCCGGACCTTAGTAGGATGTTTATGAGATGAATGGACCAAGGGGTTAAACTGAGCTATTTCAATATGGATAAAATCAATAGCTCCTTTTAGAGTATTAGTCTGTGGACTGCCATTTACAAGCTATTAGGCTATCGTCCAGGTTTGGTTCTACTTTATCTTGCTGTCAGCATGCCGGAAGGAATATGACAAGCTACTTAATTTATCTAGGTGTTGTAATGAGGCATGAAGGGAAGTAATTCTCAGACAAATTCTATTTGGTGTTGGGTGTTGAACATATAGGATGTGAAACAATAGTAAAAACCCCGCTTCTGGGACACCCCACTTGAGGAATCACCCCACTTAAGGGGCCAATCTTTCTTGCTGTCTTATCTTGCTGTCAGCAAAATATGTCAATATACACATACTAGATTTCATTTACCGACACCGGAAAACAAGGAAGACGCAAGTCTGAGAATGAAGGTAGAATTCAACTGGAATCACTGATTGAAAACACAGGCAGCAGAGATTCAACACACTGGGCAAGAGGTACGGTTGTCAGCATCTCGAACAAACGCCACGGCAAAAAGTTTTTCCGATCGATATTATTCCATAACAAAATGCAATAATAATAGGAAGGAATAATTACACCATCCATTGTAACACGTGATTATTGTTTTGAGGCATGACAGAATAAGAGAACCGCACATGGGAACCAGCTATCCTCTCCCCTAGGTTCGATGCTAAGGTACAAAGGGCACAATGATTTACCAAATCGCACCACACCGTATGAGTCAAAACCATGAACCCATAAACAAAAAATGACTGACTAAACACTCCCAAAAGCATGAGCCTCCCCTCCTTCCACAACAGTGAAAACCCTACTTTCACCGCTGTGTTAAGAAAACAAAACTCTTGTAAACACAGCATAAACTCACCATACAGGTATAGTCACACACAGGGTACACCATACACACATTGTGGCACGTTCCACAAGAACCAGTGACATCACACACTGGCGGGACTCACAGAACCAGTCAGAAATCTCCTTCTAACCACGTTAGGGAGACGACCAATGAAATCAGTCAAAGTAGAAAGGACCGTCTTTGAGTGCCCGGTTCCCGCGTCCTTTATTCGTGGTTGATTTATACCCCGTAAACCTTACAACTTAGTGTTAACTACTATCAATATGTAAGATCTTTATGTTAGGTTATCGTATGATAATATTCAGGTTGGTTTGCTAGGACAGTCTTATCCGTCCATACGGTCGTTCATAAATGATGAATAAAGTTGACCCACATCGTCCCTGGCTGTCTATGGCATACTGGTCTACTTGTAGGATCCTAGGTTATTCAATAGATCGTATTCTTGATTTCATAGTACTGTCCAGGTTTTTTCTTCTCATTTGCCCCAAAAAAATACATTTTCCCATGTCGGTGCAGTGATGGCGAAGAAGGACGTATAAAGGCGGTTAGGTCAGGGGTTTGATATTAGAAGGAAGCTGATTTGAGTTGAGAGGCTTCAAGGACTCTAACCTAGCAATCTCTGAATTATGCTACCCGCATGGGAAATGTCTTTTATTTCCTATTTATAAACATGTTGATTCGACGGCCGTCACATGCGAACGTTGTCTACGCTTGTTTATGGGTCAAGCCGCGGGCTTCCAAAACAGGAAATCAGACTGGCTGAGAAAGTATCACGTGGTCTACCTTGGGATGTAAAATTCAACCTTGGTATGGGAACTTCAGCCTTGGTAAAAATAACAATATGAAATATCACATACCGAGCAGCGGTATGTAACTGCGCAGTATTCGGCTATACGTATATAGATGGTCGATGAAAGTATGAAGAGACTTCTCCACAAAACGAGAAAATATTGAGTTTTTTTAGTAATAGAAGGTCCTTTAACTGACGGAGAATATATGTAGAACTAATACATATATACTGGCAGATCCAAAACCGTTCTTATACATTTATTAAAAATTTGGTTAAATCGTGGCTACAGCTTTAGCGTCTGCTAGTAAGTGCCACACATTTTTTTCTTGAAATAGCAACCACAGGCCTCATCAGGTCAAAGGGAGTTGACATACACAGAAATATAACAACAACTATCTTGAGATTTAGCTCAATCACACTTCCTAATGAAATCAGATTCAGACCGGATCTCGTAAATTACGACATTCCCTGTAGTTACTCTCTATTTTTAACAAGTTTTATTTTTCATTCATGTTAAATCTGAGGCTACCCTTCTTGAGCACATTGAGGTCTTCTTTGGAAGTCCTTCCTTCATTGGTATCTTCATCAAATGTGACCAGCACTCAAAATAGTGTACGGATATGCTGGGGAAAGGAAACAATATTTTTCGTAAGCTACAGAGAGAAGCATTTATCCTACCCCTAATATAAAATCCCATAGGCTTAACATTGGGTTTCCGTATGCCACGCTGACTGGCATACGGAGTTTTATATGCCACTAGTGGCATACAGCATTGTTGTCACGTAATATTCCAAAATAGAGGAGATAGGGTAGGATAAAATCAAAACCTGATTCGTTTTAATCTTGGCCACCGCATTCCACTCCTGAAGTTTTGGCTCTGGACTTCACTCGGCTTCGCCTCATGAAGTCACTTTGCCAAACTCCAGTCGTGGAATACGGTGGCCAAGGTTAAAGCTCATCCAGTTTTACGATAATCTCAGAGTCAAAAGAACTGGTCAGTCATACCTATTGTATAACTACAAAAGCGATCTGAGATTTAGAATAGAGAGAAGAAAAGACCCACTCGGAACCCACGTCACTAGCTAACAGTATCGTTTAAATATATACATACCGAATAGAACTGCAGCATCGATCTAATTTTTCCCAAATGATATTGCGTCAAGAACAATAAGTCAGGAAGCCCTAATAAGGAATCAATTGTCCGATAAAATCTATAGTTTGTTACGAGAATACATGTAGAGATAGACTGGGATAATTGAATTTACGTTTAAGTCGTTAGGACGTTATATAATTGCTTGAAGTTATTACACATTTTCAATGTCGTCATTAGTATTTCAAAATAGCCACATCCTTTGTTATGCCGTTATCGATTGAAATTGCTTACCTCAATATCATTTAACACTTTCAAATATAAATCAAATTTAAATGTTTTTATAAGTAGTATAATCAAACCCATCAATTTGATAGGTTTGAAGCGCCAAACTGAAAAAAAATGTGCAGGGGATTTCCAACTCGAATCTATTTAGTTCAAATAAATTTGCTTTATGTAATATATAATGTGGTATATCTAACGTCATCTGAAATGATTATCTATTGTAATTAGGATGTCACACTCTCATGCTTATCTGTTTATATCAACCCCATAAATGTCTGCTAATTATCTCCCTTTGTTTATTTAAACAAATAGAAATAAGAGAAATAAGGGTGTTAATTTGAAAGCTGTTAAAACAAACACTACACGCACGAGTGGTGCACCTTTTGTTTTGTAACCACTAAATAGTCTGATTAGTGAACTCAGCATCCACTACATGTGACCTTCCTCGCGGTAAAGCCCGTGACGCCTATATGAATTAGATATTAATCAGAGACAATTATACAACAATAGCAGGGAGGGAACATAACGTCAACGGTGCCTGCAGTTTCAATGAAGAACACGTATTCTCGTCTGCTTTAGCGATTTTATCTGTTATATGATTGTACGATGTGCGACTAGAGAGATTGCAACTGGGTACTTCTAGTAGCCGACTAGTGGTACCTAACTTGAGTCTAGACATTCCAAATCGCTTGCGAATTGGGGTCCCAGAGACGCCCAGTGTAAGTTAGCCAAGATACCGCCACTCGGGGCTTAGCACAGGAGGAGAACACGTTGTTTTACTCTTTCTCTCTTTTGAAATGGCATCCTGAACGGCTGTTGCCAGATGGAACTATCCTCCCCCATACCTATGTGCATTGTGACTTCGCTTACTCCCCCTAATGGTTCAGACTCACTCGTGAACGCCTCCTGGTATCTGCTGACCCATCCATCTACTTCCGTGAAACCCCCTAGCATTTCTACTCCTTCACCCCTACGGTTTCCCCAGGCCAGGACCTCCCCCTTTATCTCTCTCTATGGTACAGATAGTACAGTTTAGCTGCGTGTTCAACAATTTCATACCATCAATACCTAGTAACAAGTCTGCTCTATTATTATATACCTGTGGTAGTATATCCTACACATACTGCCCGCTCCTACCCATGTCGTATTTATACCCGTACGACACCTAGGTGACGTACGGGGTATGTATGTGGCGTACGGGTCATGTACCGCGGCAAAATCCAAATATTCCCCCAGTAGCAAAGTTAAAAATTCGATATTTTAAGGTATATAATAATAGAGAAACAGGCTGACTGTCTCCGTACGGATAAAATACTTGGTAAAATCGGCGATCAGATGAACCTCTGCCTCCGGCATCGGTTCATCTGATCGCCGATTTTACCTCGTATTTTATCCGTACGGAGACAGTAAGCCTGTTTCTCTATAGTACAATCACAAGAATGGACTCACCTTTAACCGACACCTTCCCCACTCCGCGTGTGGGTATCTCATGGCCCGACAGCGACTACAGGCGCACTCCGGGGGACAGGGTTTCGTCCTCACTATTTCCCTCACATATTTCTCGCCACTTATCTTGCTTGAGCATCGTGGGGCATGCACCGGAGGCAACCAAAACCCTAAACCTTACTTCTTCCACTACCAAGTCGAAGGTTACTCAGCCATCTGGCGCTTCTATTTGATTCCCGACTGGCCCTACATCTTTAAGCGGGCTGCTCCAACTGCCTTGTCCACTCTTGCCTGTCACACTACTAGGTCCTTCATGGGGCAATCCCTGACTGTGTGACTTTGTAGGTGGCACCTGTAACGGGGGGCTCTCTGCTGTTCCCTACTGTACCTGCCTCTGCTGTGTGTCATCGGCTTACCGCCCCTGCCCCGGTCACCGTAAGACCACTGAGGAGGCAGATAGTGCAGCATCGGGTATTATCCTACCCCTACTATAAAATCCCATAGGCTTAACATTGAGTTTCCGTATGCCACGCTGACTGGCATACGGTGTTTTATATGCCACTAGTGGCATCACGTAATATTCCAAAATCTAGGAGATGGGGTAGGATAAAATCAAAACCTGATTCGTTTTAATCTTGGCCACTGCATTCCACTCCTGGAGTTTTGGCACCGGACTTCACTCGGCTTCGCCTCATGAAGTCACTATGCCAAACTCCAGTCGTGGCATACGGTGGCCAACATTAAAACTCATCCAGTTTTACGATACTTCACCCCTGGGGCTTGGTCATACGAGCCCCACCGTCCAGGGCGGGCTTGGCATCGGTGGTGCTCCAGGAACCATTACTGCGGGGCTGGCGGTGGGGGTTGCTGCATCCTGCTTCAGTGGCACACTCGGTGCTGAGGTAGACACCACTCGTGTTGTTGGCATCGTCTCCAAGTCACCGGTTTTCCCACTCGTCTTGCTCCGCGTCTTTGCCCCCTTTTGTAGGGATTTGATAGCGTACAAAATCTCAGTGAATTTCGTTATTATCATGTCCTCTAATCACTTTAGCTCGCCCTCTAGATTGGCCGCCACCTCTGTTTACACTGTGTTTCAACTTAGAGGTTGGTAACGTTAAACCCTGGGACCCGTTTCAATAGTCTGTAGGACGTCCGTTATTGGGTTTAGTGACACAATAGCGGTACTTCGCGTTGCAATAGTTAAGGGACAACCGTTTGTGGGACATAGGGTAAGAGACAGCCGCAAATAGTGGCTTGTACCATTTCAGAAGTGGCTGTCCGGTCACTAAAAGGGTCACTATAGTGTCTATAATAGCGAGAGGGTATACCCTCTCGTTTTTGATGTCACAAACACATAACTTTACTTACCATAGGGATAACGCTATGAAACTTTAACCCCAGTTAGAGACACAGACAACTTATAAACATGCCAAATATGAAGGATATCGGTCCATGCAATCTAATGATATTCACATTTGAATTTTGTCATAGAAAATGCTGCTCTGATAGCCAGTGTAGGATTTCTCAAGCCTGTCACTAATTTCTGCAACGACTTTTACCTTGACACCACTTGTTCCCGAGAGCACTAACACCATCCATTGTAAGGCCCAGGCAGCAATGTCACTATGTCACCAACAGTGAACTGACACACCACCCCAATAGTGACATGCCTTTTGAAACGAGAATTAAATTTTGTCACTATTCCTGTCACTATTTGAGTCACTAAACATGTCACTAAGTGGTTTAGTGACCCATTCTATTGAAACGGGCCCCTGGTCGTGTCCACGAATTCTCACTCTCAGACCAAGTAGCTTGCTTTATTTTGGGATTCATAGAGCTGAGATTCTCGTTATGAAATATTCATAGCTAACAACATTAATAATAAAGTCTACCTTTATGTTTATTTGAATAGAAATACACACAAAGGGAAATATAAACATTGAAAAATGGTTTCAAGAGTGAGAATTGAATACAACCATAGGTCCAGATCACATAAAGGATCTGCTGGGAGAGTATGAGACATGTACAGGTAGACTCTAGTACAGCCCGTTGTCGCCAGGGCCAGGGCGCACAGGCTCTCATACTGGGACTGTTTTGCACTGCCATTTTAAGGTAGAAATTCCTACCTCCGCTGGTACTAAGATGCCCTGATTGATTTGCCAGTAACCAGTATGCTACTCTTCAAGCAGAGGTCCTAGAGTAGCTTTTACTGGCAAATCAGAGCTGTGCTCTGTTAGACCCTTACAGTCTTTAAAGCTTATATAAAGCAATTAATCTCTATTAATTAATTCAAAAGAATAGGCCCCGCCCTCCACATGGCTGAGCATGTGCAGAACGGGACCACCTAGGGCATTTATTCACTGGGAGTAGCGTGGGGCGCTGTCAGGCCTTGTGTACATGTACCCTGGGCAACTTTGAGCCAATGGTCGTCTATAGGAGCTCTGCTCCAATGCTAAAGCATGGGAGTAGTGTTAGGGCATTGTTACCTGCGCCGACTGTCAGACTGGAGCTATAAAACAACACCTAGACAGCTGAAGGCAGTCAGTCAGATCTGACACTCAGCAGTGTACACACAGCCGTGATTACCGACCATGACAAGCACAATAGGCAATACAATG
This sequence comes from Alentia gelatinosa, assembly GCA_950022655.1. NCBI lineage: Eukaryota > Metazoa > Annelida > Polychaeta > Phyllodocida > Polynoidae > Alentia > Alentia gelatinosa. Next base: position 55,725,673 of record OX465587.1, on the reverse strand, counting down.
ACCACAAGAAAATATGGTAACTAAAACAATATATGTTCAATATCTATGTATATTTGTGTACCTGTATCTGTGTATCTATATTTACTCAGGATACTCTCACTGTATTTTGCACACTTTGTAAGGAATATGCAAGGCCAGGTGAGAGAAAGTTAGCAGGGCAGTGAACCATGACATGAGGGTCAAGGCTGAACTGGTCCTGTAAAGGTTTTTTGTAAACATGATATTTTTGGAGGGAGGGGAGGTATGTATGTGTATGTGTATCATGTGTTTCTCTGTATATCTGTATGTGGATCTGTGTTTCTTTGTCTGTGCATCTCATTGTGTGAGTGCATGTAACTGTGTGTATGTGACTGTCAGTGTATGTCTGTATATGTCTGTCTATCCATGTATCTGTATGTTTATCTAAATAGCTATGTTCAGGTGATATTATATACACACACACACACACACATATTATATAAATATATATATTCCCTCTGTGTGAATTCATGTAATACAAGATCTACCCTCCATACTTCACCTGCAGCTCCCACCCTGTGCACTGACCACCATGCCCCTGAGTGTGGGTCCTATATACCCCCTTACAGCGCAGACTGCGACATGGGGACGGGGTGAGCGGTCAGTGGCAGGTGCACAACACACAGGCCACTCTTTCACACAGTGAGAGGGTGGTGTTATATTTTTTGAAATTATCATTAAGATTAGTTTCCGTATTTCAGCTTTAAGCAGACTAAGCGCCTGTTGGTATTCCCCCTTGTCAAACTGATACTATAAATAGAACAGCCAACCACGATATTCCTCTCACTGAAGGTGGCTGGCCAGTCAGAGCCATACTCTGTTAGACCTTCACGTACCGTAACCCGAAGGTGGCACGGTGCGTGAACGGACTAATGTACAGGTAGTGGGTCAAGGCGGTCAGACCACTGAGCAAAAATAGATACACTGCAATGGCATGAAATACCCGCTACCACGCCATGTCAAGGCCCCTGTCGATTCAACGTGACCAGAGCTAACGTAGTGTAGCTCGGGTGGCCAGTGTAGCTCGCCCTCTTGCCATAAATACGCACTGATTCCCCCGCCAGCTGTACCTTTTCAAACACCCTCCTCTCCTGCTCCTTGAGGTCGAAGTAGGTGTTGGAGATCTCTGATGAGAGTTTCTCCCAGGTCCGATAGGTTTTGGGCATGGCTTCTAGAGACTGTTTTATAAATGCAGACAGGTCCCCTGTTGATAATGTTTCCACTAACTATATCACGAACGGATCCCCCGCTTCCCTTTTCTGGGTCACAAACCCTAGGTCTAGCAACCAGGCTCCGATGGCATCCTCGTCTGACCCATCAGAGTGTTCTATTTTTTGTAGTGGTCTTTTAACCGTCCCCACAGAACTCTTTCCCCCTCCCTGATTACTACTTGACCGGGTGTCTCACCGTCCGCCGTGCTCTTTTTCTTGGCCAGCCTTTCTTGTACTTGGCTCTAGTCTCCCGGGTTACTGTTCTCCTTTTTGTTCACCTGGGACCTGTTTCACTAGACAGTGACATGTCTAGATGGCGTCTAGATGGTGTGTCCGGTTTCATAAGAACTAGACATTAGACTTCGTTTTGTCCGTTCTTGCTTGCACTGTTGGTGCCGCTTTTCATATCTGTCTAACACTTTTGTCACAGAACTAGTGAAACATGTCCATGATGTGTCTAGATTTGTCTAATTCTTATGTTTGGGGTCTGTATTCCCTAAGGGCAGCTACTTGTGGTGTCACGAAACTAGACAAACCCAATGTCTGTATGGTGTCACAGACATGTCACAAGACTAGTGAAACAGGTCCCAGGTCTCGTCGTGGTCACCAGTGTAAGCTGGCCAAGATACTGCCACTTGGGCTTAGCACAGAGAAGAGAGCACATCAGCTACTACTTACGTTCTGCTTTATTTCTGCAGACACATGCAGTATAATACATAGTATAGAGAGACATACTTAGCGTGACTGAATGGAATCTGTTCGGAGATATTTTGATCAGAAATATTCACCGAGTTCGAGGAAGAGATGGAATTCAGTCACACTCACTGTGTCTCTTTATTATAATATACCTAGAAATCATTAAAAATGCCATTCTACAACTCACTAAATAGTAGAATGAGTGGTAATGTGGTACGAACGGACGTATGGATATTCTTTCGTCACTCAGTAACGAACGGAATACATCTTCTTTCATTGGTCCACATCTTATTGGCTCATAACATTCTACCAATCAACCTTAATTCTATATGGGCCCTCCCCCTGGCTGGAGGGCCCCCATCGTCAACCCCAAGCGCGCCGCCTATTGTTCGGCCAAAAATAGGCTAATCCCTCCATCCGGAACCAATTACAATTACAACTTACAACATGTCAATATCAGGAACACAAAATGGTACAGTCGAGATATCTAGTATTCATTTTACACCAGTTGCACGATATATGCTCAGCTATGTGTGTGAACCACTGCCCATGCGACTACAAGGCCCGCAACTGGACGTCCGCCTAGTGGCCGACTCGCAGTGCGAACTATCAAACATATTTGATATTCAAATCACCAGAGACTGGCGTACCTGGGGTACCTCCAGTCGCCGACTGGTACGACCAGTCTCCGATAAGTGGTAAGCGCTCCATTCACACTGTGAAATTTTCCATGCCATAGTCAAATGAAAGTTACTTTGAAATATTTGTCGGGTTGATACGGTCAAGGTAATTGTTTTTCGTTATGTTCAACTGTTTAGTTTATCAAACTGTTTAGTTTATCAAACTAAAATTATGGAACAAACCTATCATGAGCTCTTAGTATAAAATATATTCCGTAGTTTTCATCCGGTCTATTCATCATTACTACTCATACTCACCTGTACATATTGTATTTATATAAGAAGACAAATGTTTCAACTATCCTACCCTTCGCCGGTAATAGAGCGGCCAGAATACCTGCCTTGGCAGAGGCCGTTTATGTACTTTTGTGCAAATAAATTTTTAAAAAAACCAAAAAAAAACTGCGATGTAGAAAAGTTAGCACATACGTGTGAAGACCTAAGTGTAAGCGTATCATATGATTGGTCACATAAACCACGTTCCCACAACCTCTCACTAGTTGTGTTAACGTTTATCCAATTACAACTTTTTTTCCACCATTGATTAAAAAGCTAAGTTTATTAGATATCAGCAATCCTTTTCATGGCTGTTCAAAGCTTCAACTCCATACTGCTTGTCCTAATAAAGTCAGGGTTTCCACTCCAGATCAGATGACCAATACCACAAGACTAATGAAGTAAGTTAATGGGTGCAGAGTATTATACAAATACTTAATTGTTCACGTCAGCAATCCCCCCCACGTAAATCTATGCTGGATTGACAGGACAATACATGCTCATAGCATTCGTCACTTTTCTGTAAACTGATCACTGCAACGCCGTTTGTGGACGATATCCTAAGTTCCCATGCCTGTTCACTTGGTCAGCAGATAACTAACCATTAATTGTTTCCATTAATTAAACCAAGCCTCTGGCACATCATGTTTTACTGCTCGGCCATGGCCTGCCACCTAACCTGTATGTTGGGTTTTCAACTATTGTTTCAATTAACTATTTTCGTTGTTTTGCGTGCATGTAAGCAGCTCTTCCTGTTCCTCGATGTTTTTGGAGCAGCTCTATTTTTATGACCGCGAGCGAACTATGTCGCCGTGAGCCACTCGCAAAACATTCACAGTACCGCTTAAATAGCTCTTTAAGCCTGATTACTGCATGTCCGGCACTGAAGCCTGTGGTGAGGCCTTACTAAATAAAGATAGAGAGGAAACCCCCTCCTACACCCAAGTAGCCACGGAATTGGCCGAGATCCCGCGTCGCCTCCAATGACGTCAGAGAAGCTGTGTGCCTCTGATGTCAGGCGGAAGTTACACGCTTACGTCACGATTAGGCGTCCCGTCAGGCACTGCCGCGCGCTCGGTAACGCGGCTAATCACTGCGCATGCGCCTAAACGTAGCGGCCGGCGGTGGCGCCACCTCGCGAGGTAATTGGGCGTCAACCGAGTTCGGCGGCCTTTGTTTAGGATAGATAATTGAATGGCACGGTAGTGCTCGGAGCCGAGGAAAAACGACGAGCGACAGAGAGATGGGCCTATCTGAGGCTTGTGTAAAGAAACGCAGGTTGTGTTAATTATCGGGGAATGGGGACGGGCAGCGGTGGAAATACGTGAGGGAAGACATCCAGGCAACGTCCAGATATGGACGCCTCCGAGGATCGAGGGTCGGCCTGAATGCGACAGGCAGGTTCGGCATTATGACCTATAGATCTGTCACAATTGCCTCATAATCTAACCGTGTGTCTGCCTTAAAGGATATCTGTGACAAACTGTATTCAACCTTATACACATGAATATTTGTTTCTTATAGCTAGTAGATTTCAGATTGCAATGTCGTAATTATCTCTTTGCAATGATATATCAGCATGTGATGGAAATGATATTCTCATGTCTAAAGGGAATCATATATATTGATAAACTTTCTCCGTACTTTTTGTATATCAATGTCGGACGGACTAAATGTATTCTACATATTTGCGAGGAATCTTTAACACCCATATTGTGAAAAGGTTTGAAAAGAATGCCTATTTGTTAGACCAATATCGAAAATGTTATGGAGAGCAACGGTCAAATAAAGTTTACTTATTCAGATCCAAGTCTAGTTTGTACAGGATTCCTAACTGTTAGACCAATAAGGGAAATATCAGGGACGCCTCTACTCAAGCAGTTTTTACATGTACATGTATATCATAAGTTCATTTTCCGATCTACATTCGGGAACCACCTGGTATTAGAATTTTTGCCGATCAATTGTACATAGATTATGCAATAAGGCCACCACCAACCGACGCGGTCAATGACCGACAGAATCAAAACGCTTTGATTTCATCGGTGAGGCCCAATGCGTTAGTCGGGAATTTAAATCGGTAGGAACATAAAAAATGCAATAAAAACAAGGCATCCACAACACCCTCACCGATTATTTGATACGGACGTGCAGCGGCGACAGACTTTAAAGGGCACTCAATTGATCAGTGCCGTTTTCGTCTGGCAAACAAAAATATCCTTACAAATATACGAACAGTCAGTTCTGAATGCGATTACAGAGTGATCCCGTCACATCAGAGAATCTTGCAGATTAACTTCATAGCTGTGTCCGGGCTTCTAACTGAAGTAATTCCACCACTAAAGACCAGTCGTTGAAGCGATCGCTCGTCTACCTACCAATTCCACCACTAAACTTGAACAAGTCGTTGACATTCCAGGTAATTTGATTTCTTGGATCTATCCGAGAGTACTTTCCTGTAATACTTTATTGCTGTCATGAAACCAATGCGACTACAAAACTACAAGTACAAAATGTAACCATTGACATCAATAAAGAAATTTTTGAGAAAAAAAAAAAAAAAACATTTATTGAATTGAACTTGAAGCAGTTTTAGTGCAATAGTAAAGTAGAGGGGTAAATTGGGTAATGGCAATGTAAGCAAAGAGCAACTAGTTGAAATGATGGTTATAGGGTGTGTTTTTGTATATCAACAGATCTGCTGAAGACAGTAACCAGGCATCAGGATTCATGAATATGACACGTAAATAGCTAAACAGGCAGAGTGATAGATGAACCATGGATCAAAGTTCTCCAGCATACACTCTACTCTATTCCTATATACCTATGAGCGAACAACCTATGATTACTTAACGCTGCTGGGGGTGCAATAACTTTTGTTTACTGCCCAGGTTGAAGTTACTGCCCAGGTTGAAGTTACTGCCCAGGTTGACGTTTACTGCCCAGGTTGACGTTCAGACGTTCGTTTTTTATCGATATTAGCCAACAATTGAAGGTATTTAGGAATAGGGAAACCACGTACCAGTGGAAATAAGTCAAAGTTACTCAGTAAGGCTTGGAAAAATTACTGCCCGCGGCTACGCCTTGGGCAGTAATTTTTTCAACCCTTACCTCGTAACTTTGACTTATTCCCACCGGAACGTAGTTTCCCTCTAATACTTGTCGGGGGTTGCAGGTCTTTCATATCCGAGCCTTTATGGTTGCCCCGGAAACAAAGATACCTTCGTTTTTTGTGAACATATTGATGACCAGTGCATTTAAAACAGCTAGAGCTGCTGAAGTATTACCTGTGGAAGCAGAGCTATATGTACATGTACACGCTCAGACTACAAGGGAGGTCTTCATAAAAACACAGCACCCTATTCAAGTGTTCTGCATATGGGAATTCCTGTCAATCTTTTTTGCCTTTTAAGTTTGTTATTGCATGGAAGTGAACACAATTCATTAGGTAACCAGGAACCAGGTTGAATGCATAAATACGACCATTCTTTCTGTACTCTAGGTGGAGAGGGAATAAATGACCTTTTTTGCATAGGCCTGGGCAAATAACCAATGAAATAGAAGCAGAAGGCCAGCCAATATGAATCGACATACATACAAATGATGGATGTTTTTTCTAGTGTCTTTTCTGTATGAATAACCTTGAATTATGCATGTTAATCACCGCCATTACTATATCCCGTCGGCCTATCCCTGCAGTGAAAAGTAATGTTCAGTTTGTGTTAGGTAAACAAACTGGTCAAAGGCATATCAAGACGTTGATTCAGATTTAACATAGCACGTCTTGACAAAGTCAATGCTCTTGGTTAAACGTACTTCGCAGCTTGTAATACGTAACCAGAATTCTGCTTATTCCGTGGAATTCCCATCTAAATTAGCTAGTTTTTTTTTGTTTTTTTTTTTTTTAAAGTTCTCGTTCTATGACAGTATACTACACACTATTTTTCCTCGCTTATAAGACGGGCTCTTCCGTGACTCCCATCTGCTCTGGTGTTTCTGAAGACGAGCTCATAAGTCTCTACCAGCCTCGGGGATCTCATAGGAGTACAAACAGCAAATTCATGAGCGGATTATTTATAAATGCGCACGGCTGAGCTAAAAAGCAGCCAATGGCATGTTAAATAGTCTTCGCTCGCCCATGAAGACCCTTTTCTGAACGCCAAGGGACCGAGGGGACGATATATGGGCCAACTTTATTCAACACTTATGAACAACCTCATGGAAAGGTAAGGTTGAATTAGCGCACAAACTTCAATATCGTTATATACTTGTGGGCGAATGTCTCAATTTAATGACCAGGATTCTGTTCATCACTGAGTGACGAAAATATATTCATACGTCCCTCCGTACCACGTCACCACTTAAATACTTGATAAAGTGACTTGTGCAATGGCGTTTTTAATGATTTCTAGATATATAATAATAAGGAGACATAGTGAGTGTGTCGGAATTTTATCTGTTCCTAGATATTTCTATTTGATTTATTCACCTCGTTCTTCGAACTCGGTGAATATTTTCGACCAAAATCTCGACCAAAAGGTACAGAAACAGTTCTTCATGTACAAGCCTAGATTATTCAACAGGACAGGCTGCAGACCTTCATACTGCGACCTACAGCCTGCTATTAAATGCTGACAGGGCATACAAGTCTCCGTGTATAATGGTTGCTCTATCCATGAAGCCTACAGCATTTTCGTTATAGTTGGCCTGGTCCTGGCAGAATTGGAAACAATATTTTGGTGATCATTTGTGAAAACAGGCCTAAGCACTTTACCCTGGCAGTATCTGGTTCTGATTCTGACACACTACCAATAGTGTCCCAAAAAGTAGAAATCTCCGACTTCACCCAATCGCAGCTCTGTCGAGTTCCACGGATCTTGCTCTTTAGACTGTAATATAGTTAGAATTCAATTATTCCTCAAATTAGTCACTATACACAATGTTTATTCATCTAAAAGACACCACTTTCATTCATCTAGACACTCTGAGTAATCATGTCAGGGGTTAAGGTCACAGCTCTGAGAGGGTGCGTCCACCAACCACGACAAGGCTGCGACAACGGCTTTCCGACAAGGTCCACGACAGCTCTACGATAGGAAGCCTTGTCATAGCCTTGTTGTGGTTGGTGGACCACAGTTCCTGACAAGAGGCTACGACAAGGCCACGACAGGCTGCGACATGAACCTTGTCGGGGCCTGTCGGGGGCCTTCTGACAAGGTTACGACAAAATCGAACATGTTCGATTTTGGAGCCGTGTCGTGGCGTGTCGTGGCGTGTCGCAGAGGTCTACGATAGAATATTTAGGTGGAGCGTGCACTTCCCGACAGGCTGCGACAAGGGCTCACAACAGCTTCCCTCCTCACGACAAGGCTGCGACAAGGAGCCGATAAGAACTTTCTTGTCGGCGCGTGTCGCAGCCTTGTCGTGGTTGGTGGACGCACCCTCTTAAGGTATAGGCATTGGACACAAGAGGACACCACCAGTAAAAAACCTAGCGGAAAACAGGTGTACTATGATAAGCACGCTTCGGATACCCAAAGCACAATAGAACAGTACGACTGACAGTTGCCGACGGTGGCCGATGGCACCGATCTGACCAGGTTACACAAATGGTAACCGAATAGTAAGAGAAAACATAGTTACTGAGCCCGAAGGGATGGCTGTTCGAGGTCGAGGCATCAAAAGACAGAGAATGGCATCCCTTCGGACTCAGTCACTATGTTTTCTTATTATTACATACCTAAATATCAAGAAAAATGCCATTTTTATTCTTATTTTATATACCTGTTGGCCTTATACATTCGCTATGGCCACAGTGCGCCCGAATATTCACTACGGGCGCAGTGCGCCCGAACATTATTTATACTGCCACCCTAGCAGCGGGTAGTATTTCATAGACGTTCGGTCGAAGGTATGTAATAATAAATAAGACGCGGTCAGAGCCATATCTCGGCTGGGAATTCGGCCAGTCACATTACAAAACTAGATGTTAGTGGCTTTATTCATGGAACGAGGCCATGAGCATGTACAATTCAATCTGTCTCTGACCTCGTACAAGCATTTACCACAGGGAAAGCAATGATAATCAAAATAATTGGGTTCATTGGTCTAATTGTGTCAAAAAGATGTCCATATGACCAGCACGGAGATGTCCATTTACCCTGTATTCTCCTGTACCCTGCAGTGCCTGTAGAGGTATGTAAAACGTGTTGGGAGTAGACATAGGATCAGGTTACTGTACAGCAATGTCTCACATCCAAGCCACATTAGAGATCCTGAGTACGCACATCGCATGGGCACCTGCTCCAGTGGTGCTAACAGAGAGCTGCTCAGAGTCCATCCTAAGAACACTTCTTGTATTTGGTAAGAGTTGAAGATAGGTCACCCCTGAATCATGGTTTTTCTCCAGACAATGACAAAAATGTTTCTTTTCGGTTATCCGACCCCAGGGTCACGGGGCCACGCTGAGTGGCGGCGATGGTTTGCCCGGGGAGACAAAGGACGGAGTCGTTGTGGATGTCTGGAACCAAAGAGTAGAGAACTCGCGACCAGCGCGTGCGAGTACTTCAGTGTAGAGGTGTTTCCTCGAAACTCTCGTGATTTTGGGCCAGTTTTGCAGAGATGATGTTGATCCAAACGAAAGAAGAGTTTTGTTACTACTTGGTGTTATCCGAGGTTTAAATCGAGTAAAAATGCTTATATCTTATGACATTGATAGACCAAATGTAAGAATGAAAACAAGATCGCAAAATAGAGAAGTTATATCCTTAAGTAAAGTTAAGAAAGATAAGTATAGAAAATCTGCAGTGTATAATGGAATATGGTTATGGAATAAACTTTCACAAGAACTACAAAATACTGAGATTAAAAACTGTTTTAAAGAAGGTGTGCTACAGATTTACAGGGAACATAGAGAGTAATGACTAAGTATAGTTGTATATATAAATGACTCGTTATATATGAACCCAATATATATACATATGTTATTTGTACAAAGGGTATAGAAAGTATGACTATATAAAAGTGAAATGTCCTGTTAGTTATTGTTTTGTATATGTTGACATATCACAAGTTGTCTAAATGACGAGAAACCATTGTATATATACTAATGTTACGTTATGTTGTATGGAAACTATGTATTGCATGGAAGAGCAATTATTTACAAATTGAATGCAATAAAAGCTTTAAAAAAAAAAGATGGAGAGGTCTCGGGCCGAGACTATTGCCGTTCCTCGTGCGCTCGCGGCCCGCGTGGTAGGTGAGCGGACCATGAGGGAGCGGTGCGGTGTCTGGTGTGTGCCGAGTTTGGAAGTTTTTCTGCATTATTGCTCGTTCCCGGGTCCCTGCCTACGGTGCGAGTTTTCAGTGAGCTCGCTCTCATCGTTTCACCCGGTTCCTGTGATGTTTTAAGGGGAATCCGAGTTAAAAACAGAATGAGGTAGGAGAGCTCAGTTTCTTTCAACTCTGGTAACTATATAACTATTACCAGTCGACAAAACATGAAACCAATATGGATGTAACTAAATGAACCAATAAAAAGAATTTGAAAAAAAATGAGAAAAAAAAGACTGCAGTGGGTACAGGCTATCTTCCACGTAGCCTGTACCCGAAGCATAACCCAGCATCAATCAGCTTTATAGGCAAGAGCAGATACAGGTCACTATCTGCCTTATGTAGGTTCCCAGGGGAAACATAACCCAGCTCCAGCCAAACCTTTTCACCGGCCGAAAGTTTTCGGAGTGGGGTCCACCTGATTGGACTGCCATCAGAAGAAACCTTCAGCTGTATGAAACCAGCGTTGTGCCATGGAGACGCAGAGTCTGATGCTTCTAGGCGCAATCCAGGATCTCCTTCTCTGGGTCTACTCTTCATCCAATCCTTACCACTCACAGTGACCCATGTAGGCAGAAAGAGAGATCAGAGTCAGGGCACAAAAATAAACCGGCTTTGGCTTTCACCTTCGATCCTCAAAGTCGACCAAGAATTGCCCCTGATTGAATGGTTGAATCAAGGTGATCCACCTCTAGAGGCATTCGACCTGGTTTTATTTTCAGTAAGCTACATTGGAAGTCTGCTTCCTTAGCAGGTTTTATATGCCGCAACAGATTCGTCGTACATACAACTCACACAGCAAATCTTACATATCTAGATAAGGTACTTTTATGAGTCAACAGGAGATCAGCGATAGGATTGGAGCTGTGGTTCAGGTCCTAGAATCATAGAGATAGAGCTAATATTACTTAGGATCTTTCTTCTCAGCAGTGCACTTTTACCTTCAAGCTAGGTGACCAATAGTGGTGTGCTGCAACAAGCCTGATCAGCCAGGGCGTCCATGGCTATTTCCTAGGGGTCAGCTTGCTTAGCTGGATGACACGCTAAACAAGTATGACCACTAGGAGGTTATCCTGGAGACCAGCACGCTTAACTGGAGTTAACTGTTTAATATATCTACTCTATAGGGCTGCTAGTGGATGGTACCAGTGAAGGGATTTCCTGGAGTAGAGGCACTCACCATCCTCTGGCTATGTCCTGGTCTGTGGGGTAGAGACTCAACAGACTCTTATATAGAACTGCATCGAGAATCGTATAAATAGACAATACTCCACGAGTTTGGATGTGCCTGCATCGTCATCGAGGCGAAGCCGAGTGACGATTATGGCACATCCAAACGAGTGGAATATTGACTATTTTACGATTCGAGTGCGGTTCTGGATTTATCTCACCCATTTCTATGATGTTACTAGTATCAGACTATCAGAACAGCTCGAATATACCTAGCGAATCTATATGACGTCATCTCAAATTCACTACGCTACGGCCGTAAAGTATCGTCACTTTACGGGGGTGATCGTTGAGTATTTTTTCCTAATGTTATTTCTATGGCGAAGCTTGTACCAGGGGTGAGATAAACGACACGGGCTGCTGGCACAGAGTGGTTAGGTCCACTCCTGGCTGGATGAGTTCCAGGTACACTCCAGGAGTAGCCCCGTCCTCATCCAACCACTTTTGCCCCGGCAGAGAACCTACCCAGCCCCCTTTGACCCGCCAGTTTCTGTCTGAGTAAAAGCCTCCTCTACCAGAACCTGGTGCTGACTGATAGAGTTTAAAGCCCGCATCTGCTCGAACACCTGATCCAGGGAGGTAGACTCAGGACAGTCCAGGTACGTGTACCCCAGAGGAGCACAGTAAAACCAAAGTTGAACCAAGTTTGGGTAGTCACCGCTTGGCCTGTATTGCAAATTCCTGTTGACACTGTTGTGATGTCTACAAGCCTCTTCACTGGAGTGACCTGTGGTGGACCTCTTAACCTGGGCAGAAGCAAGGAGCCAGCAGCCGGGAGAAGCAGAGCGGGTGGCCTTGATGGAGCTACTGGCAGTCCCGCTACTTCCATTTCAACCTCCAGGGGTTGAGCCCGGGCTTGAGTCTGGGAAACTCCAATTCGGTTCAGTCCTTGCCATGCATGAGTCCTGGTGGATCCGACTTAAGGTGGAGGTGTTGCCCCTGACTCTCCTACAGTTTCAACCAGGTTCAGGTCGTCCCTACTGATAAATGCATCAAGTGTACCTGGTGTCAATCAACTGAAGAGATGGGCAATGATTAACTGATGTGGACATTCGTTTGGAGTAAAAATCTATTAACAAATATTTTTCAAAGACAGAATAATGGTAAAGTATACCATACAGCATAAGGCTAAAAGCCCTAGTAATAGAAAGTCTGTCTCTGGGTGTGGGTGGATGGGTTCAAGAACCCTGCGATGAGCGTCCGTGAATCTGGTGGCTCTCTCTGTGAATGATCTGTGGTCCTAGAATAGGTGATCCAGGAGCCGCCAGGAGGCGCAACTATCCATCGTCTATTACCTATATTTTCTAATTATCCACAATTGAATGCCTTTTAGACGGGCAGCCATAATCCACGATAGGTTGCAGCGTAGTATTACACGAGCGATAGCGAGTGTATTGTGTCTTCATCCTCGACTGGTTCACAGAACCAACCATTCAGATGACCATCGATTGTTGTATTTCTTACTCATGATCGGTAAAAATTGTCATTCCTAGAAATTGTATAATGGGTTTGGAAAACCATGGGTGGTGTTCATGGCTACTAATGAACAATGGGTAGTGGTTTACTGTGGCCCCATGCATTTGAATGGAGACTTTGTAACCCAAAGGTAAGAAAAGACAGAACAGGCATAGTACACAGATCTAGGCAATGATTAATGAGGGTATGGATCTGCCTTCCTCATGAGCTTAACATTGCAAACTGGTGGGGTTGAGAGGGAATACAGTAGTAAATGCTGGTAGGCGGTGCAGTTAGTGGAGCGGCAGCGTGAGAGAAGTGGTCTTTCAGAACGGTCTGGCGATAGCACAGCGGAGTGAATAGGCCAATCTAAGCTGGCTTCAGTGTGAGACCTTGAGTAATCCGTTCTTGTACAGGCAGCCTCTGTTGGCAACTGGAGGATGGCATCCACATGGAGGGCATTCGACTCGTCACTACACATTCACTACTACCAGTGCTGCTATCCCAATACTGCAGGTTAACCATGTTGTCCAACAGGATAAATGTTTACACCAAGGATATGGAAGTACGGCTATAGCTTCACCTGAATGCTATCTTTCCCCTTAATTAATATCATAAATATCTGGATTTTTAAAAAAAGATGAATTTGATATGTCCACCATGTCCTTTTTGTAAGTGTGTCATTATCTTTTTAAATCAATTTTCTGTGGGTTGTGATGTGAATCGTCAGGGTTGGAATTATCTCCTTTCATTCGGATTTTGTAGTCTTACGGAGTCTCTAAAATGTGGTCTATCTGCAAAATGATAGAGAAATTTTGTCAACAGTATGAACTACCATCTATCTTATATTACACACAGTATGAATTTTCAAACTTGATAGACATTTCGAAAAATATATGGAAATCAATGCACAAACTGTGTTGCCTCTAGATGTAATAATATTTCCGAATATATAGCAGTACTTATTCATTAGATACTGTTTCGTCAACGACGACGACTTTCATAATACCCGATCCTTTTCCCAGAAAGGTGCGTGAAGTTTGAGAATTTTCCCCCAATACAACCATTAGTAAGAGAAAGTTATGAAAACCATGTACAAGAAGTAAAGTTGGAAAATGGATGCGAATGCAGTTGAAAAAGAATGTCGATGTTTTGCACCTGATCTATTAGAAATAGTAACAGGAAAGCAACGATTTGCACTCAAACCCTATGATTCGTAGCCGGTGATTCTACCGTTGTACCCTCAATAGGAGAGATGTCACTATCATTATTGTTCATATTTAAGAGCTTGTCCTCTGAAAGCAATAAATACAGTGGTATCTGTAGTTCAGTGTAGTACATATCCTTGTCCAACTTGCGATATCTTGATGTTATATGAAAAGATTCTTGGAGCTTATGTAAAAAGCTGGAATATAATAATCAATTATCTCTCGCGCTTTGAGGAAACCTGACTAAGTTGGAGAAAATACCTGAATGCCAATCATGGGGTCAACAAGAAAACACAAATTAAACCTTATCCTGGTATTTGCTATGTGTACAAGGCTGCTATGCGACTAGCGAGTAAGTGACCGATTTCGAAGCGGTTTGCTGTGTTCTTGGCGCGAATTTTCGCCTAGAATTTTCAGAATTATCCTGGTATTTTCCAATATAGAATACCAGACCCTTACAGCAATGTCCTATATGTCAAACATTTAGCATACCAAGGTGAAAATGACCAGTTCCAGAGCATCCAGGCTTATCATTAAAAATTTCAGGATTGGTTAATCATCTCTTTTAATTAGGGATCCAGGTGGCTAAGGCGCTGTATCACCAGTCAGACCTTTGATCCTTGTTCCCGGCGACGATCCCGTCATCCGCGATGACCGCACAAAACATTCCGACGTCCATGTTTTCATGGCAACAGAGCCAATTAACTCACCTTTAGGTCTAATTAATTTGTTGTAATTGATCCAAAAGAAGTTTCCGCCCTAGCTTGACTCTTGGTACTGGATCGAGGTACTCATTAGCGACTCGGCGTCACGTCTATTTACATCTATATGCGATGAAATATTTATTTGATTTTAATATAGTTTCCTACGCAAAACGGTTTATTTATAAAAGGAGTCCTAAATATCGGCGTTGTGTGAGCGTGTACGTGTACAAGCAGAGTGCAGGCCAACAACAAAGGGGATTATGTTTCCCCTCGTATGGATCCCATGAACCAGAAATGACATGCTAAAGGGCGAGGATTTCAGAGGTAACATACTAAAGATATTTATGGTTATTCCTTTGCGGGAAAATTTAGATTAATATACCATAGTATAATACTCTATTGATACATAGTTACTGCGACTGAATTTATTTTCTCCCAGGCCTTCCAGTCGTATTCTTCAGCTCGTGGACATGGTCGTAGGCTCAAGCAAAACTGAAACAAGTTAATTCCGCAACGGTCATCACGTTTTCTGATGATTAATTACTGAGTAGCTGATAAGACTTACAGTAGGCTCTTTTTTTTTGCCCGGCCTTATTTCGATAGCTGGCGTTTTTTTCATACGACATGGCAAGCAGCAGGAAGTTTCTGATAAATATTCGTTCACATGTATGTATTTATACCATAGCTCAACCTTGTAATACTTGCAGCTTTGTATTCAAAGTGGGGATTTTCTGGGAATTAATTGAGCATTATGTCCTACGATATACCACCTGCTAGGATGGTTTGATGACTGAATGGCAGCGAAACACATCAGCCTGGGCGAACCTCGATCCGCGGTAGCCATGATCTGTGGGCATATAGTTATAAGTGCGCTAGAACTTTGCAACCTGGAAGGAGGAGTTAAGATGAGGCTGGGATTTCTTGATACCATTTTCTGATGAGAACAGACGGTTTTACACAATGACTTACACAACGCTAGAGTGACTGACAAATTAAAAAAAATATTATTCAGTCATTTTGGAAATAGTGAACAATTGTAAAGAGTTGTGAACAATAGGTGAGATAAAATACGCCAAACTCGAGAGAGTCTCAGCTATTGAGCTCAGGGTCTAGGAGAGGGGATGTGAAGGCGTCGCAGTTGACATGAAATCGCCTCAGGAGACGTGAAGGCATTGCAGTGGACGTGAAGTCGCCTCAGGAGACGTGAAGGCATTGCAGAAGACGTGAAGTCGCCTCAGGAGACGTGAAGGCATTGCAGGAGACTTGAAGTCGCCTCAGGAGACGTGAAGGCATTGCAGGAGACGTGAAGTCCCCTCAGAAGACGTGAAGGCATTGCAGGAGACGTGAAGTCGCCTCAGAAGACGTGAAGGCATTGCAGTGGACGTGAAGTCGCCTCAGAAAACGTGAAGGCATTGCAGGAGACGTGAAGGTGTCACAGGAGACGTGGAAGCTTCGCAGGGGACGTGGCTCGAACGTGAAGTGTCAGTTCGTATACAAGTGCAAATTGAAGTGAACAGCTGACTAGGTGGGATATAAATGCAAAGCTGGTGAGAGTCGCAGCTACAGAGTTTGTGTTGGAGGCGGGGTGGCTTGAGAGTGAGCCCAGCCTGCCAGGAGAGGCTCTGCCAAGTCCATGATGCCGCCTGCAGCCAAACCCCTCTTGTGTATAGTCTTGGAATCGTGGCGCCGCCCGGAGCCACAGGTGGGGCCGCTCCCAGTGCTGGTGGCGCCATCTCGTGAGTCATGCAGGAAGCGGGAACCGCGGAAGATGGTTGCGGTAGCCGGGACACATGATGAGGTCTAATGAAGTACATATATCTACATTATAGAGTCTTACCCGGCAGTCGTTATGAGCTGAAATGAGTCACTTGTAGATGTGTGTGAGGGGCTTGATGGGCTCCGAACAGGACCCGGGTCCTGGGAGCCATATATGTCTAAGAGGGCCAAGATGGCGGCCGCATGAAGCTCACGGTCTGGTCAGCCAAGTCATCCTGACTTTATCCCGTATAGCCAGAATGACGTCTCATGACCACTCGTTAAGTCGATGTGAGGACTGAGCCATTCGGGGCTCGGAGGCACATCGTAGAGTCGCTAGGACTAGGGGGGCCTGCCCCAAAGCTCTCCTAAGCCCTAACAGAGGGCGAGAGTCGGGAGAAAGAGCCACCAAGTGGCGAGTCAATGGACTCCTCCTGCGTGCCTCCCATTACTCACACGTTCGTCACAAAACTAAGGACAAATACGAGTAATTGAATTGCATAAAAAAAGAAGATGATGATCATTTTATTTTACCAAAGATTAGAGCTATAGTTTTGGATGTGTATTCAAATTTATCTCACCCCGACATTTTTCCCCATAGGCTTAACATTAGGAACTTTTGCTCCACGGCCGTGAAGTTCGTGTACCCAATACTCAATGGCTGCACTCCACCTCGTTTGACCACAGAATGATTCACTCAGCTTCGCTTCGTGAATTACTCTGTAGTCAAACTCGGTGGAGTACGGACCAAGCTATTTTCATCTCATGCGTTTCCTTCTAAGAACTATACATTCTGAAGATAACAGTATTGCTGATCCAACCTAGCGACCGAAACCTGCCGAAATGAAAATCGGGCGGGATCGGGAAAAACTATATACTAAGCATCTTTCTGGTAAGTCCGGCCGCTACTTACGATTTATCGATTACATTTACCATGTAAAGATACTCTCTAATATGTTCCAAAGACTTTCCGATAATTTAAGTCTATTGGAATCAAGCCTTGTAAAGATATTCTCTAATATATTCCAAAGACACCAGAAACTTTCCCATAAAAGCCTATTGACACGCACATTTTGTAAATAAGAAAGTAAAGAACACAAACGGTGTGTGTCAGTTTCGTACCTCAATAAACCTTCATGTTAAAAAGATGTTCATTGACGTTGACGTGTTAATGTTGGTTTAAACGACTTAAGGCACCGCGTCCAATAACATCAGCTCCCAACTACAGACCTGTTATGTGAGCTAATGGCTGGCTCAGTTCAGTTTGGTATCCTACTGGGACATGAGGCCTTTTGATGAGCGCACAAACAGCAGGGGATTTACCTATGAAAGCCCCCCCCCCCCCCGCGTTAGGGAGACAAAGACGTACTAATGAATAATTAAGACCTAAACTGCAATCTGGCCTGGTAGGCCTGCTTTGCGGCTTCTTGTGAAAAGAAATGGAACTGCGTGGGAATTTTTGAATCCGTTCATGTTGTCAGGATGAGGGTTTAAATGTTTCTGGATTTAAAAAAGATAATAATAGCCTAGCATTGTAGAGTTTCATCAAAATGATATGAAATTTGAAGTGAAGAGATTATATCATGATTTATGATACGTTATATTACAAGTGAATAATAAAAAATTATTGGTAATTTACGGCGGACATTGATGCGCCCTGCCGGCTCCCAGGACATCTATTCAGAACCATCACTGCACGAAAAGCACTATTTTACATATGTATACGAAACGCGTCTAACAGTAGGATTTTGCGTCTAGAAGTTCGACCTATTAGACATCTCGTGGACGCCTTATCTAGTGGCGTATATACGTGTCCATGGTGCGGTCTTATATACGTCATATATACGCCTGATTCTGTTTATTTATGCCACCATCCAATAGTTCCGATCTTTGCAACTTGGGGACACTACTGGTAGCATATTTAATTTTCCATTAACCATCCAAGTCTGTATTATATGAAAAATACAATCTTATATTACCAATTTATTTCATAAAACCTTTATAAAACGTGATTGAGTATAAATTGATTAATTACACATAATACACCCTGTATTTAATTTTTTTTTACCGTTTTTCTAATAGATTTGACTTTAAAACACCATGCCTATGTGTCGTCAGTCTTGGCCTAGCATATAAGATTATAGCTGACCACTGAAATCATCTTACCCCCATGTGAATGCGGCCGCACACGTGTGAATGTGGCCGCACGCGTGTGAATGCGGCCGCACGCGTGTGAATGCGGCTGCACACATGTGACTGCGGCTGCACATGTGTACTCGGCCCCTACTCAACACCATAACACCTCGCGGCGGGCAGCGGCGGGCATGGGCGGGCGGTGGGGGTGGGGGAGGGTTTCCCACTGAATCAACCTGTACAAACGCGGCTGACGGCGGGCTGTGGGCGGTGGGCGGCGGGCAGCGGGGGGCTTCTCACTGAGGCTGGCTGGGGGTGGCGTGGGTTTTTTTTTTTGTATCATATATACGCCTGGCGTATATATATTGCGCAGAGTATGTTTTATCTTAAATACGCCAGGGGTGAAAACAGCCAAGTCACGCGCATCTACATATGGAAACTGTCTCGTAGACGCCCGAAACGTAGATGCGTATAAGAGGTGTATACAAATATAAACAAGCCATGATACAGCCGATACGTGCGTTATTGCAATGGCGTATATATATGTAAAATAGTGGTTTTCGTGCAGTGCATAGATTGGCCACCGACCCCTGTCTGCGCTGAGCAGCGACGAAGGGGTTGGCACAGTCCAATCTCCGGTACCACTCAGCCCCTCCCTCAAAGCAAAGAGCGCATTTTTAACTGTGGATTTAAAAAGCACAACAACATACTATATGATATTATACATATAAGAAATTGATTATACATGTATTTTCTATTTGTATTGTTATTTGTTGTATTGTAAAGTTGTGCAGAATAGAAAATGAAAACATGAAATATGGGTTTGATATCGCTGGAGATGAAAACAGGGCAAGTGATGTTCGAACAATGCATCACTATGACATTAGTTACCCATCACCACTTCGTGTCATGTCCGCTTATATCGGGCTGTGCCAGAGCTAACATGCGTAGCAAATGTCTGCTCTGGTGGCCAGTGTAGCAGAACCACAGCTCATGCACAGAGGGAGCCACCAGCTTCGCGGACGCCATCGCAGGTCATTGAACCCGCTCAGCCACACCTCGAGACAGACTTCCTATTACGAGGGCGTCCG
This sequence comes from Alentia gelatinosa, assembly GCA_950022655.1. Classification (NCBI taxonomy): domain Eukaryota; kingdom Metazoa; phylum Annelida; class Polychaeta; order Phyllodocida; family Polynoidae; genus Alentia; species Alentia gelatinosa. The sequence goes on along the minus strand of OX465587.1, from coordinate 55,705,884 downwards.
TCGAGGTATGTATGTTGAGGGTGAGTTTTAGGCTGAAATTATAGATATTCAACTTATTTATTTGCTACAACAGACATATATAGGTGGGCCAACAACAAAGTGGATTATGTTTCCCATCGTATGGATCCCATGAACCAGAAATGACATGTTAAAGGGCGAGGATTTCAGAGGTAACATACTAACGACATTTATGGTTATTCCTTTGCGGAAAAATTTAGATTAATATACCATAGTAAAATACTCTGAGGATACATAGTTACTACGACTGAATTTATTTTCTCCCAGGCCTTCCAGTCGTATTCTTCAGCTCGTGGAAATGGTCGGAGGCTCAAGCAAAACTGAAACAAGTTAATTCCGCAACGGTCATCACGTTTCCTGATGATTAATTACTGCGAGCGTGAATCACAGGTTGAGGGTGAGTTTCAAGCTGAAACCATCAAATTTCAATTTAAATCATTGTTGTCAGAGACATGTAACAATGAACGATGTAAAGATAGCATATTCATCTTAACGTTGCTATCTTAAAAGCTAATAATCTCATTTACAATTTATGTGAACAGGGTGGGACTATCATTGAGGGTGTGACACAGGTTGAGGGTGAGTTTGAAGCTGAGACCATCAACTTTTAATTTAGATCTTTGTTGCCAGAGACATATAAAAGCCGGCGACGTAAAGAGGCACTAAATCACATCTTTCTGTCGCCACAGTTTTAACACTATTATTATTGAAAAACCTGTCCAGAACACGTAGGAAAATATCTGTATGTCTATCACTATAACCTTTAGGCAATATATTTAGGGCGTACAAGCACGCTCTAATAAACATCTGGGTGACCCTTGGGTTCATGACTATACATGTTCTACCAGTTCATCCATCAATGTTGGGTTTGGAACAGAACCGCGGCGCATGCCATCGGTGCCGAACGTGAGTAAGTAAGAAAGTATTATTTTCTTCATGTACAATTTGATAAGATAAACTAATTACTAAATTCTTCCCTGAATGTTGGAGTTAGAAACTCTTTAGAAGTAGATTGAGCATGCCCTGATTAGTATAACCCTAGAATTTATAAAATATAAGTATTAACGGAGATATATACGACAATGTGAACTCCCATAGACTTACCATTGCTTGCCATAGATTCCTAATTTTAACGCCCATGACAGTGGTGGCGTATGGCGGCAACAGCTGACGGTGGCGTGGCAGCCTATGTAGGCCACGACCGCCGTTGGCTGTTGCCGCCGCACGCCACCAATGACGTAGGCCGACGTAGGCCACCGACGTAGGCCGTCTGCCTGTCGCTGCCGTCGATTGCCACCGACTGTAGGTAGGTTAATGGGCAGGAAGGTTGATGGGTAGGTAGGTGGAAGGGTAGGTAGGTTAATGTGTAGGCAGGTTGGTTGGTAGGTAATATATAAGTGGATTGGTAGGTAGGTTGATGGGTATAGATAGGTTGATGAATAGTTGATGGGTAGGTAAGTAGATGGGGAGTTCCAACATGTGCGTATAGGGGGCATCACAAGCTGCCCCAACCACAAGCGACCACTCTGACTGAGAGACTGATATTTCTCAGCCAGCCTCGTGTTTGCTGGCTCTTACCCCAGTACCCGCTTTCCCATCAGTTGCCCCGTGAGTGGTCAGTTCGCTCTGGCAGTGGCCCAGCACTGAATGGACCCCTCATGTACATCTATGGGACTACCAGCTCATAACAAGAACACTATACCTGCCGATCATTACTTTATCTCACCCCTGGAATAAATGTCCATAGGCTTAAGATTGGGAACTCGGTCTCCATGCCCCTACGAGTATTGCGGTCCGTTCTCCATGGTCTATATCTTGTGTATTATCCAGTCTTTCAGTGTGTACAGGGGTGAGATAAATACAGAAAGCAACTCGTTTTGGTCAAAGAAGCAATTATCCTACTCGTTTGAATGCGGAGTGATATTCACTCGGCTCTCGCCTCGTTCATATCACACCACAACAAACTCGTGGAGAACGACGACTTTGACCCAAACTAGTTGGTTTCTTCTTTAGTATTCTAAGATATCGACAACGACAGCGGGACAGAGCGGAAGAACGGCCTAGCCGAGCTTTGATAATGTAAATGATTTACCCGAATAAAAAGTGTCAAAAAGAAAAGAAATGTCAGTTGCTTGTAAGAATCGTAGACTTGGGTTCAGAGCTACTCAAACAAATGATTTGCAGTTGAGATACTTCTGCTTTATCAAAAGATCCATTTCGTGAAATCTACATTCCAGGGAAAATGTTTCAATCCATCTGGTAAGTTAATATTTGTGCCTGGCCTTATTGTATTGCATATACTCTAGCTGAGTTAGCGGATGATCTTACGGTAATTTGATATTGGACACCTTTAGCTTGACTCATTTTATCCACTACGTTTGTATATTGGGTGCTGAACAGGTATCATGTTGGCAGGTTAGTTTGTGATCAAGGATGAACATGGTGGCACCGCCTGGTGGATTCTGGAGAAACCAGAGACGTGATGAACCAGTCTGCCTTTGCACCTGTGATAAACGCTAGTAGCCGAGATTACTAGACCGATGGCACCACGGCCCGATGGCACCTGGACTGATGGCACCTCTTCGGACCGATGGCAACATTTTTCCTAGACCGATGGCACCACTACCTAGACTGATGGCACCACTCACTGAAACTGAAGGTTATTGCCAAGTTATACTGACTACACCACCTTTTAACTACGGGGTATATCATATTTGCATATAAGAGAATTTATCTGATGATTTAGAAGAACAAAAAAAACGGCTCCGGCCCCCTCGGCGCCGGCAGCCGGGGTCCCGGCAGGCCACCCACGGTCCCGGCCTTCTACACGTGGTCCCGGCCAGCCATACTCGCACTTTAACTTTGAATTCAAATGAATTATGGATATATATATATATATATATATATACATATGAGTAGATATTTTCCATTTAAACACATAAATCAAGAATCGCCCAGAAATCCAGGTAAAAAATGAGGTGGTGCCAACAGTCTAGGCAAGTGGTGCCATCAGTCCAGACACGGGTGCCATCAGTCCAGGTAAAACTAAAATGAGGTGCCATCAGTCCAGGTGCCATCGGTCCGTGGTGCCATCGGTCCAGTTACCGTAGCCGAATGATGCTTCGGTGCACCACTCTACCTCCAACACATACCAGCAGCAGTTGAAGGCATATCGGACAATTTGGATTTAAAATTTAAACCCATGTCATTTTCCCATTGTAGAGGCAAAATAAATGATAATGACTTAGTCTATTAGTCCCCCGCATCCTTATTCCTAAAATATATACATAAATGGCTGATATAATACCATAGAGATAAAACTTCGGGCCTAAGGTAAATAACATTTACATTGCCAAGATCACCAGATCAGAATGTACATGTATCTGATGATGCTCTGCAAAATTACATTACTCAAAACATTAGAGGTTAATCTAACATTGTTAGAGAACAGTCTTAAATCTAAACATATCATACCAAAATAGAATAAATAGGAATCATGGGAGCAAAGGAATAAAACACCAGGAACTGGAGATGTTAGAAATGATAAGCGTACGTAAATTTGTATACCAATTTTTTTAACGGAAAATGTCTCGGGGATTAGTAGTCTGGTAGTTTATTTGGATTAGCCGCCATTTAAAGGCGTATCCTATAATTCACGGTGGAGCCACCTGGTGATTTTTGGAGATTGTCAATTGTCAATCATTATTGGTTATTTGTGATTCATTCTGATTCTAAACGAATGGATTCAATGTTTTGTCCAGTTTACCCAATCTTTTTTTTTTTTTTTTTTTTTTTTTTAGTTTATCCAATCTTAATAGGTTTCCACTTGCTTATCTAGTCGCAAACCAAAAAGAAAACATAACATTTATCTGGTTATCACAACCTAGTGACTTGTTCTCCAAGATCGCCGCCGACGTATTAATGACGATGAATACACCAGTATGAGTTTAAGCACAAAAGACCTCTTTTGTAAACACCACTCCGTATAAAGTGGTACACGTAAATAGTGCGCACCATCGAGACTTGGATTAACAGTCGGCCACAGTGAGGGGTACAATAATACAAGCGTCCGCGATATCGGGTTTACACTGTATTGGAATTCAATTACGTCCAACAACCGAAGTATAATTCACTCTGCTTATTTTACCATGCAAGTTGGCTGTAGCTAAGGAGATTTGTGCAGTTTGTCATCAGAACAGTTACAGGTGATTTCAAATCATTTGGCGTAGGAGGTGTCAGAGTTGCATGCTCTGCAGCAAAACACATTTTGCAAACCAATGATGTCTGAGATTCAACAATATTAATCTTTTGTCATTCAGTTGTATATTACCAAAAATCAATTTCGCCGGGATATGATACCTTGGACGTTGCTTCACATTCACTGCCTCTTTGTAGGAACTAAATATATTTGAAAAGCCTTAGGATTAATGAAGTAGTAAAAGAGGCATTGGAGGGACGGACAAGTTGGAACAGGTCTTCAATGAAACCCCGTTCTCTTCGACACATGATTTGCCTTTTGGCCTTACTCACACACACGAAAACAATGCACACCACTCCCGAGATAACGGTATCATGATATAATCCATATTCCAAGACAACCTGCAACACTGGAAATTATTTATAGTCTGCATAAATTTAATCAGCTATGAGATAAGGATAGAAGCGGGAATGGCTCTCGTTGTCAGCTGAACTAGTGACTGATATGGCGATAAGCGGATTTCCTGGGACGAGCGTCCTGGTTTAACGACTGGTCAACAGTCGGAGGTTGGGTACATGTGTGTGTCAGTATAGCAGATTACAAAGAGTTGGCTGGCGGCCTGCACAGGAGGCATGTAATAAGGTAAGGTCCTCTAGGTCTCTCTCTCTCTCATGTTCACGTATTAGACGATATTTGACAAACACATATAAAGATAAGTGTCTATACACGTACGTAGCTTCGTAGGTTGTCATGGTCATGTATATATATGGACGTATGTTTGTGTATACATATGTATGTATGTATGTATGTATGCATGTAGGGAGGTTTATGTGTCCAGGCAGTTTCTGTACGTGTTGGTATGTATTTATTAGAGCGTGCTTGCACGCGCTAAATACATCATCTAGAGTTTAGAGTGACCCATATAGACTTTTAGGTTACTGCATAGAAATTGTCCTATCACTATCTGTTTGCTATTCACTGTGATAGTGAGAACAGAGTAGGGAGCCAGTGTCTCAGTCTCTTAGAGGCGTGCCTATCTGACCATGACCAATCACTCAAGACCAAAATACCTCCATTGACCTACTGGTGCTTGATATGTCCAGAACCTATTAGACTCAGGCAGTTACATAAATGGCAAGTTGACTGGATGCAAGTGTTTACAGAAAACGATCCATAGACTTAATGTAACCAAAACCGTTTAATTGTTATTCATGTATAATTGCACGCTCATTCATCTATGATGAACATCCTATTTGCTCCTAGTATAGCTGGGCAGAGTAGGAAGTTCATACAGTGTATATTTTTGTGCTTTTGAGTATGAATACATGCAAAGGGCCATATTAACCTTTACTATGGGCCTGGTTCCCTACCTACTACACAGTAACCCAGACGATATTCAAGAACCGGAATCTAATTTTGTTTAATCCAAACTATTGACTATCACGATAGGTGGCAGAGCTCTCAAAATCAAAACTTTATTTTCGCGGTAATTCTATTATAATTAATGTTTCCTTCTGCGAAGTGCTTGTTATCAGGCTATGTATTTCTGTATCCTGGACCATTTCAGTAGTGTGCGAGTGACAGAGCTGACTTTTCCTTTTACAGAATAATTATTCTAGTCATTTCAGTTGTATGCGGCTATAAGTTTTAATCAGCTTCCCCATGCAGGATTAACCCTTCAATGTGTTCAAAATATGTCCTGATTATTTAAGAAGACGTTTCGGTAACATAAATACAGTCAGATTGAAAAAAGAAATCTATCAGAGAAGTCAGCAAACGATTGCCTTTAGAATAATACCTCTCTATATATGATATTATTGAACCGATGGTAAACCACTGAACCAATGGTAAATGAAGGTAAATGAAGTGTAAAGGATCATACTATGTTCACAATAATGGAGACGAGGTGGGTGGCGGACATATTAGCCTAAATAACAGGGTTTATTTGCGAAATATATTGGGACTATCCTCAGTCTATACACCAGGAAATACAGGTAACCTTAAGTTTGAAAAATACCGAAGTAAGATTTAACCCTTTCAGTCCTAGTAATGCCTGGAGGCATTCCCACCCAGGGGACGAGGAATGCCTCCAGGCATGGTTTTTGTGTCATCATCACAAACGTTATGTTTTTTGAGAAATAATGAATAGATCTACACCATATTTTTACAAAAAATAAAAAAATACGATGTTCATCATCATACTCTGTGGGTATTCGATAAATAACTATAGTAACTTGTATCTTAAGGTTACTAAATGACGCCCATACGCCCATTATAGCGGTATTATGCCTCGTCCTGTCGTGCACACACTCCCCACTCAGGCTCGGACGGAAAGAGTTTTATCCTACCCCTAATATAAAATCCCATAGGCTTAACATTTAGATTCCGTATGCCACGCTGACTGGCATACGGACGTTTGTATGCTACTAGGGGCATACAGAATTTTGATGATTTTCATTCATGATTTTGATATTAAAATATTGTAGAGAGGGGTGGGATAAAATCAAAACCTGATTCGTTTTAATCTTGGCTTCCGTATACCACTCCTGGAGTTTGGTTCAGGATACCACTCGGCTCCACCTCGTGATATCACTGCGCCAAACTCCAGTCGTGACATACGGGAGCCAAGATTAAAACTCATCCGGTTTTACGATAAAACGTGTCCTCACATGAGCCATTAACCACGCAATGACCATTTATACAGATGGGCGTCACCAAGTATAACCACCGGTTACTGCATCAGTAACCGGGATACCAAGAAGAGTGGGTGTAACGCCAGACAAAAACACTAGTATCGCAGTGGATAATAGTAAAGAGAATATTGGGTATTAATTCATATTCATAGTATCATGATTATGTGATATCGTAAAACCGGATGAGTTTTAATCTTGGCTCCCGTATGCTACGACTGGAGTTTGGCGTAGTGATATCACGAGGTGGAGCCGAGTGGTATCCGGGACCAAACTCCAGGAGTGGCATATGGGAGCCAAGATTAAAACAAATCAGGTTTTGATTTTATCTTACCCCTCTCTACAATATTTTAGTATCAAAATCATGAATGAAAATCATTAAAATTCCGTATGCCCCTAGTAGCATACAAACGTCCGTATGCCAGTCAGCGTGGCATACGGAATCTCAATGCTAAGCCTATGGGATTTTATATTAGGGGTAGGATAATAATATATACTGCATTTTGACAGGCTCTCCAACCATTCGCCCAGACACAACATCACGACAGCTACAAAGATGGAGTTCCTTCTGGGTCTGCTCGACACAAACAGCGGCACATGGTGGGTGTTCATCGTTCTCTTCCTCCTGGGTCTCCTCCTGTTCAGGAGTACATCTGCCAGACACCACTACCGCCTGCCTCCAGGTCCCTTCTCGTTACCACTGCTCGGCACACTGCCCTTCCTGGGGACAGACGTACGGGAACCGCTCAGGCGACTGTCAAAGGAATACGGAGACATATTTACTGTTTATTTCGGTCCACGACGGGTTGTGGTACTTAACAGCTATGAGGCAATCAAGGAGGCCTTTGTCAAGCAAGGCAATATGCTCGCTGGGAGGCCACAGGATTTGTTCTTTGTGAAGGATATTCAGGATTGTAAAGGTGAGCTTTGGTGTTGTGATATTTGCAGAGGTATCTTCCTGCGTACTTCTGTTGAATATAGACGTAATGAAAAAGGAAAGATACAATTTCACTAAGAAACACAATCTAGGGAAATCAACAGCGCACTCTCCCCCCAGATCTTTCGTGGCGCTAGCGCTGGCTTAGTCTCTGCCCCAACCCAAAGCCTGTTCCCTGGGTATCCACTAAGGACAGGGGAGACCAGCAAAGATCTCAGATTCAAAACAAGGCACCTGTCAAAAGTTATATAAGTCAAACAACTGACATATCATTAGTTAGGAAATATTTGAATTGTTAAATGAGGTTAACAGACAATCCAGCTGTTTGTTTTTCATCTCTAAACCACTTAATGATGTGAATCTACTGTTGATTAGACTGCCCCTTCGAGTGAGCACATGTGTTATGTTGATAAACAAAACCCTGTAACACATGAGGTGCCTTCCAATGAAGAAAGTAATCCCTAAGACTATGCCTGATTTGATATAACAAATAACAGAAATGAGTGTAAATCATTTACCATATAAAGAGATGCATATCTATTTACATGTAAACCACAAAATATTCCCCAAAGCACTAAGAATTTAGGATAGTTCAAACACTGGCGTATGGGCCAGATTTGAGCCCAAACAGGCAGGTTGGGGCAGAGATATAAGCGGCCACAGGAAGTAGAGCGCAAGATCTCTGCTGGGAGAGTGTCAACAGCGGTGCTAAATTACGGTGGCGACATCTACACGCCACCGGTTCCATCTGGTGGGCTACAGGAGAATTAGGGTGTGGTGCTAGAGACACATTTAGAGCGTTGTATTTGCCATCAATAATTCATGGATGATCAGTTGATTAATGGTATCAGCCAGGGCTGTAGAGTACCCACCTCCCCCTATAGTAATACTACTGCAATGAAATACTTGCATTTAAAAAAAAAAAAATTCAAATTCTTTTTATTGGTTTCTTTGGAGTACAGGTCTAGGATCATATGGGAAAATCCGTGTATTTGTTACAACAACCAATAAAAAAAGGTTCAAACCTGATTTGGCGACAGCATATATGCGATATGATAAATGAAACCAAGAAAGGATTTTACCACGTACGAGGATTACATGTTTAAGACAGGGTTTAATCACGCGACTGCTCCTTAATGTTACCTCCTACTCTTTCTACACTTTTACCCACCTATATATCTGAGTTACATTGATAATTGGCAGCACGCTTACACGTGCGCGATTGTAACGTATAAGGCTCTACAGATCAAATAATCCACTACGTCATTATCAAGGGGGGTGGGGTATAACATTTTAAAAAACTGAAAAACTTCCTTATTGCTTTAATGAAATTGAGGAAAATATGAAACTATAGTAACCTTAGTATTTGTAGAAAGAATCAGGTTAGAAGAAAGGCCCATGTCCTAAAAAAGATAATTTGGGAGAGGCATCACCATTTTGACGCTGTAAAAGAACTATTTATCCTACCCCTAATATAAAATCCCATAGGCTTAACATTGGGTTCCCGTATGCCACGCTGACTGGCATACGGAGTTTTGTATGCCACTAGTGGCATACATTATTGTTATCACGTAATATTCCAAAATCGAGGAGATAGGGTAGGATAAAATCAAAACCTGATTCGTTTTAATCTTGGCCACTGCATTACACTCCTGAAGTTTTTGGCTGCTGACTTCACTCGGCTTCGCCTCATGAAGTCACTTTGCCAAACTCCAGTCGTGGAATACGGTGGACAAGATTAAACCTCATCCAGTTTTACGATAATGTCCTATACTGGTGTGTGAACACTATTACCGCAATGATTGTTATCAGTCAGCACAACTTCCTACGATAGCAGATGTCACAATATCCTATTGAAATCCCTTTGAACAAATTATTACATATTTACGAATTTTCGTAGGGCCACAGCAAAGGTCATCAGCATATTACGATACATACCATACGCAATTCTGTTTTCTCTCTAGGTGTGGTGTCATCTGAGGGTGAATCATGGAAGGAGCAGCGGAAACTATCTCACTCTATCTTAAGAGACTTTGGTGTGGGTAGCTCCTTCATGGAAGAACGAATCATAACAGAGGCCGAGCATTTCAAGGCGCTGCTCTCTGAGAAGGCTGACAGTCCGTGGAACCCTTCCTACAACATCCAGGCTGCTGTCGCCAACGTCATATACTCAGTCTGCTTCGCCCAGCGTAGAGAATACAACGATCCATGGTTCATCAATTACATAGAGAAACTGAACCGCTCCTTTGAGCTGCTCAGCAATGCCAGTGCACTGACGGTTTTCCCGTCTCTTAAGTACCTTCCAGGTGATCTGTTCTCATACAAGGAGCTGATGCACTCTGTGAAAGTGACCAGGGAGGAGTTGTACTGTAAGATGATAAGGGAGAGAAAGGAGAGCTACTCCCAAGGCACGATCAGAGATTTCATTGACGCTTACCTCAATGTCATGTACAAAGCACAGGAAGAGAACAAGTCCACAACGCTCTGCGGTATGTATGTTTTACCTATCATATATAAAAAGTAGCAGCTACTTAGAATCTGAGTATGGTAGGCTATTTTGAAAGCAATAAGAGAGTAAACTACCTGCAATTTGTTTATTCAAAGTGTCAAAGGTTGCAAGAAGATGAAAAGGTATTATCGTTATCCAACCTTTCGTAATGTATTCACGAGGAAGCTGGTGGATAGCATAAATAGAAACTGTAGGGCAAACCTTTCCTGTAACCCCTGAATCTGCAGGGGGACATCTTACATCTGTCCATTCGATATTTCTATTAGTTGAGAAATCATGCAAAAATCCCTTGCTTCTTCCTTTATAGTCATCTCCAATCCACATATAGAAGAACTACTGTAGATTAGGCTGAAGAGGTTACATATAAAAGAACCACTTTCACTTTAGTCAATTATCTTATTCGTAGCTTATGAGGACAGGAACAATCAACATATGCATTCTAAACCTGAAGCTGATCAGATATTGTCGTCTGCTTTCACTCAGACGACCAGCTTTCTCGTGTGATCGCCGACCTGGTCGGGGCTGGCACTGAAACTACAACTTCCACATTACGCTGGGGCCTGGTGCACATGTTACGAAATCCAGACGTACAACGAAAGGTACAAGCAGAAATTGATGACGTCATTGGAAAGGAGACACCAAGAATGCTTCACCGACAGAGTATGCCCTACACCGAAGCCTGCCTGCATGAGATTCAACGGATAGGGGATATTGTTCCTCTTGGTAGGTTCAGTGGAATTCCACGCCATTATCGTAGACTGAAGGGACAGCTATAGGTTATTTCTCCCAGTTTGTACAGGGATAGATTGCTCGTATAAAACTATTCAGGACCGCCGAAATTCTTGATATTGGAAGGAAAACAATTACTTTGAATAGGGTATAATAATAATTCTCTTAAATGATCAAAAGGTATAGCCTAAGTAATTATATTGCGGCTAATAAATGAGAAATAATGCAACCAGTGCAAACACCACTGCTGGAAATCATTTTATTGCGTTGCTGCAAATTCTAGATATCATTTCTTGTCGGCCCAGCATAGCACCTTAAAGGCATCGGACAATTTGGCTTGACAATTAAAACCCATGTCATTTTGCTGAAATTTGAATATATGATGATCTCCCAGTGTTCTAGTGCAGATATTTAACCAATTGGGGGTCACTGTGCTAGTGTGTTTTTTTTATCTAGAACTCAATATTATGACAATTCTATAAAAGAATATCTAGAAATTCTAAGAAGTTGCTTTTTACATAATAAAGTCCATGTCAGTTTCCCCAAACTTCCACAGACTACAGTATATGTTAAGTACAACACATTTAAGTTGTAAAACCCATAGCTAACCATCCTTGTCTTTTAAAGGATTGAAGACAACTATATTTTTTCAACACATTTCCTAAGTATATCAAGCAAATGTGAATTAGCCTATAATACCTATCAAAATTGGATAAACCGGACAAAACATTAAATTCACTCATTTAGAATTAGAATGGATCCCAAGAAGATAGTTGTGAATGATAATTGACAATATTTAAAAATCACCAGGTTACGCCTGCGTGAATTGCCGGATATGACTTATATATAAATTTATGTATAAATTTGGCTGCATCCAGGATGCCATGTCTGTTAACATCATCATCTTTGTCAACAACATGTGTGTGTATTGTACAGGTGTGCCACACAGCACCTTGGAGGATGTGCAGCTTCTTGGGTATGATATTCCAAAGGGAACGATGGTGATATCCAACCTGTACAGTGTGCATTACGACCCAGTCCTGTGGCCAGACCCAGAGTCGTTCAAACCAGAGCGATTCCTCGATAGTGACGGCAAACTAAATCGTTGTGAGAAACTTATTCCCTTCTCCATGGGTAAGTATGGAACATATGCATAATTGATTTCCTTTATTCCATTGTACATAGTGGATCTTTTGTATATATCACTTTACATGAGTTTAATTGGCAAATCTGTCTAAAATTACCGTAATAAAACAAGTTTCCTGTAATACTGTATACGCAATTTTCCGGTTCCCAACGTGTGACCCCAGACGTATAGATGAAGTGTTTACAGTAAGTTCTTAACATCCGGGGACACATGTGAGGTACCGGAAAAGTACAGGTACAATATCATATTTCCATCATACTTGAATATCCCATGAAAATTATCATATTCACCTTGATAAAGCAAATTCTAGTCCAATTTGGAAACAGAATGGTCAACATGTAACGTAGCTTTCGCCTACACCTTCCCCTGCAGGTTTTATGAATGAGAATATCTGATTGGTCGACGCAAAACTCTCAGCCAATCACAGCGTCTCTTATATATATATAACTTGTCGTCATCCCTTACGTTAATACTGTGAAACGTACCATGAATTACTGCACAGGTGTGTTGTAATCGCTCTATAGCAGCGTGTAGTATTTATGACATCACAGTTACGAATTACAATTTTTTTTTCAATATTTGAAAACGATACAAGCGGTAAATTTGATGGTTCCCCGAGTTACGCTTGTCATACATATTGGATTGCTTGATTCTATTGACTATGTGACTTTATATCTAGGTAGAAAATTCTCTCCTCTTATATTCCAGGGAAACGAGTTTGTCTTGGGGAATCCCTAGCAAGAATGGAACTTTTTCTGTTCTTTGTGATTATGCTACAGAACTTCACCTTTGAATTACCAAAGGGAGATCCTTTGCCAGAGTTAACAGGGCTGGTGGGTTTGACGCACATGCCCAAGCCTTTCAATGTTGTAGTAGTACCACGCAAGTAACAGCTGAACAATATAATAATATGCATAATGAGAGGGAGCTATAATTGGAGGATCCTGTCATCTTTTTAACTATGTGTAAAGAAGATGTTATGCAGGTATTTCTTCTGTAGAGGCTATTTGCAGAATGTAAACCATCGTATACATACGCAGTCTAAAGTTTATGTGAACAAAAAGAAATATCATTTCTCTGTAATTGTCCTGTAAGTTTGTTTTCTGTGTACAGCATTTCTTTATTTACTGTTTAGGAGTGATATACATACACGAGGAAAATAATATTTGTACAAGATTATATATGGAGCTGTAGAAATAGGACAACAAATATATATTATTGCATCAAATGCTGTCTCACCACGTATACCTGTGTAGAATTGTAAAATGTACAGTAATAAAGATTATAACAATATCAAATTCTTACTTTTTACGTTGAGCAACGATTTGGTATGGGGTTGGTATATATGTGTCCTCTAGTGATTTGATTTGAAACCGTTTGAAATTAATGAAGTGGAAAAACTTTGATTATAGATTATGGTGCAAGAAAACATGTCTGTTTTCATTTATTCCGCTATTAGGTTTATCTTAATGACTAACTCAGAAGCACGGTCGTGGGGAATCCCTGTCCATAATCACATAATATTAAATGATAAAAGAGAGTTCACGAGCTATTCAGAAGCCCTACGAAGTAGGAGAAGTTGAGGAAATGAGATTGAAGAGTTTTTGTAGGATGGATGGGTGGTTCATCCTTCGTTGGTGTCCCAGGTTCAAGTGGACGCTGGCGGGTTGCAGAGTGGGGTGGTCACGTGACCAGAACCACGTGACCATACAGTACAGTACAGTACTTAACCCTATCAGTCCGAGTAATGCCTTGAGGCACTCCCAGGCAGGGGCCGATGAATGTCTTGAGGCATTCCCATGCAGGGGACAAAGAATGCCTCCAGGCATCTTTTGGGGCCATTACTGAAAACGGTATTCTATGTGACCTTTTTTTTGAAAATAACAATGTCACATGATTTTTTAATTTTTTTTTTATAAATTTATTTTTCGACTATTGCTTTCACCTGAAAGGTGTTTTTCAAAGTAACAGTCGCACGACTGTGTTACAAAAGGATCAGTGTACAGGTATTCCAATTTAACGTGTATTACATAGCATATGATACAGTACTAATGCAATTGTTTTTTGAGATCATCACTATACACTGCAATTTTCCAAACAATTGGATTTTTCTATCCTCCATTTGCTTATCTCTAATTTTACATTTAAGTCCTTGGCTTTCTCCATTTTCTAGCTTGCTATCTTCAGTGTTTTAGGGTTATATCTACTTATAGTCGTTGCAAGGACTTAATGGGTCATAGGACCCAGTTTTCATGTATTGCTTAAGTCATTGAACATATCAGTTCTTTCCAATTTTAATTATTTCTTAATTATTTCTCTTGGTCAGTCTTTATATTTCTGTAACCTGATATTATCTTTTGTCTGTTTTCTTCCAACTGGTCGATCGACCGCATCTTTTATTCATCTCATACAATTTGAAAAACAGTTAGTTGGAGCATAATTTCCGTACAAAATTTATAAACAATTTTATAAGACATATTAACAATAACAATAACAACAATGACGCTTGGCTGCATATTGTTTCCTTTATCATTTAACTCATATCAGAATCCATATTCCCAATTGGCCACTACCCTATCCACACCTCAAAAGCACGCTCTACATTATAAAAGATCAATTTGCCCTTTTATGACAGCTTCCTTCAATTGAATTTTGAAAAGTTCCTTATTTCTATTTTGTTTCAGTTCCTTTGGTAATATATTCCATAGAGCTCCACCCCTATAAATGGGACTTTTCTTGAAAATTTCCTTTTTAGGTCTATCAACTTTTGGTTTTCAACATCCGCTTCCCTTGGTCTATATAACATATCTTTTATATGAGTCTGCCCTTGGACATGTACCCACCAATGTATTATAGGCAGTAAGTGTAATTTTCTTCTTAAATTTTGCGGCATCATTTTTGCCCTATTTAATCAATTTTCTACGGATATATCTCTCACATACCTAATACCAGTAGCTGTTCGTAGTGCCCGAATTATCCGTATTTGGAATTTATATTTAACATTTTCATTTAATGCATCGTATATGAAATCACAGTACTCAATTTCTGGGAGAATTATTTGCTTTACTATACTTATGCAAGCATCCTCAGTCAAATATTTTCTACATTTCCTCAGTCTATATAATTTTACATGAATTGACTTTTCAAGTTTAGCAACTTGCATTTGCATGGTGAGTGAGCAATCGATAATTATTCCCAGATAGTTATGAGATTTCACATTTTCTAGCCAAATATCTCCACTACCCACCTTCATATCCTTTATCACATCATATTTATTCTTGGGCACACACCACATTCCTTTGGATTTTTGGTAGTTCATTGATAATTTCATTTTTTTGCTTAAGCCAATAAAATTTACAAGATTTGTATTCTCAGAATTTAGAACAACAGATGGATCTTTACCTGATGTGTCATGAGATTTGAGTATTCTACCTTGGTAGCTGATGATATTTTTTTTCAATTCAAACTATTGTTTTTTTAGTTATTGAAATTTGTATATCAGTATCAATTATGCCTCTATGATGCCTGGAGGCATCATGCTGCGGTAACCAGGGGAATGCCTGGAGGCATCATGCTGAAGTTAAAGGGTTATTACTCTTATTAATATGATAAATATCTTGTTTAATAATTTTTGACAATTTAGTTTGAGAGATTCGATATTGCTGAATCCCAGCCATATAAATATGGCACATAGTGTACTCTGCTTTCTCGGACGTCCGCTAGAGGGTTCACGTGAATTCCAGTGCGATCCATACCGATGGCGGCACTAGTCGCGGTCGAAACTCAATCATATTCAATTACACAAGAAAGGAAATAACAAAATGGTAAATTAGCTTCAAGGTTATGATATTCTCCAACCAGTACGAAAGAGCTGGTAGGAGAATCACAGAGTCTGATGGTTAGATTATAAACTTTCATTGAATGATTAAGGTTAATCAGGATGGGGTGCCCTACAATATGTATGGTGCCTTTAACAGGCTCAGGAATCAGACCAGGCAGAAGGGAGTGCATAGGTGGAGGGGTAAGGAGGGCGTGCAGTGGCGGTAGGCAGCCAGAGAGAGGTGGACACAAGGACTGAGGTCTGTCTATCTTACAGCTAAAGCTGGATGCCCATCTACCGATTTAGGTTTGAACAATTAGTTCCCAAATCGTATAGGAGTCGGTGAACTAGTCCCAGGCGAAGTACGTAACCCCTCGCTCGACCCGCACACTGATAAAATCGGTGTATGGTCCACTAATCGCTGGGGGAGGGCAAAACCCAAAGAAACCGAGTGTTCACTAATCGCTGGATAGCCTTGCCTAGCTGTCCTACATCTACCGACTCCGCTAGGATGACTCGGCTGAGACAAATCACCCTCCGTTTGTCGCCGACAAACGTACATAAATGTTCCGAAATCGGCAGATGGGCATTGGGCTTAATGGTTCAAGGTGACCGAGGATTTAACCCGACCAGAGCTCATGCAGTGTACTCTGGCAGCCAGTGAAGGCCAACGGTAGATTGGACGACTGAGTGAACCAGAACCCCTGGAAAGCCCTCTCACGGCCCTTCAGCGTTGCGCCTATGCGGCTAACTCGTGGCGGCCTTGTTTTCAAGATACAGGGGAGGTGGACTTCCAGTTGGCTATGCAAGCTATAGCGCTGCAAAATATCGGGGAGGAGAGTGTTGTAGTATGTCACATTGTCGCTAGGGCCAGGCTGCAATTTTCGGTTGGAATTCCCACCAGTCTACATTCCCAGAAGCATGAACCGGATGTTTTGCTCCCCTGTAAGACTCGGTGTATGCGCGCCACTAGTTCACCGCACTGTAGAGTGACTGGGCTTCCCATAGTCCGTTCACGCACCGCGCCGCCTTCGGGTTACGGTACGTGAAGGTCTAACAGAGTATGGGTCTGACTGGCCAGCCACCTTTAGTGAGAGGAAATTTGTGGTTGGCTGTTCTATTTATAGTATCAGTTTGACAAGGGGGAATACCGACAGGCGCTTAGTCTGCTTAAGGTCTGTAAGTGTCTAACAGAGCACAGCTCTGATTTGCCAGTTCCTGATTGAAAAAAGGAATTTTTTGTTGGCTGTTTTTAATTTTAGTGCAAACCCAAGCCTGAGAATACCACGATTCTGGCACTATTCTGGGAATCATTATAACTCTCCAAGCTGATTAATTTGGTACATGCCCAGTAAAAGCTACTCTAGGACCTCTGCTTGAAGAGTAGCATACTGGTTACTGGCAAATAAATCAGGGCAGCTTAGTACCAGCGAAGGTAGGAATCTATACCTCAAAATGGCAGCGCATAACAGTCTGAGTTTGAGCCTGTGTGCCCTGGTCCTGGCGACAACTGACTGTACTAGAGTCTAGGCTTTCCAGGGGTTCGAGTTCTCTGGTTCAACCAGAATATAGTTATTCTATTCAAAATATAACTCAAATGTAAATAAGGATATGTTGAAATGGCTTCAAGAATAAGAATTATCACACTCTCCAAGCATAGGCCCGCGTCATTAAAGGTTCTTCATGGGTAGTTACAGACACTTGCAGCCTATGGGTGAAGACCGTGGATTTAACCTAACCAGAGCCAACATGATATAGCCCTGGTGGCCAGTGTTGACCAATGCCAGTGTCCACTTTTGAATATCTATGGGCCATATACTCAGGAGAGTAATCGAGTTTGGCATGTCAGATATCTTAACATTGTAGATATTCCACCTTTTAGCTCACCTGCCCAGACCTGGTCTGTATCGGTCTTGAGCACTAAATCAACTATTGAAGAAATGAAAAGTAAACTATGTATTTATGGGTGGGCGGCTGTAAACCACGAGAGGTGGACGCGAAGTAATACACGAGCGCTAGCGGGTGTATTACAACGTCACCTTCGAGTGGTTTAGGGAGCCGCCTGTCCATAAAACTATCGTTTGTTGTGTTCATTATACATCTTTTCAAACAAATTAACCCAAGAATCTCCATATTAAAAGGTATAACAAGAGGTACTATTGCTTGGTTCTATAGCGCAAAAGGACTTTCTTATCCTGTAAACCATGGCTTTGAAGCCGTATACCACTAATTCTAAACGGTATACCACAGTTATGGTATCCTACATGTTTTCTATTATGGATCCTGGTTTACTGAGTCGCCATACACTTTCAATGGTGTCTTTGTATACGATGGATGATAAGAAGAGTGAACTCCATGGTGAATCTTAGAATAAAGGATGGAACAAATGGGTTTCGACAAACCTCATGACTTCTCTATCAGATAGTACACGAGTATTCCCGAACAAACCAGACCGGACAATGCCCACAGGTTTTCATGCATCTGGGCACCCGTAACAACACCATAATCTGTGCCTATCTATTACCCATGATAATGTGGCTATACAATCCAGTGACAACTTATATAAGTTTACATAGCCAGGACCAAGCCCACATAAAAATGAACAAGATGAATCCGAAAATTCAGCTCCGACGAGTATACGACCGATTTTTCTTTATCTGAAACCGGTCTGTATTGTATCCAGTATCCCCATTTTCCCGATATTTGGAATGCTGATATTAGTTCGCATTTATTTATGCATTACTTTCTACATATATATGCACTATTTTTATATTATGTGCACCGTAGCATACATCATACCGGTTATGCACCGGATATGTCCATACAGGGTTCCGATAGGTTTACTATCGACACTATGTATGAATTGTATTATAAAGGACAACTGACAAGACTAGACTTATCGCATCCTATTTGATCCGCGCAAAAATGACCTGTAACCTTTAACAGGATAAGTCTTGTAACTCTTTCCTGGTTTGAACAAAATTCTGAACCGTATCTTTGAGCCAACATCTTAATCACGCGAAATATATATCATGACCTTTCTTACATCCTGGTATTCTTTATGGACGTATGTATTGAAGGTTATTTTCCTAATATATGGAAGTTTAAAAGGCCTTTACAAATATGTTGTGGGTTATTTGTGTGTGACTTCATATAGATTCTCCCTTATATAAGACAGGAAATATAATGGGTTACTCATGGCCTTTGGTCAGGGGTGGTCATTGCTCCCCCTGGTGTTCCCCGCTCTCACGGGTGACACGAGTGCCCCTCCTGCCCTCTAGCAGCTCGCACTCGTACTGCGCAGTCACGAGCGCGCCCACGCCACCGGTCCCTCTCTCACTTCTTCTCCAGCCCTACTGCAGTACACACATACTCCAGTACTTTCTCGTCTCTTTGGCCACGTGCTCACTGCCTCCTACTCCACGAGTAAAGGCCGGCATGTCCAATATACAATACGAGGAAGTGTGATCACGAGTGAGGAGAAGTACAACATGGGTCCCCCAAATACCCATAGTAATCCCGTCCCTGGGACGTCCAAAGGACCAGATGCAGACTGAAGCTCAGAAGGTACGATCACGGACTCGAAGCAGACAGGGACAGAGCATGTGGAGTCGGTGTCCGACCACGGCTACACTGTTAAGACCTTGAGGATCACCGCTCTGAAGTCGAAAATGGACACCGTGCTCGACGCCATCAAGAAGATGTCTCGTCAACGGTCGCCATCCCGGGCATCGAGGCCGCCGACGGAACCAACTGCCGTGGAGGCCCGCACGAGGGAATGGGTGAACGACTAGGCCTCACGGCTGCCGCCACCCAGACAGCTGCGGGAACGATTCGTCCCAGAGGATTTGCTGCAAAGAGAAATCGACCGTGAGGCGCTGCGTCATGAAAGAACGGCTGGTAAGTTGGCCTCCGATTTGACCACATCACGATTGATTTCTAAGCCTTACATGTTTGTGGACCGTGAGGGCATATACACCCTCAGTCAGAAACTCAAGGTCAGAGGTACGCTGGGCCCCCTCGAATACATCAGTGCCTTCCTGGCGCTTATGGAGGACGACCGTGCTACTCACGAGGAGGACCGTAGGGACATGTATCGCCACCTCCACCAGGTCTCGGTGGACGCACAGTCACGGCCGTGGGCCGGCGTCCGCCGTTGGTCGAACTATGTCTTTGACCAGGTGGAGGCAGGACGCATCTATTGGTCAGATCATGTGAGAATCCAGGACGAACGGGTTTGTCTGGCCATGACCTCTACAGGCAGGAACGGCCTCTGGCAGGAAGGAGCAAAGTCCGGTGGGCACGAGCTGCCATGCTGGGCCTACAATTCGGAGAGGGGGTAGCGCCAGCGCAACGGCCACCAGGAGCGGGGAATCAAGTGGTTGCACGTGTGCTCATTCTGCGATTCGGTGGGCAGGATGTGCACGCACTCCATACACGTGTGTAACCGCAAACTGTCATACGGAGTAGGATATGACAGTGCTCTGCAAACACCGTAAACACTGCAAACACTGCAAAAAAGGACCGGACACACCCCGCGAGTGAGCGAGGCGCATCGCATGCCCAGTACACACGCACTCCAGTGCAAAGGGGGGTCAACGGTCAACGAGTGCATCGGGCGTGACGTAACACCCCACGTGTCAACAACACCTCGCGCCGAACATGTGGTGAGCCCGCAGGACAGTACCACCACGCCCACTGAATCCACTCCCGTTGTTCTCAGTGTTAGCGAGGACGAGGAGCAATTGCCTCGGCAAATGCCCCTGGGGGAATTGGATACAGTCACGACTCCGGACTTCTCAGCCATTAGGGAGGTCTGTGAGACCGGTGTCCCCTCCCCCGGCCTCCGCAGGGACCCCGGGGTGTTTGCGGACCACAGGCGGGCCCACTGGCCGGACTTCGCCGGGCCCGGGCAGCCGGGCCATGCCTACATCTACACAGAGGTGTGGGAGACGGGGCTACCCAACGCCCTCGGAGCACGGATGGAGCTCCCCTCGGATCTCAACATCCCGGCCTGGGTCCGGTATCTCGGGGAGGTGCCGGAAAAGAGGGAGCTCCTGGACTTTATGCGATACGAGTTTCCCCTGGGATACATCGGCCCCACCAGCGACACATGCGGGGTCCCGAACCATCCGAGCGCCACTGGGTACCCGGACCAGATCAACGAATTCATCAGAAAAGAGTGAGGTCACACCTCCTGGGGCCGTTCCAGGCCCCCCCTTCTCACCATGGTGACACGCGAAAAACGGGCCTCCAGCGAGCGGCTTGTCAATACCGATATGACATATCCCAAAGAAGATAGTGTCAACGGCTACATTATCAAGAACTCGGTCTACGGGCCGTCGATAGCTTCGTCAGCCGCCTGGTGGCCTCCGGTCCCAGGAGTTATATGTCTACAATCGATATCGCAAGGGCATATAAGAACTTCAAGTGCGACCCCCTGGACTGGCCGTTGCTGTGTTTTGCGTGGGAGGAAGGGTACTTCTGTGATACAGCCATTCCGTTTGGTGCCCTTGCCTCCTCGTACCACTTCGATCGTTGGGATCCTTGGCCAGAAGGGGGTTGAGGCCTGCATGTACCTCGACGGCCTCATCGTATTGTCCCCCAGCCGGGAGAAGGCGATTTTGATATCGCCCATGAGCTATTCAAGGAACTCGGCCTCCCAAAGGCATGGGAGAAGGCGCAGACCCGGCACCGGTCGTCACCTGGCTGGGCATTGTCATAAATGCCCCGGAGATGTCGCTCACCATCCCCGAGGACAAGCTACTGGACATGCGGGAACACGTGAGGGCGGTGGCGAGAAAACGTTCCCTAACGAAACGGCAACTCCAGTCGGTCCTCGGCAAGATACTTTACGTCTCAAAATGCATACGGCCAGCCCGGCCGTTCGTAAGTAAATTGCTTTTGGCCCTTCGGACGATGTCCGGTTTCTATGTTAATATCAACGCTGAAATGCGGCAAGATCTACAATGGTTCCTCCGCTTTGCCGACGGCTGGAACAGCCATGCCCTCATCCCGCGAGGCCCACCAACCAAGTGCTTGATCGTCGACGCGTGCCTCTTGGGCATCAGGGATACAGACGGGAAGTACTCGTACGCCTGACAGGTGTGCCCCGTCGACGACCCCGTAGACTGTATCGCCGAACTCGAGGCACTAAACACAATCTTTGCGATGAACACGTTCCTCACGGGCCGAGATCGAGGGACGCGCGTAGAAGTCTTCTGCGATAATCTGGGCACCGTACAGGCACTGAGATCGGGCCGTGCTAGGAACTCTGTCCTCGCGGAGTGTGCCCGGCAAGCCTGGATGGTGCATTTCAGTTATGAACTTTTCCCTCTTCAAATGAGCAAATAATTCCCTCAATAAATCATACATACTCAAATCATTTTCATGAAAAAGGCGCTTTTTATAAATAAAGAATTTAACAAAAATGTAGATAAAGTTACACACATCGCTGTTTGGTGACATCATGTTTACTCCTAGCATAATTGACCTTTCTGAGATGTCTAGGTAGAGATCAACATTTATGTATAGCCAAGATTGAATGCCTGACCAAATAGCTGCGGACTTGTTACATTCAGTGAAAAAATGCTGGATAGTATCCTTGGAGTCAAAAAGCTACAGAGGGGATTATTCATGATCTTTCTTTGATACAGGTAAGAGTTAGTGGGAATAACCCGATTGATAACCTTGTATTGGAAAGATTGATATTTGGTTTCTCTAGTACATTTGAAACTACAACCATATATACTTTTCCAATCATGTACATTCACCAGGGAGATTTTATAGTTACGAGCCCAATATATTTTTGATGTGGGTAGTTTAGCCCGGCAAGAGTTGACAATGCTATATATATCCTTGGATTTGCCTTTGCAAACATTGACCACATTGATAACACCATCATTTATAAATAGTGTGTGTTCTTCTTTTTTGACTTCATTAAATTGCATTTTATTTAGCCATGGAATTGATCTTCTAATGTGCCATATATGTAAAAAAGTACAAGGAATACTATATTTTTTGGAGATTTCACTTTCTGACATCATCTCATTGTTTACAGGAATATCTTTGATACAATGTATTCCTGCTTTTTTCCAACATGCTTCTATGCCTATTTCATGTTTAATACTAATGAATTTATTTTCCCATAATGTGGTAAAAAATTCTTTATTTCGTTCAGGGAAAGCACCTGTCGGTGATTCCTTGTTGGAAAATTTTTTTTCCAACAAGGAATCACCGACAGGTGCTTTCCCTGAACGAAATAAAGAATTTTTTACCAAATGATCAATACTGGGAACTATTACACGCTACTGAGTTACTTGGGAAACAGGTTCTATCTCCATGAGACAGAATACTCCATTACCTGCATCCTGATAAACCTACTAAAAACGGACATAGTAGGTATTGAAAACCCAAATGAGTGTAAACGCACCTCACCTGATGAGACCTCCGAAATAGGGTCGAAACTGCGAGTGATAAGGTTGTTTAAAACCTAAAAACGTTGGTAAATAATATAGCACAGTGACACAGAGCCAAAACTGACCTGAGATGACTCAAAATCAATTCACCAGATGGCAACCCCATACAGTGTCCATAATGAAGTTAGTTCCCTCCTAACTCACTAGATGGCCACACAACTCTCACAGAGCGCAAGGGTAACACCCGGAGCCGTGAGGTGAGACACACTCTCCACACACAAGTTCTCACTAAGGACACGAACCAAGATGTGAAGGAGAGCAACGACATGGAACCACACAGTCACATGCACGGTCTAAACCAATGAAAACATAGGATGCAGGCGGGAGAAGCCGACTTGTCGCCTCCCGAGAGAATCCCAAGTTACTTGCAGTAGTGAGCGCACACTAAACGCCTCGTTTAACTTCATAGCTTACCTACAGCACGCCGTATAATGTCCGAGCCTGAGGCTAAACGACGCCGTCCCGCCGATGGCGTAAACAACGGTGAGGAAGCCGACTGGGCCGACAGCCAGCCGGTAACTCACGAGCAACCTATGGAGATTGTCGCACCAAAAACAGACAAACCCATAGACGAGGGAGAGAAAGAGCGCCAGTATCAAAAGAGACTGGCAGCCCTGAACCAACTACAAAAAGAGTTGGAGGAAGAAAAACGCAGATGAAAGGCGGAGAGAGAACTGAGCGGCTGCCGTGCAGGCAGAGGCCCGAGTCAGATCACCGACAACCCTTTCCGCCGTCAGCGAGGGGAACTCATTCCCCGTGAAGAAGTCGACCTTAAAGACAAAGTAAGTACCACAAGCTTTCCACGTTCGATTGATTCAATTGACACTGTTTGCTTGAATTACATCGATACACAATGTGTTACAGCAAATCCGCTTTCGGAGACGCAGAAAATACACAACTCACACAGAACACCTAGCGCTCTGTGTAAACACACACTTACAGACAATGCGGTCACCAAATGCGACGCAGATTGTATGTACAAAATAACCACCACCACACACGGTATGCAGGCTTCTGTCAACGCGGAGACTGCACACACTCATGCCAAATTTGCCGATTCATTTCGCGCAACGTTTGGTGTGAACAACAACATTCCCCACCCGTGTAGAACTGGGGAAGGTCTAGGGACCACAACCAAACATGTGGCCCTGGAAGCTCAATACGAACCACGTTTTGATTTTTCTTCCACACACAGTACAGGGGGTAAAACAAAATCATTGGGTTCGAATGCCACAACCGCCGAAAGCGGTCACTTGACCATATGTGACGGACCACTGCCTGACACACATTTACACGCTGAAAAACAGCCTCTAGTAGACTTTGACACACTTTCACGCACTGGGTCAGCGACTACTGACCCGACACAAGTGAAAAGTATAAACAATAGCAAAGAACATCGCCCCAAACGCTGTACTCTACTAGACTATGGTTTCAAGTTAACACAACGAAACACTTACAGAACCAAAACCGACCATACCCTGTCTATCCTACTGGACCTTGACACCCAACACGAACCCATTGGCACTTTGACAGAAACTAGGTCAGGTAACATGAAACACATGAACAAAAGGGTGGGGAGTGATACACAAACACGCACTCCTAATACACGCAAACCAAAGCGTAAATTATCCATCAGTCACAGTCGAACAGACACACTTGACAGTACGGATAACCACATATCTAAACCCACGAATAATCTCACCCAGATTCTCACAGATCCTAATTCTCTTGTAAATGAGACCACAGGCAGCATCGTAAATGAGATTACAGACATAGATATGACCTTAAAGAAAACAAACCAAACACAAGAAAGTGATCCTTTCGACCTTTCCATGTCTTTTCAGGATGTGGACCAACTATTCCACGAGACCCAACAAGACAAATGGAGGCAAATCAGGACAAAGGGGATTGAAGCAGTCAGGGCTAATCTGAGGTCTCACTGGCTTCAAGAGGTCATCGACTCCGGCCTAACCACTGGGTGGGCCGCTGGACTGGAGGATCTCCCGGTGTATACGGAGAGAAATGAAATATACACACGCGAGATAACTCAGATACGCAAGGACTCGGCTAAACAAATCATGCATGTCGTCCTACGTCAACTAAAAGACGAAGAGATCGAAGCCAGATCTAAAGTTGATGAACTAATGGAGTCCTTGAAAGACGATACCTACGAACGTCAAACAAACGAGGGAGCCGAAGTTCGCTTCGTCCAGCTAGATCGCTATCTAGAACCAAATGGAAGAAGGAGGAACAAACGGTGGGAGAAGAACTCCAACAACGAATGGATCGCTTGTTCGAAAGTGGTCCTAAAGATGCAGACGTAACGCATCCAGCGAGGTGCATCCGAAAGGCGATGAAAAAGACACATGAACAACAGCAGGTGTCTGACAAGCCAGAGCCAGCACAGCCCCCTTTTCGCAAACCCCCGAGTCTGCCTACTCAGGAGGGGAGCCAAGCGGAAAGGGAAAACCGAGACCCACGATACAACCAGAACTATCGCGGCAAGCAAGGTGGAAGACCCCGCCGCCCCTGGACACAGAGGGGCAGAGGTCCAACACGAGGTCGAGGCAGAGACTTTCCAAAACAGTGAGTGGTGAACAAACAAACTCAACGAACGTTTTTTGTTGTTTCCATGTCGGAGACGTTACCAGTTCAGTTACTGTTACTATGTCATGTGTTTCTAGCGATAAGATTCCGCAGGACCGGGTCAACCATGACCCAGCCTGCATGGTAAAAAGCTCGATTCATTCCGGTGTCCTTCCCAAACAGGAAGAAAATGATGAACTACATTTCAGGGCGAAATTATGTTCTTTTGAAAATGTTTTGTTACCTTTTGTAAACTCAGGTACCACTGTTCCAGGTACCACATTATCAGACACAGACGATTTAAATGTGTCACCCAGTTCGTGTTCCATGTTAAAGCCCCAAGAGGGCAACGAGGTGAAGGGTGCTCTTCGAAATAAAGGTTTGAACTGTTCTTCCTGCGTTACAGTTGATCACTCTAGGGTTCCACACGGAACAACAACAACCAATGAACCTCATTCAGACACACTATCTCGAACAAAACCGACCCATAAAACTTGCTTTGAAACCATGGGCAAGGCCTATAGGGGGAAACCAAACACCCAAAAACTAAATAAATCAGGCGGCTCAAAGAAAAGGCGAAAAAATAAGCGCCCCAAGCTTTCTCCTGTCCCAGATCTGAATCAAAAGGGTACTAAATCAAAAACGGAGAAAACCAAATCCTCTGTAATTAACCTTTCCAGTAGGGTCTTAACTGAGGAAGAAACCAGTCTACTAGAAAAGGGCCTAAATTTCTGCCCAACTATTAACGCAGACCAAGAAGGCGATAAGAAAATAGAACTAGATCTTTTCCACAAAAGTCTTAGAACCCGATTTTTCTTTGACAGCAGCAAAAATAGACCAAGGTTTGGAAAAGAGACAGAGACTGGGACCAACAACAAAAACAAGGCACCGAACAACAATGGTAACTACTTCCCCTACGAGAACGGAGATCTCATCCGCAAACTCAAAGGTAAGTCGAAGTGGTGCCCACCACAGGGCTCACAAAATTTAGAAGGTTTCATCAACATCAACGAAGTCCACTTATCAAATAGTAGACCCAATAAGGGGATGAAACCAAATCTCAACAAAGGGGAAAAGGCCGCCCTGAGGGGTTTGGCCAAAGATAGAAAGATAACAATCAAACCGGCAGACAAGGGGGGAGCCACTGTGATCATGGACACACAGGCGTACGTTTTGGAAGCTAACAGACAGCTCCAAGACCAAAAAGTCTACAAACCCCTATCAAAAGACACAACAGCTCAAATCTACCAACAAGTAGAAAACAAACTAAATGAGCTCTGTGAACGCGGAGAAATCAGCAATAAAATGTGTGGGGCCTTAAAAACCAACAAACCAAGAGCCCCACATATATATTTTCTCCCCAAAATCCACAAAAAACAAAATCCACCCCCTGGAAGACCAGTTGTGTCTTCCAATGAGTGTGCAACAGAGAAACTATCCACCTTTGTGGATAATTTCCTAAAACCGTTAGTTCCGAAAATAAAGTCATATGTGAAGGACACAAATGACTTTGTCAACAAAATAGAGAACCTTCCAAAGTTCCCGAGTGGCACCATCATAGGCACCCTGGACGTAAGCTCCCTCTATACAAATATCCCCAATACAGAGGGAGTAGACTCCATCCACAGAAAACTGCACCAAACAAGGAGCAACAGATTGAACCCAAGCAACGACACAATAACAGAACTGCTGGATCTAGTACTAAGAAACAACAACTTGCAGTTCAATGGCGACCACTACCTACAAATAAGCGGCACCGCCATGGGAACAAGATTGGCCCCATCATATGCCAACTTGTTCATGGAAAGACTAGAAGAAAACATTATCAAACCCCTCACACCAGGACCTGAAGTCTGGTGGAGATACATAGATGACATTTTCTTCGTCTGGACGAAGGGGAAAACTGCATTCGAAGAGTGGTTGGACAAAATTAATCGGCTTCATCCAACCATAAAATTCACCGCAGAACACTCGGAAGTAGAGGTAAACTTCCTAGACACCACGGTGAAAATGGACAAAACACACCAGCTGTTGTACACTGACCTGTACAAAAAACCCACCGATGTGAACACTTATCTCAACTACGATTCGGCCCACCCCCCAGCCACTAAACGAAGCCTCCCCTATTCGCAGTTACTGCGCATAAAACGAATTTGCAAACGAGAAAGCGACTTCGAGAAACACGCATGTGAGAAACTGGACCAGTTCAGAGATAAAGGGTATCTGGACAAACTGTTACAGGATTGTCGCGAAAAGGTCAGAAACAGAAACAGGAATGAAATCCTACACCCGACGAAATCCGAGGAACAGACCAATGAGGAAAAACTGTTTCTCATCTCGACCTACAGGCCGAACGACAATAGTGTAAGCAAAGTAGTGCAGGAAAACTGGGACCTTTTAGCCAGGTCTACAAGTACCAAATTCCTACACCACAAAAAACTGACCAGAGGCCATAAGAGACCAAAAAATCTTAAGGACCATCTGGTAAGGGCGAGAACAGATTACAGAACAGACGAAACCGCAAGGGGACACGGCCCCAAAGAGAAAGACATCACAGCCACAACTGTGGCTGAGAATGAAAACAAATGCCACAAACCAAACTGTGACATTTGCACGATCCTCAACCGAGGAGGATCAATCACTTCCAATACCACAAAACGGAAGTATGAGGTGAAGAAACAAGTAACCTGCAACAGCTCCAACTTAGTGTACTGCATCAACTGCAAGAGATGCGGCATGCAATATGTTGGACAAACAAAAAGAAAACTGAGGGACAGGATATCAGAACATCTCCGAACCATACGCAAGGGAATCGGAAAAAATGATGTCCCCTCACATTTCAACCGCAACTGCCACAAGGGCACAGCGGATGTAGAAATATGTGTCCTAGACTTCATTCATAGACACCCGGAGAGCAAGCGAGCACAAAACCTCCGACACAAAATAGAGTTCAACTGGATCCACAAACTAAGAACTCAAGCTCCAAAAGGCCTTAACACCCTGGACAATAGATACGGCTGAGTAATAGCTCCCATCGAAAAGCCACGTCAAAAAATTTTTTCCAACAAGGAATCACCGACAGGTGCTTTCCCTGAACGAAATAAAGAATTTTTTACCAAATGATCAATACTGGGAACTATTACACGCTACTGAGTTACTTGGGAAACAGGTTCTATCTCCATGAGACAGAATACTCCATTACCTGCATCCTGATAAACCTACTAAAAACGGACATAGTAGGTATTGAAAACCCAAATGAGTGTAAACGCACCTCACCTGATGAGACCTCCGAAATAGGGTCGAAACTGCGAGTGATAAGGTTGTTTAAAACCTAAAAACGTTGGTAAATAATATAGCACAGTGACACAGAGCCAAAACTGACCTGAGATGACTCAAAATCAATTCACCAGATGGCAACCCCATACAGTGTCCATAATGAAGTTAGTTCCCTCCTAACTCACTAGATGGCCACACAACTCTCACAGAGCGCAAGGGTAACACCCGGAGCCGTGAGGTGAGACACACTCTCCACACACAAGTTCTCACTAAGGACACGAACCAAGATGTGAAGGAGAGCAACGACATGGAACCACACAGTCACATGCACGGTCTAAACCAATGAAAACATAGGATGCAGGCGGGAGAAGCCGACTTGTCGCCTCCCGAGAGAATCCCAAGTTACTTGCAGTAGTGAGCGCACACTAAACGCCTCGTTTAACTTCATTATTTTCCCATAATGTTTCATACTGTCTATCAATTTCTGTGATAGGGTGCCACAAATACACTTTCTCCCAAATTTCAAACAATTCTCTATAGAAGATAGGCGTATTTTTGGGGATAGTAAACTTTTTCTTCCTTTTAAATATGCAAATGAAATCATTACATCCATGGTTCCGTTTTTTGTATACACAATCTATATATCCATTTAATACGTGTGGTTTCATACATTGACCTTATTGATTTCAGGTTCAAACCACCTCCTTGAATCGGTTGTATCAGGGTGAAGTAGGATATTTTATTCACCTTGCTTTGCCATATAAAATTGTTTGTGATTTGAATCATTTCTTGAAAGACTCTTTGAGGGGTGAATATAACTGATATGGGATAAAGCAGTATGGGGAGTACTAATGTATTTATCACTTTGATCTTTCCTTTAATAGAAAGTCTGCGGTTGGACCAGTTGTCACATATGGCTTTGCATTTTTCTATTTTACATTTGAAGTTTCTTTTGTACTGGTCATCTGCAGAAAACTTATTTGTAAATGATATACCTAAGATTTCTATCTGTGTACCAGACTTTAAGGGTAATTGAGCCATTTCTGTATCATTCTCCCCTATTTTTAAAATGGAGGATTTAAGTCTGTTAACTTTTAGGCCTATGTAACGTCTGAAGCGTTCTAGCATGTCTAAAAGTCTGTATATAGATTGTACATCTTTCACCATAACTGTTAAATCATCTGCAAACATAGTCAGCTTATATTGCTTTTCACCTATTTTTATCCCATGAATATTTTCCTTGTTCCTGATACCTATAGCTAGGGTTTCTATAAGAATTATGAATAAGAGTGGGGATAAACAGCATCCTTGACGTGTACCTCTAGAGGGTAAAAACCATGGGGTATGATACCCATTGTTGTTGACACATATTCACATTTATGTATATTTATGAAGCAGCAACCTGTCTATATAACGATGGCCATGACATAAGAGTGTATAGATTCCCCTCACAGCTGATGTATTTGTATGAGACTATGTCAATAATTCGTAAGATGTTTTGTGTAGGGGTGATATGGCTGAGCCCTGCGAAAGTCCAAATGAAACCAACCAGGTCAGTCAGTGAACTACTTGTGAGAAGAGTGTTTATATAGTCACTTGAGACACACCCTGTTGAAAGTACTCGATTGCCCTCCGGATTGGGCAATAATTGTAAATCATTTGTAATTTATACAGACACGTGTTTGAATAATTTTCTCTGTATCAACCTCATATAGTCTGTCTTCTAGTATTCACTGCAAGGCAGAGGGCCGGGACTAGCAAGTCACCTGTTTCAGTAGTTTCGTGACATGTCTAGATGGCGTCTGTGACACCATACAGACAGATCACAAGATTGCAGTCGATGACACACAGAGTTTCACTTACTTCTCGTAGGAATTAAGCAATGACACTTTCACATGAGTAGGGGATACATATAATCTATAATCGTTGCAAATATGAAAAAGATTGGCCACTTCGACCTTCTGATATTTGCTAGACTTTTTCCGGTGTTGCTTGCACTGTTGGTGCCGCTGTTGATGTCTGTCTAGGCCTAATGTCACGAGCCTACTGAAACAGGTCCCAGAGGCAAACTCATGCCAATTCTACTATAAATAGCTCCTCAGAGGTTTCGTCCTCACTCATCTCCACAATACCTGGCAACTGGTTCCTTTCTCCCGCCCTCCGTCCCCATCATCACCGTCTTTCTTTGTCTACTACTTTTTATAAAGTCCCTACAAATAGGGCGAAAAACTCTGTAAATAATTTTTATCAATAATCAAGACATATCAGTCAAATCTCAAATGTTCCGTTAGAAAGATTATACCAAAATGGTACATTATCAAATGTCGAATTGTTCTTTATATGTTTAACTGAACTTAGTTTAAAAACAAACAAAAATACCAGACAAGTATTCAAATTGTTATGTGGAAGACAAGGCTGAAATTCGAACCGGATCCGAAAGTTAACACTACCACAATGACGCCGATCGCAGTCTCTGTCCGCTATGGCTTTGTTCCTGATGCCTCAATCTGATTGGTCGAGCGCCGCCACGTGCGAGCGTTCCCATTGGTTGCTAATGACGCTGACGCGTGCCGCGCGGAGCGGTCATTAAGGCTTTGGAGGGCCGGTCATTAACGGGGGGCGGTGGGCGAGAATTTAATCTTTTTGTACGTGAAGATCTATTTTCTTCGCGTTCGCCTGCCGCTGAGGCTTTGGGATTGTGGTTTTGAATCTATACTGAATTCTCGTCAGGTGTCGTAAGGTATGTACGGGTTGTTGTTCCGTCATTTTTTACCTGGTTTGGGTATTTTGACGGGCGGAACGTCACAGCATTGTCCAGTGACTTTCTGGATTTTGTGGAAGAGGTAGATCGGCTACTTGTTTGGTAGGGTAGGTGATACTTTAGTTGGGAACTGATATTTGGAAAAAAATGTTGAAACTACAATTCATATCAGAAGGTACTTTTGTCGATGTAAAATTGATACATCGTATTTTTGGGTACATAAAAACTCTCCAACTCACACTAAGTTGCATCTAAGTAACAACACAATAAAAGGAATAAATACTGATTGGATTTATTGCAGCAAAGAAAAAAGCCTTTATACACAAAGAAAGTAAGAAAAACGAATTAATGTATTTAGTGTGTAATTGCCTCATAGTAATCAAGAAACAATTACCAATATCGTATTAATTCTGACCATGGAAATATATGGTTGCTAAAAGGAATGTCTCGTTAAAGGGACACACCATGTATGTATCATGGAGGAGGACTATGTGTGAACTCTATCTCGGGGGGGGGGGAGATAAAGGAAAATTGACCTTTAGGTGGCATTGAATGGAAGCACTTGTATAGGATTGATAGAGGTCAACTATGCACAGATATAACATGGCGTTATAAGGAAATAGTAATAACCTCTACCAATATCACTCAATGTATGATAATCAATTCAGAAAGAAATTCATGCGCATACTCATAAAATAAAGAGTACGCGTTTTATAGCTTTTGCCTGCTTTAGTTGCTTCCATGGCAATGGGATCAGACTGTGAATAGGTTATAAGATAAATTAGGCGGATGAATGGCGTGATGCATCCTTGGTACAAAGTCTGACCTAAAGCTCCCAGGCCAGTCATCCTCAATATACCCGTGAGACACCGGTGCTGATACTGACCATTAGAACTGCCGGATCATTCTCTGGTACAGGGACTCAAGGGAGAGGATTGCCCATTAAGGTAGTACTGAAAATGTGTTATAATTCTCTTAACAGTCTCAGAGACATGACCAGCTTACTGTGACTAATTACTCCAGACCAAAATACCGCCAGACCAACTGGTGTTCATTTTATTTGGATCCTAGACTTAGTCAGTTGCAGTAAGGGCAAGTTGACTGGGCGCAAGAGGGTTACAGAAAACGATACATAGACCGAGTGTAATCCAAGCCTTTGAATTGTTATTTTTCTATAATCATTCATCATTAATCATTCATCAATGATAAACATACCATTTGCTCTAAGTACAATGTAGTCCGAGAGGCTCTGACTGTTTAGCGGTGCTGCGGACAGTCAGAGAGCACACCCATAGAGCTCTAGGTTAAGAGGTCGACCAGATTGGCACTTCTCAGACCAGCAGGCGTTTTGCATATAAATAGATGTCGGATGTTTCTAATTGTGTGGGGGACAGCTTTCTGATACAAAATGCAATAAAATGACAGTAGTTCCCTACCTTTGTATTCGTTCTAAATAATAGAACAGCCAGTGTTAGTAAATCCATGTGAACACATGGTACAGGCGGGAAAATGGCCAATATGGCCGACATGGGAAACAAGTGGTGAGATGAGTTGTAAAGAAAGGCTAAAAAAAGTGACACAAAACAACAAAGGACAAATTATCATGATCAAAACAGATTTATTAGACATCTCTGAAGGTAAGGGCGCATGAACATGCACTGACAATGACAGGAATACTCAGAACCAAGGGGGTGCGTTTTTGTACTATAGGAATAAGCTGTTGTGCTCTCTGACTGTCCGCAGGCAGTCAGAGTCTCTCGGACTAAGTACAATGATACAGTACAGGCACAAGGTACCAACGATGCCACTAACAGGGCCACCTGGGACTTCACCGTGCACCCCCAGTTGAGAAATGATCACTGGGGACTATTTTAGTATGAACCACATCGGTGTATGAAAGAAGTCGGCATGATACATTTACAGGGTTGTTTGATGCGTTAGCTAGTGGATGAACACGGGGCAGGCAGGCAGAGCGGAACAACTATCGTCACACACAGGACTTGTGAGTAGATATTCGTTACTGTTTCATTGGCACACATGGCTGACCAGATAGGATAATATCCGAGTGAATTGTTCTACAAATACAGTGATAACAGCGAGGTGACTGTGGTCTCATGATGTCTCCATTTCTGATCACACTGGTACCGTCATATTTCTATGTATGGACGTTGTTATTCTCATGTTCAGGTTGGGCAGTTTCTACACTGGTTACTAGAGCATACTCACGTTAGCTTTGCTGGGGCTCGTTTTATTTTTAACTCTTGTTCGGGAAGACAGTCCCCATGAAGCAGACCTCAAATCGCATGTTATTACCTTTATCGTCCATAAAAAGAGAAATCCTCGCTCAAAGTATAGTTGGATGGGTCCTGAGGATAAAATAAGCATGAAAGACACTTTGAAGGAGACTTGAACGAGGGTTCCTAAAAGCTCTAAGTGAAGTCACATAGTGGTTTTTCTTTTTAAACTAATTTCATCCAAGGTGAGATAATGAAACATACCTCATGGATCGTTGGCCACGATGATTTGAACTAGGAGCAAATAGTATGTTCATCATTGATGAATGAGCGTGCAATTATAAACGAATAACAATTAAAAGGTTTGAGTTAAACTCAGCCTATGGATAGTTTTCTGTAACTCACTTGCACCCAGTCAGTTTGCCATTTCCGCAACTCCTATCTAGGATCCAAACACATCAAGAATCAGTGGGTCTTGAGGTATTTCGGTCTTGAGTGATTGATCACCGTCAGCTGGTACGCCTCTAAGGTACTGAGACACTGGCTCCCTGCTCTGTTCTCAATATCACAGTGAACAGCACACAGATAGTCAAGGGGAAGTTTTTGTGCAGTAGCCTGAAAGTCTATATGGACCCCTCTAACGTCTAAATGATGTATATAGCGCATGCAAGCACGCTCTAATAATCAAACCCAAACCCTCGCAAGACTTCTCCTCGGGCCGTATACTCTCGTTGTCCAAGAAAACTAGGAGCAAATAGAATGTTCATCACTGATGAATGAGCGTGCAATTTTAAATGAATAACAACTAAAAGGTTTGGGTTATATTCTGTCTATGGATTGTTTTCTGTAACCACTTGCACCCAGTAAACTTGCCATTTCTGTAACTGCCCGAGTCTATCTATAGGATCCAAACATATCAAGCACCAGTAGGTCAATTAGGTATTTCGGTCTTGAGTGATTGGTCATGGTCAGTTGGGCATGCCTGTCAGACCCTCAGATACTGGCACCCTGCTCCCTATCCAATAGCACAGCGAATAGAACGCAGATAGTGAAGGGATAGATTTTTCTCAGCATGCTGAAAGTGTATGTAACCACTCTAACCTTTTATCGGCAACGTATATCAGGCGTGCAAGCACGCTCTAATAAAGCAGGCCAAGGTGAAGTCTGATCCGCACCCACCTTGATATCCTTATTCACCCTCTTCACACTGGCGCCATCTTGTAATGTCCGACAAGTAGATCGCATCAGAACGAGGCGAAATGCTCTGGCATGAAGCACCCACACTGCAGCAAGCACCTAATACTATCATGATAAAAAATATAAACCGTTCTGGTTTCATGAATAATCGCCCGAATTTTATTTTAAAAACAATGCTAGAAAGCTGAGACCTAGGCCTATCGATTGGCATATATATGATATAACTATGTTATGGATAAGATTTACCTGTTATGGAATGAATATTGGAATTGTTTTGGTAAAAAACATTAAGACATGTTTCTGTTCCTTTTTTTTCCCAGCGATTTAATTGAAAATCTACCGCGATGACATATACAAATAAACATCCTACCTTCGTAGTAATCTCAAGACGATTAAAATGATACCAATATTACCAGGTTATGATAGATATTTCCTAAGGTAATGGACTAAGACTGCATCAGTTAATTGTCAGGAAATTTGGGATTTTGTCAGCAAAAATCTAAGTTTTTTTCTAACTTGAAAAATTGTGACTTGCCCTGGCTTTGTGTATAACAGGCCGATCTTTACAAATAAAGCATTGTTAGAAAGTTAAGACTCTAAACTATCTGTTGGTATACATATCATATACCTATGCTTTGGCTAGAATTTCCTGTTATAGCTTCAAAACTGAGATTTTTGCTGGCAAATTCCCAAATTTCCTGACAATTAACTGATGTATTATATAGTCCATTACCTCAGGAAATATTTATCACAACCTGGTAATATTGGTATCATTTTAATCGTCTTGGAATTCCTAAGAATGTAGGGTGTTTATTTCTATAGGTCATGGCGATAGATTTTTCATCAAATCACTGTGAAAACAGGAAGGTAACATGTTTTGTGGTTTTTTTTACCAAAATAATCTGGATGTTCAATCTAAAACTGGAAATCTTAGCCAAAACACAAGTATATGATATTATACCAACAAATAGGTCCAAGTCCCAGCTTTTTAACAATGTTTTATTTATAAAGATTGGCCTGTTATTCACGATACAACAACAAATTACATTTTTAGTTAAATCTGTGCTTATGGGTCTGAAGCCATGCTGCTGACCCAGGTAACGTATCACGCCTCTTTTCGAATGCAAGCATGTTGCTGGTCCTCGGCAAGCAGGGCTTGGTTACATGCAACCAGCGCAACCCGATCGCAGCGCCACGCTTATGTGCAAGTGGTGAATTACCAGCATCAGAATCTCTGCTGGGAGAGTTCATCCTCCAAGCAGGTGTGGTGCCAAAATTGGTTAGCCTGCCATAAGTGGTAATTATCGCTCGCTATTGTCTTTGGCACATGCGCGAACATGCGCACTCTTGCAGTCCACGATTGGAGAGTGACAAATTCATCGGCCCTCAAACCACTAGTTTGTTACTCTCCAAGCATAAATCCAGCGCTCTACTTCCTGCGGCCGCTTGTATTAGTAAGCGCTAGCGCCGCAAAAGACCTGCTAGGAGAGTGGTTCTCAGGAGCGGTGACGACGTCACGCAACGTAGTAACGGGTTCGTCTAGCTGCAAAAAGCGGGCACTGCGCTACTCAGGTTTAACGCTCTGCAGTCTATTTTTCCGAAAGCAGTGCAGTGCACTCTATTACGTTCGAAGGGTTGTAAATATGTAGATTCGAGCCTTCATACTTCTATACTACAAAGTTTATTGATATATCTTGTTAGAAACACATCAATCTACCTTTTATTACTCATATTAATCATGTAGAGTGAGTTCAAACATCGACTTACGTTACGACGGTCGAGCGATAATACCAGAAAGCTAGGGTATATGAAGCCTAGAATAGTCCGTGAAATCTAAGTGGTACAGGACGGGAAGAGACGTGCTGGGATAGAGTGAGCGATAATTACCACTTTTGGCAGGGTAACCAATTTTGGCACCACACAGGCGTTTTGATACATTAATCCAGCAGTGATTTAACGCCAGGAATAAATCACTTTTCCTGATGGATCTTTACGTTTATATTCTAAAATATGTTTGCTGTGTGGTAGTCGTACAGATTTATAGGCAAATTTTCAGCAAATGTTTGGTTAGATTACTATGTGCTGAATTGCCAAGTCAAACACAGAGGCTAGGGTCAGAGAGTGCCTAAGAGGATAATAGACTTGTTCACTGTCCAAAATAATATCGGAACAGGTATCGGGATTTTCCGAGTGCCCTTGGACTTTCCAAGTTAAGACCCCCACTCTCACGAGATTACCAAAATATCTAATTGACATAAGTTTTAAAAAAAGGCATTGAAACAATGATGCCAACCTTTCAAAATATAGTAAATCATTCATTAAAATGTTTCATCAAACACTCACAGTGCTAGAGAGTACGACCACTACTCTTTCACGGGGGTCCTCCAAGCAGTCTGTGCGCCAGATCGAGTATTAGTATTTATCCTACCCCTAATATAAATCTCCATAGACTCAACATGGTGGGCCTGTATGCCACGGTTATGCCATAAAATATTTATATGCCACTGGTGACATATGAAGTTTAAAAACATGTGACAGGGTAGGATAAAATCAAAACATCACTCAATTTCATATAATTGTTGATATGCCATTCGTTGCCTTCCGCTACGGATATCACTCAGCTCCGCTTCGTGATATCATTCCGCGAAGACAACTCATGCCATATAAACAATCATATGAAATTTCGTGATGTTTCATGATATTATCCTACCCCTAATATAAAATCCCATAGGCTTAACATTGGGTTTCCGGATGCCACGCTGACTGGCATACAGAGTTTTATATGCCACTAGTGGCATACACCATTGTTATCACGTAATATTCCAAAATCGAGGAGATAGGGTAGGAAGAAATCAAAACCTGATTCGTTTTAATCTTGGCCACCGCATTCCACTCCTGAAGTTTTGGCTCCGGACTTCACTCGGCTTTGCCTCATGAAGTCACTTTGCCAAACTCCAGTCGGGGAATACGGTGGACAAGATTAAACCTCATCCAGTTTTACGATAATATGCCAGACTGGATAATTAACTGAGAGGGCTTAATGTAGCTGAATAATATAATACCATTCCAGAGGTATTTTCTACAGAATAGACGCCAGAACACAGACAGACATCTGCATCAACAATAGACATGGCTACCGTCTACCTACTGGATATACATGTACCTCGTGAACTCAAGGATACGTATGACTCCCCATCAGCTTCTCATTTATTTGAGGTGAGTAAGATGATTTATCTCACCCCAGATATTTTTTCTCCATAGACTTAACATTGGGAACTCGTATCTAACGCCCATGAGATATTTAGGAAAAATATCCAATGGGGGATTATGTCACAAATGTTAGCCCATTAGTCAATGTAAAGGGTGAGATAAATTCAGAAACCCATTCAAGTTTAGGGGCAGAGCTCAATCCCATCTCGTTTGAATCGCGTAATAATTCACGCGGCTTCGCCTTGTGAATTATTACGCGATTCAAACGCGATGGGATACGAGCTCTGACCCTTAACTTTCATTGGTTTCCTCTACAGTAATGTTCCCACAATGGATGAGAATTATTCAGATGACGGACTCACTCGTGCCTTCTGAATACCACGAATACGCATTTGATAACATGAGTTACAAAGATTTAATTAATTTAATAACTGCTGAATGTGTTTTTAAACATTAGAATGAGACTTCCTTTGTTGATATCGTACCAAGCAGCGATCACAAAAATCATTTTCATATAAGTTTACTATGCATTTGGCCACCAGGTACTTTTTATTCGAGTGCATGTATAATGTCTGGAAAAAAGCAGCCCAAACCAGTTTTCTAATATCAGATATCTGAACATATTGAAGATCAATAGAATATCATATAAGGGAGCATTCGATAATTATGACCGGGGGCATAGTTGTTCGGTTTTTTTTCATTGTGTCTTTTTTTGTTGGGGGGGGGGGGGGGCAACATTTTAGAGGGGGGGGGGGGGCATTCTAAGGGGGGCAATTTTGTATGGCCAATTGATGTTGCAAAACCTGTGCCCCCACCAGTCATGATTAACGAAGGTTCCTTTAACAAGATGTCGCAGTATAGAATTTGATGAAAGCAAGTACATGTCGAAGTCACTCCAGTTAATGTACAATAATCTTTATTTGCAGGTAGTAGGTGAATTGCGCTATGTGGAGTGTGAGTTTTTACAATCATTAACTTTCCCATTCACCAAGCGTAGCATTAGTGTATACATGTGCATTGAAAACATTTGATACCCGATTTCGGCTATAGACATGAGCTATCCAAGTATATATCGAATAGAAAAGTATATAGGATATCTATAGTACATTGCCATTTCTATTAACAATGGGCATTAACTGATACTTTCTGTTGAAATCTTAGCAATTAATCTGCGCATTTTATTCCATTATTTGATAGTGCATGACAACCCAACGCTCATTAAAGAAAGCCTGTCAAGGGCAGGTTTACCTGAGCTAACTCTACGTTGTACTCCAATGATTCCGTATGAGCACTTTGCGCGTAACAGCCTCGGAGTTGGGGAATCCGAAGTGAAGATGATAGGAAACTCGCCTCCCTTTTCACCAGACAAAGAGGCATACTGGGTGTCATTCAAAGTCGGCTACAAAGGTTTGTCTCTGCACAAGTTCTCTAAATACCTTCCAATATCTTATCTGAAGACAGTACCTAAAGAAGTACCACTGGCCTGGTGTTAGTTTTAAGTAAGGCAGCATTGTATAAATCTATGTTGTTGTATTTTTTTAGAGACCGTCCTCAGATATAAAATAGATGCATTTCTTCTTTGGCAACCTTATGAAATTTTATACATTGCCAATACTATAGAAACTCTGATATAAGTCTTTATTACCCACCAAATACGGAGTCTCCATAGGAAATGTATAGAGGGCCTGGAATTAACTACCTGGAGATTCTGACATGTCAGAATCTCCTGCAGGAGATTCCGGAAAAAAAGTCCCATCCATCATTACCCTATCCCCGGATGAAAGTAGAGAAGCAGTAGCTGGGAGTATAAAATTTTATAAAATTTTATGTAGTAAAATGCAGTAAAATGTTTCTGGCGACCTTACTGGATGGCATATTAATATGTAATGTGAATATGAAGGTAAGTAAAAGTAATATATGATAATTGACGGTAGAATAGAGGTCAATTATTAAGATATTAATATATGATATACAATAGAGTTGTATAGACAATACATACGTAATTGTATATTATAATGAAAATGGCCTACGTAAGTAGGTAAAGAGAGAAAGGTTGTGGGTGGGTGGGACGAAAATGGTACTGGAGTACGTGTGTACTGCAGGACGGGTGGAGGAGAAGTGAGGCCGGGACACGGACCGTGGTGGCGCTCGTGACTGCGCAGTAGGTGAGAAAGCCGCGAGGGGGCAGGAGGGGCGCATGAGATGCGCGGTAGAGGGGGACACCGGGGGAGGCAATGACTACCCCTGAGCAAAGCCCATGAGTAACCCATTACCCTATCCCCGGATGAAAGTAGAGAAGCAGTAGCTGGGAGTATAAAATTTTATAAAATTTTATGTAGTAAAATCCAGTAAAATGTTTCTGGCGACCTTACTGGACGGCATATTAATATGTAATGTGAATATGA
The DNA here is from genome assembly GCA_950022655.1 of Alentia gelatinosa. Classification (NCBI taxonomy): domain Eukaryota; kingdom Metazoa; phylum Annelida; class Polychaeta; order Phyllodocida; family Polynoidae; genus Alentia; species Alentia gelatinosa. The sequence goes on along the minus strand of OX465587.1, from coordinate 55,664,689 downwards.
AGGTAAGTAAAAGTAATATATGATAATTGACGGTAGAATAGAGGTAAATTATTAAGATATTAATATATGATATACAATAGAGTTGTATAGACAATACATACGTAATTGTATAATATAATTAAAATGCCAAGAAGGCCAGTAAAAGGTGAGGGTGGGTGGGAAGAATTAAGAGTCTTTGTTTAAGGACCGAATTAGAGCAAGGTTAACAGCCTTAGCGTCAGTGTCCTTGATATATACTCGGTGAGCATTTGAGTTCCAGCTCTGGATAGCTCTGGCATACCCGCTTGGTATGCCTGAGTAGCGGCAGCCTTACGGAGGCTGTGGAGTGTATAGTTGGCTGGCTGATGAGCAGTGAGGAGGAGGCCTTTCCACTCCTTGCTGAGAGTTCTGGTGGTGAGTACTTGGCCGTCGGCCAGTAGTAGGAATGGGTCCTCGGGGTTGGCCGTAGGGGCAGCCCCGATCATCTTCCTGATCGCCCGCACCGGGCACGAGGACAGTTCGGGGGAGGCCTGTAGAATGACTGTCTTTTCCTCCCCCACCCTCTGCATGTTTTTTGCTGCCTTGACGCGGATCGACACCTGTCCGGGTGTGACCACGACATCTCGGCGTGACAGGTGTCGCGTCGGGTCGAACTTAGTCGCAGATGGTGGGGCGACCTCGCTCTGTCGCAGGGCCGCGTAGTATATCACCAGGATAGCAGCCCGCAGAGCGATGTGTAGGGACAAATCGTCAAGAGCCGCGAGGGCCGCCTTGAGGACGTCCATCGGCGCCGGTGGCTTGACCCCCGTCAGACGCAGGTGCGACCGCACATGGGAAAGCTGGTTCACGACCGTCGCCGGCGAGGGGGCGTGGTCCGCGACGTACTCGAGGTACGCCATGGTAAAGCTGATGGTAGGTGTCTGGGGGTCGGCGCCCATCCTCCGGCAGAGGGCGAGGTAGGTCGCGACGGCGCTCCGCTGGTTCACGACCGTTCCGGGGGCACGCGCCTCGCATTGACGCGCAGATGCCCTCGTCTGGAGCGATCGTAGCGCCGGATCTGCAGGTGAGACGCAACACAGGTTTGAACGATACATGGGTGCAAGGCATTATCTCGACGAGTGAGTGGAATTTCATATACATCGAGGCCGTGTCATAGTCCCTCGAGGTTAGGTGTGCCCTGCTGAGCGCGTCGGCCACGGTATTAAGGACCCCCGGGACGTGGGTGAAGACGAAGTCTACCAGCAATCTGGCCTGTACCATCCAGGCTTGACGGGCACACTCGGCCAGGACGGGGTTGCGGGCGCGTCCCGACCGGAGGGCCTGGACGGTACCCATATTGTCACAGAAGACCTCGACCCGGGTGCCACGGTCATGATCCGTGAGGAACGTGCACATTGCTTAAACCGTGTTGAGGGCCTCGAGCTCGGCGATGCAGGTGACGGGGTCGTTCACTGGGCAGACTTTCCCGGAGTAGCTATACCTCCCGTCCGTCCCGCCGATGCCAGACAGGCACGCATCCACGATCAGGCGATTTGGTGGGGGGACCCCTCGGGATCAAGGCATGGCCGTGCCAACCTTCCGCGAAGCGCAGGAACCATTCGAGGTCCTGCCTCATCTCAGAGTTGATATTTATGTAGGAGGGCCTCGAGCAGCTTACTTACAAAGGGGCGTGCCGGCCGGATACACTTGGCTAGATGTAACACGCGCCCGAGTATGGACTGTAGTTGGCGTTTGGTCAGCGACCGTTTCTGGGAGACCGCTCTGACGTGCTCCCGGACCTCGTGTAACTTGTCCTCGGGAACGGTGAGGGACATGTCTAATGAATTGATCACGATGCCGAGCCACGTAACGACTTGGCTCTGGGGCTGTGCAAAGAGCCGTCGGGCTATCGCGAAGTCGGAGACCGCCTTCTCCCCGTCGGGGGAGAGGATGATGAGGTCGTCCAGCCCCTTCTGGCTGAGGATCTTCACTATGGCATCTGCTACGCACTGCATGTGGTAGGAGGAGGCACGGGCACCGAACGGCATCACCGTATCGCAGTAGTGCCCGCCCTCCCACGCAAAACAGAGTAGCGGCCAGTCTAGGGGGTCACACCTGAAGTTTTTGTACGCCCGGGAGATATCGATGGTTGACATATAGCTCCCGGGCCCCAAGGCCACCAGGCGGCCGACGAACCCGTCCACGGTCGGGAGGCCATGCTCCCTCTCTTCGCCGTATACTGAGTTCTTCATGATATAACCGTTCACACTGTCCTCCTTTGGGTAGGTCATATCGGTTATGACGCGTCGGTCGGTGGTCCCCCTCTTCTCGTGTGTCATTAGAGGCGACACGTGGCACCAGGGTAGAAAAGGGGGGGCCTCGAACGGCCCCATGAGGTTGCTGTACCCCTTTTCCCTCCTGATGAATTTGTCCACCTGTTCTGGGTACCCCGTAGCACTGGGGTGGTTGGGTACCCCGCAGGTATCGCTGACCGGCCCGGCGTAGCCCAGAGGAAACCCGAACCTGATAAAGTCCGTCAATTCCTCCTTGCCGGGGATTCCGGATAGGTATCTGACCCAGACCGGAATGTTGAGGTCAGTCGGGATCTCGATACGGGCCCCGAGGGCGTTGGGTAGGCCCGTGCGCCTCACGAGGTCATAGATGTGGGCTTGACCCGGCGGCCCGGGTGCTGTAAACTGCGGCCAGTGGGCCCGCCTATGTCCGGCGAAGGCTTCGGGGTCAGTCCGGACTCCGGGGGCGGCGATGCCGGTCTCGCAGAACTCCCTAACGGCCGCGAAGTCGATCTGATTGGCGCCGTCGCTATCCTCCCGGGGCATTGGCGAGCCAATTGGTCTGCCGCCCCGCTAACACCCTCATACAAGGGAGTGTATTCCTCGGTGCGCGGCACGCGGTGTTGTTGTCACGTGGGGGGATGACGTCATCAGTAGTGCACTCCTTGACTGGGTGCCCCTCGCCGAGTGCACTCGTACCGAGTGCGAGGGGTGCGTCTCGCGCCACGCTCACTCGCGGGGCGCGTCCGGCCCGTTTTTTGAAGCCGTTGGGTGTTGTTTCTGCACTCCTAGTTCGGTAGGGCGGAACGGCCGCGAAGTCGATCTGATTGGCGCCGTCGCTATCCTCCCGGGGCATTGGCGAGCCAATTGGTCTGCCGCCCCGCTAACACCCTCATACAAGGGAGTGTATTCCTCGGTGGGCGGGGTTGCATCGTCCGTGCTTCCCCCCACGTGCGCGGCACGCGGTGTTGTTGTCACGTGGGGGGATGACGTCATCAGTAGTGCACTCCTTGACTGGGTGCCCCTCGCCGAGTGCACTCGTACCGAGTGCGAGGGGTGCGTCTCGCGCCACGCTCACTCGCGGGGCGCGTCCGGCCCGTTTTTTGAAGCCGTTGGGTGTTGTTTCTGCACTCCTAGTTCGGTAGGGCGGACCGTGTGTCCGGCGTGCGGCGTCCTGCATGGGGGTGCGGATGTTGGTGCAGCGTTGTCATAACCAGCACCGTACACCAGCTTCCTGTTGCACACGTGTATAGAGTCCGTGCACATCCGCCCTACCAAATCACAGAAGGAGCAAACATGGATCCATTTGATCGCCCCGTCTTGGTGGCCGTTTCGTAGCCTACATCCTCGCTTGGAGTTGTATCCCCTGCAGGGTAGCTCCCGAGCACCTTCCTTGCCGCCGTCTTGACCGTTGGGGGCGCTGGTGGCGGCCGTCATGGCTAGGCATACGCGCTCGTCTTGAATGCGCACGTGGTCGGACCAGTACACCCTACCGGCCTCTACTTGATCAAAAATGTAGTTTGACCACCTCCTGACCGCGGGCCATGGCCGTGTCTGGGCATCCACTGACACCTGAGAGAGGTGCCTATCCCTGCGGTCGCCCTCAGGTACGGCCCGGTCGTCCTCCATCATGAGCAAGCATGCACTAACATACTCCATGGGTCCCAGGGTAGCCCTAACCTCGAGTTTCTGGGACGGCGTGTATAGGCCTCCACGTTCAACATACAAGTAGGGTTTAGATATCAACTTTGATACTGTCAAATCAGATGTGAACCTACCGGCCTTGCGATCGTGACGAATTCCCTCACGGTCCATTTCTCGCTAAAGATGATCCTCGCTCACGTAACGGTCCTGCAGCTGTCTCGGTGGTGGTAGACGGGAGGCTTGATCCTGGGCCCAGTCCCGGGTCCGGTCCTCGGCCGTGGAGCGTGCCTCTCGTACCGTGGGTTGCGTAGCTCTGGTCGGCGACCGTTGGCGTGCCATGGCCTGCATGGTTTCGAACATGCTCTCCATGGTTTTACCCATCTTTTCCATGTTCGTCTCCAGTTTCGCGATCCTAGCCATCTTGCCCATGAGTAACGAATGAGGTCAAATTATCATGCACTTCAAAATAAGTTTTTGGAATGTTCATTCAATATCAATTATTCAAAATCAGTCATTATAATCTCATTTACTATCAGAAATCACTGTCATAGCATGCTTTTCACGCGAAAATCATGGGGAAATGGCGAACTATATGATTGGTGTAAGTCTACACCGAATTACTGCTAGGCTTGACAGTGCTGTGGTGTTTGGAACTAAATGTCTTGCAGAAACATATTTATTGCAATAGATTTGTTATTAATCTTGAAGATGGGTAATAAATACAATAACGACTGGATTTGTTCACACGAGTGACCATAATCTCCTCATAGTTGTCAACTACTCGGAGATTACGGCCACTCGTACACAAAACCAGTCATTATTGTGTATGTAATATATTGATATAATAGCTGAACAGCGTGTCCTTGATATCTCTCATGAATCTATTCTGAGTTACAGTGGAAGCCTGCATAAGGAGTCCCCACCCGTTCGGGCAAAAGTGTCCGCTTATATGTATATATACACGCGAAACAAACTCAGACTATTTTCTGTGGAAGAATTAATTCAAATTGGCAACGCTACAAGCGAGTGTGGTTAGGCCGCTTGAATAGTGAAGGTGATGTTTGGACACAAGCCTATCAGGGACACGTACATATACCTTAAACAAATAATCTAGAAATACCAGAGTGTAGTCCCTCATATCGGATAACATGCCCCTCTAGAGCGTCCCCTTAAACAGGATTCAGAAGCATTCTGTACCAAAATAGAGGTCCATCAAAACCGGGTGTTTCTTACGCAGCGTGCCCCCTTATAGGGGTTAAAATAAAAATAGAGCGAGCGATATCCGCTCCGAGCAGATCTGTTCCCTAGCACGGGGATTCCCTTACGTGGGGTTTTATTACCCTCGCCTCCCCCCTCGTTTCCCCTCTTTCTTGGTCTTCCGGGAGGGTTCAAACTAATGATGTTTCATGCTAATGATGATGTATATATTTACAATATCAACCCCAAATATTATTTACTTTTATTTCACTACATCAAGGAAACAAATAACGATTTCATGCTTTTTTGTCACAGAAATAGTTATTATTATCAAAATCATCTTGTCTTACCAGGGGTGGCTATGTCAGACCTTATGCGGATCTGGCATGATGAGGCAGTAGTTGCTCTTGGACTTCTACACGGAGGACAAGTACCAATGCTAATTTATAAGTCTGTGCTTGCGAGAGAGGTAAGTATGAAATGCCATGCTTCATAACTTTAGTATACTGGTGATGGAAGAGGTATTCAGAAAAATGAAGATCCACTCACTTGATCCGTATTTAGTAAACAAAATGACTTAATTGGAACAGTCATCATTTTGGAGAAGCTACCACCTGTCATGGGAGGTGTTTTATAGTTGTGATAATTGTTGATACCGACCGGTTTAAGGCTATCGCGTTCCACAGTCGAATAATCGTACGATTGACAATAATTAAGAGAAACAACGACTGATTGGAACCCTTCAGGTGTTCGCTAGATTAATTATAGTTAATGATCGTAGCCGAAATGGTCGCCAAAACGGTCGCTATAATGATATGGTCAGACTAGTCGTACTCAGAATAAGTGATATTTACAGCAAAGGATTGTATATGTATGCCTTACCTATAACAAGAATTTCTAATTTCCATTTGGTCATCTCGATCGTTTGAAAAAAAACAAAAAAAACTCTACGTTTTAAGTGAAAACTGATGGCACTGCACCAATCGGCAAGCTTTCACAAATCTTAATACATTGCTTGACAAAGATCATGAAACATACGCAATCAACGATAATCGGGACTAGAAAACACCTCCATGATGTTTACAATACAACTACCAAGCGTTAAATGTCAAATTTACCCTCTATTGCTCATTCTAGTTCCTAGCCTGCCCATATGGTGGCTGGGCGCTCTAACAATGAGCTGTTACTGTCAGAGGTGCCTTCAATAGTATGTATGGCAGGCCAGAATAAGTTTTGTCATCCCTCATTGGCTGTTATTTCAACCATAGCACAGAGCCACAAGTCAAGCAAGCTGCTCCAGGTGGACTGTATATAAACTCCTCTAGTCTGTCAAACAAATCAGTCTTCTCTTGACTCATAGATGTATCCTGTACTTTTGTGTCTAAGTTCTGACTTAGGTCTACACCTAGCCAGTCTGGGCCCTAGACTTTATCAGGAAGTCCATTCAAATAGGGAATAGGAAAAGGAAGTGAAATAGATTATCAAAGATAGACATGTCAATGCTTTCGGACTTTTTAACTTTACTGTCAGAACAATGTGGTCACAACTGTCATCAATCGTTTTGTAATAAGAACTGAAGAGTTAGTTGTAGATGGGTAGATCTCCAGGGGTATGACATTTCTATGTACAACATAATGTCCACTTTCCACATTCATAATATATACGGGAGATGAGAAAAATATTCCCACTAACTCGGGGAGGGGCTAGTTCCTATTCAATGATGAGAAGGCATTTATTTGTGTTTAGTTACCGACATGTTTCGGACTCATTATGTCCTTCTTCAGGCTGTGATTTATTGCATAAGTTGTTACAGTTATATCCATTTGGGAGCTGTTTTAGGAGCTGTAATTGTTGCTTAAAGAAACTGGCATAGTTACGACTTGTTGCTATAGTTTATAATCTGTCAGGCAGAGTTGGTTTGATATGTACATAGTTTCGTATTAATAACTGTTCATTGTTCATATTTCAGTTCATTTGGTTCATTAAAAAATTAATATATACAGTACAATAATGAAGTATGTGCATCTTGTCACAGGTAAACCTCTTCATACAGATGGACGGCAAGGACCTCGATGCACTTATGCTCAACCTGCCCATAATGAAAGGAATGGGTGACAATGTCGAAGTGATTGTCAAAGCTGTGAAGAAAATAAAATGAATATTATCTATACATTTGACTGTATTACTGAAATTACTATATTCGAAAGTCTCGTAATCCGATGTTTCGATAAGCTATGGCGATTCCAATATTGATAGAATGGACACTGTGTGACTAAGTCCTTTTTGAATCGCTAAAAGATAGCTTGCAGCTTAAGTAACGAGCTTTGTATTTGTATTTACAGCAAGATACCTTTAATAAACATGGAAATAATATCTATTGAGCATGTTTTTGTTGTAGTTATTTCACAGAAAACATTTTGATCAGAGGAAAGACACTCACAACAATGAACATGATATTTCACTGAATGTTTTTCTTTAAAGTTGTGTTTTACTTATCAATGTAAAAAGAAAATGTGTGATGATATCGAAATGGAAATTTAATCATACATTTATCCGACTCCTAACTACGTATTAGACCACGTTTCTCCTTTAGAACTCCTCAAATTCCTCCCATGTGACTCCATTCCCTCTCTCGCCCACAAGGCTCTGTGTGTTTGCTTCTAGTCCATATTGGTAGTAAGTTAATGAAAGTTCTACCTCGACACAGTATCTGAGCACCTCAAGTTAGCCACACAGCTCTGTGCCTGTGCTGGAGCAGCTCTTTCCCCTTCTGCACAACACCTCCTCTACCGCCCACCAGCTGACATTGCCGCACGCCTAATGCGCCAAATTGATTCTCTGTCTGACAGACGGAGCCACCAGCAGCACCCTGCTTTCACGAGACGCCACTAGATGGCTCTCAGATCGCTCCGAGCTGCTCATGTTGGCAGGTTGGACAGGCGGGGTTTAGGAGGAGGAGCATCTTCCCCCAGGTCTGTCAGTGGGCCCCGCCCTGCTCTCTAAACACATGGAGAACGGCAGGGAATTATCATTGATTTTATAAGTGATCTAATTTGAGTTCACACTGTGGGCGTGCTTCCATTGAAGGCTGTACCCTTCACAGACCCCACACAGCCGGACCACCGTCTATAAGTTAGCTCAGTTCTGATCCACTCCTCACACTGCAGACCGCACCTGGGTGAGCCTAGAAGAGGGAAGGTGTAAAGGGTGTTTGTAGGTTCTATTCCTATTATCATCCCTTGTGGAGTGGATAATGCATTAAACCGCGAATATTGTGAAGCGGGACATTTACGTCGGAAATGATGTTAGTGAGAATATCGGGCAGGAAGAGTGCGTTAGTAGGCAATATGGTGAAGCAGAATGTTTTAGGGACATCGATACTCCCGAAGGAGACTATGTTGCCATGACGCATCATTTTCCGAAATGTCAGCACATGTATTTGCTACTTTTCAATGAAATATTGTGATCATTTTGATAATATTTTCCGAACCTATGTAAAACTAAATGATGATTAATATTATCAAAGAATTATGGTAAAATGACCACATGGTAATGTCTATATAAGACTACAAAAATCATGTCATGTCATATTGGCTAGCTCCAAAAATGGCAGCGTACTACGGCGGGTGAAAATGACACTTGGTTGGTGTATTTCAGAGCGAGCATTGTTCACCTGGCAGCATGTCGATAAGGTTAAAGAAATCAATGCTTGTCAAGTACTTCTGAAAAGAGCCATGCAAACTATTCGTGGATACCCTATCGTTAAACAGCGAATTGACGATCTGTATCAGAATCTGCACAATTACTACCTGGACTGAGAATGCAGATCCTATCCATAATGCATAAACTGTCACAAGACCCGAGTGAACTTAATAGTCTAGTACGTAGAACTCGCAGTGACATGAAAGATTAACTTCGCACTTACAGAAAACGTAGTTAGTGATGCTGTAGTGATGTGCCGTAGTTAAAGGACGAGAGGCAAAGAATCACTATACAGATAGACTCACTACATTTTATTATTATTATTATTTTTTTTTTTTTTTTTTCATGAAAGACGAACGGTACAATCACCCTTTACAAGGCGTTCTTCCTTGAGTTGTCCGGAACAAATACACAAATACAAATTCAGCACAGGACATTACATTTAGACAAGTACATGGACAAACAAACATATATTGACGTGACAGGGTATGTGTGTTGCCCCACGGGTCTGGTATAAGTCCTCGATGGTTTGTAGGACTATAATGATATATGTTATACAAGGTGAATTACTATTATTATTATTATTATTATTATAATTAGTTTCTGGAACATAACTTGATCCAGAAACTCAACAAATGATTACAAATAAGGAGTTCAAAAAGTTGATTAAAAAAGTCCCAGTTGGTGTACAAGTGGCCGACCTAACTTGACTAATGTATCACATTCTGCCGTCGGATGCGTCTCCGAACCTCAGCTAGATGATAGCGTGTTGGTTCGGCCTCAGTCCGTCGGAAAGTTTTTTTTTGACTTGACTAAGGTTCAGTAGTACGAGATAATTACAAAACGCAATAACCATACTCACTTCATACTGACCTATTTTATAATATAATTACATAGGGCACCATTGACATTAATGTAACTTTGGAACTAGATGTACCGCTTTTACTTCCAATGGAAGATATGTCTGCTATGACAGAACTGGTTGCAATAAAATAAGCTTGCTTGCAGGCACGCCTTCCTGGTTAAGTCATACCTTGCCGACAGTGCTACGCTGGCTATACCATACCATACCACACAATTAATGAAGCAGATAAAAAGCAGAAATGTAAATAGGGATATTCTATCTATTGGTTGAGGACTCCATTGCTATTCATTCCCTGCCACGCATGCGTGGCCGGATACCACTTCCGAATTCTTGATGAAATGGACGGACTGGTAAGACATAGTATTTAAGGAACAGCATGACAGCAAAAATAAAATATGGTAAATTCATCTAAACAATCCAAACAGATTCTCATCCACAAGGCTGTTGTAAGTGGCCACCCTTTTATTCCTCTAATTTTACAGTTCCTATACACAAGTTGTGTTATCAGTAATGCCCTTGAGAAGCTTTACTCTATGAAAGAGAAACTCCTTGTGGGCATTACTGATAAGATAATTGTGATCCTGATTATTTCTTTATTATAAAATATAGATAAAGGCACGGGTATGGCTTTACCAATAATCTGGAGCGCATCTCGTTTGAAGAAATGAACTGATGAGTGTTCGATCTGATACTAGCGACTTCGTCGAGTTCCCCACCCCCACCTGTCCTGTTCAGCGTTTATCTCTGTGCTAATATTTCACGTGACACAGATACACTGTGGCCCTCTACGAGTAAACGGGAAACCATCATAAGTCGAGATTATCATTTCGCATAACACAGGTGTTCGAACTGATCATCGGCGATCAGAACTCTATGGATCGAAACCAGCGAAAGTTGGGATCCCATTGGTTTCTCACGAGAAAAGTAGATCAGAAAACTACAATACTAAACTTTGATTTCGGCATGGCTCAGAATGAATCATAAGAGAAAACGTATGTCTGTGTATAGAAATACAAAAATGAGTAGCAGCTTACAGTTTAGAACTGCATGAGAATCTCACTCTCGGGGGTCTTCAATCTCCACGCCTAGGTCTGGTTCAATATGTACGGGACAAACTTCAAGCAGATTTGACAAAATTCTAACGTCTTATGCGTGTTAAGTAACCATTCGCCATCGAGTCTGGATAGCACAGGAATTCGGAACACCGAACGGGACAGGAATTGGGGACACAGACAAAACACAAATATGTTTCGGATTCGATCTTAACCTGGACAAGTTTATCTGTTTATCGTCCATTGAGTATGAGTTACCATACTCGCAAGCCTGTTGGGTATGAGTTCCTAATGTTAAGCCTTTGGAAGTTTATACCAGACAAAGAAATTATGTGGTTCCCTTTGGGCTCCAGATGAGATATTGGTCCTGTCTGGGGTCCTAGGCATTCAAATGCTGATCATATAAAGCTTTTGTAAAGGTATTTCCATCTGTACAGAAATAGGTCTTTGGTCCTTTCGACTATGGTCAATATAAACCTGGCATCACTTCTGAACGTGTTGTGAACATTCCTTAGGAGAAAATCTCGTTTGCAATAAGGACCGGACAGGGCACTTACGAGTACGTAACAGACGTGCTGATTTGCTGGTTGCAATCGATTTTTGTAAACTGGCCGCTGATTGGCCAACTGGGGTCTAAAGTATCTTCCTCAGCGACCTGAACTTAGTTTCAGCTCGAAGTCGTCCAGAAACACAGCCTCAGAAGATGGATCATCCCACAAACGAGGTAAGCGAATATATCATCCGAAAATTAGTCAAATTTCCACCTGTCTCCGGCGGAATCCTCTCAGTATTAACCTCGTCTTAAGTGTTCTATAATTTGATATTTTTATATTTGTTTGTCTGTTTCCGTCACCTCGGAGCAACATAAATCATCACCAGTTCCGTTCTAGAGTCAGATCAGGGCAATCGATTACTACAGGTTAAAACGTGGTTACCATTAGCAGGACTCACACCAAATATTCTCCCTGGGTGGCCACAGCGCCCCTTGCGGATTATTCGGTTAATTAATGATGATAATCGTGGATTAAGCTGTCAGCTTATTTGTCAGCACCCCAATAGACACACCCTTCGGTAAATACCATAGGACAAAAGAGTTATTACAACAGGATATTCCGAACTGGACATTTAGTATATCGTTATAAATATATTCATATTTGGACATAGTTAGTGACAAAGATATACTCTAATTACTAGCGACTTCGTCCATTCTTATTCGGCTACCGCACCCCCCCCCCCCCCCCCCCCATCATCCCTTTTGAGAGTATGTGCTCCAGGTTCTAGGTTCCTACCAAATGTCATGTCTCCTAAGCAAATGCTAGGTATTTTATCATTTCATATGAACACGCCACCTGGTGAAAGTCGGCCGCACTACAGTCTAAGTGTACGCGTGTATTATTTCACGTGACACAAGTACTTTTACCGGCAACCAGCGCAATAGTCTCACAGACTGATCTCATGCCAATGAGATTGGAAAACTACTGTTCTAAATTATGTTTTCAGTATGACGAAAAGCAAATCTTAAGGATAGAAGTACATCTGTGTAAAGAAGCACAAAAAGGAGTAGCAGGATTCAGTTGAGTACTGCACGAGAATCTTACTCTCGTGGCCCTTCAGTCTCCATCCCTGTGTCTGGTTCACTCTGTCTCTATGTGCGGGAGCATCTCCAAGCGGATGTTATCGGAATTTACACGTTTTACCAGCAGAGTTTTGAAAGGGTTACCAGCGAAACTTGAGATCTCATTGGTTTCTCACAAGAAAAGTAGATAAGAAAACTACAATACTAAGCTTTGATTTCGGCATGGCTCGAAATGAATCATAAGAGAAAACGTATGTCTGAGTATTGAAATACAAAAAAGAGTAGTAGTTTACAGTCTAGTACTGCACGAGAATCTCACTCTCGTGGGCCTTCATTCTCCACGCATAGGTCTGGTTCACTCTGTCTCTATGTGCGGGAAGCTCTTCAAGCGGATATTACCGGAAATTACACGTTTTATATAAGGTAGGTAATAATAGGTAGGTAATCATAGCAGGTCATCAGAGAGCACGTACATAGAACTTCTCAAATATATCCCTTATCCCTTTGTATGCAAAGTTTTCTAAAAATAGGAACATATATATATATATATACATGTACTAAAGAGAAACTGCACCGAGAACGCTAGCTACTAAGAATATGTCATAAGTTTTGGTCTGCTATTAATCCCAAGAGGCAAATCTGAGTCAGAACAACAAAATGAATGAATGAGCGGACCAAAATGAATGGCGTATTTTCAGCGGCAGCAGATGTTACCACACCCCTGGCACTAACTAACTGTCCAACGTGTGTGATGTCATTAGTTATTGAGTATTTTTATAATACTCAATAGGCGTTGAGTACGAGTTCTCAATCTCAAGAAAGAAGTACTTGGAGTCAGATAAAAACAAATACTATATATTAGTATATATATATATATATATATATATATATATATATATACCTTATTCATCATTGGCATTAGCCAATTGAATATTGTGCTTCTCATAATATTCCATTAGCTTTATGTCGATTTATAACGTTTATATATGAGAACATTTGCATACAGTATAGTACCTTTTCCTAGGTTTCATGACGTGAATTAGTTGTGTGACACCTTAATACATCATCCAACACAGGACGGATGATGCACTGAGGCATCATTTGTTCAACATTTGTGAAATTGATTTAAACAAGGACATAATCTATCAATAAATATGCAAGTTTCATAGAATGTATTTAAAACATTTTATTATAGATTTAAACAAAAACAACTAATACATAAAGATGTTTAAGAAGTTGTTTCATATCATGTGATGCCTATGAAAACTTCGAATTGCTAGTTTAGTGGACAATGTTCCCCCTTCCCCATAGCAATCTGCACTGATACTTCCTAATGTGCATAAATCCACTGCAAGTTACGGTCCTGAAAGGGTTGTGTACATCAAATAATAGGATTAAAGTGTTGATAATCATCTTACTACGAGCTAATCCTTGTTGATTAGGTCCTACAGGTCTGTTAACGATTTATCTGACACCCAAACAGCTCAAACATCATTGGGTTTCACCTTCTCTGTGTTATCTATATACTGAAGGAGAGGGACTGAAGCCACAATTTGTCTGGCCGACGATCGTAGCCAGGGGAATTCCTGGAGGCATCTTCCTGCTATTAAAGGGTTAATAAACCTTTGCTTTTTTTTTTACAATCCAGGTTGTCACTCTCCTATCATTCACTTATCTGTTCCCACAGTCATAGTAAATCAATAACATTTCCTATGACCTGATCGGTCTATCGTCCAATCCAATGCTCCCCATCTTTCCTCACATCGAATGTCACTTAACCACAGTCGTGAGTGTTGTCTAGAATATTCTCCTTATAGTGCTCTCCCAGTGAGAATTAGTTCTGTGAATGTCTGTATTCTAGAGAAAACCTGCTTTCACACTCACACCAGCTAGCAGATCAGCCTCACTCCAGGTAGACTGAGGCCTGCTGAGCATTCTTATCATCGCAAAGCAGCGAGCAACGCTCAACTTGTTATCATTTTTGTGTACAGTTTCCTTTATTGAATCTTCTATAAGTTACATGAAGAAATATCCTTTTTTGGGTCGACCAAACATCACGATTCAACTCAGGTGGCGCATAGCCTCAGTTGTTAAACAACTGGTTTTCATGGCTGGGCCAGTAAGAATAAAAAATCCCTGTATCATATTTTAGAAATTTCTAGAGCAACATATATACATCATAGCTCATACGTTTGCCAACGGAGCAGCAACTTTTTTGTAGTTATATAATAATGATCAGTGAGATCTGTGGTGGGTCCTATAAAAAGGGACACTATAGACCACTATCGGTATTAATCAATCATACGTTATTAGATATTACATTCAAAATAGGCGAGTATTATACGTGACCTGGGTGACAAGAAAACATCGACAATAGAAACATTTCAGTGATATACAAATGGCATCCTTTCCAGACATTCAAGTGATTTCCTTTTTGTCAGTGATTTGAATTCCTTATAAGTACTTGTATTTCTAGTTAGAGCTGACTGTTCATTCCATATCATCTAGGTGGTTCCTTCCTACTCTGGCACATAGAGCACAGAGCACTCTGATATACTCAAACAATCGATCTCTCTTCCAATCATCTGAACATCACATGACTAACCACTTCCATATGAGAGTACCTGTGATTTTCCACTCTTTTTATCTAACTCTAGTATTTTTCCATTGAACTATCGTGTCTCAACTTCGTTCAAACTGCACTATGTTATGGCATACTCTTAATGGTTACTAATCCATCAGTAATTTTTGTACGAGCACACAGTGCAGTTTTATTGTTGTAAATCTTTCCAGTCCAACTAGGGACGGGCATCAAAATAGATCTGTGTATCAACATTGAATGTAATTTGAATTTAATCGATAAGAAAGAAAGAAAAAAAACAAGGATCCGACATTAATGACAGCTGGGGCAACTACGAAGGTAAGAGAATGGATATGAACTAGGCCACTGAAAACAATAGCTTATGACAAACACACTTCAAGCGAATCTCTGAAGTATCTGGCTTCTGGGAGGTTAACATTGGGCGATAATCAGCGGTATATCACCACCTCTCAATATCTAATCATTCCTGTTGAGGGTCCTTCAAAATACCTACCCAGCGGACCATCCTGACAAAGGAACATTATAAAAATCATTCCAAGCCCGGAAATGCAGCTAAATTGGGGTGCGTCTCTCTGGCGTTGAAGTCACGTGACAGATAGTCATAGTCACCGGGTGACGCCGGGAAGTAGCAACATATATGTGACCCGGAGAGGGTTCGCGTAACTCCGGTAAACTCCGGTAATTTCCGGAGTACGGGCAGGTCACATGTTCCACGTTCTCGGGTTTTCTCGGAACCATGCTCCTTTTCGTGCATTGAGGGGTGTCAATTTGAGCATGGTTATTTGTACGAGAAGAATTCCTTAATTGAAGCACCATTCATTGACAAAATGAATAGGAATGACATTTTGGGAAGTTGTCTGCGTCTTGTAACCCCAATACCTTGTGTATCTCCTGACCTGTGTGTCTTATCAGACTGTATGCTCTGCATATGCTCTGATTACTCATGATTTGTCTGTCTGATCTGGATGTGGACGGAATCAGTTGAAGATCACTGTACTCTCATGTGAACTTTTTTCGTCTTTAATAAAACTCTTAGAAAAAAAAAGAAAAAAAAAGAATGGTGCTCCCGATAAGGGAAGTCGGGCGTCGTGGAATGTTAGATAACGTATATATCTGGCAGATTTCCTCCCCACTTGCTCTGCTGAACAATTTTATTTGCCTGTTACCTACACTTATTGAGATTTTCTTGACGTTACCATGTCAGGGGCTTACAATGAATACTAAAATTACACACTATGGTTGATCAATGTTTAAGAGTTGCAAGGGTTACAAAAACCATAGTATATACATATATATTGAGGCCCTACATGAACACTGTAAACTTCGATTATCTAGTAGACAGGAAAACTATACACGTTATGTCTATTATTAAATTGTGTTCAGAAGATGAACAGAATATATATAAGAACCTAAGTCACAACACCCAAGACTCATGAAAGATTTAGGAAGTATCTGTTACTAACAGGTGGAAAAATATGGAGTAGACTCTTGGATAAGTCGCAGATTCTACCTAGATGTGACGCTTTTTATGTATTAGAAAAATGGGTTGATATAGACCTAACTAGAATTTATTCATTAAACTGATCAAGTATAGGACCGGTATGGTTTCATAGTTAACTTGAGTCTAAGAGCAAATAGAGAGAAGGGTTCTCTCCCGTTCAAACGACATTGGAATTTAAGGAATCTTTCCGTAGTATGTAACTGTTCTCAACATGTTTGTTCTGAATGTGACTCTTAAATGGAAGTATATCTTTCAGTCGAATGCACTTGTTGTGAAACGATCACTGTATAAAAATATATTCATAAATTTCATCTTTATCGTGAAGCTGATATTGGGCACCTGTGCTACCTTGAGAAACACACTCCTCAATCGGCACAGAATATGTTATCAATTCCAGGTGAGACTTTCAGCTGAAGATCTCTCTACTCTGTCTATTTCTCTCTTTTTTATAAAGTTGTTTTTTATCATCACGATGTACCTGAGCGGTCTTACACGACACTCGAAAATAGGCGCGGACACGCAGCAAACCTGTTTAACGGAGCCTCCTGAGCATTCCACTGAGTGGATAAGCAATCAAATGCACTCAATAACAGTCTCGCTGATTGGCTGAGACGGATACGGCAGAGAAAGGGGGAAACAGCATTGCCGATCCGTCTCAACGATCTGATTGGTTAATGTACACATGACCTCGTTAGCGGCTTCCTAATCCACCAATAAAAACCGCCCCCCCCGAGCATAGATTTCGTGCTTGTTATACTCGCCTGACAAATTGCCAACATACCGTAGCCGTTGTTCATTCTCCTGGCAAAAAGAATATAGCAATGTGTAGCTAGAGTGTACATTCTCAAGTATTCATTTGTTGAGGGGGCGTCCATACGATATGTAGGCATTGAGGGTGGGTTTGGTCCAATTTTTCTAATTCTGCGTATACACTCCTTCATCTTAGATCTATGTATTACGTATAGGGTGGAGAGGGTTGGGGTGGGTTCAAATATATGTATATATACTTCATGGATGACCCTTAAAATAATCATCAAATAGCCTGACGTTAATCACTACATTACTTCTTAAGGATGGATTACAAGAGAAGAGGACTTATCTAGATTTTCCCTAGAGGGTTTCCATTTCGTGTCTTTGAATGGTGACCGCGACTTGGTCAATAAGCTGTTTCTGTAGAACTCGTGTTCCAGTGAAAAAAGAGAAGGTATCCCACGATCTAATATTGGATCCTATTGGTTTATTTACGATGTCTTCTAGCTCCTGATTGGCCAGATTTAGATGGTGCATTAGACTAATGAGTGGTGTCTATTGCATCAGGTAATCCAATGTCCAAACGTGTGTAAGGTGATGGAGGCCGAGTTGTTGTGTAATAGTTATTATCTCACCCCTGGTACAAGTTTAGCCATAGGAATAACATTAGAAAAAAATACTCAACGATCACCCCCGTAAAGTGACGATACTACGCCACGGCCGTGGCGTAGTGGATTTGCTAAGTCTTTTCTAATTATTGTGATAGTTTGATGATATTTAATTTGATAAAAAGGGGTGAGATAAATCCAGAACCGCACTCGAATCATAAATAGACACAACTCCACTCGTTTGCATGGGCCGAAATCGTCACTCGGCTTCGCCTCGATGACGATTGCGGCCCATCCAAACTCGTGGAGTATTGTCTATTTATACGATTCTCGATGCAGTTCTATATAAGGGTTATGGTAAAGGGAATATGATGTCAAGGTAATTCCATTATTTAGAGTTTTGGTGATTATGGAATAGCCTCCTTCCTATCGTTTCAACAATTTGTTACCTTAACGAATTATGAAAATTAGGTCTAATGATGTCGTCGAAAATTCAACTTGAATCAAAATCATTTGGAATTATAATTCTTGCAGTCACGTATGGTAATCATGTAAGCGTTGAATATTTGCTTTTACAAGAAACTTTCCTTATATCTTGGTGTTTAAGACGTCGTGAGGCGTAACAAGATACGTGAACTTAGAATGGGATCGATGATATATAGCAATTACAGGCGGTTCTCAGACGAAGGCAGACCGCTAAATATTATAACTGGCGATTCATTTTTTAAAAAATGGACGGATTGGTAGGTGACTCAACTGAGTTGGATGTAGACGTAAGCTGATATTGTTAGTTTTTCTTTATTGATAATGAATACATATTTCATGTTATCATGGTAATAGAAAACTTTATGCTACCCCTCATATAAATCTCCATAGACTTAACATAGTGTGACTGTATGCCACGGTTATGGCATAAAATATTTATATGCCACTAGTGACATATGGAGTTAAAGACATGTAACAAAAATTGCATTTAAGAGAGAGATTAAGACTCTTACAGAAATAAAATAAAACATTTCCACGCAACTATGTAATATCTGTAATTTCTATTTCTATGAAATCCCCTCTGTCAATTGCTTCAGCCACAGTATCGGCAGTATCCACTTAGTTTCAAAAGGCTGTACATGTTTCCCAGGCTTCTGTGTTAATGTCAAGTTTCTATCAGTATTTTGGCTTCAGGTGTTATCATAATAATGAGTTTATACTACAGATGAATTACTCTAGGTACTCAACCTGAATGTGTATTTGGTTGATTCAGCTCATCCTCATATCATATTAACTGTGTATTGATGTTAGAAATTGGAAGATACCTTGATTATGAGGCCAACATTGTCTAACTGGCCGTAATTGAAAATCAACCATTGTTGTTGAATTACGACCAATAAACTTGATTAAAAAAAACAAAACAGGGTAGAATAAAATCTAAACATCACTCAATTTCATATAATTTCGTGATGTTTCATGATAGTATCCCATTGGTCGACAGACCTATTGTGCAGCAAGGGTAAGCTTAATGTCTCACTGAAGAGGACCCTGTCGATGTCAATCAATTTCCTTTCGAATTACCCATTGAAATCGAGAACTTTATAAATAATAGTAAAGGTTTTAACTAAGTGGACTTGATATGACAATTCTTAAAATCCTTTGACACTTTTATGCAGTAGAGATCCAGGGCTGGTAGACACAAGTTGTAATGTTTGTAATTTCAATTTTTCACATTTATTTTGGTTTAGGTTCAGCACTTTTCGACCAGCAACTAATCTTGATCGCCGGGAGTTAGTATCTTATCTAGTAATAAATCTTATCAAATTTCTTTGTTTAAATTCCTATTCACTATAATGACAATACATGATAAACCTTTGATAGGTGTCTGGAAGGATAAATCTCAATGGATGACCTTACTTTACCAGCATAGGCACCATATATCAGAAATTCCCAGATGAAGAGATCCCTAAAAACACGTTTAAGTACTGCTCTCTGCAGGGCAGGCTTTCGGGCCTGGAACCATTGAACGTAGCACACTGTATTATTCAGCACTGAGCACGCATGCGCGGAAGACCCATCAAGGGAGACTTCCGCTGTGGAGATCACCTGCACCTCGGAGTGCGCGTTGTTTTCGCGCGAGTACAGAGAAGAGGTAAACCTGCGCCCGCACACCTCATCTCCGGGCCCGGCGTAAAGCCTGCTCACACCGCCGACCATCTGTCACTGCCAGACAAAGCATGCTGAGCCCTGCAGCGTCTCTCTGAAAGATCATCTACTCAGTCAAGCACGCTGGTAACAAGCGTCCGGTTTTGGACTCTTTTCCAGCGAATTTATCACAAAAACCTTGATGGGAGTGCGATGAACAATGTTGGGCGGTTTGTCATATTGTGGCTACCCACCGAGCTCAAAGTAATTTTCTTTTAGTGAGAAACATCCCCGCGGTAGGTTCCTTGATTCGATCAATCAGCTGCCTACATTGTGAGGCTATAGTCTGGGAATAGCGGCCAGCCAATAGGCGGATAGGTGACGTCATTCATTAGGTCCTACTATTGGATGGATAATCGGGTCTCTCTGAGGCGTCCGCGTTCTGTGAAGAACGGCGCTTCAGATGCTCCCAGGTGAAACAGAATGCAAGACATCAAGTAGATCTATTGGCATCAACGCTATTTTGCCGACATGATAGCAGCTCTGATATCATTAAGGCCATTAGTGCGTTGCACACGTATACTTATCCTAAATTACATTATGCAGAGCCAGTATCAATACACCAACATTTGTCTCTCTTATATCATTGGTCATTGTATGGGAAGCGTTCGATGGTCAATTTCTCTACCTTCTTACACCTTACAGAAGCTAATAGTATTGAACTTATCTGACAGTGTTACATTTGGTATTCATGGACAGAGATTATGTAGCGGAAAATGATTATTATTATAGATTTCTCACCCACACCTTTGGCTCTGGAGTCATTGAAATCTTTAAAAACTTGTATATTTACCGGTTCTTTTAGAAATATATCAACAAAAATCACCTTAAAAGTCAATGTATCACTTACTGCCAATCAAATTGATTAAAATGATCACATCTCAGATCTTTCAGGTTATAGTATATACCAACTTCACCTTTATTAAATAATAATATTCAGTATAGTAGTATGGAACATTCTGTATGTGGATTGTAAAGCTTTATCCTACCCCGGATATAAAATCCCATAGACTTAACATTGGGTTTCCGTATGCCACGCTGACTGGCATACGGAGTTTTATATGCCACTATTGGCATACAGCATTGTTATCACGCAATATTCCAAAATCGAGGAGATAGGGTAGGATAAAATCAAAACCTGATTCGTTTTAATCTTAGCCACCGCATTCCACTCCTGAAGTTTTGGCTCCGGACTTCACTCGGCTTCGCCTCATGAAGTCACTTTGCCAAATTCCAGTCGTGGAATACGGTGGCCAAGATTAAACCTCATCCAGTTTTAAGATAGTATACAAAGAGATATTCATGTAGTTCTCTAAAAGATAACTAATTGCATATTTTACCATGGAAAGTCTAGAATGGTCGAAATGAATCCTGAACTTTCCTAAATGCTGAAATACTTCTCTCCAAATTTTGCCCAAATCAAGCCTAACTGCATCGTTGCCATGGTGCCAAATTTATATATATATATATATATATATATATATATATATATATATATATATATATTCTTAAATGAGAGACTTCAAACTTTCCATGGTGTTAGATGATATACTAAGAGAATTTCTCTGGGAATGGAAATTTATAATCACTTGTGTTTTAAAAAGTTCTTAAGAATAACACCGACCCATACCGAATATTCTCTAAGAAGGTAAAGTGTTTTTCAAAGTTTCAAAAGTGAACCATTGATAGCAAATGAGCATTATTACATTTTTCTTATAGGTAAATATATGTTTTTCAACACGAAAAATGATTTGTCCAACAAATAGAAAATTGATTTTTTTTTCTGTACTGAAGTAGACGCGCTCCGTTCTGTGCCTGCTTACGCAAAGTGTAATGCTCATTACACGGCTTACGTGGGATGTCCCTTAGACAGGGTTCCACTGTACATATGTATAAATATGGTAAAAGACCCACAGAGAGGAAATACAGTTGCACAAGCATCAAAGTTTGTTTATTTTTGTAAGAGGGTGCGTCCACCAACCACGACAAGGCTGCGACATGCGCTGACAAGAAAGTTCTTTTCGGCTCCTTGTCGCAGCCTTGTCGTGAGGAGGGGAGCTGTCGTGAGCCCTTGTCGCAGCCTGTCGGGAAGTGCACGCTCCACCTAAGTATTCTATCGTAGACCACTGCGACACGCCACGACACGCCAAGACACGGCTCCAAAATCGAACATGTTCGATTTTGTCGTAACCTTGTTGGAAGGCACCCGACAGGCCCCCGACAAGGTTCATGTCGCAGCCTGTCGTGGCCTTGTCGTAGCCTCTTGTCGGGAACTGTGGTCCAGCAACCACGACAAGGCTACGACAAGGCTTCCTATCGTAGAGCTGTTGAGGACCTTGTCGGAAAGCCGTTGTCGCAGCCTTGTCGTGGTTGGTGGATGCACCCTCTTAACCTGTAAAAAGGATCTAAGGCGCCTATTTAGATTCTCAGCTCTGATAGTTTACCTTCTACGAGGTGCCCTCGCTCTTAGGCTGGCGCACCAAGAATGTCTTTTCCAGGACAGCGTTCTCTTTGAATATGCAGTCAGTAAAATCATCACTTGCCGAATATCGGACCCCATGAGACTTCCCGAGAAGCCTTACTCGAGCCCCGGTAGAGCCACGCCCGCATGCTGTACAGGGAGACCGTGAACCATGCCCGCTACACTCTCCCCCCACTAACACAGTCAGTGGTCTTCATTTTTAATTTCTGAGGTGATAACGCTTTAATCAAACTTATCTTAGTATACAAGGTGTTCGTAGGCTATATAGAATATTCAGCAACTAGTTCCTCCCTCCCGATCATTAGATTTAAAATATCATTGGTCAGTCAATTCGCTCTTTTTTGTTTGAATCTAAAGAGTTGCTTAGGGCAATTATGGTCCAGATAATTTTTGATTAAGGTCTCAATAAAGTTCCATTGAAAGATTGGATCACACAAGCGGTAGTACTCTGTATATCCTTGTTGATATAGGTATGTTTGTAAGTCCCAAGTATTAATATTAGCAATAGGAATGACCGTAAAATTCCCACGGTTCACAGGCAGGGGGGGGGGGGGGGGTATATTGTCTTTTCACAATGATTGCTCTATGCTCGCTAATAAGATTATCATAAAGCCATATTTCAACTATACGCTCAAGATTACTAATAGAATGGTCAATACATGTGCCGCTCTCGGGCCGATTAACTGACATAATTATAATTCGATCGAATATTATCCCTTATGAAATTGAATAATTTCCTAGTTTATATCTCACCTTTTTTTATTTATATTCATGTTATCGTCCCCAATTTAACTTCTCTCATAATTCTTATATGCTGGACAACTATCAATTAGTTCTAGATAATTGAGAAACTCAACGATATCTCCAGAAGGTGGTCAATAATAGTACGCCACTAATAGCTTCTTATTGTGAGGTTTTTCAATTTTTAGAGTTGACACTTCAAAGTCGTCCCAAGAGACAGTCCATTGACAATCTGTCCTACAGTACTTAACATATTTCTCTCGTATATAGCAGCACAAACCGCCACCTATTTAAGATTTTTTATCTTTCCTAGTCACCTTTAAACCTTCTATTTTAATCATGCCGTCAGTATACATGTCAGACAACCAAATCTCACCAAAACACTTATAATTAATATCATTGTATAAGATACAGATCTTGTCTATATGCTTATGTAGGCTACGGATGTTTAGATAATATAGAGAAACAGGCTTACTGTCTCCGTACGGATTAAATACGCGGTAAAATCGGCGATCAGATGAACCGATGCCGAAGGCAGAGGTTCATCTGATCGACGATTTTACCAAGTTGGGCTGGTTCTGACGAGGGTCAGAACAAAGAGCGCACTATATAGAAACTCAACTACTGGGTCATCGCTAAGGCAGTTGACAAGAATTCCAGTCAACGATCAGACTGATGTCAATGCCTTCTTTATTGGAACTGTGTATCCCACCTTACAAGATAAATTACAAAGTCGATGTAAACTGTAAATGATGTACCTAGGAACATGTATGTACATGAGAGATGTCAACTTTATATAATTCCAATAAAGAAAATATTTCGCATACATGTTGCGCACAGAATATTTCTTCTTATATACGCTTGGCGGCAAATACAGCCATTATGCTTCTGTATACATGGAAAAACACATTTGTATACGCCGTATACGCTGGCTTGAAATGTGGACGAATATATATAAAAACATATCAATGTACATCAGATACATGTATTTACGCGGTGGCGAATTTTGCGCAGTGGTAGAGCCCGTTTTGGTTGATGGACAGTCGGTATCTTCTATCAGTTATATTACAAGGGATTGTATTACAAGTGATTGTATTAGAGTCTGTACCTCGTTCTCTCTCAGCACACAGGGAATGAGAATATTTAGAATGATATGATACTGTATTAATGATAGAAATTTTCCAAAGTACGTTTTTCAATGCAATGTCCCATATAGTACGCCTAGTGTAGGAATTCTCATTACAATTTGATTGAAAGTGAACTTTCAATTAGAAGTGAGGCTAAGCCTGGAGCGGCTATGGTCATTATCTTCTTTCTCAATATGACAGAAACACGTGAATAGAGTTCATTTGAAGGTCAGGTATCTCTCACACATGACACAGTAGGAGCTGTACTGACCATATTCGGACCATTTTGGCCGTAATGACCCATTCTGAAATACGCTCACGTTTCTGGGGAGCTGTAGGGGCTGGTCCAATCAGTGGTAATCTCCTGGGCTGCCACACACTGGAGTCCAGATGATGGTAGAGTCAGTATGCACTCGGTGTCACCACAGTTACCACAACAAAAGAGATCCTGTAAATCTTCTCAAAGGTGATAACCATCTTTAACATGCTTATTTCCGAATTCTGGACGAGTCCAATTCATCCATCTGACATAAATGTCACCACATACAACAATTCACAAAGTTACATCTCGTTGCGCAATAAGAAGAGGAAGCCAGCAGGCAGAAAGTAATAGGATTTGGGAAAGAGAACACAATAGGAAGAAGAAACACTGTAAGAGTAGCGGTAGTAGAGTAAAGTAGACACTTGAGTGGAGTTTGTGAACATGGTTATGCAAGGCAGCAGAATACATACAGTTTCACTGAAGAACGACTTACAGACTCAATAATCTCAAGTCTTCGGTTTGAAGGATTTTACAAATGCAGCACTCCCTGTATAGATACATGATGCAGCACACAATAATGATCAGCTTTTTTACTATATACCCATGCCGTATATACTGTAAATACGCACCGTTTTGGCATATGACGTAAATATACTGTACGGACCAGCGGTCCGTACACTAAAATACTGACCACCTTGCCATACACGTTTATTAACATATCGGTTGTTAAAAATTAAATTAATGATTTCTTCTTTAAATTTTGGGTATATAGTAAATATATAACGTCCAACCATGCTTGTACAAGTCACAGAACTCGATGATAATTTACGGTTTGTACGGAACTCTGCATAAATGCCTCAGTCCGTACAAACCGTAAATTACCATCTCGTTCTCTGAATTGTACAGCATGGTCAGGACGTTCTATATAAGTACGAGTGGACGTTATCTCCGTTATTGACGCGTAGGATATTGCAGTGGTATATGTGAGGATATTACCTTGTCAACTGCAAGGAGATTATAGGCGACTCCTACACAAAATTGGACTTTATTGTTTCTATTACACAACCACTTAAATAAGAACAGGAACGAACCAAAAAATAGACATAAGATGACTATACTACACTATTGTCAGACCTTTGTAGATCCAGAATTTGCCATATGGTCACAGCACCGGCAAACATAAAAAATTATCGGATGGGTTCTGGCAGTTTTGTAGAATTTCGGAGAATATTGTACAATTTCATTCTCGATATTTCCGATAAAACAGGCCTGCTTTAAATGCTTTCTACCGATCAAGTCCACCGATCTAAGCCAAATCATTTAAATATTCAGATTTTCTATTGCCCTGGCAGACTTGATCTCGAGCTATCAGAACATCAACATAATATAGCACATGGGCGAACATCGTTAATTTTCGATGGGGGGAGGGGGAGTTTCAAATTTGAACTTTGCCCGGGAAGACTCTTAGCCTGTCGGAAGCCATTGATATCGCTCATGATTTATCCTGATATATCAAGACAAATTTCGTAGAGTTTCGTTAGGTTTCGTGAACCTTTTCATTGGGTGGAAGAGGTCTTCTCAGTGATACAAAATTTCCCGAAACTTCGCTAAACATCCTGAAATTTATTGGCAACGTCAACGCTCCTAAACAAAAATTGTGTAAATTTTGGTGCCTCTTGTCACATACAGTGGCTAAGGCCTAATCTTGTAGACTAGCTAACCCAGTGACAAGAAAAGAGAATTCAGAATATCTTCTATGCTAAATGAAGAAGACAGATAACCATACACAGATATGTATTAATAACATATATTATAATAAAATATACAGTTACATAACAATTCTCATCAACATACAAAATCATATAGACTTCTGTAGTGTTCATATAATATAAGTCCTCTTGGTCAAAGGAGTACTCACAGTCTATCACTCTCAGTTATTGTTCAATGTCTCCTTGACTTGTGGATATAGATGATCCAAAGTATTGGTAGCAGTCATCAGTGTCTTTTCCTCCAGTGCTTGGGTGATAGTAGCTTATGGAGAAGCCCAATCCTCAGTAAAGGCCTCAGTAGCCTAGTGTCCTAGGCTGTTTCAAGCCTTCTCCCAGTAGTGGTGGTAATGCTGAGCAGCCTGGAGATGTTGACGCCACGGTGTCTGGGTTCCAAGTGAGCTGTGAGTGTAAATCTGCGTCCTTATAAATGTGGTGGTCGCCGCCTGTCTAGCAGGTTGGATGACCCCAATCCGGAATGCTAGTTCCAGGCAGGATCCCACCCTACGCACTTACGTAGGTTGGTTCGGTTTTCGGTTAGTTTGCACAGACCTATTCACACATAACACAACAACGTCACTTAATAAACAAGGATGTTTATTAATCACTTACTTCCCGGAAAGATCTGGAAGATCTTCCCTACAAGTACAGTACCCTAGCACATAGGTGCTAGGTAACGCTGGATAGGCCAATCCGGAAGATCAGCCTAACCACCAGGAAGGTTACAAGAACCCGCCTGCAAAGTGAGGGCCCAAGGATCCGTTCCGTAGAGGGGACGCGCGAGGACAGCCTGTCGACCTACTGTGAACGCTGAATATATATACTAAGCGTTACGTAATCCCGGTCTCCACCGCGCCACTCTCGTGTGCGGCGTTGTCCGGAATCACTACACAGTAAGGATCGGCATATCGCGCCACCTTCCGTGAAACAAACGAACACTGCTGGATTCCCGTCCCACTACATTACCCCTCCCAGTTTTTACTAAGGGGGGAACCAAGGCAGCCATTTTGCTGCTAAGGGACTACCCAATTAAAAATTACAACATATATCCAGCAGTTCTTGGTCTACTCTCTAGCTTCCTGGTGTTCACAAGAATTCACTGATACCAACGTATAAGTGAAAAAGGTGGAATTGTAAGATGGAGAAATTATTAAAAATATGGAAGATATGACATTTAGGAAAGAGGAAACGACATTTGAAGAATGAAGGACTAGCCTCGCTAGCACCTTGAATAAATGTGATATTCACCCATCTTGAGCCGGGGAGCGGGTTCTTGAGCATTGGGCAGAGAAGACTCGACAGTCGCGGACCTACAGGTGGTCAGCCCGGCCTGTCGAGCACTCTGCCTCCAGCTGTTCCGGATCTTGTTGAAGTCCTCTGTTAGCTCCCGGCGAGTGAAGTGTCGTTCTCTTTCTCATCTTAATGTATCGAGCCCAGCTGGCCCATCGGCGTAGCAGACCTACTACATTCAGCCCGATGCCGACGGGTGCTGGGCTTCCCACTGTTCTTCAAGTTGGAAGACATCCATATGTAGAGAAGGGTTAGCCTCGCTAAACACCTTCCGAGTTGAAAGTTTCCGAATACGGAAATAACGGCCAAAAAGGCAAAACAATTCTCCATCCACCTGGTAAGAGTGTGTGGTATCAGTGTTCTTTCATTTTGACTCCAGCTATACTGGCATATTTTTTTTCTCGGCTCGAATCGAGTACCAATTAAGGCCCCAATTCTAAGCCGGATTCAGAACTTACAATCACCGACCCAAGGTAGAAACAGCCGGCGTAATCCATCAGATCAGGGGTTACGCCTACTATCTCACTATCGAGTCGATGAACTCAGTTCCGACATAGACCAGGTAAGTCAGATCTGTACCCGAAAGGCACAATCTTCCTTACCTGGTACCACACCACAGGCCGGAGGTTTTCGTGATGGGGGCCTATTACGGGCCTGACCATCGAGAGAACCTTCAGCCATCTGAAACCAGGGTTGTGCCTTAGGGAAGTCATTTTACTGACTTTCCCCAGCCCCAACCCAGGATCGCTTATTATTGGTTACTCCTAACTTTCCCTCTACCCCTCCCAGCGATCCTTGCGGTTCGCCGAGAAAGTGCAGAATTCTGGCTAGGAGGCCACATTCTGGAAGTAGCTAGGTCGGAAAAAAATTTTCCTCCCCGGGACTTCCCATACCCGTCTGACTTCAGATCCAGGAGAGTTGTTGGCTCTGCCGGTTCTGAGTTTAGACGGCGTCTTCCCGGCTTGTTAGGCACCAGCCGAGTTGGTCATTGTCAACCCCTAAATATCCTCGTCGGAGGATATCCTGAGGTCGAGAAGGTCCGACTGGCTTGGTGCAATAGCCGTCGGTGGAACCGACGTTGCCAGGGCGGTCCTCTCTGGTCGCAGTGGACTCAGCGTAGACGTAGGCTGCAACTGAGACATCAACTGCTGTAGAGAGGTTGGTCCGGTATCTAAAAAGATTCCACACTCCAACGGGATGATGTTGGCATTCACCCCCAGTGCCCCACTTGGTTCCTCGGGCTGATCTACCGGATTAGCCCTGGAAGGCTTTGCTGATTTTTCAGCCCGTGTCACGGCGGGAGGCCTCCTCGGCTGTAGGACTTCAGTCTGATCCTGTGGGGTCTGACTGGGTCCTGACAGCGGAGTATCTACACTGACATCCATGGGCTGAGCCGCTATGGATGTAGTGTCCTGTTGGGAAGTTTCTTCCACGGGTGACCATCCCAACATGCCAGCGAGTTGCTGACGTGTCGAGTTTGATTCTTCCGTGGTGAACTGAAGAAATCTTCCCCGGCTCCTTTGACGGGCCAACCACGCTTCCTCAAGGGCTTGCGGGTCGTCACCGATGTCATAGAGCGACATACCCAAGTGCCGAAGACAACGTTCATCTTGGCGATGGGTCTGGGCTTCCGCCCGGGCAAACCTCGACTGGGCCGTGGTTTTCGCAATACGCGCGTCCTCTAAGTCCAACGCGTATTGTTTAGCCAGGCCTTTCGTGGCTTCTCTTACCTCGAATCGGGCTAGGTTCACTAGCTCCTTAACGAGGCCTTCATGGAGAGCATGCGCGCCCGTTCGGACACGGCCCTCCAAGGTGCCACCTATATGCGACTCTAGCTGATCCGCCCGTTGGACGTATTCAACCGACATCGCATAGGGAGAAGAAGTCACCTTCGACGCAACGGGTGGTTGTGTCGTTGGTTTCTTCTTTACCTCAACAACCGGGTTGGCTGGTGGAGGGAGTGCCGGAAAGGCCTCTTCTTCCTCAACTTTCCCGGGTGCTTGGGTAACACCTCTGTTGAGTGGGGAAACTCCCGAGAGACTTGAGCTAGGACGAGTCCTAGCTGGTTTTTCTACGGGTCCGCGGGCTTTTGAAGCCGTTGGAACGTTTCCTTCACTCAGGTCTGAGAGGACTTTCAATCCCCCAGACAACTTTGGCCCTACCTGGTAAGCAGCTTCCACCACGTCAGCTATGGTGTGCTTACCTGGAGCCAATTTCTTTCTGGGCTTCCGACTGGATCGCTCAGAAGTGTCAGTCTCGCTGGACGAGGACGATGACAGCTTCTTGACCCGTCGTTTAGCCTTCGAGGATTTTTGAGACGGTTCCCGGCTAAGGGACCGTTTCTTCCTCGACTCTTTTGACATCTGTCGATGTTTTGATGCGGATAGCATCAGAGTCCCGAACCAGCCAGGATTCTTCTTCCATCCGATCTTAAACAGTCGACCGTCTGTCACACAAGTCTCGGGTTCCGGTTTGCCTCTCTGAGTCTCGGAACCTAAGTCAACGAATCTCTGCCACAGATTCATGACCCGTTCCCGAGCAGCAGCACCAGCAGTCCGGTGTTCCCGGGCAATGTGTCTAACTAGACACGAACGCCTGGAACTGGCACACCCAGCCTGACAAGAACCACCCTTCTTGCCAAGGCACTGTAGCCATGGTCGTTCGGCTAAGTGTACCTCTACGAGGTGCCTAGCGTAACGACCTTCAGTCGCGTAGGTCGGTGACAATTTCTTGTCCCTCCCATGGCAACTCAAGAAGACACAATGATTGCCGTTCCCAAACTTGTGCCATGCGTACGCGATCCGGTCTTTGACCTGATCCTCGTACTTCAGCCGGCTAACTCGGGAAACTCCTTTCACCCGGTCTATGTACCAGGCGTTGGGAGAACCCTCGTCAACTAGCCACTCCTCATCATCTGAGGTTCCATCTAAACCGACACCATCGGGGATGTAATGCCGGTTTCCATGTTTCCGGTTTCCATGACGGAGATCTTCTAGGCAAGTGTAAGTCTTGCCCAGCAAAGAGGCAGGTATCTGTCTAGCTACCGTTCTCTTCCCAGCCCGCTTTACGCCAGGTTGGAAATCACCGTCATCATTGTCGGGGTTGGATGGGACCAGGGGTTTAGCCTTGTCCATCTCCGTTCCCCAACACTTGACCTCTCCGCCACCCGTGGCACCTGTTGAGGTACTCGGTATAGCGTCAGCCACACTAGGTCCAGCCTGTGCCGCGGGTTTGTCCGAGCCTTTCGACTCAGCCCCCTTCGACTCCTCACGCTTCCCGGTTTGAGGTTTCCCTTTCTCCGAGTCACGTGATTTCGGCTGACCTCCGGTCCTTTCTAGCTCCGCCTCAGCCCGTTTCCGGGCTGCACGACAGAGTTGCTTCCGGTTCTGTTTCGAAAGCTGCGGCTCAGTCTTGTCAGCTTCCCGAGGTTTTGACACCTCAGTCTTACTGACAGACTTCCCCGGCGCGGGTTTAGCCGGTGTTGACACCGGTTTCTCACCTTTGCTGGACGACCCTTTTACAGAGTCGTCCCCAACTGACGAATCAGTCTCCATAGCCGTCTCTGTCCCAGCCTCAGACTTTCCGGGTTTTGCTACCGGACCCGGGGCCAAAAAGGTCCCTGCTTCCGCCAGCTCCACTCCGGGTGGAGTCCAATTTTGGTACATTGACTGTACTATGGCACGCGTTTTGGGATCTGGGATCCCAGCTAGCATTTGTTCCAGGCTCTGGGTTGAAACCTCATGCCTGGAACCCATCTCTTCGGAGGACTTCCTCGGAGAGTGACGACGCGGGCGGGCTCGGCCTCGCCTTGGCGTATCACGCTCCGATTCGGAACCTTCGGCCATGAACACATCCGAGTCAGAGGCCTCAGTTTTCACTGAGCTCGTCTTCGGACGGGCACCAGAAGAGCCCTTAGCGGCCGGGGCCGCCTCAGACTTCTTCCCGGTGTGACTTTTTCCCTTTCCGGGTCGTTCATCTCGGGTTTCCCCAAGAAGAACAGAGTCCGCAGACTCGTACCCTTCCAGGTCAAAATCACCATCATCTGACCCGATGAGCAAAGCATCATCGTCCAGATCTGCCCCCCGCTCAGCCGAAGCTGAGGATCCGGGCAGGGGTGAGGGGAGCTCGCGCTCAGCCTCCGTAGACGGGGCACGGTCAGCCATGCTGCTACCGCCCGACTCCTGTGGTGCTAGGCACCACTCCGATCACAGAGTGAAGACTACTGAAAAAAAACAGGGTCTTATATACTCCTAAGTGACCTAGATTCACTGTCGCGAACCAATCAACCGTGTCGAGACTGGCTCATCTTGAGCGTCTCAACACCGCATGCGTGAAGAAACCAAAGGTCAGCGTTACGCTCGACTTGATTCGTTCACGCCTTCAATCACCCAGCACAGGTTCCGGAACCCGGGGAAACCCCTTTTCGAGCTCCACCCCGAGTTCTCTGTAGTGTGGGAATTCTTATCGCCGTCGTGTATCTCGCTGATAGTATGGGAGACTTGTCTAATTTCCATGTAAATGGATCAGACCTTTCAGAGCGTTCGGCAATTCTGCAGCCTCTAGAGGGTCCTCGACGGGGTCCCTTAGAGCAACGTCTGGGCTGCGGCACATAACGACTGATTTTAAGGTAACTATTTGATCAACATTCATGTATAATCGACATGTCACTGACTACCAACGATCTACATTTTGTACCATTGCTTCTCGTTGTGTTTTCGACAACCCCGGCACCACTACTCTTTGTAGTTAACCACAGCCTTTGATTTTACTCGAGAGCTGCGGCGGGGTTTTGAGTCTATTTTAGACTCCATTCTACATCTCGAACCATGTTTATTATACATGGCTCGATCTGTAGCAAATTTAGACTTTTCCGTGTCAGGTTTTTCTTCTACCCACACTTCCCTTTTTAGGTTGGCGTAAGTAGGAATCACCTTCCGCGGACGTCCCGGTTTTCGCCGTGTAGGCGAGCACCCACTCGGAACCCCGGTAACCTTTGACCGGGACTTCCCTATCGGGGTCTGCCTCCGCCGTGTTGATGGGGGTTTGACGCCCGGCTTCCCGGCTCTTTGAACCCGGGACCTCCCTGGTTTCCCAGTAGGACCCGTGTTCAGTGACACATCTCGCTTTGTAGCAGGGTGTGAAACTTCAAAGTCGGAACATTCACGCTTTCCTTCCCATAGTCGTAAACGAGCTACATGGGATTTATAACGCCTTCTTGACCATTCGTCTTCTATCACTACTGTCATTTCTGACAATAATTGAACAATTCTGAATGGTCCGTCCCAGTTAGGAGCGAGTTTTACATTTACCAACGGAGTGTGGTATCGTACAACCCGGTCTCCTACTCGGAACTTACGTGGTTTAAGATTGACGTCATGTCCAGTCTTTTGCCACTCTGCTGCTTTCGTCAGATTTCGTCTCGCAAGGTAATATCCCTCTACAAAACGTTCTCTGAGTTTTTCGACAAATCCTATGGGACAAGGATCATCCGTAGACATTCCAGGAACCCCATAGACTATGTCCGCGGGCATTACTATTTCCTCGCCAAAGACGAGTAAATTAGGTGAACACCCCGTGCTTGAATGAATGGTCCCATTATATGCGTGAGCTATAAATGGTGCTAATTCATCCCAATTCTTCCGATTTTCATCTACCAGGGTCTGAAGACACTGGATCAATGTCCGGTTGAATCTCTCTACCATACCATCTGATTGGGGACGATATGGATTTGTATGTGTCTTTTTAATCTCGAGTATCCTACACATTTCTTTCCAGATCTGGGATTCAAATTCCCTTCCTTGGTCGGAATGTAGTACGCTCGGAGTTCCAAAAGGCAACATCCAGTTTTTCACTAAAGCTTCCGCACACGTGGCAGCTTTGTGATTTTTCATGGGATAGATCTGCACATATTTTGTGTAATAATCCATCACCACCATCATACAGGTATTTCCTTCCTCTGACTCGTCGATACCAGATATGATATCTAGAGCGATTCTGGCAAACCTGACACCAAACAGTTCCTGTTGTAACGGCATCTTTCCGAGTCCTACCCCGGGTTTGACTTTGCTACATATGGAACATCCAGATATCCATCTTCGAATATCTGCACCCATTCCAGGCCAGTAGTAACGACGCCTTATTCTGGCTACCGTTCTTTTCCGTCCTAGATGAGCTGCACTCCTATGTTCATGACATAGGGTCATTAGTCCGGATCGTAATTCTCGAGGGACCACTAGTTGTAGAGCACGTTTAAGTGGTTGCAATGTGGTTCTCCATCGATATAATACTCCATCACGGACCTCTAGCTCTTTCCATTGACCACATAGATTCCGAAATTCTCGGTTTTCAGGCGAGATCTCGGGTCCTGTTGGCCTATGGAGTCCATTAGCTATCAGTTTAGTTAACCGGAACAAATCTGGGTCAGCCTGTTGACTTTCCTTAATCTGTTCTAGTGTCCACTGATAGTTTAATGGCGGCTTCACTTTCTGGGAACGTAGAGTAGCTATGACTGCTCTATGCTCGCCACAATCCCGGCAATCTGGTCGTCCACATTTCCGCACTGGTCTCCTTGAGAGACAATCCGCATTAATGTGTGACTTTCCAGCCCGGTGTTCAATCTGGCAGTTAGTCAACCCGAATTCGGAGAGAGCTGCCAGCCATCTTCCAATCATTCCCTCGGCGTCTTTAAAGTTAAAGAGCCATTTGAGAGAAGAATGGTCAGTACGTAGGATGAAATCTCCACCTGCTAAGAAGTGTCGATATTTTCTTACATACACCACAACCGCTAAGAGTTCCCTCTTAGTAGTACAGTAGTTCCGCTGACTTTTACTTAAGCTGTTGCTGGCAAAAGCTATTGGAACTTCTATACCATCTTGTATCTGAGACAAAGCCGCTCCAATACTCTCATTACTAGCGTCAGTGTCGAGAATGAACCGACCCTGAGCTAGAGGGTATTTCAATACGGGGGTCTCCGTAAACTTTCGTTTTAGTCCCAGAAAAGCGTGTTCAGCTTCCGGAGTCCATTGGATCTCTTTTTGCTTCCCTGGCTTATCTAGTACTACATACTGTTGCATAGGGTGTGCAATTTCAGAAAAACCCGGGATAAAGTCGCGGTAATACGAACAAAATCCTAGGAAAGACCTTATGTCTTTTATATTCTGGGGGCGTGGCCAATTAGCCACTACCTCCAACTTAGAAGGATCTGCCCGGATTCCATTTCCGGAAACTATCCGTCCTAAGTATTCCACAGATTTGCGAAACAGCTTACATTTTTGAGGTTTGAGTTTCAACCCATAAGATTGAATATGCTCAAATACCTCTCTCAGGTTTTCTAAACATTCAACATAATTCTTTCCGAAGATGATTATGTCGTCTAGATAAACCAAACACTTTTTCCACTGTAGACCCCGCAACATCTGATCCATCATGGATTCGAAAGTTGCAGGAGCGTTACAGAGGCCAAATGGCATTACTGTGAACTCGTAAAGCCCTTGATGAGTGGTGAACGCCGTTTTAGACTGATCGCCACTGTTCATCTTTACCTGCCAATATCCAGACTGGAGATCCAGAGTACAAAACCACTGGTTCCCTCCCAGAGAGTCGAGACTCTCATCGATCCGGGGTATTGGGTAGGCATTCTTCCGGGTGATACCATTCAATTTTCTGTAATCAATACAGAATCGGCAAGTACCATCCTTTTTAGTAACCATTACCACTGGACTAGCCCAAGGACTTGCACTGGGGATGATTACTTTCTGGTCCATCATTTTCCCTACTTCCTCTTCTAAAGCTTCCCGTTTTACCGGAGGTAGCCGTCGATAAGGAAGGCGGAAAGGTTGATGACCTTCAGTGTCAATCGTGTGTTCTACTCGATCCGTTCTCCCCAAGGGATCTCCAGGTCGAGTAAAGATTGACTCCATCTTTTTCAAAAGAATCCTTAGTTTATGTCGTTCCCCACTGTTTAGTGCGTCTGTCGTCTGAACTAAAGTTTCCAGAGTTTCGTGCAATGGACTCGGAACTGGAAGGGATCCCGTTCCTGTATCGATAGCACTAACCCGCACTTCTTCATAATCATTTCCTATTAAATCCGACCTTTCCAGTTTAGATTGTTCATCTTCCCCGGTTATTTCGGAAACGGGAATATGTGTGATTCCCTGTGGACTGGAGTCCACTAGGCCATCCACATGAGCTAGAGTTACCCAGCCCAATGTATCACCCTTCCTTAATTTAATCAACCCGGAGGTATGATTACTTATAGGAATTGATCCTTCTCTGGCACTTCCGATCAGGGTATCCCAGGCCTGTATTCCTTTTTTAGAAAACAGTTCTGGGTCTGGCTCGAAAAGTGCATCTCCACGTGGTAAGTCACCTTCCCCAGCTATCAGGACATTAACCATCTGCTGGGGGGGGATGCCCACATCTTGTCGGACAGAAATCAATGAAGAGATCCGTCGACAACTACATTCCACCTCCATTAACTCAGGAAATTTGAGTCGGAGAGTGCCATCGGGTAGATCTACAGAGCCTCCATAGAGGGTGAGAAAATCTACGCCTAATATTCCACTTTCTTCGATATCACTGAGTATGGGACCCCATACGAATTCAGTGTTACCTATTGAGACTGGAATAATCACACTACCATAGCACCTCATATGAGTACCATTAGCAGCTTTTGCCGAGGCTCCAGGAACATGACATTCCTGCGCAAATCCAAGAGACTGATAGAGTCCGTTGTTTAACACAGAGCGACTAGCACCAGTATCCAACAATAGATCCACTTTCCTTCCTTGAATTCTAGCCGGCACATACCAACGACGTCCTCCCAAAGGGGACGGTTGTCTTATAAACCGTGAGATTCCATCTAAGGTTCCAAGATCCCATCCGCGTTGACAAAGCCATTGCAGACAAGGATGCCCGGGTGAAAGATACTTACTACAAATCGTTGCGACCGTATTTTGTATCTTCCCCTTTTCTGGTAAGTTGGAAATATTTTCCTCCTTATACATCTCACAGGTTTGTGTTCCCTGGCACTTTCCTTCCTGGACCGCAGTGTTGCCACTCGCTACAGTCCTCCTTTGTTTTCCGGTTCACCCTGAGAGGCAACCATCAACGCAGGCAGACTACGAGATGTTTCCACCGTAGTAACGTTCCGGGTTTCTGGACAATCTGGAGAGATATGTCCCATTTTGTTGCACCGCCAACAACGTCGGACATCCAGCTGGTTTTTCTCCACCTGATTCAGTCTTTCGTTGATTTTGGTCAACAACTTCATAACCTCTGAGGAATTTCCTTCAGGATCAGTGGTTATTGGTTTTGCCTCTGCCACAGAAGGTACATCGCTGTTCCTTCCAAAGCTAGGGGTTCGACCTCTTCCACTTCCCCGTCTATTGAAGCCTCCTCTTCCGAGTACCATCGAGCGGACATTAGAGAGTATATCCTCTATTTCCGCTTCCTGACACTCGTAGGTTTCTTCCTCTACTTGTGACCAAGTAGAACCCACTATGTTAACCCGAGAAGTTTTCCCGGGATTAGCATATTTTCCGAATAGTATACACCGTTGTTCATAGGCATCTACTATTCGCAATACCTGCATGAAGTTCATACCGGGCTCCCATTTAGAGATGACTTCCGCTCTCACGTCATCATCTCGAAGTCCTTTTACAAACTGAGTTTGTAGATCTTCATGCAGCGCAGGAGAATCTAATCCCGTCCCTGGGTAAACCTCTAACAACATTTGTTGCAAAGCTAGCCCATAGGCGCGAGTTGTCTCCTCTTTTCCCTGGATCCTCTTTAAAAAAGTGGAACGGGGGTTCAGCGTTACCAACTGACCACAGTAGTATGAGGCTACCTCCACTAACTCATCCCATTCCATACCACCGGAACGGCGAAAAGCGCGAAGTGCAGCTTCCCCGGGTCCATCTCGCAACGCTCTTTTGAGGTATGGCAATGCATCGACTTTATGCATCGACATTGTATGTCCTCACAAAATCCCGCGAACCAGTGATCCACTCCATTCCTTTCCCGTAAGGTTTTGGAATGACAGCGTTTTTTCTGGCTGCGTTCTCTGGGCGCATCATCGGAACCTTGTCAGCTCTCGCCATTGACAAGTTAAAGATCCGATCCTGTTCCCGGACTTGGTTGAACGAGTTGAACCCTAGTTCAGCTATAGCCTTACTAGTATGTTCGGAACTCGGAGAACCCATTCTTGACTCAGAGGGTAGCCGGAAGCTAACCAAAGGAGTCTTTACACCCTTTGTTCCAGATGTGAATCTGTTAGGGGTCTTCTCTGGATCCTCTACTCTTCCTGGTGGGGAATATAGATGATCTCTCACATTACTCCAGCCAGCTTGGGACATAGGCATCCGTTGGGATGATTCTGTCTCTGCTAGTCGAACTTGGTCCTTCATGTATTGTACATGTTGGTCCAAACGCTCGATTTTTTCTAGTCTCAATCTCGCGAACCGAGAGTTCTTCCAAGTTATGGTGCCTTTGGGCTACCTTCTCGGCGATCTCACGGTTTCGAGCTTCTAGTTCCCGACACATGTCTCTGGCTTCCCTTTCCCTATCAAACTCGGCTAAGAGTTCGGGTCCAAGGAAACCTACAGGAACTTCCTCGGAAGATACCCTTAAGGTATTTTCCGACCTATTCCGGGGAGTACTAGACTCTCCAGGACTATCTGTCTGAGACCCAATTTTACTGAGTCCCTCCAGATCCCTTGCGGGGCCATGTCGGCTGTCGGCCGCCGGACTGAAACTCTTCAGGACCGTCGAACTCAGATTCTGAGCGGCGGTTCTCTTCCGAGATTTCTCCTTGCCAGACTTCTGGGTTTCACCCCCTCCCTCTGGTTTTGGAGACTTGTCGTCATTCCGGGCCGGAAGAGTTTGTTGAGAAGTTACCTCCCCATCTTCACTCTCCTGTTCAGCCTTGGATCTGGTTCTTATTCCAGATCCGTGCATTTACCGAGAATCCCGGGTTGTGCAAGCAACCTGGGATCCTGGTCACGGCACCAGTGTGGTGGTCGCCGCCTGTCTAGCAGGTTGGATGACCCCAATCCGGAACGCTAGTTCCAGGCAGGATCCCACCCTACGCACTTACGTAGGTTGGTTCGGTTTTCGGTTAGTTTGCACAGACCTATTCACACATAACACAACAACGTCACTTAATAAACAAGGATGTTTATTAATCACTTACTTCCCGGAAAGATCTGGAAGATCTTCCCTACAAGTACAGTACCCTAGCACATAGGTGCTAGGTAACGCTGGATAGGCCAATCCGGAAGATCAGCCTAACCACCAGGAAGGTTACAAGAACCCGCCTGCAAAGTGAGGGCCCAAGGATCCGTTCCGTAGAAGGGACGCGCGAGGACAGCCTGTCGACCTACTGTGAACGCTGAATATATATACTAAGCGTTACGTAATCCCGGTCTCCACCGCGCCACTCTCGTGTGCGGCGTTGTCCGGAATCACTACACAGTAAGGATCGGCATATCGCGCCACCTTCCGTGAAACAAACGAACACTGCTGGATTCCCGTCCCACTACATAAATATACCCTATCGGGGGGTCAGTCCAAACGAAGACAAGGGATGGTTCAAACGCTGGGGGTGGCAGTCCAAACAGTTAGGCCTTAACCTCTATCTGGAGCGAGGACCTGTTAGGAAGCACCCTGTGATATTCTTAATACATACATCACACTCTTAAACAGCAAGAGTCCACTTGTACCGAAACATTACAATACACTCTAAAATAAATTCCGTAGAGTTTCTGGATAGATCGCTGGCTCAGTGGAATTGGTGACTAAGGTACAATGAGTTCAATGAGTTTGATTTGCTGTAAGGACTTTTTTCTGGAATCTACAAATGGAGATTCTGGTTAATCGTAATCTCCTGTTGTGGATTACAGCCGCGCTATACCTTTCCTATGGCGACTTCTTAGGTGCGTAAAGATTGACCTCGAATAAGGTAATTAAGATGTTATACTGGGGGGAGCGGTTGGTACAAGGATGACCAATCTATCTTCACTTAAAGCTTGATATGCCTCATGTCTCAGAAATTAATCATACTATTCTTGATATTTAATCTTTGATTATTCTTTGATGTCTCCGGATTGGATCTATGTACATAAAATCTGATCTAGCATGTTATTTTAAACCTGGGTTGTTGGCTTCGATCATATAAAGTGTACATTTACATATAGATAATGATTGATGATGTTGTATACAGGCCGCCGTAAATTACGAGAGCATGACGTGTAGTGATACACAAGCACCAACCTCGAATAGTTTATTGAGCCGCCTGTCCACAAAACTCACGTTTATTGTATCTATTATCCATCTTATCAAAAAAAATCTGACCCAGGAATTGACATATTTTAAGGTATATCACTAGGGGCTATTTCTTTGCTTTATAGCACTGTCAAGGGACATCTTTTCCCGTATAGCATGGCTTTGAGGCGGTATACCACACTTTTGATTCCGTATACCATGGTAATGGTATCTGACAGTTTTTAAACAATGGGTAGTGGTTTACTGAATCCCCATACAATCTCAATGGGAACTTTGTATAACATGGATAATGAATAAGCAGTTTGGATGTATACATTTTAAAAATTGTTAAATTCATTGCTCTCCTTAACTTGGTCCCTGTGGTTTGAAATATGTACCGGACGTGTTGTTGTCATTCTTTACTGATTGCGTCTTTGGGCACGTTTCTTGATAACGTCATCGAGGCCAACAAGAGTATATATCCATTGATGTGAAATTCTCTTTCTCCATTCTATTCATTCATCACCTACTCCTCCTTTTTGATTTATTCAAGATATGATTTAATATGGGTATGCAGAAATGAGTATGGATTAACCTATAAGGAGATAAGTTGTGGAGATTTTGGGTTGTTTTGTTTGCTTTTTGTTGTTGTTTTCCCCCTTTTTATTGTAAATGTACGTGAGTCTGAGCCCTGAGAGGACACCAAAATACATTAGCTACTCGGAACCAGGCATCCATGAACCTTCTTGCAGGAAAGTGTGACATCAGAACCAGTTGTAAGGTCCTGTAGATTGGCAACCAACCCATGTCTGCGCTAACCTACAATATAGGGGTTGGACAGTTTAAATCACACACTGTATCTGGGGTGTGCGCCTCAAACCAGGTAATTTTGTTCTATTTATTTACAAAAACAAAAATACTTAATAAGATATAGTCATAGCTTCACAAATTGATAATGAAGTCTAGCTTTATGGTGGTTTCATTCTAAAAGAAATACACACAAAAGGAAATAACAAAATGGTAAATTAATAGCAAAATGGTAAATTGGCTTTGAGGTTATGACTAAACACACTCCCCAAACAGTACGAAAGATCTGGTAGGAGAGTAACAAACAGATACGACTACTGGATGAAGGTGACCACGGATTTAGCGGCTTATTGCCCAGAAGAAATTCTGTATGGAGAGAGGACAATAAACATTCTAAACAAAAAAATACCGACCAGAGCTAATGTAGCGCGTAACTCTGGCAGACAGTGTAAAAGAAGAAATCAACTAGAACACTTGAGGTAGAGTTACAATGTCTTCAACAGATCGTTCAATCACTTATAAAGATAGGAGGTGGCTCTGAAAACAGTAGACCTGACCCTACTGGGCAGTAATTGGCTTAGTAACGGACCAATCAGAATACAGTACCAACTGGCCGATAACTGCCGCTGGCCAGGTTCCAGTCCAGCGACCACATTGACCCCCATGCCACCAGGTGGTCACATTTTGAATTAATGTGAAGTCATTATACATAATAAATCATTTATGATATTTTCCCTATACATTTTATCATTATTAGAAAATATATGTACTCTATAGTTAAGACAAGGTCTGTACTTCACACAGTGTCTCATAGTTCTGTGAAGCTGGACTGCAGCCCATTGGAGAATTGCTGAATGAAACTTTGACAAGTTAACACAATATTCTGTAATGACTCATGCTTTTATTGACTAAAATAATTTCTATAATGGATTGCAGCACCAACCAGTTTAAGATTAGCGGTACCATCTCGCATGAAGCTTGTTTCATTCACTATTAAGACATACACCGGGGGGATATTTTGGGTAGTTAGTTGATTGAAGGGATATTGGGCAATTTGTCTTAAAATTAAATCCCATGTCATTTTGCTGGAAATTTGCTGAATATGATAATCTCTACATATTGTAGAACACACACCTGACTTAAAAGTCGGGGGTCACCATGCTAGTTTTTGGTTTAGAGATCGATATTAATTATGTTCGTTTTATATTAGAAAATATAGAAATTCTAAAATGTTGTGTTTCACATGGTATCACCCATGTCATTTTCCTCAAACTTTTGCAGAATATAATACATGTATAGAACTACTAATTTCAGTTTTAGAAACCATAGTTCACCATACTTGTTTTTGGAAGAATTGAAGAAAACCATATAGTTCACTAAATTTCCTATATAAATCAAGCAAATGTAAATTGGCATATTTTACCTATCGAGATTGGATAAACTGTAGACAATATAAAATTTACTCATCTAGTATTAGAATGAATCCCAAGAAAACAGTTTTGACTAATGATCGACGTCATTTCAAAATCACTAGACCATGAATTGTAGGTTGTGCCTCTAGTTATTTAGTCCTTGATGTTAGTCCTCTCCAATACACTGGTTACTGGAGAAGTCACCTGTAAACAAAGTTAGGAGAAGTTGCCCTGTTTTGCAGAAGTCGCCCTGTATTTTCAAAGATAGCACCATTTATCGTTATTCAAATCTATACTACAGGAATGTATACAAATGGTGAATATAACACTACAGCCTCTGTCTCCGAACTCAAATTTGCAAACAAACAAACTCTTGTCAACGCTCATATTTTCATCCCCTAAGAAAATATGAAATTTGTAGCACCGATTTCCACTAAGTTTGTTAACCCTCCCCCTCCCGTGTCACCCTGCACTTGTTAATATTTATCTGAATAAGAATTCATCACGATGCCAGAACATTTCGGCGCGACTTCGTTCTGGGGCAAGATCTGTAAACGATGCTATATATCATACTTTGTCTCGGGGCGAGTAGCTCCTGCGAAACCTCATTTCTGGTGCATGGAGTACTGGAGAACGCGTCCCAATACAAAATATATAGTTACTGCAAATTAGCCATCAACTTCCTGACAGCTCTCCCGAAGACGACATTCTGATACGGAGCTTGTTTCATTGGCTATTAAGGCATAAACCGGGTTGACATTAGTGCTAATTAATTCATTGATTACCTGCTCCTTGACGCTAACGTCCACCCCCCAGTCCTCTCCCGTGCACCGGGGTCCGTCAGGCCTGGCATGGGGCGCCATCTAGGGTACAATACCAGCATCCTGGCGGCGCGTCGTGGAGTCGTCATGGCGACGGTTCCCGGCGCGGGGTTATGTGTAGTGTAACCTGTGCTGGGCGTGCCTCACTCTGAGAGCGGGCCTTCCCGCTGGTGCCTCAGCTGGGGGTAAACTGTGCATGGTTCC
The DNA here is from genome assembly GCA_950022655.1 of Alentia gelatinosa. NCBI lineage: Eukaryota > Metazoa > Annelida > Polychaeta > Phyllodocida > Polynoidae > Alentia > Alentia gelatinosa. The sequence continues at coordinate 55,621,580 of OX465587.1, read as the reverse complement.
CTGCCGACACAAGCAGTGGTAGCAGGGAAGGCAGGTTGGGAGCCCGGTGCTTCACGCATGGAGTTCACTTCGTTGGAGCTCTGACGGGAAGAACCACACGCATTGTTCTGTGGCGGGAAGGATTTTATCCAGAGATACACGCTTCCTGGTAAGTTTATTCAACTGTTACATACAAGTATGTTTGATCTTGTTCCGGTTTCCATGGAATACTTTCAGTGCAGTGATGCGCACATGCGAAATTCGATAGAGCCTTTAGGATGGATATCAATATCGAAATATAATCCCATGTGACTTACTTTTTTCTTTCATTTGAAATGATAACGATTTTGTGAAAAAACGGAGGAAGTGAGCGTTTCTCAGAGAAGCCAGGCCATATAATCTATACAAATTATTACGTGGATATATTTGTATTATTTCATGATGATCATGATTTTATTCATTTGATTGAAGATTCAAACATCAGCCAAGAATCAAACATAAGCAGCGATATGTATACAACTTGCGTTTCATCTTTAAAAGGAAAGTAGTGTTCATAGTTATATAGCGGAGACTTTTCGTCTTCAAAAATGATTTTGTTGCTGTAGGCATGATGGATTTAGTAATTGAAGCCTGGAGGTAAGCGTCTGGTAAGCGTAACTAAGAATCTCAGTATACTGGAGCTATCAATATCTCTCTTTTGTAGTCGTTTTTTGAATGCTAAGCCTTTTAGAATGTATTAGAATAATGACAAGGTGCTAATGATAAATATCCCGTAAAAAGAAGTTAGAGGAGATAAATGTACATCTGTAAAAGTTCTTTACTCTTCGTAAATTCAGGCCTAGGGTTTTGCAACCAGTTCATCTGGTATTCAGAATAGCAAAGGTATCAATTAGCAGATTCTGGCCTCCGCATTGGACCACGTCATGGATTCCGAGAATCACATTTTAACAACTTGATATTTTGTTAATTAACAAGTAAGAAACGATCTATACACCTCTCCATATGCACTTTAAATATAACCTGCAACGTGTTCAGGATATTGCTAAGTAAAGAAAATGAATCTCATAGTATTTAAGAGAATTCAAACCACCGAATAAGGGAACTTGATCACAATTGCCTAAGGTATGTTCGGAAGTACAACTTATGTATTTTATTGATGTTTGCTGATCATAATAGATAAAGAGATGATTTGAAATATATCGTTTCACTACATTAGTAACTTTGTCAGGAGTAATACTAATGTTAACTATAGTGGATGCAAACGTAATTTTGCTGAAGACTTAACTTCATCCCGGGAGGGAAGTGGTCAATGCGATGGGTATCAAATAGGATAATATGATTAGAAATTGTCATGCTGTGCCAATCTTCCCTAAACGATCATTGTCTGTATAGGGACGGGCCTACCTGTACAAGAATATGATATCTCAAATATGGTGACCGATCCTTTCCAGGCCCGTATAAAGAACCATCTCTGGGTGGGATGATCACTACAGTAGGGGTCATTGAGTGCGAGAAAGCATATTATTACATACCTATGGGCGAATATCTCACTTTTACTGACCAGGAGTACAGATTCCGTTCGTCACTGAGCGACGAAACAATATTCATACGTCCCTCTGTACCACGTGACCCCTGTAAATGGCGTTTTTTTTAATGATTTACTGGTATATAATAATAAGGAGTAAGCGTACCTGAATTCCATCTGTTCCTCGATATTTTTGTCGGAAATAATTCAACTCGTTCTTCGAACTCGGTGAATATTTCTGACCAAAATACCTCTGAACAGATTCCATTCAGGCACACAAACCATGTCTCCATATAAAAAATAACATGTAGGAATTGATATAATCACTGCTAAAGGCAAGACCCGAGCCGAAACGTTGGTTTCACCAATTTCTGTGCACACATGCTAATAAAAGCCTAACTTAGTCCGTTTTTGTGGACCAGTGGGTGTTTCGTGTGTATACATAGAACTACAATTCAGGTGGTAATTGATATAAGATAAAAATGCCACTAAGAGGGTGCGTCCACCAACCACGACAAGGCTGCGACAACGGCTTTCCGACAAGGTCCACGACAGCTCTACGATAGGAAGCCTTGTTGTAGCCTTGTCGTGGTTGGTGGACCACAGTTCCCGACAAGAGGCTACGACAAGGCCACGACAGGCTGCGACATGAACCTTGTCGGGGGCCTGTCGGGGGCCTTCCGACAAGGTTACGACAAATTCGAACATGTTCGATTTTGGAGCCGTGTCGTGGTGTGTCGCAGTGGTCTACGATAAAATATTTAGGTGGAGCGTGCACTTCCCGACAGGCTGCGACAAGGGCTCACGACAGCTCTCCTCCTCACGACAAGGCTGCGACAAGGAGCTGATAGGAACTTTCTTGTCGGTGCGTGTCGCAGCCTTGTTGTGGTTGGTGGACGCACCTTTTTAAGCTTGAAGAATTGAAAGAACTAACGACGTATTGGTAAAGGATATTTGAGCAGAATTATAGAGAAGGGAGGAATCAACAAATATCTAATGTGGCGCTTCCACCTGCTGATTATGACCACTGACCATGGCATTTCGCACCGCCGACCGATTATATGACACATCTAGTGCAATGATCGTCAGGCGGAAACAGAAATGGTTAAAGATTTGTCTCTCGATCGACTGCTGCATCTACCAACGAAATCAAAGTGAACCGATTCAATCGGTGGTGGTCTACATTTTACTACTTGTAGATTTGTTCAGGTGCATTGAGTCATGGTAACTATGTGTGTATTCAGGAAAAGTAGTTGTGTATAAGCAGTGTCTGTAGGTAGAGTGTTTGTAGGCAGGGTGTGTATGCAATGTATATGTATATATATATACTCAGGAATATGTAAGCAGGGTGTATGTAGACAGGGAGTATTCAAACGAGGTGTATGAAGGCAGTGTGTATGCAGACATGGTGAATGTAGGCAGCGTGTATAAGCAGATTGGATGAAGTTAGGATGGGTGCAGGCAATCTTTATCAAAGCAGGTTATATATAGTGAGGGTATTTATGCAGGGTGTGTGCAGGCAGGGTGTATGAAAGTATGGTGTATGAAAGCAGGATACATGTAGGTAGGATATGTGTATAGACAAGATGTGTTTAAGAAGGGTGTATGTAGGCAGGATAAGTGTCGAAATAAATGACTCTTATTAGATTCCTGGTTGTAATATAAACTGTATCATTTATCACTGATTAGCATGGCAAAATTTGTATTGAATAGGTGGGAGAAGTGGACTCAATAGGACCTACTGGTCCATAGGGAGAGAATGGTGTCACCCTGGTAGAGTGGTGCCACCCTGATCCCAAGGAACCTCTCCCCCGACGAGAATATTTTGATAGATGTCGGGACAGTATTAGCGGCAATGAGCGGTCTATGCTAGAGACCGATTGGTATTCCCGTAGTTCCCCGTTCTTATTTATTACCAAGATGTGAACATCGCTCCTTGGCCAATAATAGGTTGAGAACCTTCCTCTATGGGTGTGATATAGACATGAGTCACCCTCACAACAATCTTGCTTTACCTGGCAACTGTCATTCCATATATTAGCTTTTCAGATATTTCTTTTCAGATATAACCCTTTTCCTAAAATAGAAAATGAGCAATTTCCCGGGAATGCCTACATTTGGGAAATTAGGTCTAATACCTTACTTTTCTCCAGGCTAATTGCTGTGTTTTAACATGCAATGTATCTATATGTTGTCATGTAGAATATTAGACCTGATATATTTTATGTTATCTTTAAAGTTATCTCCAATGTACATTATGGAACCCCCAAATTGGGAATTAGCATTCTAGAACCTTGGTATTAAAATCGCAGACCCGAGATGATCTTTCGAGTTCGAATGATATTTTCTAATTTAATCTGTGATTCTTGGATCCAAACCATACACAAAGGGAATATCTATTGCCCCAAGTCCATGTTTTTAAGGTGTTACAGTATTTAAAGTTTTTATGAGAAGCTTTCAAATAGTATCTAGGCCTCAAAATTTGATTTCCCAAGTGGTCCATGGAGATAGGAACATAGATCCGTATGGAATGTGAATTTATATCATCTGGATGTTTTAGAAGGAGAAGCTTGGGAAACATTTCTTTCCCATTCCAGGGACTGGCCTCGGTGTAACATTGTAAAGGTCATGGTACAAGGTCAGCACGCCGAAAAGAGGACCCAATGAGCGTACCTCATACACCAGGGGGATGAAAGTATAATGCACGGAATCATATAAGGTCACTCAAGAAATGTCAAGCAGACCTCTGTGCCAATACCTCATGTGGTCGACGTATTCCCAATGATGACCTGACAGGCTTCCTGAACGTCATACCTAGAGATATTCTGCATTCCGTTAGAACATATATTATCAGTAGTACGGTCGATATGTGTAGAAAACTCATATCACAGTGAACACATCTTGCATAACACTACATAAGATAGACCTACAGTGATACAGTCCTGTTGATAATTCCTCTTTAATAGGATTTTCCCATAACGAATAATTTATGAGAGGGTATATCAATGCATGATGATGCCGCATAAATCTGTTATTATTTGCCTAGCGCTTCTGGCTAAATGATCCTCATAATATCAGAAACAAATAGGCATATGGTTTGCTTGATTTTGTGAGGGACCGGTAAGCTATACACTACCACCCTCCTCAACTTGTGTCACCTAGCATGAAGTGCACGAATGGATACCTGTATTGTCTCATCATTCCAGGGGCAAGAGCAATGCATATTGGTGTTCCCCTGACTAGCATGAGCGCCTCTTGTGCCAAAGGTCAGGATGAATCTATATATCTGTATTATTTGCTCCTCCATTGCTGACTCCTTGTTACTTTTAACGTATATGGGAAAGTCTACCATTGCAGGCAATGGCCCACCCCAAAACAGGAATGCAGAGGTATAGATAGTATCACAAAGTATATGTTCAGATAATTTGTAAATACAACTATTGCTATCATTGCCTTCACTACAAATCTGGGGGTGGTTTTATTTTCTGCGCAACTAGAGTAAAAGCTCCGAGGAGAGGTCGTACGAAGGTCTTGGTTTGATTAGTCAAGGTATGGTGGGTAAGGACAGTTGTAGCCGACGATCCACGAGCTCTCGTCCATTCGCGTTTTATCATTCATCATCGGGCTAGGATACCTCGTCCAACTCACCTGGTGGGTGACACCCTATAGTTGTGTCGTGGGTGATTTATAATAACAAATAAATGCTATTTGATTCATTTAAACTAGCGGAAATATGTTTATTATGATTTAAATACAAACTGGAGATGTCAGATGGAGAAATACCGTGCAGGGTGACACCCTATAGTCAACCCTCGTTCAAGTCTCCTCCAAAGTGTCTTACAGGCCTATTTTGTCCTGGGATTCTCTCGAATGAGATTACGAACGAGGATTTTTCTCCCTATAGGCCCGTTTCCATTGGCTAACAAACATTGCTTAGATTTTCCGAGTTACACAGAAAGTCTGTCGGTGGTGCTACTGACTGTGCGTCGGTATAGCAAAATCGCTGAGGGTAGTAACTTTCACTCAGTGGTGGGTGGTGCCACATTGCATAACCTAAGCAGAAAAAGTCATGGGGCATATCATGACCTTGGGTGTTTCCATTGACCAATATTGGGTCCACAGTGCCAGAATCCGTGCCTTATCCGTGGAGGTATCTTTTGTCGGGCTTGTCATCCCTTACAAGGGTTAGAAATAAAACAATCCCTGAGTCGTTCTGCGACAAATAAATAAATAATTTGTATTCATATTTCAAATCATAGTACCTAACAATATATAAAAAACAGGATTCCTGTGGAGTAAGTTTCCGGTTTCTGAACTTCTTTTGCGGGAGGTTTAAACCGAGTTTATAAGAACATGGTTTAAACAAGTGGGGAACCAGAAACTTACGGACACAGGCATCCTGTTTATTTATTACTACCGGGATATAGCTAAAAAAACACAAATATATTTACCTTATTTAAGATGATTGAGCCATTTCAAATCTAATTTAGGCAAACAACGCTCCAAGCGTGCCGTGCAATACACCCCACCTTCAAATAGCCTCTAGTGCTGTCAGCTCTCACCAGATGGGGGCCATCCATAAAGTACGTACGCACCGAGGGGGGGGGGTGAATGAAGAATGAAGTTCTTGTAGGCACGTTGGGCCACAAACTCGTCCACCGTTGGGAGGCCGTGATCTCGCTCCAGCCCGTAGACCGAGTTCTTAATGACGAACAAGTTCATGCTGCACTCCCGCGGGAAGGTCATGTCCGTTATAATCTGCCTATCGTCCGTGCCCCGTTTCTCCCGTGTCATGAGTGGCGACACGTGACACCACGGGCTGAAAGGCGGTTCGTTAAACAGACCCATCATATTTGTGAAGGCTGCCTCCTTCACCAGAAACTTCTCTACCTGCACGGGGTGACCGGTCGTGCTGGGGTGGTTGGCCACGCCCCTTGTGTCGCTCTCCGGCCCGAGGTATCCTAGGGGGAAGCCGTAGTGCAGGAATCCCAGGAGCTCCTGCGCCCCATCCACGGCCCCTAGGTAATGGTCCCATGCCGCTAGGTTCAGATCAGAGGGAACCTCAATCCTTGCGCCGAGAGCGTTGGGGATTCCCGTGTCGCGCACGGCCCGGTAGATCTCCGCGTGCCTGGCGGGCCCCACGGGCGTGAAGTCCGGCCACGTCTCCCGGCGATGTTTCCGGAAGGCGAACGGGTCCGTCCTCACTCCCTCCCGGTGTACTCCGGTCTCGCAGACCTCCCTAAGAGCCTTGAAATCCGGAGTGTTAGATTCCTCGTGTTCCCCCGGCGCAGTAACACTAACACCGGCCACGTAGGTGGGGATGGCCGGCGCCGGAGTAAGGGGGTGTACCTCCTCCGGGAGTGTATTCCCCGCGCCTTTGTTGTTGTTTACCACTACCCCTCGGCCATGTGCCGAGGGGGTCACGTGAGCGGTGACGTCACGTGTGGGGGCCGGCTTCGTTACATCACACTCTGGGCCACCGGCCCCCCTTTGATCCTCGTTTCGCGCCTCGCCTACTCGCGGGGCACGGCCTGCCCATTTTTTTAAGTCGGCTGGTGTTGATGCACGCTCTGTGGTGCCGCCGGCTTCGTAGTCGCCTGCAGTTGGTATCCCGCCTGTGGTACCCACCGTGGTGTGGGTACAGGGGGAGCCGCTGTGTTTTCGTAACCGTGACCATACATGAGCTTCCGATTGCAGGCGTACACCGAGTGACCGCACTTCCTGCCCACGCAAAAGGTGCACACATGCAACCACTGGATGCCCCCCTCTGTGTGGTCGTTGCGGTGGCAGCACCCCCTCTCGCCATTGAAGTCCCGGCACGGGGCCTCGCTCACCCGGACGCGCTCTGCCTGTATCCGGCCGTGCTCCGACCACCGCATCCTGCCGGATTCGACCTGGTCGAATACGTAATTGGTCCAACGTCTAATGCCGGCCCACGGCCTTGCCTGAGCGTCAACCGTTACCTGATACAAGTGCTTAAACATGTGGTCCTTATCCTCGGGGTGCAAGACGCGCTCGTCGCTCAACAGGGCCACAAAACAACTTATATACTCGAGGGGCCCGAGGCTCGACCGTAGGTCCAATTTCTGATGCAGCGTGTACACGCCGTCCCGGTCCATGAACATGTACGGCTTTGCGGTCGGCCTGCGGGCATTAAGATCGGAAAGTAATGAACTCTTTCCCGTGGTCAGATCGTGGCGCATGGCCTCACGGCCGAATTCCCGCTGTAGGTGCTCCTCAGTCGTATATGTTTCTCTGAGTGCCCGGGGAGGGGGAAGCAGGCGTTCAGTTTGCTCCTGGGCCCAGTCCCGTGTCCGTTCAGCTGCTGACGACGCCCGTGAGCCGCTCCTCCGCGATGCCGGTCGGGAAATCTGCATGATGGCGTCCATCATGCCGTCCATTTGCCGCGACATTTTCGTAACATCGGTCTTGACTTCGTTGACATCCGTCTTGACCTCGTTCACGTCCGTCCTTACTCCCCCGAGGTTGGTCTCTAGGGCAGTTATACGTGAGGCGTGAGACCGTCCGCTGGTGCTCGTACCCTGTTGTGAGACCGATTCGGCCGTAGTTTGCTGCTGCAGGGTGATCTCAGAATCAGTCTCTGCTGCCGCGGATGCAGCCATAGCGCTTCTGGTCAACATAAGTACACTATAAATCGCTAACCCACTGTATCGCTTGCTATGCCTGTCCTCGTCTGCCGATATTCAGGGGAATATGGAGACCGGAGGTACTAAGGGCGATAAGCCAAGGAGCGGGAGTAGAAAAATACTTGTAGAGTGTAGGAGACCTGAGAAGCGTATGAGGCAGAGTACAGTGTCGACCTAGTGCACTTTGATGTTTAGTGCGGCCGATAGTGGAGAGGTGGCGCAGGGGTGCGCTAGTGTAGAGGTGTTTCACCAGGGGGGGGGCAATGACCATCCCTGACCATAGGCCCGTAATGTCACTCGTCTTCGACTCGTGAAATTATGAAGCCAACAAAATGTGTGGCATAAATAAACCGAGACTCAAACTTGTGACTGTAGTATCTTACTATGTATAGTTGTATTTGTAGGTAACTACTCCAGCCACTCTCCTCTTTTATTTACATAACCCTACCAGTGCTGCCACTCTGTGAGCAGCTGGTGTACTACTCACTGTGACCTAGATTCAAATGTAGGGCAACAGGATGTCATGTGACTGCCATCTTGTATCCTCTCAATCTCACACAGGAATAAACTCCAGCATAATCAATAGACCCTATTGAGGTATCCCGTAATTCAGTCTGTTGACCAAGTTCCGGGTTTCGCTGGTTACCGACGTAGTATAGTGATAGACCCCTTGCTCGTAACCCAGAATTAATGCAGTTTAACGGTTTTCAAACATCCTCAAATTGAAATTCTGATGTCAGAAATGGAAATTTCAGCTATTTCTACATGGGAATCCGAAATTATATTCAGTTTCTCCAATTATAAATCAGAAAGCTGTGGTTCATTTTGTCGTAGTGTGCCAAGTCTATCGGGAGCGGAACTTTGCTTTACCCGGGCCGATAATTGGGAGTTTAGTAACCTCTGGAGGCTCTATAGCATAATCTACAAACATCTGCCAGTCTTATGATTACAGTACAATATCACACTCTACAGTGACGTCTCTTGATATTATTATTACTATATATATACCCATGCCGTACATACTGTAAATACATAGCGTTTTGACATACTGTAATAACGTAAATATGTCATATGGACGGGTGGTCCGTATTTCCCCTACGGAACACTTGGTGGACACGTTGCTATGTGTATGGACGTGTTGGTTTATGCCTATATCATAAAGCTGGATGAGTTTTAATCTTGGCCACCGTATGCCACGACTGGAGTTTGGCATAGTGACTTCATTTTGGAATATTACGTGATAACAATTCTGTATGCCACTAGTGGCATATAAAACTCTGTATGCCAGTCAGCGTGCCATACGGAAATTCAATGTTAGGCCTATGGAATTTTATATTTAGGGTAGGATAACACGTTGCTACGTGCAAAGAAATTAGAAAATGTTTGAGTGAGACGTCTTGATACGAGTGGAGGCTGATAACCATTGAATCACTCTCCATGCACATTCTCTGCTATGCGTTAGTTCCGACGTCATGAGTCCAATAACGCAAACATGTACCACAGGACGTCCTGCGAGTGTCTGCGACTTAATCGACTCGATTGAATTTGGAATTTTACTCAAATTTACGGTAGGAATTAGATGGATTTGGGAATATAGTAAATACATAGCGTCCAACCAAGTCACAGAACTTGATGATAGTTTATGGTTTGTACGGAACTCATCGTAAACGCCGTGTTCCGTACAAACTGTAAACTATAATCTCGTTCTGGGACTTGTACAGCATGGTCAGGTCGTTCCTTATAAATATCATTCATCCCCCTTTCCTGTATGATATAGAGAGTGTAAGGCGAACCAAATAACTACTCATAATCTTTTTCTGAGGCATAACGTCTTTGCTTTGTTGATTTAGTTTTTCTTTCAAATAAAAAAAAAGTAGAGTTCATTCAAATCTGACGGCACTCAAAAGATTATTGGCCATTCCATGGTAATACCTTTACCACATCAAGACGCCATTATTTGGCTCTCGTCTTGATCCTTGTTTTTCTTCTAACCTCGATAGGTAGTCTTCCAATTGTTGACTGGCCGAGTTTAAACATACGCTAAATGCTTGTGGATTCTAACCAGAGGAGGTGTGAAGCGCAGCGCCCCCTATAGTGACTTGGTTCATATATACGATCGCGGCTGCCTCGCAGTGCCACTTTCAAACATGCCAGCAAGAGGGAAGGAGCTCTGAGAAGAGCCCACACCAAAACATGCAAAATGCAAATAGCTCTTGTGTCATGAATAATAGGCCGATTTTGATAAACAAAACATTGTTAGAAACCTAAGACATGGGCCTATTTAATGATACACATATTATATACATGTGCTATGGTTAAGGTTTCCTGTCGTAGGTTAAACATTGGAAAAATAAGGCTGTATTCCACAACACAAAACAACCATAAAAAGTGGAGCTCTATTGAGCTCTATTGTGGTTTGGAATAAATTAGATGCCACTCTATCAATATCTGAAAAGATTTTTGAAAGAGCTCTCACAGATTGTATGTAGTAGCTGTTCTTAATTAGCCCATTTTTGCAATATTTTCGTATAGGAATCTGCATCAGCTGTCATTTAAGTCCAGGTCGATTTACATATTTTCTAAATAATGACACTCCTAAAACAAGCATTAGAGCAATAAAACAAAGTAATATAGACCTTTTTGCTGGCGAATCCTCATCTAGAAACACTCTAAAACGTCTGTATAACTGATTCTGTGTGAGTTACATAGCAGCCTGTCAGAGCATTCGTGGTGCTTTGTTTTGGTTCTGAATTATCGCTCAAAACAATAGGGGGCGCTGCGCGTCTCACCTCCTCTGGATTCTAACCGAGCTCCTGCTGACGGATTTGACTGCAGTGCTCAGCTTTGGACAAATGTATTAACCTAGAATGTGATATATACATACATATATAGGTGGTAACACGGCCAAGCAGGTTTCCAGGTCAGCAACTCACGGAGTATTTTATAAAGCCACCACCTGCCGACCCTTTGGCACATATCTTGGTCGCCGTTGAATTTATGGTGAAAAAATATTTCTGAAATTCTTTGTCGGCTCGATAGAGTCACAAACAGAGGGATGGGTGGTAAGTTGGGAAAATGAAAGTGCTCTGAATATTGAATACTATACACGCCACATGATTCCAGAGTGACAAACAAGAAGGGAGTGCTATGGGGTTCGGTGGTTTTCTACTAGAATAATTTGGGGAACCATCGACTGATATATTGTTTATCATTTATGTCAGAAATCAGCAAAAGAAAATAGAAACAGAGAAAAGATTGCGACCGATCTAAGTTCCGATTTTCGGAGTATTTTGGGGCACCACTTTCTGACAAAATCGTCAACGATACTCCACATGAATCCAGAGTGACAACCAAGAAGAGAGTGCTATGGGTTTTGTTTTTTTTTGTTTTTTTGGGTTTTTTTGGGGTGTTTTTTTTTGGGGGGGGGGGGGGGGCGCGCGGGTTCTACTAGAATAATTTGGGGAACACTTTTCTAAAGATGCCAATCTGTTTGTTTAATGTTCTTGGTCAATTTTGAAAAAAGACCCTATGAAAATAAGTGATTAGGGGTTTTACCCAATGTACCATTTTGCCCGCCGCTTACTCTGCAAAAGACGTAACACGCTGGGAACATATTATAGCGTCCGAATACCCCTGGGAATAGGCCTACGAAGCCTGACAATAGGCCCTGGAAGCCAAGCGATAGGCCTGGGAAGTCTGGTAATAAACTTGGAGAGTCTCGAAATAGGCATGTGACGTCTTAGAATAGGCCTTGGTCGCCTGTGTCATTTGGAGTGAGTCGGTTGTTAACTCAAACGGAGAATGCCATTTAGAACATGGAGTATGTCATATTACTATAGGTAGGGGTAACCAGATCAGGGGGCAGTAGTATTACATAGCTCAAAACACCCCGCACGCTATGTCACATGGTCTATTGTTTCACCAGTCTACCTCATAGCATGATGTCTGGCTAAACACAATGCTGTGCTACCATCTCTGGGGCTAGGCAGAATCTGGTAGGCGGGTTGGCTTGATCTAATACCTCTCTAGGAGACAAACATTTATGGGAAGAATTGTTAGTAACCATGGAATATGCACAAATCTCATACATGAGGTTCCAGGATGCTGCTTGGTTTTAGCTATAATCCTCGTGGTCATGACCCCATTTGGCTCCGATTTGGCGAATTTGCTCGCCAATTGCGTGTTTTTTCTTTATTGTATAAGATATTGCTACATTATGGGAAACGACAAGGTGATCCCCAGATTGGCGTTATTAGAGAGATGTGCTACTCACAAGGGATTCAAGGTGAGCCTGACATGAACTGCTCCGACAGTTTCTTTCTGCTGAAGTAACCATATATAGAGCCGCTCGAAGTGGATAGGAGGTCATCTCTATAGGTAACAGAGCCATTGTTGACTTATCGGACAGTCACCAGGTGGCCGACAATAGCATTTGTGAGAATGAGGGGGAGGGCCAATTCCTGTACTACCGCACTTTGATCTTTGAAAGTTCAATTGACTTCCACAGTTTTTTTTTGCCTCCTTTGTCTTTCTACACCATCCGAGTTTACGATGACTAAAAATGAAACCCAGGACATACATTTGCATTCTTACATGGGAGGGTCTATACACATAGGTGAGAAAACTAGAGTTGTAACTCATTATTATCACTCACCTATTATCGCCTATTATCACTCAGTTACTTTTGCATCTACAGTAGTTGTGGGAAACACTTACTTTTTAGCCTCAAAATGGGGGTCTTATATAGAACTGCATCGAGAATCGTATAAATAGACAATACTCCATAAGTTTGGATGTGCCTGCATCATCATCGAGGCGAAGCCAAGTGACTATTATGGCACATCCAAACGACTGTATTGACTATTTTACGATTCGAGTGCGGTTCTGGATTTATCTCACCCATTTCTATGATGTTAGATAGTATCAGAATATCAGAACAGCTCGAATATACCTAGCGAATCCATATGACGTCATCTCAAATTCACTACGCCACGGCCGTGGCGTAGTATCGTCACTGTACGGGGGTGATCGTTGAGTATTTTTTCCTAATGTTATTTCTATGGCGAAGCTTGTACCAGGGGAGAGATAATGCCTTATACTACAGGTGAGAAGAGTGTTATTGGTGGACACCATCTTGAAAGGGGCATGTCCATTCTCCACATGAATAATTTTGTTATCAGCAAAGTCACAACAATTTTCATTTCTAAAGAATGTTGTTGGACATATATGCCTGATTGATATACACAATATCGACTGGTTTTGGAAACAAGTGACAGAATATCTTAAGGAGCTAACGTATAGTAATGTCCGACTGCATGCGAGGATATTTCGTTTGGTAAGCTCTGAGGATCAAATACAACCGCTTTTATCTGAAACCAGTGTATATTGTATTTATTACTCATCTTCATTCGACTGGTGGCATACCGATATTTATTTTGGAACTGCTTTTCCATACGCACCAATCTTTCGTTATGTGAGCTATATTTTAACCCAGTACATGCAGTATATAAGTATGCGCCGGGTATGTCTATACAGAGTTCCTATATATTTGTTTTGGACAATCTGTAGGGGGGGATCGAATCCTACGAAAGTGGAAGATCTTTACTGCTGATATCTTTAAAAGTTCATGCCTTATTTGATGGTATGTATGAACATATTTGTGAGAATTTTAATCTGTTTTTCAAAAAGAATTTGTCAGAAAACCTGTTAGTTTAGGAAACGGCATGCCTCTACTGCCCATATATACATTTTCATTCACTAAAGCTACCAGACTTACTATAGGAGCTATAGGCGGCTTGTATTGATTCTACTTTGATACTTAGCCGGTTATGACCTCTCTAGTAGCTACCAATCTATATTTTGAATAGAGATTGTATATAATAAACCGTGTGGGGTTTCATTGATATGTGGGGAGGGCAGAAATGCGGTGTAACACAGCTATTGCACCAATCAATAATCAACCTGGGATATTCCATTTGCAGATTGTGATTTCTCTCTAACCTACACTCTATGGTTGTCTTAACATTTCAATCTTTTTTCATTACCTAATTGTATTGTCTTACATTTGCCATATTTCGCTTCACTTTTGACCAGTTTCAACCGGTGGTACATGTGGCAAATATTCAGCTGGATTGCTTGTTAATTCTGTTACGAAACGATTGAAAACAAATTTGATTTTAAACTAGGTACCAGTGACAGGTTATATTAAACGCGGATTGTGCTGTTACAGTATCAGTGTCCATTGCATGTCAGTTAATTCAAATTTGACAGGTGGAAACACTCTCCAATCGCATTGCTCTGTGAGCCCATGAGACACTCTCCAAACACAGTGATCTGTAACCCTTGAGGCACTCTTGATAAGTTACAGATACCATCCACAGACGTTACCCAGACATCTGAATTGACAGTATTGCTTTGTTTTTCAAGTCTGCTTGACTTCTAAGTTTTCTTCAAATTTTAAAAATAGTTGGAAGAGACTATTTTTCTTAATTATCTATTCCGGCCCTGCCTCATCCTAAAGTCTTAAATACAGGTCTGGAGTACCGCAGATCATTATAGAAACTTCATGACAGTCCCAGGAACATTGTTTATTGTTTGGTTCGTGGGCTTTAGCACCTGTTCTTTGCAAGCTTCTCGTCCTTTTCCTCAAATAGAAATATTTTGCTCAATTAGTCTCAACATTAGACGGCTTGTGGTATTTCTGACGGGGTTTCCAGTGAAGCTTCCAGGAGATGATGCTACTAATAACTACTAGGGTAACTTCCCATCGGGCTCCTGGGTTCAGGCCGCACTGGATTAGAGGGAAACTATGTTCCGGTGGGAATAAGTCAAAGTTACGAGGTAAGGCTGGGAAAAATTACTGCCCAAGGCCTTGGCCGCGGGGAGTAATTTTTCCAAGCCTTACCGAGTAACTTTGACTTATTTCCACTGGTACGTGGTTTCCCTATTCCTATATACCTTCAATTGTCGGCTAATATCGATAAAAACCGAACGTCACTGAACGTCAACCTGGGCAGTAAACGTCAACCTGGGCAGTAAACGTCAACCTGGGCAGTAACTTCAAACTGGGCAGTAAACAAAAGTTATTCCACCCCCAGCAGCATTAAGTAATCATAGGTTGTTCGCTCATAGGTATATAGGAAATTCGTATTACCTGTTACGTTGTCCAGCTGCAGTACTCTTGAAAATGAAGGAATGCCTGCAAGTATGAAACCTAGTACGATATGCGCGGGCGCTGGAATAATTAGCATAGCTCTAGGTGCTCCCATCCTCCCATTTTGTGAAAGCAGGCCAAATTTAAAGAAACATCGTTAGGAGCAATTGTTTGCTAACAGCTTTAAGACCTCTAATATCAGTCTCGTAGCATTAATACAGAGATGACGGGTTTCCAGTTTTCAAGGGAAATTCTTGATTTCATTTCCAGTTTATAAAATTGTTTCATACTTGTGTAAAACAAGAATATTATGGATTGAGTCTCATTCACATATATAAAAAAAAACAGTGGTTCAAACGTTCCCACACATGTATCCCGGTCCTATTCGATGGTGAATAGTGATGTGTTTCCATGTTTTAGTCTGAGACTTAAATTCAAAATGAAAAATACTTCCACTTCTTTTTACGATCCCAAATGACAACCCTTAATAGAAAACCAAGTGTATTTCACTGGATAAATGCAAACTACACATCCTCGTGTGTGTGTGTATAGGCTGGATGGAGGGGGTCAGGTGATCTGCTTTGTACCCGCGATTCGGCGGCGGCAGCTGGTGAGGACTTGAAACAAAGATGAGCTAACGAGCGATCCATGTTCCACAACAGGAAGACATGCGTGTTAACTCACAGGTCGTCATCTTCGGTAAGAAGCCGACTTCAATCACCGCTGAGCTGCTCACAACTCGGCACGAGCAGCTCTTCTCTGTCTCTCTCAAACTCCTGCTCCTAGCGTTCATTTTGAGCACGCGAATTGTTTCCGAGACATGATCCTCTTATAAGGCCCGGCGTCCACCTACTACGATAGAATCGTAGACCTCCCGATATGGCACCGATACAAAATGTCAAAATCGGTGCCATATCGGGAAGGTGCAAAATCGTAGACATATGTCTAGACAAGCCAATCCACCATGCGTTGTATGGGGATTTTATCGGTATCTAATCGCAGAAACGTGGTCAACTGCCCCGATATCAGGTAACCTTCGGACGGAATTTTAATTTTTTTTATCGGGAGGTGCATCGTAGACCATATCGGTGCCATATCGTAGTAGGTGGACGCCGGGCCTAACTGACCCACACAAAGTTTCATGTTGAAATTTTCAGTTCTGAGTTGTTCTCCATAGATTTATTGCATGACATAGAAGTCGGGAAATTCCATATGTTTTTTTTTCATATTTTATGTAAAAATCGGAAATATTGACTATGTTTACTGTATGAGGGAACACAGACCAGGGCCCCGTTTAATAATCTAGGACCGTACATGAAGTCCCTTTTCTATACCTCGTACAAGGGTTATCGGTCGATAATATTTAAGTCTGTTCGCTAAGACAGTATTAGCTGTCCATAAAGTCGTCCATGAGTGTTGAATAAAGTTAAAACACATCGTCCCTTGGTCTCTACGGCACACAGAAAAGGGTCCACTTGTACGATCCTAGATTATTCAACGGACCCCAGGTTCAATTCACAGTTCAAATCATATGAGTGCACCATGTGTGATAAGATGGGAGGTAATGCATAGGACGAAGTGGTATTTTACATAAATTTGGCAAAATCAATATGATTAAAAATACATCTATTTAACCCTTTAACAGCAGGAAGATGCCTCTAGGCATTCCCCTGGCTATGGCAGGAAGATGCCTGGAGGCATTCCTCGGCTACAGCAGGATGATGCCTCCAGGTATGTTAGAGGCATACTTGATGCCTAAATACAAAATTCAATAGATAACAAGATAATTCTTTGATTTAAAAGAAATTTTGACCATGTATGAGAGCCACATTGACCTTTGATTTGGTATAAAAAATATGACCAGTCACCCAGGTTAATTACTTAAGTCACATGACACATCACATTACATTGCTATTTCCAAAAACAAGTGCCTGCAGTAGCAGGGTCGACTGGGCAGGCAATGCCTGCCGTGTAATGCTGAGCAGGGAACTGGGTTCTGCAGGGAAAGGATTAATACAATATCAAAATCCGAATGTATATAAGAATAGAGAAAATATCACTGGGAACGACTTCAAAAACAGTTACGACTTAGGTTGAATCGTCAGTTACACCACTAAATCAATGATTACTGAACCAATTCTGAATGCTTCAAGTTAAGTGTAAAAATATCCTGTACTACATATGAGCGAATCATTGCAAATTATCCATAACACATTTAGTACAGTCTGAAACTATCAATAACATCCCCACAAAGAACACTCGGAGTATCTCAAGGTTTCTTTTCATAATGAGAAACATATCTGTACCAATTTTAGATTCTTTATAGATTGCATAAGGCTTCCATTGTTAGTTGTCAATCACCTCGTTGAATAGTATGTTGATTGGTTTACCTTAAGAGGTTTGTTGCTCGTGTTTACCTGCGTGATTCCTTGACCAACTCGGTAATTGATACTGCGGTGCAGTGTCTGGCCTTACTCAAGGTGAGTTGCGGAGTATTAACTGACCAGTCAGAGCCTATTAACCCACATCTATCACCTAGAAACCTGTCACTCCGGATGGAAGCATCTGAACATCAGGCACAAACAAGTCTCACAGGGGAGCCTTTATGACTGTGAGTCTCAAATATACCTCACAGAAAGATGTTTTCACAGTCGGTGTCAAACATGTCCCACAGAAAGGTGTTCATCTACAAGTGCTACATTTATATTCATGGAATCAAACTGCCTATCACCAAGTGCATTCAATGCCAAGAAAGGGATCAAGCTAGTGACAGGTAATGTCTGTAGCTCATATAGCAAGTTAAGTTACAATTAGTTACAACAAGTTACAGATTTAAGTTACAATTTTATTATGTTGACTTTGAAACTTGGTTGACTTAAAAATACTCGTCAAATATCTCGGATAAAACCCATTTAAGTCGGGGAATGCCTCGAAACATTCCCCAACATAGACCGGATAAGGTCTTGAGGCATTGTTACGATATTTACGAATACCAATTGGCGTATTATTTTCGTTCCTGTGGAGGTCTAAAGCCCAATGCCCATCTACCGATTTCGGAACATTCATTTACCTTTGTCGGTGACAAACGGACAGTAATTTGTCTCAGGCGAGGCATCCTAACAGAGTCGGCTGTAGTCGGTAGATGTAGGACAGGTAGGCAAGGGTGAGCCACCGATTAGTAGACAGATTTGCTTAGGACTAATATCCACCAACCCCATCTCCTCAATGTCCGCAGATCGAGCGAAGAGTTACGTAATTTGCCTGAGACAAGTTCACAGACTCTTATACGATTTGCAAACTAATCGCTCAACCCTGAATCGATAGATGGGCATCAGGCTTTACGGCGGTCCGAGGTTGGAAAAATTGTTTTAATGAATACTCATTGTTTCATTATTTGTACCAAGACATAATGCATCAATATACATGAAACCTTCAGAGAATATAGTTGTGATATCTTGTTTAGCATTATTAGGCTAAAAACACAACAGAAATGAGTCTGCCGTGTCATATTGTATGAGTAATTAATCGAATATTAGAGCGAATGAAAATCGGCCCGTCCCTTAGCGTGTAGCAAAATATGTTAGACATTGTTACTCAAAGTTAACTGTGGTCCACAATGATTGTTGCATCTCCACCGATGAGATCTTTCACATGGAGTGTCAATGTTCCTGATAAAAAATGAATGTTTATCATTAGTATCTATATCACTTGGTAACAACGCCAAATCTTCAATATATGGACAAACATCATGGAGTTAAACATAAGGCAATTTAATCCGTCCTGTATTATCTGTGTCGTCTGTTTCGTTCTGTCAATGATGGACGATTGATTGTACATTGCTGGCAAAGAAAAATAGAATACTGCAGCCTTCTAGTGAATTTCCTGTCATTATCTCTTTTTTTATTGAATAGCATGACTAATATTGCGTTGTTTCCACCTTACGATTCTGGCCACCACTGGTAACTTTCTGCACCACCCTCAGACTATTTGCCAGTTTCAGGGCGCATAATCATCAGGTGGAAATAGCTTTATAAATTTCAGGTCAACACTTATTTTTATCCTCACAGTATGCAATATGTCACCACCTATCTGTGCCTCTCCGATAAATTTAAAACGGGTACATATATTCGGGCTGGCCACCTCAAAAATACTTACCATACAAACGTTTGAAGACATGTCTCATAGAAGGTTTCATTTAAAAAAAAAACAATCTTTTTCCATCTGTGACGTTTCACATGGAAAGCTTTGTGAGCTCAGCTTATTCTCTGAACCTCAAAACCAGCACAGAGCCGAGGGTTTTCGTAGTTTATTTAGCGGACTGCTAAGGAAAAATGAATGTGGTTGATCACGTAATCGATACTGTCTTGTTTATCTTTAAAGGCCTTTAATCAGTAATGAATATATTAATTACCTCTTGGATTGACTAGAGCTGGTTGGCAAACCCTATGTATTTTGAATCATTTTTTTTATTTATTTTTTTTATTATCAGCACCTCTCAACAAAAGTTAAGTTTTCAGGCACATCATAACGAAAACAAACATACATTCCAGGCTCTAGCGCCTCTTTGATATGGGCTGTTGTAAACAGTTGCACTTCTTGTGGTCAATAATTTAAACAAAGTTTTCTCCTGTGTGAGCGTTCGTCTGATGTTGTTATCTAGCCAATCCACATTGTGTCTGTTTTTGTACATTATACATATCAACTGCACATTACGTCTAAATTCTAATGTATGAAGACTGCACATATCATTCATACTAGCAATGATATATTGGATCTTCAGCGAGAATCAACCAGAAGAGCTCGGATATATACAGTTACTCATAACCCCAGCCTATTCCTGCACTTAGACAATAGTTGGTTAATAATTAATTAGGCTCTCCCTATTGTTCAAGCACTCCACAAATACTTATAAGGGAGAGACACACTAAACAAACACCCAAATTTGGAGCCGGTAAAGTCAATTCATGAAAAGATAGGGAAAGCATAGGATGTATTTATTACGCTTTAGTAGATCTAGGTCATTCACGAATAATAAAGAACTTGCACCTGGAATGGTCATTTTATTCGTATCCCTGCTATCTGAACATGGTTTACCATTGCTATAGCCGCTATCATGACACAATACAGACACACGGGTAGGAAAAGGCAATGAATAATGCATGACTTGTAATAAAATCTAACCGTTTATTTTACAAGATGGTGACGTCGATGGGCTGTATGTTTATATAATGGGGCATTACAGAGAAAAGCGGTCCGAGCGGCTCAGAGCTGCTCCCGACCAGGTAGATACCTCGAGAGACGTTCAGTTACCAGAGCTGAGTGTATCCCGTGTCAAGGGTATGCATCTCTTGAACCGACCATGGATCATCTGATAGTCTACACTATGATAAACATACCCAGCAAGATAGGAATTCGAAATACCTAAGGGAAAATGCGTTGGTAATACAGTCTAGGCTTGTAAATTATGCTTCTTCTCTGAGGGTATGGAAGAACGTCCTTGTTAAGGTTATCCACCTGGTTCTAATCATATTTGAGATTAAACATTACCACGAAATCACAATTATTTGTAGAACCTTCTAAAATCTGTATCTATTTGATCGCAGGGGCTCGACTATATTGCTTCCAATAGACTTTTCCAGTATATTCAGCTGGCAGCCCTGTCTAAAGTTATTGACAAATACCTTGATAGATTATGCTAGATTTTTAGAAATAATGTTTCACATTTTTTTCTGATTCGTAGATGTAAATACCTTCACATGATTATTTCGATATAAGGTGTTGATGCCCGCATATCTACAACTGTTGCGTAGAGATCCCCACACCTAGATATGGGTGCTACCTGTTGTTGCGTGGATTATCTTCTCAGTAATACTAGATAAAAAGAGACAATAGTGGTCGATAAAGATTTCAATAATATTTAGTGACACCCGTTTAACGGTGGAAATATGCATTCCTAAAGTTGTGACGTGCTTGATTTGAAAAGAAATCGATAAAAAGGTAATATAATACGATCCACTGAGTAGCTCCCATAGATGCGGAGACGCACAGAATTGCCGCAATGTTCCCCGCTCTCCTCTTTACAACCGGGGCTCCGACTCGCGTCCAATCAGAGTCAATACCACATTGGCAGCGAAGGGCACTTCATCGAACCACTAAGCGTCGGCGTTACATTCCCACACGGGCTTGCTGCCAGCCAGCCTACCCAATTAGTCTCACACCGCGAGAGTAGGCCCGGGAGAGGACGCGTGGGGAGGTGAAAGGGAACCGGTCGTATCCCAATGCCTTGGGTTGTATAGGTGGGAGGTCCATATTTTACCCAGGTAAGATGATGGATCGACTTCAAATTACCCTCCCATACAGTGCAGGAAGATCGAAGTTCAGCCATTGGTATTGCATTGATGGCTTAAACTGTTCACCCGGACTTTGAATGCTTGACTCGATCTATGCTTTTTGTCACTTTTCTAAAATCCCATTCGTGTTTTCGGGAGATGGAGTTGCAAGAAGGAGAATGTAATATAGATAGGTTGGAGGAATCTTTTACCTTAGCTGGCAGGACGAGCAAAGTAATAGAAATCAATGCCATTGACAGTTCTTTCACACACTCTTACTCAAATGCAGCCAAAGCGAATGCTACGGACATGCGAGTATTACTTTCCTGATATCGTGTTTTGAATAGCTGACAGACATAATTGAAAACCAACTTTTTCACCTGAACTAAGCTATTCTAGGGCTTATATATTCGTTTCCTGCTATAAAGTATTCATTATCTTCCTTCTGCAAGAAAATAGATTATTTAACATGTAGGGTGACGAGCTCTCAGACAAAGCGATGACTAGGGGTATTAATCTTTATAATCAGGTGATTTAGTTTTGCATATGAGTTTTCTGTGGGGCCCGGGGATTTATGAGAAATGTTTCAGTAATAAGTAGTAAAGTTGACTTTTTTCATTCACGGTTCTAAACCTGGTTTGCAATGCAATTTATGAACCCTGTTGATAATAATGATTTCTCTGAGCATTCTACAACCTATATATCGGTTCCTGCAGGGTCTTGACCACAGGTCCGTGGATACTGTAAACCAAGACGTCGCGAATGTTTCCTGACCTAATTCTGATTTTCACTGATACAATTTACTGATCATACAGAGAAAAAACGATATTAAATGCATTTCCAAAAACGGAGTAACTACCAAACATGCCAGACTTCTGAACTGATATTCTTTGACAAACCTCAATTCAATTTAAGTAGACCATGATACTGTCCTGCCATCAGGTGTTATCTAAAAAGCATAATCTCCATTGCCCTGTATGAAAATGTATGTGAATAATGTGCACACCTTCAGATTCTCATTCCTTGAAATAGCAAAGAAGAAACCAACAAGTTTTGGTCAAAGTCATTGTTCTCCTCGAGTTTGATGCGGAGAGACATA
This sequence comes from Alentia gelatinosa, assembly GCA_950022655.1. Lineage (NCBI taxonomy): Eukaryota > Metazoa > Annelida > Polychaeta > Phyllodocida > Polynoidae > Alentia > Alentia gelatinosa. The sequence goes on along the minus strand of OX465587.1, from coordinate 55,598,848 downwards.
GACAAGGCGACAGCTTAGTGAACGTCATATTGCATTCAAACGAGTTGGAGAACAACACCTGAAAATGAGTTGGTTTCTGTATTTATCTCACCCCTTTACACACTATAAAGGATGGACGATGCATAGGACACAGACCGTTGAGAATAGATTGCAATACTCGGAGGGGCATGGAAGATGAGTTCCAAATGTTAAGCCTATGGAACAAAACCAGGGGTGAGCTGAAAAGTTGAAGCTCATGCTACTAAATTGTTTAGGATGAGATGGGAAGAAGTCACGATTGCTTTGGACTTGTCTCCTCATGGGCTAAGGAGGTCCAGGGATGTCGTTTGATCTCTCCCCATGACAACCATAACCCTCGTTAGATTTATATGAATCTGATAAAGAAAATATCAAAAAGATAAACATATGCAATCTGAATATATCATTAAAGCCCCTATTGTTTGAATGATTCTAAACATCTATCTTAGCTAGAGTTCAAACATATCGGAATATTAGACCAAGACTGTGATACGAGGAATTAGTAGAAACCAAACGAGAGTTAGCCTTGTCGTTTATACCACGATAGACAGGTTGTGTATTACTACACGAGGCATTAGCCGAGTGTAGTGAGTAGCAGACCTGACCAGAGTGGTATAAACATTGAGAAGGCTAACTCGAGTTTGGTTACGTATTTATCCTACCCCATCTCACCGATATGCAGAGAAAACTTTGTAATTATCGTGTAAGTAGCGTGGTCCGTTTTTGTATTCACCTCGGTGCATAAATAACACTTTATTCAACGCTCCGTCAAATACATTGAGTCAATGTTAAACCTATGGCGTTTTTTATTAGGGGTAGGATAAACATAATTACTGGGCCCGTAGTGATGGCCATTCCAGGTATTCAGTCCCATAACTGCCCTTAGAGTCTATAAGAAATTCCTTACTTACTAAGCTGTATAGACTGGCCAAAAGGAAAACAGGCCTATGAGCCTAAGATGGAATTCCAGTATAAATAAAAGAATAAAAAAAACGAAAAAACTACAGCATGATACGTATACAAAGTTACCGGACGAAATACTGTGAATGGCTATCCCTACGGGTTTATTTACCATCAGTTAAAAGTGATCAGTGATGCCTTGTCATAAGCATCCATGTAGCACGGATTTCAGAAAAAAAACATTGCTCTGAGTTAAAACCCAACTATTTCCTTTATTAGCCACATACCACGTACCGCACTGGCTAACTCAGCAGACACAGCCAATTTCGGTTTATGAGATTTATATTTAGCAATACAGGGGTATTTTCACATGCTGAATCCAATGGACATATTCATTTTTAAGTATATTGATGATATCATAGTTTATTTGCATATTGATAGGGAAATCTGTAATAATGCTGCATAAATTTTGCAAAGAAAAACCACTCAAATAGGAATTTGAATAGTTTATCATGAACCTGAAGTCTCCAGATGGATCAGAGAATTGATAAATTAACTTTTTTCAGCGCAGTTATTTCAAGATGCTGGTCATTTACGTCTATCAAGCTATGTCATGCATCAAACTAATCCTCTATGTGTGCGGCGTTGTCCGGAATCACTACACAGTAAGGATCGGCATATCGCGCCACTTTCCGTGAAACAAACGAACACTGCTGGATTCCCATCCCACTACATTACCCCTCCCAGTTTTTACTAAGGGGGGAACCAAGGCAGCCATTTTGCTGCTAAGGGACTACCCAATTAAAAATTACAACATTAATCCAGCAGTTCTTGGTCTACTCTCTAGCTTCCTGGTGTTCACAAGAATTCACTGATACCAATGTATAAGTGAAAAAGGTGGAATTGTAAGATGGAGAAATTATTAAAAATATGGAAGATACGACATTTAGGAAAGAAGAAACAACATTTGAAGAATGAAGGACTAGCCTCGCTAGTACCTTGAATAAATGTGATATTCACCCATCTTGAGCCGGGGAGCGTATTCTTGAGCGTTGGGCAGGGAAGACTCGACAGTCGCGGACCTACAGGTGGTCAGCCCGGCCTGTCGAGCACTCTGCCTCCAGCTGTTCCGGATCTTGTTGAAGTCCTTTGTTGGCTCCCGGCGAGTGAAGTGTCGTTTTCTTTCTCATCTTGGAGTATCGAGCCCAGCTGGCCCACCGGCGTAGCAGACCTACTACATTCAGCCCGATACCGGCAGGTGCTAGGCTTCCCACTGTTCTTCAGTTTGGAAGACATCCATATGTAGAGAAGGGTCAGCCTCGCTAGACACCTTATGTGTTGAAAAGTTTCCGAAGACGGAAATAACGGCCAAAAAGGCAAAACAATTCTCCATCCACCTGGTAAGAGTGTGTGGTATCAGTGTTCTTTCATTTGGCTCCAGCTATACTGGCATATTTGTTCTCGGCTTGAATCGAGTACCAATTAAGGCCTCAATTCTAAGTCAGATTCAGAACTTACGATCACCGACCCAAGGTAGAAGTAGTCGGTGTAATCCAACAGAACAGGGATTACGTCTACTATCTCATTATCGAGTCGATGAACTCAGTTCCGACACAGACCTGGTAAGTCAGATCTATACCCGAAAGGCATAGTCTTCCTTACCCGGTACCAGGGACTAGTGTGCACAGGATCCGCCCCACAGGCCGGAGGTTTTCGTGATGGGGGCCTATCACGGGCCTGACCATCGAGAGAACCTTCAGCCGTCTGAAACCAGGGTTGTGCCTTAGGGAAGTCATTTTACTGGCTTTCCCCAGCCCCAACCCAGGATCGCTTATCATTGGTCGCTCCTAACTTTCCCTCTACCCCTCCCAGCGATCCTTGCGGTTCGCTGAGAAAGTGCAGAATTCTGGCTAGGAGGCCACATTCTGGAAGTAGCTAGGTCGGAGAAAAAAAAATTTCCTCCCCGGGACTTCCCATACCCGTCTGACTTCGGATCCAGGAGAGTTATTGGCTCTGCCGGTTCCGAGTTTAGATGGCGTCTTCCCGGCTTGTTAGGCACCAGCCGAGTCGGTTGTTGTCAACCTCTAGATATCCTCGTCAGAGGATATCCTGAGGTCGAGAAGTTCCGACTGGCTTGGTGTGCTAGCCGTCGGTGGAACCGACGTTGCCGGGGCGGTCCTCTCTGGTCACAGTGGACTCAGCGCAGACGTAGGCTGCAACTGGGACATCAACTGCTCCAGAGAGGTTGGTCTGGTATCTAAAAAGATTCCAGACTCCAACGGGATGATGTTGGCATTCACCCCCAGTGCCCCACTTTGTTCCTCGGGCTGATCTATCGGCTTAGCCTTGGAGGGCTTCGCCGATTTCTCAGCCCGTGTCACGGCGGGAGGCATCCTCGACTGTAGGACTTCGGTCTGATCCTGTTGGGTCTGACCGGGTCCTGACAGCGGAGTGTCTACACTGACATCCATAGGCTGGGCCTTTCTGGATGTAGTGTCCTGGTTGGAAGTTTCTTCCACGGGTGACCATCCCACCATGCCGGCGAATTGCTGACGTGTCGGGTTTGATTCTTCCGTGGAAGAAATCTTCCCCGGCTCCTTTGTCGGGCCAACCACGCTTCCTCAAGGGCTTGCGGGTCGTCACCGATGTCATAGAGCGACATACCCAAATGCCGAAGACAACGTTCGTCTTGGCGATTGGTCTGGGCTTCCGCCCGGGCAAACCTCGATTGGGCCGTGGTTTTAGCAATACGCGCGTCCTCTAAGTCCAACGCCTACTGTTTAGCCAGGCCCTTCGTGGCTTCCCTCACCTCGAACCGGGCTAGGTTAACTAGCTCCTTAACAAGGCCTTCATGGAGAGACCTATATGTGACTCTAGCTGATCCGCCCTTTGGACGTATTCAACTGACATCGCACAGGGGGAAGAAGTCACTTTCGACGCAACGGGTGGTTGTGTCGCTGGTTTCTTCTTTACCTCAACAACCGGGTTGGCTGGTGGAGGGAGTGCCGGAAAGGCCTCTTCATCCACAACTTTCCTGGGTGCCTGGGTAGCACCTCTGTTCAGCGGGGAAACTCCCGGGAGACTTGAGCTAGGACGAGTCCTAGCTGGTTTTTCCGCGGGTCCGCGGGCTTTAGAAGCTTTAGAATGTTCCCTTCGCTCGGGTCTGAGAGTAGTTTCAATTCCTCAGACAACCTTGGCACAACCTGGTAAGCAGCTTCCACCACGTCAGCCATGGTGTGCTTACTAGGAGCCAACTTCTTCTTAGGCTTCCGACTGGGTCGCTCAGAAGTGTCAGTCTCGCTGGACGAGGACGATGACAACTTCTTGACCCGTCGTTTAGCCTTCGAGGACTTTCGAGACAGTTCCCGGCTAAGGGACCGTTTCTTCCTCGACTCCTTTGACATCTGTCGATGTTTTGAACCGGGTAGCATCAGACTCCCGAACCAGCCAGGATTCTTCTTCCATCCGATCTTAAACAATCGACCGTCTGTCACACAAGTCTCGGGTTCCGGTTTGCCTTTCTGAGCATCGGAACCTAAGTCAATGAATCTCTGCCACAGATTCATGACCCGTTCCCGAGCAGCAGCACCAGCAGTCCGGTGTTCCCGGGCAATGTGTCGGACTAGACACGATCGCCTCGAACTGGCACACCCGGCTTGGCAAGAACCACCCTTCTTACCAAGGCACTGTAGCCACGGTCGCTCAGCTAAGTGTACCTCTACGAGGTGCCTAGTGTAACGACCTTCAGTCGCGTAGGTCGGTGACAATTTCTTGTCCCTTCCATGGCAACTCAGAAAGACACAATGATTGCCGTTACCAAACTTGTGCCACGCGTACGCGATCCGGTCTTTGACCTGATCTTCGTACTTCAGCCGGCTGACTCGGGACACTCCTTTCACCCGGTCGATGTACCAGGCGTTGGGAGAACCCTCGTCAACCAACCATTCCTCGTCGTCAGAGGTTCCATCTAATCCGACACCATCTGGGATGTAATGCCGGTTCCCATGACGGAGATCTTCTAGGCAAGTATAAGTCTTGCCCAGCAAAGAGGCAGGTATCTGTCTAGCTACCGTTCTCTTCCCAGCCCGCTTTACGCCAGGTTGGAAATCACCGTCATCATTGTCGGGGTTAGATTTGGCCAGGGGTTTAGCCCTGTCCATCTCCGTTCCCCAACACTTGACATCTTTGCCACCCGTGGCACCTGTTGAGGTGCTCGGTGTAGCGTCAGCCGCACTAGGTCCAGCCTGCACCGCGGGTTAGTCCAAGCCTTTCGACTCAGCCCCCTTTGGCTCCTCGTGCTTCCCGGGTTGAGGTTTCCCTTTCCCAGAGTCACGCGATTCCGGCTGACCTTCAGTCTTCTCCAACTCCGCTTCAGCCCGTTTCCGGGATGCACGACGGAGTCTCTTCTGGTTCTGCTTCAACAGCTGCGGCTCAGTCTTATTAGCATCCTGAGGTTTTGACACCTCAGTGTTGCTGACAGACTTCCCCGGCGCGGGTCTCCATAGCTGTCTCTGTACCAGCCTCGGTCTTTCCGGGTTCTGTAGTAACGTTCCGGGCTTCAGGACAATCTGGAGAGATATGTCCCATTTTGTTGCACCGCCAACAATGTCGGACATCCAGCTGGTTTTTCTCCACCTGATTCAGTCTTTCGTTGATTTTGGTCAACAACTTCATAACCTCCGAGGAATTTCCTTCAGGATCAGTGGTTATTGGTTTTGCCTCTGCCACAGAAGGTACATCGCTGTTCCTTCCAAAGCTAGGGGTTCGACCTCTCCCACGTCCCCGTCTATTGAAAACTCCTCTTCCGAGTACCATCGAGCAGACATTAGAGAGTATATCCTCTATTTCTGCTTCCTGACACTCGTAGGTATCTTCTTCTACTTGTGACCAAGTAGAACCCACTATGTTAACCCGGGAAGTTTTTCCTGGATTAGCATATTTTCCGAATAGTATACACCGTTGTTCATAGGCATCTACTATTCGCAACACCTGCATGAAGTTCATACCGGGCTCCCACTTAGAGATGACTTCCGCTCTCACGTCATCATCTCAAAGTCCTTTCACAAACTGAGTTTGTAGATCTTCATGTAGCGCAGGAGAATCTAATCCCGTCCCTGGGTAAACCTCTAACAACATTTGTTGCAAAGCTAGCCCATAGGCGCGAGTTGTCTCCTCTTTACCCTGGATTCTCTTTAGAAAAGTGGATCGGGGGTTCAGCGTTACCAACTGACCACAGTAGTACGAGGCTACCTCCACTAGCTCATCCCATTCCATACCACCGGAACGGCGAAAAGCGCGAAGTGCAGCTTCTCCGGGTCCATCTCGTAACGCTCTTTTGAGGTATGGCAATGCATCGACTTTATTCCAGCCATTACATTGTATATCCTCACAAAATCCCGTGAACCAGTGTTCCCACTCCATTCCTTTCCCATAAGGTTTTGGAATGACAGCATTCTTTCTGGCTGCATCATCGGAACCTTGTCGGCTCTCGCCATTGACAAGATAAAGATCTGATCTTGTTCCCGGCTTTGGTTGAACGAGTTGAACCCTAGTTCAGCTATAGATTTACTAGTACGTTCGGAACTCGGAGAACCCATTCTTGACTCAGAGGGTAGCCGAAAGCTAACCAAAGGAGTCTTCACACCCTTTGTTCCAGATATGAATCTGTTAGGGGTCTTCTCTAGATCTTCTACTTTCCCTGGTGGGGAATATAGGTGATCTCTCACATTACTCCAGCCAGCTTGTGACATAGGCATCCGTTGGGATGATTCTGTCTCTGCTAGTCGAACTTGGTCCTTCATGTAATGTACATGTTGGTCCAATCGCTCGATTTTCTCTAGAGTCTCAATCTCGCGAACCGAAAGTTCTTCCAAGTTATGGTGCCTTTTGGCTACCTCCTCGGCGATCTTCCGGTTTCGAGCTTCTAGTTCCCGACACATGTCTGTGGCTTCCCTTTCCCTATCAAACTCGGGTAAGAGTTCTGGTCCAAGGAAGCCTGCAGGAACTTCATCGGAAGGTACTCTTAAGGTATCTTCCGACCTATTCCGGGGAGTACTAGACTCTCCGGGACTATCTGTCTGAGACCCAATTTTACTGAGTCCCTCCAGATCCCTTGCGGGGCCATGTTGGCTGTCGGCCGCCAGACTGAAACTCTTCAGGACCGTCGAACTCAAATTCTGAGCGGCGGTTCTCTTCCGAGATTTCTCCTTACCGGACTTCTGGGTTTCACCCCCTCCCTCCGGTTTTGGAGACTTGTCGTCATTCCGGGCCGGAAGAGTTTGTTGAGAAGTTACCTCCCCATCTTCACTCTCCTGTTCAGCCTGGGATCTGGTTTTTATTCCAGATCTGTGCATTTACCGAGAATCCCGGGTTGTGCAAGCAACCTAGGATCCTGGTCACGGCACCAGTGTGGTGGTCGCTGCCTGTCTAGCAGGTTGGATGACCCCAATCCGGAACGCTAGTTCCAGGCAGGATCCCACCCTACGCACTCACGTAGGTTGGTTCGGTTTTCGGTTAGTTTGCACAGACCTAATCACACATAACACAACAACGTCATTTAATAAACAGGGATGTTTATTAATCACTTACTTCCCGGAAAGATCTGGAAGATCTTCCCCACAAGTACAGTATCCTAGCACATGGGTGCTAGGTAACGCTGGATAGGCTAATCCGGAAGATTCGCCTAACCACCAGGAAGGTTACGAGAACCCGCCTGCAAAGTGAGGGCCCAAGGGTCCGTTCCATAGAAGAGACGCGCGAGGACAGCCTGTCGACCTACTGTGAACGCTGAGTATATATACTAAGCGTTACGTAATCCCGGTCTCCGCCGCGCCACTCTCGTGTGCGGCGTTGTCCGGAATCACTACACAGTAAGGATCGGCATATCACGCCACCTTCCGTGAAACAAACGAACACTGCTGGATTCCCATCCCACTACAGATTCATTCTTTTTTGTGTGACAAGCTTTTTCTTTTTTCAAATTGGTGCTTGATCAAGTTGTTCTGATCATATAAATTTCGTGCTAGCACTAAATGTTAAGCCCAATATGTCCTTTGATTGGCTGAAATAATGTTTTGTCACTTAACCCTTTAACGGCAGGAGGATGCCTTAAGGCATTACCACTGTACGGCAGAAGGATGCCTTAAGGCATTACTGCTGAACAGCAGGAAGATGCCTCAAGGCATTACCGCTGAACGGCAGGAGGATGCCTTAAAGCATCTTTTTGTTGTCTTTTTTTCAAATTCTTTTTTTTGATAGATTTAAGCACGAAAGGGTTAAGAAAAGTTCCATATATGAATAAAACAGAGAAAAATAAAACAAAGAAAAATAAGACAAAGCCCAGATCGACTCGCGCCTATGGATGAGTGGAGCGCCTGTCAGACCATTTCCAGATACAGTGAAACGACGAACGAGTTTATATATATCTAAAAGCATACGATTTGGTTGTCTTGCTCGCACAAGTTCCGTATAGTTATATACTATCTAATTTGCGAGTTTTTAGGCAGTATTACCCTTTCGTTTATACTATTTTGCGAATTCTCCGCTGATGTATACATTTTCTTCGACAACAAGAGCAAACGCAGTATCGGAGAGTTACACTTCCGGTCGCCCTAGTTTTACGTTCCCGCCCCTACCACAGCAATTCTCATAAGTGAAAAGGCACCAAAGCCCGTATCTAATCTACGATAATCTAATCTACGATATTAGACGATATATTTTATAAAAATACATCGACCAGAAGCAATTAGATTGATTATTAGATCGGAGACAATGCCCCCACCTCCTACCACGTCGAGTGCCTGATGCATTCCTGCCTATTTCTTTTTTTGTTTTTCTTTTAAAATTTTTTTTTTTTTAACTCGGTTTTTTTCCCCAATTTTTTCAAGATAAATTTACCAAATTACTTCAGTTTATCAAGGGGATTCAACATCATTAAGAAATATGGAGAAATAAATTCAATAAATCATATAAAGTTGCCATAGGAACGTTGACATCATACTATAAATAGTGGCATTTCGCTCGATCGAGTCCCTCTCATTTGAGTCTAGCTCATGAGAGCCCACAGCAAAAGCTAACACCTGGATTTTGCGAAAGGCAAGAGAAAAAAATGAAAGATGAGTGATTCGGAATGGGAGGACGATGTGCCTCTATCAACATTACGACTGATGCAAGGCCTTGGAGACGAATTCGAACAGGATTTACTTGAATCGGACGGAGCGAGGTCTAGCGAAAGTGACGACGAAGTGCCTTTGGCCAGACCAGTGCTTCAGACGACCACGGGGGGTAGGAAATGGGTTTACTATCCGAAGAACCACCCTTTGCATACACAGCACGTAGAGCAGATGAAACGACCAGGACTGGACGAAAGTGTGGATATGGATACGACCAAGACAAAGTTGGATTATTTTCGACTCTTCCTCACCGTCAACTTCGTGTCTGGGCTCTGCCAGAGAACCAACACGCATGCGAGTGGAGCGACTTCAACTGGCAAACCCAAAAAGATGACAGCCTGGACCCCCATCACCCCGCTTGAGACAATTAAGTTTGTGGCAATCACCTTTCTAATGGGACTGATTAGAAAGCCGAGTCTCGATCACTACTGGTCAACTATCGAAGAATTCGCTACAAACGGGATTAAGAACCTGATGACAAGAACTCGTTTCAAGGCAATACTTCGGTGAGTATATGTTACATGTTGTTATGATTCTGACCATCACTCATACATTATCATCATTATTGGTGTACTGTACTGTACCGAATACACTATATTGTTTGTTAGTGAGGTTAAACTACCTGACCGCTTAATATTGTCAATTGTATTGCAATACAAAATAAGCGGGACCTGGCGGAAAATCGGCCCAGCCCAGCCTGAAATTGTTGTAAATATGATGTCCCGAAATAAAAAAGTACCAAAGAAAAAGTGCTCTCTCAAATTACAGGCATAACAGCCGACAGTGATAACGTAGATACTATCATAATTAAAGAGAACAACATTTGGAACAGAGTGCACCATATCACATAGAGGAGATTTCATTTCTACAAAGATAGGAATCTACTCCAATTGACCCAAATATAAACCTTTATCCTACCCCTAATAAAAAACGCCATAGGCTTAACTTGGGATTTGTTTATTTCACGGGGGTGACATAAAGTGTTGTTTATGCCACTACTTTCTGATACTGAAAAAATATGGAAACGGGGTAGGATAAAATCTAGGCGCCATTTGTTTGAGTTTGAGCTTATTTATGCCACTCATTTTGTTGGCTCCGTAATGTCACTCGTATTCGGCTCGTGAAATTATGGAGCCAACAAAATGCGTGGCATAAATAAACTCAGACTCAAACTCGCGACGTCTCTTGATATTACAGAATACAACCTTTTTGGGTCATCGCAAGTGGCATACTGAGTGAGGTCTTCGTCTTCCTCGACCAGTATTAATCTACATGTTATAACTCATGCCAGGGCTCCTAAAACCACCTCAATACTGCAACGAGTCATACATCTGCGTGTCGGGGACTGATGAATGTTGTATACTTACCCCTTCAGATGTATCATTTACTGACGGCAATAAGTAACTCCGCCCTGAGCTGCTCCCCTGAGTGACAGCCAAGGTTGCCCGAGCTGCTCAACCTACCTGCTCCCTATATGGTCATTAAGTTCTTTAAAATCATCAGATTTGCCGTCTCACCACTAGAGACCTTCTTGAATCTTTGTATACCAATTTCCCGTTGAAAATCAATTACAATTATCTCACATCGAAACATATCAAGATATCATGGGCGTAGAGGGGGATTTTCCACAATAATATATGACCCTTCGCTGAACGCTAGATTATCTAGAAGTCTAGTGTACAGTTAAGGCCATGAGGAAGGGCAGGACAAGGACAGCACCATCCAGCATGTATAGTATTACAGCATAGAACAATTTTGCAGTACAATAGGACATTTTTAGCAATATTGCAAATTTCAACAGGTGTGCTGTACAGTGTATTGGACTTAGACATTCGGTATATTTACTATATACCCATGCCGTATATACTGTAAATACTCACCGTTTCGGCATATGACGTAAGAATACTGTACGGACCGCTGGTCCGTACACTAAAATACGGACCACCTTGCCATACACATTTATTGATATATCGGTTGTTAAAAATCAAATTAATGATTTTTTTAAAACATTTGGGCATATAGTAAATATATAACGTCCAACCATGCCTGTACAAGTCACAGAACTCGATGATAATTTACGGTTTGTACGGAACTCGGCATAAATGCCTCGGTCCGTACAAACCATAAATTATCATCTCGTTCTGTGAATTGTACAGCATGGTCAGGACGTTCTATATATTATTATATACCTGTGGTAGTATATCCTACACATACTGCCCGCTCCTACCCATGTCGTATTTATACCCGTACGACACCTAGGTGACGTACGGGGTATGTATGTAGCGTACGGGGCATGTACGGCGGCAAAATCCAAATATTCCCCCACTAGCAAAGTTAAAAAATCGATATTTTAAGGTATATAATAATAGAGAAACAGGCTGACTGTCTCCGTACGGATAAAATACTTGGTAAAATCGGCGATCAGATGAACCTCTGCCTCCGGCATCGGTTCATCTGATCGCCGATTTTACCGCGTATTTTATCCGTACGGAGACAGTAAGCCTGTTTCTCTATAATACTGTTCAGCTCTCAACTGGATACAGGAATTACGTCTCTAGGAGTACAAGTAATGGGCCTTTTGGACAGCTGGTATGGTATGGTGCTGTGATTTGTAACGATTTCATAACGGTATTGAGTCATAGACTACGCTACGGTATAAATATGGCCGGCTGATTGGTATTTCAGGATGCTGTTATCACACAATGACAGATGTCCTCTAGCCTTTTATTTTCCACCTAATACAAAGTGTCCATAGAAAACACATAGGGAATGTGTATGGACATACCCGGAGCATACAGATATGTTGTATGCTCCGGGTGGCGCATACGGAAAAATAGTGCGTACAGAAACATAGTGCATAACTAATATGAACTGATATATAAACATGCCACTTGCCCAGAAAAGGTGGATAATAAATACAATATAGACTGGTTTCAGATAAAAGCGGTTGTATGCTCCTCGGAGTTGACTGCGCAATATCCTCGCATACGCTCAGATATTACTACGCGTCAACTTCTCGGAGCATACGGCCGCTTGTATCTGAAACCAGTCAATATTGTGTATGTACCTCCTCACTACCCAATGATTCATGTATTAACCGGCGGAGACCAGTTTCTACAAGCAGAAGCCAATGGAACTGAGAGGGCATTATTCTTTTGGCAAGTAGAGAACTCATTCTCTCAAATAACACATCAATTCTATTTAAACCTATGGAGGGCGTTCGAATCCGCATTAAATAGTTATATTTGTAAATGTGGATTACTAAGAGAAAACGTGGGCACTGAGCCTCTAGGGATGATTATTTGAGGTGTCTTATAACATAAAATATGTCCCGACGGCAGGAGGGGAGGAATGTATGTTGCAAAAGACTGAGGATAGGATCCCTTTGAACTCAGTTACCACGTCTTTTCAATAATTATATATCAAAAATTGATAGAAAAAACGCCATTTATTCTCGATTAAGCCATCGATTCATGCTCATTGACTATGGACATAGTGCGTCCCAACATTATTCATACTGCACCCAAAAACCGTGGTTTTCGTAGACATTCAGTCATAGGCATATATTTAGGCCCGGCCTCCACCTACTACGATATGGCTCCGATATGGTCTACGATGCACCTCCCGATAAAAAATCTAAATCGCGTCAGAAGGTTACCTAATATCGGGGCAGTTGACCACGTTTCTGCGATTAGACACCGATAAAAACCCCATACAATGCGTGGTGGATTGGTATGCCTAGACATATGTCTACGATTTTGCCCCTTCCCGATATGGCACCGATTTTGACATTTTGTATCGGTGCCATATCGGGAGGTCTACGATTCTATCGTAGTAGGTGGACGCCGGGCCTAACAGTACTAACATGAAGAGATCTCTGTTGTGGAATGACTCGAACACAGTTGAGATGTAAATAATACGACTGTTATGGTTGATAGATCAGAGCTAATAATGGAGGCTATGATCGGCACATGCACACAGTGTTCAAGGACATTCTCCTTTTCTATTCACACCTTTATGAGGCTCATTATTCTTCTCACGGAGGGAAGCCGTATTTCTACCCCAATATTTTGTGCTCACCCTCGACGGAAGCCTACCAACGGAAGTGTCGTAACGCGCATGTGCCATGAAAGCTGGCCGGGAAATACCACATCATCAGCAGGGACGCGCACCTTGACAAGAAACAAACAGCCCCGGCAAGAGCCATGGCCATTTTTACCAAAGCTCTCCCAGCAGAGTGAAGGAAGAAGGCGCAGTTTGGTGGTTCGCCTGGAAAGAAAAACACTAACGTCATTCGCCGCCAAGTGGTGCAGGGTTTGATCCCGTTTTGATCAGACCCCAAAAATTATTCTGGTTTACACGACGCACGCGTAATCGCAAGAGGAGTCCATGTGAACAAAGATGTCTTAGAGCTGGAGTAATTTCATTTTCTTCGTAGAATCATAGAGGAAAGAAATTGGGCCAATCAGTGGTACCCGTTTGTGAAAATAGGTTTCATTTGGGATAAGAGTATTCCAATAATACCGTGGTATTCCAACACCAGAAATTTCCACTACGATCAATATTGTCCGAAATGAATACCACCATCGCGTCTATAGCACATACAGGACGGCACAAGGGGTTATTAATATCTATCTCACCCCTGGTATTTTTTCCTCACTGACTTAACAATGGGATATCATATCCAACGCCCATTGAGAATTTAGAAAAAGACTCATTGGCAATTTTGGTTTCCATGGCAATATAATATTTTTTCTTAAAACCATATCAGATACACTTTTTTGTCACAACTTCTTTGATTTTTGCATATTTTCCACTTTATTCCTATATACACCATCATTTAAATGTTTTCATACATATATATGTCCATATTTGACGCCAGCGTATTAGGCGTATACAAGACTGTTTCCTTTTAAATTCGGACGCGTATTGGCTGTATTTCACACCTGGCGTATATGAGAGGAAATACTCTCTACGTTATATATATACGCCGAGGGTCTACGTGATATATATACACCGGGTGTATATGTGTACCAATAAAAAATAAAAAAGGTACACTCTCAGTGAAGCCCTGTTCCCCCCCCCCCCCCCCCACCTCTGTGCGCCATTATCAGTGTGTTGTTTTAGCACTTTAGCACGGACCTGAAGCCCAACCCCCGCCTCCCGCCTAAGCCCCCGCCTCACCTTCGCCTGACCCCGCCGACCCGCCGCCCATTTGTGTTGGTATAGGTGATCTCTGTGGGAAACCAGCGCCACTCACTCAGACCATTGTCTGTGATCTCAACCTCTCAAAGCATTATACAGGCTTACATCGAGAACCCTACAGAAGAGCGGCGGAGGATGCAGGGGGTGACCAGGTCAACTGTAAGATTGAACAGGGCCATTATATGCTTGGCCTAGACTGCCCACATATAGAAGTGGTGTTTTAAAGTAAAATCTTTTATTATTTTTGACATGGTTTTTCGGCTATAATAGCCCAGATATATAATTTCCAGAAATCAGCCTAAGCTGGAGAGTGAAGCTTGAACATACAAGTTTATTAAGGTGTGGTTGGGCCGGGTTAAGTATCTCTTTGAAGTTATGGTGGCGTGCTTGAGTCTGTGACGTGTGCTGTCACATGTCCTGGATGCTGGCTCTTTGTCATGCCGAGAGGTGGCACCACCTGAGTTTAACCAGTTTTGCTGCTGCGCTCATGCAGATTTACACTCATATTGCACTTAAGGAGCTGATCGTTATAATCTTATTACGTTTGAAGGTGGGTTAGACTAACTTGCTTAGCATGGTCACAGCGACACGGTGACCTCACATCCCTGTGACCAGAGAGAATGACGGATGAACATTGGAATATAGTTCATAAGCTTTAACATCCTGAGAGCGATCTGTAGGTAAACATTCCAGGTATTTGCACAGCAGTCATTGACATTCAAACAAAGATCTGTTATAATCATAACTCAAGACATAAAGCACTCATAGATATGTAGTATTTGGTAATATTGAATAGCAGATCAAGCATAATCGTACAAACCAGTTTAGTTAGTGTTTCAGTATAATTTGTCCATAATTGTCTGATCAATAATTCCTTGTAAATCATTCATTTCTCAAGATCAGTCCTTTCCTCCTGTTGATCATTTATGAATTCATTATACACTCCTTTGTGTTCCACTCTCTTGATGTTAGTCCATTCTGTGTTCAGTTCTTATATGTCCTTAGTATCCTCTCTGTGTACTCTCCAGTGAGAGTTAGTTCCTGACACGTTGGTCTGTAAGCAACTCACAGAGATGATGGCTTCACACGATGAATGTTCATAGAAGGTGACTCCACTCCAGGCAGAGTGAAGCCTCTGGCGCCTAATCCGAAACCGTCCTCCAATGAGGAGCGGCTATGCTCAGTTCTCAACTAGATCTTAACCTCGTACTCAAGTGCTGCTCACCAGTGTATATGAGGCAATAAATGTTCTATTCTATGATAAGCTAGTCTCTCAAGATTTGCTCTTCTCAGTAAGGTTTTAATTGGAGTATGATCAATGTGCCTTATTTTCAAACAACACCAAAGGGCATTGTGTTTGATCACGGGGCTTTGCTGGAAGTCGAGCTCCTTTCCCACCACGTAGCGACCACGGAATAGAGAGAAGCGGGAAACAGGCCGCGGACGACGCCGCGGCCTCATTAACATACCCGTTGCGGCGTTCTGATTGGTTGGCGCGTCACGTGATTGTCATGTGACCCGTGTCGTCGTTTGTACCGCCGGCTGCGTTCGATGTTCGCACATCGCCCGTTCGTGTCGGCTTCACTTGGGGGTTACTACGTGTATTTCCACGCATTTCCTATGGAGTTTTTCCAAACCACAGATTGCCGTCAGGTGATCCAACGGAACGAAAAAGTTACGCAAAAACACCAAAGAGCATTATTTAGACAAGTCTGCAATTTAATTCTTTGTGACTTTGACAAGCACATCGCTACAAAATCACAATACTCCATTTTAGTCAGAATCATTGTAGACCTTCACTATAGCGACTGCCGTATTACTGTCTATCAGGTATCATAATTTCTTAAGCTTAAAGAGCCTCTGGTTAAATTCATTTTTTTCCTTTTCAAAATATGGATTAAAAGTTAATCTCTGATAAATGATAATGCCTAAGTAATTAAACAAACTAACCAACTCCAGAGGAGAGTCATTCACGGTACAAGTTGGAAGAGAGTTCTTTTTTTATCTTATTATTCGGTAGACACCAAAGAATCTTACTTTTTGAGGAATTTGGCTCGAGGTGGTGATCACTAAACCACGACGTTAGATTTTCTATGTCATCTTGCATTAACTTTTTTTCGATTTCTAGCTACTTATTACTGACTAACAGAACAATGTCATCGACATATAAAAGAAAACGTGCATATTTTATAGCCTGCAGGCAACCATTTATATATAACACAGACAGGACAGGCCCTAAGACTGACCCCTGAGGGACTCCCTTCTTAACTACTCTAGAGGATGGCACAGCTTCATTTACTTTTGTTGCTTGCATGTGATACATAAAATAAGTCTTAATGATTTACACTCGTATACATGTCATAAGGTCTTATGATAAAAGAATCTAATATAAGAGTAGATTTTCCATATCACACGGAGTAATATAAGAGTAGATTTTCCATATCACACGGAGTAATATAAGAGTAGATTTTCCATATCACACGGAGTAATATAAGAGTAGATTTTCCATATCACACGGAGTAATATAAGAGTAGATTTTCCATATCACACGGAGTAATATAAGAGTAGATTTTCCATATCACACGGAGTAATATAAGAGTAGATTTTCCATATCACACGGAGCTGGATGGTTAATGGCAAATGAAATAAAAACAACAGTGGTGTCTCCTTGGTGCAGAGGAATATTTGGACAGTGACGTAGATATGCATATATATATATATACGCCTAGGCCGAGATTAAGATTCATTATCCATCTAATACGAAGTCACTTTGTTTTAGATATGGAGCCTATACAGATAGCTACTGAGTAGAATACGGAAAGCCGTATTCTACTCGGTAGAATATGGAAAATAGACCTGGCATGAAAATATTAGCGCGATTTTGTATTTGCTCTGATAGCTTATATTTGCAATGCTGGATAATGAGCACAACATTATCACGATTGTACCTGCATGGTCATATTTTCGTTTTACTTAACACTACGCAATATCTTCGTACATATCGAATATTACTGCACGTCAACTACGCGTAATACGACCATGCGGATCAAAATCATTGTAATATTGTGTGTGTACTTATATACAGACGCTGGCACATACATGACACCAAATAGGAGGGCCTTTATCTGCGTCCCTGGACGCACTCACAAATATACGATTCCAGCTAGCCTAGCCCGGGATTATCAGTTACGTAAATTCGAGGACATTGTTTACGCCCAAGGAGACATATAGATGCGTAAATTAACCCTTTCCTTACCGGACTTGGTCGCTGGTGCACGTCTTTGAATGAAACATGCCCATATTAGACCACCTCTGCAGTGCAGACCTATGCTACAGTTGTTGAGAAAATGGATTCTTTCCACCGTATTTAAAGTCGTCGGCTAATGTTTCCATGGTGATAACTACAAGAATATTTATCAATTACAACGTTAAAGGCATTTTACATAAATCCGAAAAAAAATTATAAAGATCCATTTTGAATCAGCTGAGATAAATGACATTTTATCAAAAAATGGAAAATGATACCTTGAGGCATCATTCGCACTAGCTACTGGAGTGCCATGAGGCACCATTCTCACTAGCTGCGGGAGTGAAGTATCATTGTTAAGGAAAGGGTTAAATATAGGCAACTCATAGCTTTAACCTCTCACACCTAAAGTCGGCAAATGGCCGTTGTTACTAATCGTTTGGAAGATCTTTTTTTTTGTTTAATTCCTTTATTGATGCCATTTTGTACACAGCTTCTTTCAAATAGATTGATAAGGAGTGCATCTTTTTGAGCAGACATCAAATCAACAGGCCAAACGTATCAGCTTTTTATAAGCTGGTTTTCTTTACGCAAGCCAAAGATCATGTCCGATTATAGAACACTCAGCACTCTAACAGCCTGGAAGCCTGGCCTATGTCCTCCTCGCATTGGCCAGGTATGGGACGCCATTTTTCTGATGCATCTTGGGATGTAACTGAGCTGGTGCCCTGTTAAATCAAAAAGTTTCTATTACGCTGGTTCATATGCTGATTCTCTGACTGGTTCCCATGTGGGCTAGGGGGCCCAGCAAAATTTTGCTTGTTCCCCCTTCCGTTGCGTATGACCAGGGAACCAGCGTAAGTTCAAGGTCACTTCAAATCGTGCCATACCTGTCCTATTATTCAATTGGATGGGGAACCAGTCTAAGCCCTCCAAGGTATCAACGATTATTGTGACAGGGCATGGGTCTGTTAGTACGATCTCACGTGTCCTTCTGACGCGATTTCATTTTTCATCGGGACCTCTACGAAATGCTCCTGATGCCAATATCGGAAGGAATCGTTATAAGTGGACAGTATTCTTAGGTAAAATCACACCGAGAAATAGGACCTTTGTGGCTATCGGTTTTCATCTGTTTAAAATAATGACCGTATAAATTCTTAATTCCGAATGAGAGAGTGGGCGTTCTGAATCTATAAATGTCTATTTTATAGATCCTGATCTATGCGAGCGAATAACAGCATCGAGTCTAGTAACTAAAAACGCACCATCAGTGAGTGATTACGTATAGTGTCTGTCATGGTGAATTAGGAACTAAGGTCTGGGATAATCCTGAAGATTACGTAGGCTCACCCCGTGTTTACTGTGGTGATCATTACCATTATGGCTTGTTCCATGCCAAGATCTGCAGCCCAACAGCCAATTACACAGGGACTGGAACAATGTAACAAGTTCCGGAACAGAAGAATTATCACTGAATCAAAAACTGAGAGCAATGATCCTCAACGCTGTTTGTCCTACACCCGCCATAAAAATGGCACTGAATATCTACTTGGCGTTTTGTTTTAAGCTGTACCCTGATGGTGAATAGAGGCTTAAGCAGAGTTTTCTTGTGTTGTTTACGTCAATCCTCACTGTGTGTTTATTGGTTTTATCAGTTGATATGCTTCCTGTTATCAAGACCATTTCTATTAGTATTAGTTTCATTACAGAGGATCATTAGCATCTAATCTATGCCTAGGCGAAAGTGATAGCTGTGAAGGCTATATGTCGTATCAACAGAAATTGTCAATGGGCAATCAAAGATGCCTGAAAACCAACCTGTCCTGGAGGAGGGGGTGTATTATGAGTATATCATTTCAACAGTTGAGTTAACACTGCTTAGTATGTAAGTGCATTACAGAGGAACTGCATATATATATGCATATTATGTTTTTAAATGATGTAATATAGAGAAACAGGCTTACTGTCTCCGTACGGATAAAATACGCGGTAAAATCGGCGATCAGATGAACGGAGGCAGAGGTTCATCTGATCGCCGATTTTACCAAGTATTTTATCTGTACGGAGACAGTCAGCCTGTTTCTCTATTATTATATACCTTAAAATATCCAATTTTTAACCTTGCTTCTGGGGGAGTTTTTGGATTTTGCCGCCGTACATGCCCCGTACGCCACATACATACCCCGTACGTCACCTAGGTGTCGTACGGATATAAATACGACATGGGTAGGAACGGGCAATATGTGTAGGATATACTACCACAGGTATATAATAATAAGTATAATATACAACATATGTAACCATACGTAAACGCACCAGAGGGAGGAAAACAGCCTTCAGCCGACGGTCTGTCGCTTTAATGGTAAAATATATTAAGGCAATCGGTACCGCAACTCTAGATCAAAGAGGATGAAAGAGAAAATACCCCTCCCACCCCCCACCTCAAAAAAAAAGAAAAGAAATAGAAATAATTATTTTTACGAAACTTGCCAATTATGATAGTTAGAATATTGGACACTTAAATCCCTGCATTTAGAATCCTACTCTTTCCCCACTGCTCTGAGCACTATTGAATACCCCCAACCCCTTCACTAACGTTCTGCTCATTTAGGAATCTCCAATTGCCTTACTTGAAACTTTTAATTAGTAGTCTCTGCTGACCACACAACATCTTTTGTTCATACGCTGGACCGTTACTTTCAGATGAGGCCATAAGTTTCTTAATGTAAAAAAGGCACTGGCCATAAACGTCAGCGGCATACTAAACGCGTCCATCACTGCGTGATTGGTGGACCCGGAGAGAAGGGGAAGGCTCGAGGAATCTCCACCACGTGTCGGGGATGTACACACTGCACTTCAAACGTGCGCCTGCCAAGTTACTAAAAGCAGAAGGCGACGTCTGGCATGGCGCACGACGGAGGTAAAACCTCCACCGGTTTGATGTTCCCTTTCATCCCACCAGTGTTTCGCCCGCATCTCTCCCCCTGAGGCTGAATAGTGGACGGGGACTGCCGGGTTTGGATACACTTCCCGGTTAGACCAGGAATCAATAGATATGTAGGCCCTAAGATCCGATCCCAAATCGATGTATTCCGAGGTGTGAACATGCCGTTGATGTGGTCCATGGTTGGGGTTCCTACTCGGGAAGTTGTAGTGTACTGGTACGACGTGTGACATCGATACACAGGGATCGAGTTTTATTACCCACCGATTACGGAGTCTCCATAGGAAATGCATAGGGCACCTGGAATTAGCTACCCGGAGATTCTGACATGCCAGAATCTCCTGCAGGAGATTCCGGAAAAATAGTCCTGTCCATAATAAGGTAGATTCATCATGTACTTCGATATAAGTTTCTTGAATGTTTATTCAATGCTAATTATTTAGAATCAATCTTAATAATCTCATCAGAAATCACTGTTATAACACTTTGCATGCTAAAAAGTACAGATTAATGGCAAACTATATTATTGGTGTAAGTCTACACCGAATTACTGCCACACCTGACAGTGCTGTGATGTCTGGAACTAAATGGCCTACAGAAACCTTTCAATTGCAGTAGGTTTGTTATTAATCTTGTAGTTGGGTAATAAATACAATAACAACTGGTTTTGTATACGAATGACCGCAATCTCCTCGTAGTTGACGACGTAATATCCTCGATTTTCGCTCGGATATTACTACGCGTCAACTACTCGGAGATTACGGCCACTCGTACACAAAACCAGTCATTATTGTGTATATATTCTTGGTCCTTCTGCTACGATATATTGCTTCCTAGTCTATCTTACCTTGGTGTGACTTGAATATCCTTAATCCTTTTATATAAGATATCGATACTATATATCCACCTTTGTGAATATATTATATTGATTATATCCTTAGTGTCCTGAGGATATAAACATAATATCCTTTTAATTCATGTTCTGATATCCAGGTCTTTAATTACTCCCCCTACAATGCACAATATTCAAGAATTCCCAACACCCAAACAGTATGCTGCTCGTCATTAAGCAAATTCATGAAGAAGAATTGGATCATTATAGCAACAAGTGTCATACCATAGCTTTCAATCTCTTTTTCCTGAGGGTTTTATCTTTCATGGGTGTCACGTCCATTGGCTATTACTATTACACTTCATTAGTTTCATTTATCTAAGATATGCTTCCCAAGTTGCTCATATAATTGTCGTTTACTGCCTAATCTATCACACATTTGTTGTAATACATGCATTGTTCAAGGAAGAAGTAACCTCGAAAATTGAAATTTATTGGTCCTATTAGATCACGAAAGGAGGTCGAATAGGATTTGCAGATAGGTCCGTTCGATGATGGGTATTTTGTTGCCTTAATCTAGTTACGTTTCCAATGGTAATCATAATAATTGTTATTCTCTGATGAGATTAATTGCCAATCAAATGTAGCACGCAGGTTCATATGACGCAGATATATTATAGTAGCATGAACAAAAAGTTAATTCTAAATATCATTATGTCGGTGGGATGACATAATAATTCGTACATTGACCACCAGGAAAGCCTTAGATTATGTGCCTAACTAGGTTTTGTATGAAGAACACGTCAATTGGTACGATTTACAGAAATGTGACACGTCAAGGAAAAGGTCTAGCCGATTATGCTTCAGAAAAGCTATTGACATCGTTACCTATCTACCGAATTGCATTCTCAAATATTGATGAACTTGAAAGATAAATTCATGGCTTATGGGTGTGCCCATAAGCAGACTCCCATTTTATAGACTACTCACATCGGTAATGACGACAACCTAATACTCAGTGAGGTGGCACTGCTTCTATGGCAGAAGAAAGGAGGATGCGTGAACATATACCCCGCCTCGTGCGGTATACAAACCTGCGTGTACTTAATCCACATATCCGATCCTATCACTCGTGATCTCTTTTGATCCTTGGAAATAGGATTCTATAGAGGAAACCCATGAAAGTCTAAGGTCTGAGTTCGTATCCCATCGAGTTTGAATCGCGTAGTAATTCACAAGGCGAAGCCGCGTGAATTATGTAGCGATTCAAACAAGATGGGATTGAGCTCTGCCCCTAAACTTGAATGGGTTTCTGAATTTATCTCACCCTTTACATTGACTAATGGGCTAACATTTTTGACATAATCCCCCATTGGATATTTTTCCTAAATATCTCATGGGCATTAGATACGAGTTCCCAATGTTAAGTCTATGGAGAAATCGGGAGATACGTAAAGAAGTTCAGTTATTTATCCAATCCTAGGTTATATCTTTGGCAACATCGAATGGCAAATAAAAATTGATTGCATACCTGAGGCCATATGTCTTCATTTATAAACGCCCACTCCTACCCATGTCGTATTTATGGCCGTACGTCACACTGTGGCGTACAGGGTACATCCATTCAACCGACATCAATATAAGCTCAATCTCGCCCCTTCATGAGAAACATTTTCCAATAAAACAAAAACACGCTGTCTTTTTTCAAAATACTTGGTAAAATAATTCACTTTATACACCCCTCTGCCTACAGCATTGGAATGTATATTTATATGGTCAATAATTCTACCGCGTATTTCTGACGTACGCATCTGAAGCTGATTGTATTCACCAACGATATTTCTTCAGCTATCATCAAGGAAACAAAACATGAATTTCGTTCCATTTCAGAAACATTCTACGAAACATATGATTCTATTGGTCATAGATGTTTGATATTCAATTGGTTTGTCAATTGCAGCAGTCAAATAATATTTTCACTCCCGTGAAAGATCAGGGATTTGAAATATGAATGTTTCCCTTGTCACCCTTCCCTAAGAAATTTTCTCTTTAAAATTCATATTTGCGAGATGATTTCATTTCAATGAAGGTGGGTATTTTCGCAATGTCGCCTTAAAATGATAAAGTTCATATTACAGGTAATGTGATTTATCAGAACTTCATTTCTATAGGTCACATAATCAGACCAGAGCCTCACCTGTGGTGTGATCTAAAACATTGGAGTTTCCATCAAAAACTCATCTGTGCGAATTTCCTTGGACCAAAAAGTCATGTAGTTTTTAAAACCCGCTGCGGTTTGTTTCAGTAATGTCTTTAAATCCACGAATTGGTTGAAGAAAACATGAGATTTCGATATTCGAATCAGAATAAAGAGAAGTTCTCCAATTGCTTTGTGGTTTCGGATGTCATTCCTGAGTCGAGTGTATGACTCCAGAGGCGTTTGTTTACGTTGGAATTGAATGACACTTCTATCATTAATGAATCTCAGCGTGTATTACGAAGTCACCAACGAGTGGTTTACAAAGCTGTCTATTCACAAAAGCATAATTTTGTTTTGTGCCATCCTTCCTCATGAATACAATAAAACCACGAAATGCAAAAAAAAGACCCAAAAAAACCCCAAAAATAAACAGAAAATGTCATATGAAGTGTGCTACCACTATCAGTAGGGATTATCCATGTTCTCCATGAAGAAAGGAACTTCTTATCAGTGGAATTCCCCCTAATAGATAGATTAGAGGTCATGTTGAATAGATGGTTGATAAGAATTCATTATAATTATGTCTGGTGAATGCCGGAAGATTGCTATGTGTGCGGGTGAGCATGGGAGGGAACGAGCGATAATAAACAAGCACCCCAAGATCGCTATAAACGGAGACATTGCTCAGGCCAAGACCGTCGTCAGGATACTTAGTAGAAACCAAACGAGAGTTAGCCTTGTCAATGTTTATGCCACGATGGGCAGGTTGTGTATTAATACACGAGGCGTTAGCCGAGTTTAGTGAGTAGCAGACCTGACCAGAGTGGTATAAATATTGACAAGGCTAACTTGAGTTCAGTTTCGTATTTATCCTACCCCATCTCACCGATATACAGAGAATATTTGTAATTATCCATGTTAGTAGTTATCAATGCTGCCGGATCTACTTTCGTTATCTCGTCTCTGATTGGTCCGATTTTTTATTCACCTCGGTGCATAAATAACACTTTATCCAACGCTATGTCAAATACATTGAGTCAATGTTAAACCCATGTCGTTTTTTATTATGGGTAGGATAAATATATATAATGGATGGTTTTGTTAACGAGTCGCCGTAATATCCGAGTAGTTGATGCGTAGTAATATCCAAGCAACAGCAAGGATATTACGTCGTCAACTACGAGGAGAATAAAGTAATTCACATACAAAATTAGTCTTTCTTACATTTATTACCCACCTACATGATTAAAGTCAAGAATCGACCATGTATCAATTAACATATGGGATGACTACACAAAGGATAAGTCCACAGCACTGTCAAACATGGCAGTAATTTGGTGTATACTTATGCAAAGTATGTTATTCCCCATTACTTTGTGTCTTAAAGATGCATAACAATACAATATCTTTGACACATGATAATGAAGTAGATCAATAATATTGAATCTAATTCAACAACATCAAAATAACTTTCAAGATATTGTCATTGAGTTTAATTTTAGTTGACCTCAAAATCTGTAATCCATAATCTCCGGGTGGTGAATTTTTGGCGTCCTATATATTTTCAGTGGAGACCCTCAAATAGACAGGGTGTATGCAGGCAGGGTGTATGCAGGCGATCTTTATGTAACAGGGCTTATGGAGGTAGTAAGAGTGATACGTTTCTCTTCTTATTTTATTCAATAAAAATTTCCGTCATCAGCAATTTACATGAAGGCGCTCTTTACCTACCACATATAAAACGTGTAATTTTCCGTACTATCCGCTTGGAGATCTTCCCGCACATAGAGACGTCGTGAACTAGACATAGGGTTGGAGACTGAAGCACCACGGGAGTGAGATTCTTGTGTATTTAAAAACTCGAACCTGGTCTTCTTTTTTATAGCACTATACTCAGACAAACTTCTTCTCTTATGATTCATTTTGAGCCATGCCGAAATCAAAGTTTAGTATTGTAGTTTTCTTATCTACCTTTCTCGTGAGAAACTAATGAGATCCCAACTTTCGCTGGTGTCAATCCATACAGTTCTGATCGCTGATGATCAGCTCAAGCACCTGTGTCAAACAAAATGATTACCACGAATTTACGATGGTTTCCCGTCCACCCGCAAGGGGGTAGAACGGCAGTAAACGTTGGGGGGGGGGGGGGGTAGTCAAATACGACTCGACGAAGTCGCTAGTACTTATAAATATCACGTTTATCATTAAAAACTAGACTTCGGACATACATTCTCCTCTCTTATAGGTCTCAACTCAGCTTTATGAGGTATGATTCTTGCTAATCTGTATGAGTCCGTTCGCAGTATTACCAGTAGTAAATCAAAATCATGAATACATGTATCATTTTAGAAATGATATTGACAATTTGATTTACAATTCAAGTTCAGTCTTTGATAATATCAATTTACGTACATATTGTTTGTCAATCATTCAGACATTTCTTTCACCTCGGGCTTTGTAGAGATCACCTAATTATGAAAAACAAGGTTCACGCGTTTGCATGGACCTGATTAGATCTCCTCCACTTGTATAATTGCGAACTGCGATGTCTCCCGGAACTGGTGTTAGTATCTTTGCTTCTTGAATCTGATGTTTCGTATGATTTTCCATTTCAAACCCACGTTCGAGATCTTCTGACCACCATTTCATAAGCCAAGATGAATAAGTGGTTCTTCTATAGGGGACAGAGCCATTGTTAGTTCACGAAGCAGTCACTAGGTGGTCGGGGGACAAACCCGTATTCTGGCTCTTTGTTCTTACAAAATTCAACTGCCTTTCAATATTTTACCATAGTTCCCCCATCCCAAAGTAGGATGACATAATAACTAAACCCAAGACATGATATTTTCCATATGGAACACTTTATATATATTTGTGAGCAAGGCTAAAGTTGTGACATTTCCCAATTATCACTCACTTCTTTTCCACCTCCTTTAGTGAAGAACACCTACTTTTTCACCTCCTTTAGTGAAGAACATCTACTCGGGGGGGCGTCATGGCGGCGCCCATGGATCAGAGGCTATATGCCGTATACGTCAGCAGTGTGATATTATAGAGAAACAGGCTTACTGTCTCCGTACGGATAAAATACGCGGTAAAATCGGCGATCAGATGAACCGATGCCGGAGGCAGAGGTTCATCTGATTGCCGATTTTACCAAGTATCTTATCCATACGGAGACAGTCAGCCTGTTTCTCTATTATTATATACCTTAAAATATCCAATTTTTAACTTTGCTACTTGGGGAATATTTGGATTTTGCCGCCGTACATGCCCCGTACGCCACATACATACCCCGTACGTCACCTAGGTGTCGTACGGGTATAAATACGACATGGGTAGGAGCGGGCCGTATGTGTAGGATATACTACCACAGGTATATAATAATACAACGAGCGCACATTCTTTGAAATCAATCTAGATGTCTCCTGGTTGTTTTCTTAGTGTGTGGTGGCCTGGTTACATGTGTCTGATGTTTAATTTCCGGTGAATGTAAGGATAGATTCCTTGACCGGTCTGGCAACCTGGATGTGGCTGGTGTCAATTTCTGTTTACGTACTAACTGTACATGGAGACTCTCTCTCTTACTCCCCGTGAGGTCAATGGCCTCAGCAGGATAGTAATTATAGGAGCTCAACAGCACACACGATGAAACGTTTTATGCTTTGTCAAGGCAAAGATAGCCACCATAATGTAGAAGACAAGTAGTTTGTTTGTCTTTTTGAAAAAGCAGCGTCAAGAAGATTCAATTATAATGAGATATTCAAGACAAGTGATTATATCTATTTGGAAAGGTGTGATTGTTATGTTCGTCTATAATTGAAATTTCTTGATGCGTATCTCTAAGCTGTTCTCTCACCTCGATGCTCACGTATGTCATGTGAATAGTGCCAACTTCTGAGCATATATTCAAAAGTTAAAACCATTGCATAAAATGGTCGAGTGCTATATTGGTAATGTTTTAATCAACTGTCATTCACACAAACCTCCATATTCCGTATACGGAAAAAGGTCAATTCATAATTCTCCAGATAACAATCCAGAGAAAAGGCTCCTTTTCCTCAAACTTGCTCGATTTAGTATAGCATCATGTTATATGTGTCAGGATTGAGAGTTTATATGAAGTAAACACCTGTAATTAATAACTGATCTGTTTGTCGTCTGCTCACAGCTGCAGGTGCGGCTGGTGCCCATCCTCACGATGGGGAACCTACCTGCCCGACCGGAAACAGGCGACATTGCGGTTGCCGGCGCGGACCAATCAGAGCACCAGTTCTCCAACGTCATCCGGGTCAGGTTACTGAAGGAGGACGCCGACCACGTGACCCTAGGTCTCATCTTGGAGGAGCGAGACTTGGCGCCTCACGTGATTGTGGCAGACGTCATTGATGGCAGTCCCGCCTCCAGATCGGGGTTGATCCAGCCGCGCGATCTCCTCCTCAAAATCAACGCCGTTGACGTTCGCGATGAGAAGTTGGGAGTGGTTCTGGAGCTGCTGAGAAGTCTGGAGATCGGTACGCCTATAGCTCTGCTTGTACAGTGCCCTGAGGGGTTCGTAGCATTCCTCCAGACCATATTCCTCCCTGACGGGTCCCCGAAGACCGTACGCGTGACGGCTCCAGTGGGGAAAACCGGACGAGGTCTGACTTCTCCCGGGTTCGGTCCTCGCAAGGAGTCGCCACTGGAGGAGCCCCAGAAGAGCGGCTCGAATGAGAACCCTGACGGAAGTACCAAGTCGCCTACCTCCATCGAGGCCCTGTCTGAGTTCCTCCGGGTGAAGGTGGGGCTTGGGGCGCGTTCGCCCGTGGAGGAAAACGGTAAAAGCCCTGCAGAGGGCAATGCCCTCAGGTGCCCTCAGGATGACGAGGGGACGCGGGTGAAACAGAACGGTACTGCCACGTCTCCGGGGCACTCCCCAAAGATCGTCCTTACTCAGTGCGAGAAGCCTAGAGATTCGACAATGAGTAATAACATTGACTCCTCAGCACAACAACGATCTAACAATAACTCCGACCGCATGGTGAACCAGAAGGAGGTGGCGGTGGCGGTGGTGAGTTCTCGCGCTGGTGAGACAATGACGACGACCAACGCGCCGGACAATAACCTGAGCACGGAGAGACGCCCGTCCGGGTCCGGGTCGCTCGGCACCGGACGCTCGCCGTCAGCGTCGCGTCGCGGCAGCGTCTGCACCCCGCGACGTCATCAGAAACTGCGCTACCTGGTGGACGAATCAGTGACTGCAGACACGCTGCATAACCTCGCCTGCTCCGCAGATGTAAGTCCTGCCTTTTTCTGATTTATTTCAAGTGAGGGGGTTGATTGTGGATTTCCTTCTTTTTATCGTCTTTATTTATACTGAAAATCATTAGTAAATCGCTGGTTTGATTCGATCATGAATTTACACATTATTATCTAACCCCCCTTGGTGCAAGCCCTGACAACATCAATGTCAATCATGTATGGAACTGGAAAACCAATTTGATTGCCTTTTAGCTAACATCCTATGGTCTGTATAATGCCTATCATATGTTTGTATGATTTATTGTAATGGGATCAGGTATTCTATTCTTCTTCTGTAACGATGAAAGTTCATCACCTAAGATTACATAAAAAAATGTGGTAGTCGAGATCCAAGCAGGGGTATAGGTATGTTACGGAAGACATCGTAGGTAGCTTATTCAAAACCCCATTTTTCATTCCCAGCAGGTCGTATCGTCCATGTTTAAATACATATCTTCCCAAATATATGTTCACTTTAGTGGGAGTCATATGGTTTTGGTTGAGGATACCGGAAAACTGGCACAAAGCTATCCAGAAAGTTTCATTGTATACAGAAATAAGGACCGTATTTTCTATGCTTCACGCCGCCGTCTGCCATAACAGGGTATCTAATTGGTCGAAATCACGTCACGTAGCCACCATTGACATGTTCACCCTTCATATGGAAAACATCATCCTTAATATAAAAATGAGAATTACGACATGCCAAGCATGGGTATGTAATCATGTAACTATATACACAATATTACCATGATTTTCATCTGCATGGTCGCATTTTTCTACAGTGATGACCTGGGACCTGTTTCAGTAGTCTCGTGACATTAGGCCTAGACAGACATCAACAGTGGCACCAACAGTGCAAGCAACAGCATAAAAAGACTAGCAAATATCAGAAGATCGAAGAGGCCAATCTTCTTCATATTTGGAAAGATTATAGATTATATGTATCCCCTACTCCTGTTAAAGTGTCATTGCTTAATTCCTATGAGAAGTGAGTGAAACTCCGTGTGTCATCGATGGCAATCCTGTGATCTGTCCGTATGAAGTCACAGACGCCATCTAGACATGTCACAAAACTACTAAAACAGGTCCCTGTAGTGCCGACTGCAAGGAGAACCAGACCATTCGGATAAAATTATGGTAATGTCGTATCTATTATCCACTATTCGAAATATAAGTTATCAAATGAAACACAAAATTACCACCGATATACCCATGCACTAGTTTACATGCTAGGGACTCTTATCTCTCCGAGTAGAATCCGACTTTCTGTATACTTCTCAATAGCGATCTGTAGGTTCTATATGTTAAGTATGGAGACTCCGTATGAGGTGGACAATAAATGGCTATCCTGGAACATGATTTATACAAGTATTCGGAGACTAGTGCCTAATCAAGGATGTTACATGTTATGGAGTGGATGACAGGGCTGCTACGCGACTAGCGAGTAAATTATTTTGTCAGAATGATACCGCCCACACAGACTCGCACAGAGTCGACGGTTTACTATGTGTCCAATTAATCAATATAATTTTCTACACATACTCAACTTAATTAGGTTTTTATAAAATGAATTGGTAATATAAAATTTCAATTTTCATATAATACAGACTTGGATGGTTAATTGCAAATGAAATATGCTTCCAGTAGTGTCCCCAAGTTGCAAAGATCGGAACTATTGGATGCTGGTGTATATACAACGGAATCAGGCGTATATAAGAAGTATTTAAGACCGCACCATGGACTATCGTAAAACTGGATGAGGTTTAATCTTGGCCACCGTATTCCACGACTGAAGTTTGGCAAAGTGACTTCATGAGGCGAAGCCGAGTGAAGTCCGGAGCCAAAACTTCAGGAGTGGAATGCGGTGGCCAAGTTTAAAGCGAATCAGGTTTTGATTTTATCCTACCCTATCTCCTCGATTTTGGAAGATAACGTGATAACAATGCTGTATGCCACTAGTGGCATATAAAACTCCGTATGCCAGTCAGCGTGGCATACGGAAACCCAATGTTAAGCCTATGGGATTTTATATTAGGGGTAGGATAAACGTATATACGCCACTAGATAAGGCGTCTACGAGACGGATAACAGGTCTAACTTCTAGACGCAAAATCCTACTGTTAGACGCGTTTCGCATACATATGTAAAGCGGTAAGTTTCGTGCAGTGTATGTTATTAGTCTATAGTAATTCCACAGTGTAGACGTGACATTGTGACTAGAGTTTGCATGTCAAATCGCACAGGACATTGGTCAAGACCAACTTACGATAATGATGAGTATACCAATAGGGATAAATACAAATCTGAACAGATGTATGCTTCTAGAAATGACATTTGTGATGAAAATTGGTACTACTGTGAGTTTGTTCGCTGGCCTAGTAGGGCCTGTGAGTTTTCCCCTCCCCTCACCTGAAAACGGAGGTGGGGAGAAGATACCAGTTACCAGGAGTCGCTAAAGGCCTATCTCCACTGTGCGATTTGGGGAGCTTGCGATCCTGTACCTCCAGTCTCAGCCTGAAGGTACCGGCTTGGCGTACCGCATGTACCTCGGATCGCAAGGTATCATCGATTCTGTGTGGAGACACCCCCGCTTGTGACTGGAGGGCTTGCGATTCTAGGTACATAGGGTACGCCTAGTCTCAGACTGGGCGTTCCAAATATCAAACATGTTTGATATTTAAAAACGCATGCGATCCAGGGTACCTCCCGACTGAGACTGGGTGTACCCGGTACGCCCAGTCTCAGTCGGGAGGGAGAATTTGCTGTCTCCACTGTGCGTTTTGGCGCGTTGCGATCCAGGATGTACCTCCAGACTGAGACTGGAGGTACCTATGTACCTAGAATCGCACAGTGGAGACGGGGCTGTTCACCACGTACTATAACATAGAAATGTCATTTGGTTCGACGCTTCCCTATTGAAAGCCCGGATCAGACGATCAGAAAACTGAATATCCAATGAAGAAGCAATATTGAGGCCATAAGGAGTTCGTTAGTCTAGATATCTATGGGTGGTATCATCATTTATCACCGCTACCTCTGCCTCCAGGGATCGTGGTCGGATTAACACAAGATGAGGATAATCTCGAATCAACGGTCACTACCTAAGACAGGTCACCAGTATTATGGACCTAAGCAGTAAACCTTATAAGTAGAGGGCGTTGGGGTTTCATCAAAATCAATCCTCTAGTTAATGAATAAATAAAGAAATATGCAAATGAGTGTCCGATCAACTCCATATCTATTTGCCATCCACCTAGGATTCAATTGATATAAGGATATGATGTACACAGTAGTCTAAGCAAGTGTCATATATACACAATATTACCATGATTTCGATCTGAGTGGCCGTATTCTCCGCGTAGTTGACGCGTAGTAATACTCCGAGCGATAGCGAGGAGTATTGCATAGCGTCAACTACAAGGAGAATACGGCCACACAGATCGAAATTATGGTAATGTTGCATTTATTACTCACTTATTTTTTTAGATTTAAGCAATAAAAATGATCGTTAGAAAACTTTTCAACGTAATTAAGAAGGTATGATTGGGACTACTTTCATCTCAAAAATCCGTATCCTCCTAGGAGGGTACGGAGCTCCGTATCCTCCTCAGTAGCGATCTGTAATCTCCATAGGCTTAGTATGGAGACTCGGTATCAGGTGGGTAATAAATCTATATATCTACCATGCTTACAGGATGAAATGTATATTTTAGGAACCCTGACTTTTTCTGAACATTAAGAAGTGTTATATATTTATACTATACAAGGTGTATGTAAAGAAGTCATTTATTTATCGATCCATCAATCGAACAAGTGCATTTAACTTCCACTTGTATAACCTGAAATATAACTATGAAACCCTTATCATCTGGCTTTTGACTACCCTACGCCAAGTTTACATTGTGTATACGCTCTTCAGATATGTATTCACTCATTGCAAGGACCCCAAATGAACTGATACAAAGCTCAGTTGCTCAGACTCTGAGACCGGCGTAGCTCTTTAAAGTATGTGCAAACAAAATTTACCACTAAACAAACACATTAACACTTCATT
Source organism: Alentia gelatinosa (assembly GCA_950022655.1). NCBI lineage: Eukaryota > Metazoa > Annelida > Polychaeta > Phyllodocida > Polynoidae > Alentia > Alentia gelatinosa. The sequence goes on along the minus strand of OX465587.1, from coordinate 55,565,991 downwards.
AGCGACGCTTCTTTCGTCCAAGAATACAGGTAAACTGAAAAAGATTATAATGGTAAAAACGTGTAGAAACAATTACTCAGAAGGTGTTGCCATATTTAGGTTTTTATCAAGGAAATGCCACTTGGGGCCGTTACCAGATTTACAAATCTATTGCCTGACAGGACACGTAATCCTGCAAGGCTGTGGCATGGAGAGGAAGTTAGGGTTTGTTTGTCTTTTATGTCTTCAAACGCGAGCCTTATCGACTCGCACTCAGAGGACCTCATCAATCAGCGCCCGTAGCGCCCCCTGTCCCCGCTCGGCAGTACTAGCCGTCCCACGCGGCTTCCGGACTAAGGTATCGCAACGCAATTTTGAATAAATGTGGCTGCCAATCTGGCCTCAAATGAGAAAGGGCTCAAATCTACTGGGAATCAAACCTAGATGTTGGAAATGAAACCCACGATTTCTGGAGGCACGTGGAAAAGGTGTGAATGAAACTACCCATAGAGACGCGTTTTTTGTGTTATGGTAGTGTGTTTGCAACTATCCTCCTACCGTTGATATGATTGAGATCATTCAGTAAATCACACCTTTCTAGCAAACCATAGATTCGGTATTCTTTATACCATGGCGAAATATTTGTACAATATATCTTAAAGATAAGTAGGTACCAAATGCTGTGAAAGGATTATACCCAAGGTCACTGAAAAACCGCCTTTATTAACCATTTCCCTGCAGTACCCAGTTCCCCTGCTCAGCATTACAAGGCATGCATTGCCTGCATAAACAGCCCTGCTATGGCAGACACCTTTTTTCTGGAAATACCATCGTCACATGTGTCATGCGATTTGAGTAGTCTTTAATTCAAAAAATTATCTTTTTATTTATTGAATGTTGTATATATAAGTATAAATGATGCCTCTAAGATGCCTACAGGCATCTTCCTGCCGTAGCCAGGGGAATGCCTGGAGGCATCATGCTGCCATAACAAGGGGAATGCCTGGAGGCATCATGCTGCCATAACAAGGGGAATGCCTGGAGGCATCATGCTGCAGTTAAAGGGTTAACCACCACATACAGGTTCTCTGGAACTTTATATGATAAACATATGAAAAAAAATAGATGCTAATGGGAAACCTATCCATGACAATTGGTTGTGAGCACCCAAGTGGAGTCTGGTACTTAGAGGCTGATCAATATGCAAGGTGTTGTCGCTCCATCGCAACCTTGCTTTTGGTGTTCACTCCTCAGTATTTTTTTTATATTTTTTTATTTCTTATTTGATATAGTTCGCCAATGAAATACATTTAGTGGTCTACCACTATACCCTTTTATACAAATAAGTCAGTTCAATGAGGTACATCTAGATAGCCTCATCCAACAAGTAGGTCAGGTCTCTTTTGTGTTTTGTCAGATAAGTAATTGTTAGATGTATATAGTAATAATGATAATAATGTACATAATATAGTAAATGCATGGGTATAATAAATGTGAAGGGGTCGAATAATGAGATGTGATGGTAGCAGCACATAATGTTTTCCAATAAGTATCATATATTATTCCCGTATAATTGCATACCCATGTTTAGGTAGCAGTTTGGAGTAATTTTCATGACTATTAGTGGAATTTGTCTGTCACAAACCCATATTTAGGATGTGCAAACGCTACTGTAAGAAACATTCTCTCTTAGTTACCCTTCTTTTGTCTGTTTTTGTCTGTTTTTGTCTGTTTGCCTCACATGTCATACTCTTTGATAGCTTTTTTGAACGACAGCTTAGCTGGTAAATTTTTTATAGCCTTCGGTAGATTGTTCCATATTTGTTTGCCTCGATATGCTGGGCTGTTTTTTAGAAATTCGGTTTTCGGTCTAGGAAGGTTGAAAACTATTTTGTCTGAAAGTCTTGTTTTTCGTTTTATCTAATGGGAAACCTATCCATGACAATTGGTTGTGAGCACCCAAGTGGAGTCTGGTACTTAGAGGCTGATCAATATGCAAGGTGTTGTCGCTCCATCGCAACCTTGCTTTTGGTGTCCACTCCTCAGTATTTTTTTTTTTTATTTTTTTTTTTTATTTGATATAGTTCGCCAATGAAATACATTTAGCGGTCTACCACTATACCCTTTTATACAAATAAGTCAGTTCAATGAGGTACATCTAGATAGCCTCATCCAACAAGTAGGTCAGGTCTCTTTTGTGTTTTGTCAGATAAGTAATTGTTAGATGTATATAGTAATAATAATAATAATGTACATAATATAGTAAATGCATGGGTATAATAAATGTGAAGGGGTCGAATAATGAGATGTGATGGTAGCAGCACATAATGTTTTCCAATAAGTATCATATATTATTCCCGTTTAATTGCATACCCATGTTTAGGTAGCAGTTTGGAGTAATTTTCATGACTATTAGTGGAATTTGTCTGTCACAAACCCATATTTAGGATGTGCAAACGCTACTGTAAGAAACATTCTCTCTTAGTTACCCTTCTTTTGTCTGTTTTTGTCTGTTTTTGTCTGTTTGCCTCACATGTCATACTCTTTGATAGCTTTTTTGAACGACAGCTTAGCTGGTAAATTTTTTATAGCCTTCGGTAGATTGTTCCATATTTGTTTGCCTCGATATGCTGGGCTGTTTTTTAGAAATTCGGTTTTCGGTCTAAGAAGGTTGAAAACTATTTTGTCTGAAAGTCTTGTTTTTCGTTTTATCTAATGGGAAACCTATCCATGACAATTGGTTGTGAGCACCCAAGTGGAGTCTGGTACTTAGAGGCTGATCAATATGCAAGGTGTTGTCGCTCCATCGCAACCTTGCTTTTGGTGTTCACTCCTCAGTATTTTTTTTATATATATATTTTTTTTATTTGATATAGTTCGCCAATGAAATACATTTAGCGGTCTACCACTATACCCTTTTATACAAATAAGTCAGTTCAATGAGGTACATCTAGATAGCCTCATCCAACAAGTAGGTCAGGTCTCTTTTGTGTTTTGTCAGATAAGTAATTGTTAGATGTATATAGTAATAATAATAATAATGTACATAATATAGTAAATGCATGGGTATAATAAATGTGAAGGGGTCGAATAATGAGATGTGATGGTAGCAGCACATAATGTTTTCCAATAAGTATCATATATTATTCCCGTATAATTGCATACCCATGTTTAGGTAGCAGTTTGGAGTAATTTTCATGACTATTAGTGGAATTTGTCTGTCACAAACCCATATTTAGGATGTGCAAACGCTACTGTAAGAAACATTCTCTCTTAGTTACCCTTCTTTTGTCTGTTTTTGTCTGTTTTTGTCTGTTTGCCTCACATGTCATACTCTTTGATAGCTTTTTTGAACGACAGCTTAGCTGGTAAATTTTTTCTAGCCTTCGGTAGATTGTTCCATATTTGTTTGCCTCGATATGCTGGGCTGTTTTTTAGAAATTCGGTTTTCGGTCTAGGAAGGTTGAAAACTATTTTGTCTGAAAGTCTTGTTTTTCGTTTTATCTTATTTTCTTTCGCTTGTCCAGGCACTAGGCAATTTAGAACTAGAAACAGATCTATCAACTAATAGTGGCGCATGCGATAAGGAAGATAATTGCAATTAGCAGGATGAGATTGCTAGCTTTCGCATGTAGGTAGCTGTCAGTTCATCTCTCCGCTGCTTTACCATTCGAATTGCGCATAAGTTATGCAGATCAAAAGTTGAAATGCCTTTACTCTTATGCAGCAGGCATATTCGTAGGCCTCTATTTGGATTCTCGCATGGGATGATATTCCTTGCGAACAGAGAAACCTAGCGTACTGTATAGATGTATAGGTCAATGGTTGGTTAATTTGGGATGATTAGGGATTTTTGAATAGATTTTATTAAAGCCCTATGGAAGATATTGGTTTTAGGTGGAAAATTCCATATTTTCCATATATCATATCGAATAGAAAATTCTCTATTTTCCGTACATCATATAGAATATTCAAAGAATGACTGAAATTTTATTTTAGTACGCAATCATTCGAGAATGTCTCGTACCCTATGACAGAGGAAAATAATTGCCATATCTATACGATGAGATTTAGAACGTTGGCAGTGAAATTGATCTGCCTAATTAATTTACACCAACTCACCGAGAAAAATAAATGTCTTTACTGAATGCCTGTAAGCATATTGAATTGAATTTCAATCATCTATGGAAGCCCGTCGGAATGTTTCTAGATCCACCAAGGCAAATAGTTTAGGGCATTCTTAGCACTGATTATATGGCCGTAGTCAAGGGGGAGGGGGGGTCGTTCCTTGGGGCATTTGGCATCTAAATTAAGCTGTATTTAATCATTAGTTTATTTGCATTACCTTATGATGAATACCACTCGCCCTCTATCTAACTCGCGAAAGAAAAGATAATATATAAAGACATGGTTAGTGTGTCTTAATGGAATCTGCTCCGTGTTGGTTTCTGTCATCAATATTCAACGAGTTCAAAGAACAAGGACGATATCTGATTCAGACGTATTCCCTATGTCTCCTCATTATAACATACCTGGGATTCCTTAAATCATTAAAAACAGGTAATATCATTTAAGTCTGAAACCCACCAACGAAGACGCAGAAATTCAGAGCTCGCGATGTATTCCGACGCTCATTCAATTCATTGCAATTGTGTGTCGTAAAGCGCGTCGTAAGGCGAGTCGGTGTGCATCGGCAGTACGGTGAGTTCTGGGTGTGACAGTATCGTAAAACTGGATGAGTTTTAGTCTTGGCCACCGTATGCCACGACTGGGGTTTGGCATAGTGATTTCACGAGGCGAAGCAGAGTGAAGTCCGGAGCCAAATCTCCAGGAGTGGAATGCGATGGCCAAGATTAAAACGAATCAGGTTTTGATTTTATCCTACCCTGTCTCCTCGATTTTGTAATATTACATGATAATAATTCTGTATGCAACTAGTGGCATATAAAACTCCGTATGCCAGTCAGCGTGGCATACGGAAACTCAATGTTAAGTCTATGGGATTTTATATTAGGGGTAGGATAATTCGTCATACTGCCAAGAACGGAATCGATACAGCTGGGCAGTAAGTGTCCATCAAATTCTAAATCGTCTTTCCTAAGATCGAAAAATACAAGAGTAGTACCCTGCACCGTTGGGGCACCCTGTGGAACAACCTGAAACCAGAGACCCGGAATATTGATAGCTATATGATATATCGGACTATTGAACACTAACAAGGATATGTTTTTTCTCTTGCTCAGTCTATTGCTGGTAGATCTGTTTATTTGTATTGAAGCAATAGACCTTCTCTAAAAGAAATAGATATGGTGATATGGCGTACACAACTATTAACAAGCTCGGACCTTCCTGGAGTTTTTTTAATTTATTTTATTGAGTCAGTTCGCTACATTGTTGTTGCTTTCTACCACCTTCCCATGAAAGTGTGGTGAGGTTTATGGCTGGGCATGGTCTGCACTGAGCTTTTCTACACATACTCAATCTTCATTGTCGACGAGGTTCCCTCCTACCACCAGCTTGACTAGGTCATAATTGGCACATAAAGTCTAGACGAAATTATCACCATAGTCCCTCAGTGTCACTTTGACGGTACTACTTTAGTGAGCTCGAAACGTTTATGTGGTTCAAATGATTACAATTATGAAGTAGATGTTATCATCTAAGAGTGTTTCATTTGAAGGTATCATTCAAAGCTTCCTGAGGAACAAAAGAAAGACAATAAAATCCCAGTTCATTGTCCTGGCGCAGCACTAGCAGGCCTAATTAGGCACTCAGAATGGGATGGAAACTGCCAGAATGAAAATGAAGGATCTGCCAGCTGTTCCTGTGTGTAGCTACTAGTCATTACAAAAATGTTAACATACCAATCAACACCCTATTTAACAACATTATTATTGACAGATAGGTTTGGAGAAATAGTTGAAGGTTTATTGAAACTATTGACTTAAAACTATGAATGAGGTAGGTTGAATGAATATTTTGTTGTTCTACTGTGAAAAATGCCCCAGAGGTGAAGTTATGAGGGAGTAAGCAAATAGTTTTTGTATGGTGGGAGGGTGGTATAATTCTTTCCGCTGCGTCCATTGGAGGTTGGAGAGTGAGGTCACGTGGTTGATGGACATGTGTAGTAGAAGGAAACTGTTTGGAGAGTGTGACCTCTCCCAGGCAGTGGCCAAACAGGCTGGAGAGCCCGGAAGCACCAACAGCGCCCTCCTACCTGAGGGTGCGATGCCCTGGGACCTGTTTCACTAGACAGTGACATGTCGAGATGGCGTCTAGATGGTGTGTCCGGTTTCATAAGAACTAGACATCAGACTTCATTTTGTCCGTTCTTGCTTGCACTGTTGGTGCCGCTTTTCATATCTGTCTAACACTTTTGTCACGAAACTAGTGAAACAGGTCCATGACGTGTAGATTTGTCTGATTTTTATTTTTGGGGTCTGTCTTTTCCTAAGGGCAGCTACTTGTGCTGTCACGAAACTAGACAACCCCAATGTCTGTATGGTGCCACAGACATGTCACGAAACTACTGAAACAGGTCCCTGGTCTATATGGGTCTTCGACAGGCACCAGGGTTGAGACCCTCAGAAGGGTGAAGTAGCTGATGCGGACAGCTGCTATTGGGGCGAGCCCGGAGAGACCCGCTCCATCGAGGTAGGACTTTTTTTCTTTTTTTTTCATTCTTTTATTTATACTGGGAAACCATCTTAGGCTCACAGGCCTGTCTCCCTTCTGGCCAGTCTTTGTACATCTCTATAGGTACGATATTACTTGTAATCGATAGTAGCAGCCTTCTTTGGCTGACTAAATATGCTTACTGCATTTTTTTTATATGAGTATATTGCTGTGGTGAAAAGTACACCAGTCACTTCTTTTTATGTTTGTACATGCTATTTAGTAAGTTGGCCACTAATATTTTGTGTGCCAAGTTGTTTAGAATTTCGGCTAATGGTTGCTTTATCTACCATCTTTTCCCTGAGGGTTTTTTATTGTTTGTTTAGTATTTTCATGTTGTGGAGGGTCCGATGGGAGCATTGGAGGGGTGCAGGAAGGCAGGAGTGGAGCACGATTGTCGACCCCTTTAGTGATTCCGAGAGCAAGAGGGGAGTCAAAGGCGGGGGTATCCCCTCCTGAGAGGGTAACCAAGGGATGAGCTCCAAGGAGTAGTTCTACCTGGAGGCCAGGAGGCAGTTTCATAATCTAGGATCGTACATGAAGACCCTTTTCTATACCTCGTTCAAGGGTTATCGTCTAATAATAGTTAAGTCTGTTGGCTTAGACAGCATTGGCCGTCCATAAGGTCGTCCATAAGTGTTGAATGAAATTGACACGATTTTTCCCTGGGTCTCTATGGCGTACAGAAAAGAGTCTACATGTACGATCCTGGATTATGAAACTGCCCCCAGGGTCGCAAGGCAATTCGCAAGGAACTGGTGGAACCACGCCACGTAGATCAGTGTAGGTGAGAGGGAGGGACCTCATTCTCCACGCAGAACCAGAGATACAGACTGATGCCCGCAATGAGAGAGCTACCTGACACCTGAGGGTGCCACCTGGAATTCAAAAGAAGTTATTGAGGAGTGCCGTAATGTCTGCTGCCTCCCAGATAGGGGATTTAGGTGGGAGGTGAGACGTGTCCAGAGGGCCATTATCAAGACTGGCCACACATCCCATGGTTGTACAGGTAGGCTGCAACACCCATGACGATGTAGATATTATGTATCGCAAATAGCAGCCACAGAGCACGACCTCGAGCTGCTGTTCATATATGGCTGGTCCGACAACCAAATCACCCCAAATGGCCTCGGCAGTCCTGGTGCACCAACCCCCAGAGCACCAGGACACTTTTATTGTATTTAGATTGGTATGATGGGGCTGCATAAAATAAAATCAGCAACGACCTTCGGCCTCGCTGCCGAAGCATGAGAGAAGATTGACCAACACTTGTATTTCTCGACTCAGTCCCTAATTGGGCCAGTAGGTTGTGGTCTACATAAAGTGCGCTTCAGTGCACCACCATTACGGGGGCTGGCACACCCCAATAGGCCTTTTTCCATAGGCCGGTGTCGCATCTTATCTGCTTAGTTACGCAAGGACTGAAGCCAAACATTCACCTAGCAACGTATACTTTATCATTGATTCACACAGTGTATGAGCGAAATATGTTCATAATACCAGTGCACATTATTTCCAGGGAAATAACAGTGACTGCATCTTATTCTACGGTATTCCAGCTCTGAATGGTGTATCATACATGCATATCACCTCAATGATACTTTAGATATACCTTAGATAACACAGGGACACCGAAACTGTATACACACTAATACATAGGCAGGCCTAGCTATAACATGCTTATCTTTTTCAAAGTTAAAACCAAGAAATTATCAAGTTTAGACAGCTCAGACTTGTTGATACAATACCCAAGTTTGTTACAAGAATCTAATCTGTCAAAAAACAACACTCCTGCAATCACACCCACCGTTCACACTTTAGGTGTGATTGCTGTGTTCCCTATACACAAGTGGCCGGACTCGGCCGTGTTTGTCCGAGCGGCCGCGTAACTAATCAGAGGGCCGTTAGGCGGCGCTGAACGGCAACACCTGTATAACGCAAGGTTTGTTTCAGGATCGATCAGAGCCTAGGCTGGACTGCTGCGGTGTCTTGCAGTCATCCCGGTGGGGTCCCAGTGTTCTAGGGTCTATGACAGCCTGCTACATTTTTCTGCTGGTGGGCTCTTGTTACACCCCGGGTGCTGCTTCAAGTACATAATATATGGTAGTTGGACACTTTCCCAGGACTCACTATTGTAAAACAACAGTGAATAAAGCTTCATAATAAAACCATTCATCACAAACACACCTTCACAACTGTTTACAGTTACTTAGCTTCTCTGAGGGTTTGCATGTATTTTATTGAGTTCATGCTCTCACTGCGGTTATTTGAAGTTAATCCCAGTTATGGTCGTTCACGTTTCTCCTGGACAATGAGTTACAGTCCCTTGTGGTCATACTGGCAGTGCCCGATGACAGTCTTTCAGGGCCACAAGCAACAGTAATAAGCATGTGATCCACCAAGAGTGAGTTAGGGCCGGACGATGACCAAGTGGAGGAATTGTGGACGTCGGCCGCCCAAATCCCTCATCAACTCAGATTGGCTGGGACAATCTGCCTGGTGGATCAGTAAATCGGCCTGAATCGGCCTGAATCGGCCGGAACAGCCCATTGAAAACCCTGTCGCCCGCATCTGTGTGGTCGTCGCCTCTGGCCGACCGGCCCTGTAAAAACCAGCCGGCCGGCCGGCCGCATCTGGCCGCCTCTGGCCGCCTCTGAGCGTCGATTTGGTGGACCATGTGCTTAATTAGAAACCGATGTAATCGTTGCATCAGACATTTTGTCAGCTGGGAATTCTGACTGGATGGAAGCAGCCCCTTCATGTTGCGATTATCATTGGGGCTAACTGAGGAATTGGCGGTAATGCAAACAGAGCACAGCCGCTAAGGACTATCACTCCCGTGGTTTTGGTCACGTGGTCCCGGTCACGTGACCACCCCACTTCAACCCTGGGACATCAACGAGAAGGATCCACCCAACCACCCTACAAAAAAACTCTTCAATCTCATCTCTTCAACATCTCCCACTTATTTAGGGCATCTCCTACTTCGTAGGGCTCTAAATACCTCGTGAACTCTCTTCTTTTCTGAATTATATGGTATTATGGACTAACAAAAATTATACGTACTTCACTTCTTTATGTCCATACCCGTACTTGTGTTAGTCATTACATCTGTTAGACTACACAATTCGATGATAAGAGTCCCTCCGGATACCTTGTGACGTCATCGGGACCTTTCTTATTGCTGGTTGACCATTGGTTGTAATGTTTCTGGTATTAAACAGATGACGTGAAAGCGGCAGATATTATCAATAAACATCACGAAATTTCATATGATTGTTTACATGGCGTGTGTTGACTTCATGGAATGATAGCACGAATCAGAGCTGAGTGCTATCTGTAGCGGAAGACAACGAATGCCTTGTAAACAATTATATGAAATTGAGTGACATTTAGATCTTATCCTACCTCCTCACGTGTTTTTAACTCCATATATCACCCGTGGCATATAGATATTTATGGCATAACTGTGGCATATAGTCACGCCATGTTAAGTCTATGGAGATTTATATGAGGGGTAGGATAAATTAAATATAGTTACGAGTCGCTCACAAGGTTACCAGCATATAAAATGCATCAGAGCAGTTCCGATTGCAGCTAACCTTCTAACAACTACCCCATCCACCGATAACTATTGAAAGCGTTGGGCCTACCACAAAACACAGGTAAATAGATCACCCTCCATTCAGAGGGTATCAATGCATTGCCGTTAGGCTCATATAGAAGAGGATGTTCTTCGCACTCTTTAAGTGCCGCATGTTGTAATCTCCCCGCGCATCTGTCATGCACATGCATGGTATGAAGTCAGCGTACAATGTCCTCCAACACCACACTCAGGTATGATGTCCAATTTGGCCTCAGGGAGTCTGATCGAATACAATGCCTTCCCATCCAACCCCACTTCCCATTCTCGTCGCACCCCGCTCTCCCCTTCCTATGCACTGCCATCCCCGGTTACAAAGGGGTGGGACCCATTGACAGCGTCCCGCTGGGTTGTGTATATACAGGAGTGTTCACGGATGTGATTATAGGACCTTATGAGAGTCGAGTATTACCCGTCGTTATAATGGAGAGCCCGGCGAAGGGAGAGGCACAGCAGGGGTGGGGGAGGTGTGGACCACAGAGTAAAACCTCATAGGATCAAAGTTCTCGGGACTGGAGAAATTACTTTCTTGTAATCGAGGTTGTCTATATCCGAGTTTCGTGAAGACAGTTTTACAAAATTGGCGAAATACTACATTATAAATCATAAACGAATTTTCAACCTGAATGGTGAAATATGAGGTAGTAAAGTGTGACATAAAGAACATGGTTCTTGTACCTAGCCTTTGTATCAGATGTCACATTTGATCATTCAACAAAAGCATGGAGTATGTTGGACAATCAAAATTAAATTTGTGGGTTTGAGATTCTTAATTTGCAGTCCGGATTAATGATTTGCTAAAATATCGTTCTTTCTTGAGCAGAAATGTTCACTTCACTGAGTAAAAAAGGCTTTGTTTGTTATACCCAGGCTTTTTCAAGAAATACATTGTTATAATCTAATTTATGTACAATAGAAATGTATAGAAATGTATAGAAAATTATATACCGAGTGTTTGTTATATAACCAAGTTTGTCAGAACATCATTTTACTGTAGATAGCTCTGCATGGTTAGCTTTGTTTCGTTGTGGTTAGTTACAGAGGGTGCGTCCACCAACCACGACAAGGCTGCGACAACGGCTTTCCGACAAGGTCCACGACAGCTGTACGATTGGAAGCCTTGTCGTAGCCTTGTCGTGGTTGGTGGACCACAGTTCCCGACAAGAGGCTACGACAAGGCCACGACAGGCTGCGACATGAACCTTGTCGGGGGCCTGTCGGGGGCCTTCCGACAAGGTTACGACAAAATCGAACATGTTCGATTTTGGAGCCATGTCATGGCGTGTTGTGGCGTGTCGCAGAGGTCTACGATAGAATATTTAGGTGGAGCGTACACTTCCCGACAGGCTGCGACAAGGGCTCACGACAGCTCCCCTCCTCACGACAAAGCTGCGACAAGGCACCGATTGGAAATTTCTTGTCGGCGTGTGTCGCAGCCCTGTCGTGGTTGGTGGACGCACCCTCTTACAGAGGGTGGTGACTGGGGGTGGTGGCGGCACTCCTTGTAGTGGGTAACCGGGAGGCCGCGTCGTGGCTTCCGTAGCCCCGGGGCGCTCCCGGTCGCTGTTGGAGTGTTTCCCGGTGTTGGTGTGTGTAACAGACAGGGCGAGGGAGCTGCTCAGTGGTTCTGTGGGTGCTCATTACATCAGGAATACAAGGCTTCCTGAGAACCGTCACTTAGCCTCATACATAAGGAAAACGAGCCTTTGTCACGCCTAGTCCAGGGGCCTGAGGAGGCCATTATCATATCACGTGATACATAGAGCCGTAGAACTATGACTTGGTACCTTAACGCAGGGCATGGTGTTTGAACCTGGGTCGTACTCCCTTAACACTGGCCATGATATGTGGCGGCAGTGGACCAAAAATGACCATTGTAAGTGTCAGCAGCTATTTTAAACTATATTTAAGACCTATTTCCACCTGTCGACTAAGTGATTGGGAATTTTCAGGAACCATGCACTCGTTCTTATGTTCAAAAAAGGGAGGCCGGTACGACCACTAAAATCTGCATAAAAGATGGGCGACTTCAATGCTGTCCAGTGTTTGTCAACGACCGACTTGTATACCCATCACCCACTTCTTTCCATATTGAATTGATCGGCCAATTCTAGATAGTTCGAAAAAGTTGCCGACTTTTTTCTGTTTCTACTTGCCGATTCTGACAAAGATGACAGAAACTTTCTCGGTGATGGCTGACAAACTTATCAAAGTCGGCATATGGAGGTATATATGGCTTATATCCATTTATCTCACCCCAGATATTTTTTCTCCATAGACTTAACATTGGAAACTCGTATCTAACACCCATTAGATATTTAGGAATAATATCCAATGGGGGATAATGTCACAAATGTTAGCCCATTAGTCAATATTAAGGGTGAGATAAATTCAGAAACCCATTCAAGTTTAGGGTCAGAGCTCGATCCCATCTCATTTGAATCACATAGCAATTCACGCGGCTTCGCCTTGTGAATTACTACACGATTAAAACTCGATGGGATACGAGCTCAGACCCTAAACTTTCATGGGTTTCCTCTATAATACCTGGTAAAACAAAAAAGACTAACGGATGACTTGCCTTGTCGTTTTCTTTTGGGTCCATATTACATTCACCACCTTGGTACTAAAGTAGGTATGGTAATATTAAAACTACAGGCAATAATACTGTAGAGGAACCCAGTGAGAGTGGTCCAGGTAGAGTAAAATGGCATATTGGCAAATTGGATTCAGATTTCATCCTACTGCAGTGGAAGATCTGCCTAGTGTAGAACTGCTTTAACCGCTTTAAGATAATTAAAAAAAAGAAAAATCATATGAAGAGACCTCATTTACTTCACTATATGTTAGATAAGACTGAATCGAGTCTAGCGATTGTATAAATCAACCGGCACCTTCTCGAATGGAAATATATATTTTTTAAAACGCAATTACTTTATACAAAGACAGACAACTTCTTGTGATTGGTTAATTTCTATGCTACTCGAAGGGGTGTGTGTGTGTGGGGGGGGGGTGTTAGATACGAGCTGTCTATGTCAAGTATATAAAGAATATACCAGAGTTGGGATAAAGAGAAGGAGGAAGAAGTTAAAGGATGAGAAATGGGAACCGATAACAAAAATAGCTTGTATTGATTCTTCTAAAACTCATCCTGGTAGTTCCCTATGCAGTACAAATATAAAGATAGGAGGCATTATCATATAACTAGGAACAAATGATGTGTTCATCATCGGTGAATGAGCGTGGAATCGTCAATAAAATAATGATTTAAAGGTTTGGATTTTATCAACTCTGTGGGTCACTCTGCAAGCACCTTGGCACCCAGCCAACTTGCGATTTCTACACCTGCCTTCATAGAGTCAAAATAGACCAATCATTAGGCCCGGCGTCCACCTACTACGATAGAATCGTAGACCTCCCGATATGGCACCGATATAAAATGTCAAAATCGGTGCCATATCGGGAAGGTGCAAAATCGTAGACATATGTCTAGACATGCCAATCCACCACGCATTGTATGGGGTTTTTATCGGTGTCTAATCGCAGAAACTTGGTCAACTGCCCCGATATTAGGTGACCTTCCGACGCGATTTTGATTTTGCATCGGGAGGTGCATCGTAGGGCATATCGGTGCCATATCGTAGTAGGTGGACGCCGGGCCTTATTGAGTCAATAAGGTATTTTGGTCTGTGGTGATTGGTCATTGTCAACTGGACACGTCTCTAAGACTAAGATACGGGGGACTCTGCAACCTACCAATCCAATGTCACAGAGTTAGCATTCAGATAGTGAAGCTATAGTGTTGGAGACGCTAAATGTCTATATAACCTCTCCCTAACCTAGGCAGGGCATCTGAGTACGCGTCTCACGTCCAAAAAAGATCTTCGGTGGAGATATAATTTATGAGACTGTAATTACTAGTTTATAGATATGTCATTGATGATGACGTATGAGGCAGACTAAAGGAATGGGTAATACATCATTCCTCTATCCTAACGTCACTTTTGATATGTCCTCAACTGTAGATTCGGTGTCCGAAATTACCATGTTTTCTGCATGACTCAGCCCTGTTTATCATGATAACACCGAAGACAGGTCGAGCTTGTCCACACCACACAACATGAGTGCACTCTCACAACAGAGACTACACTAATTGGCAGAGACCGATGAGGGACCTTTAATTAGCACTGAGCGATGAGATATTTGTATGTTTTTATTTCAAAGAGGTCAGGCTAAAATTAGCTAGATGGGCTTTTTAGCAAACTATAATTAGAATATCATTGTTGATTATTAAAGTTTGGTTTTGCACGAAGTGAACTATATAAAGGCGTATACACCATGCATCAACTTCTATATCGCTTCGAATTACGGCATTAGAATACTGATTATAATGTAAATCCGTGAGATATATAAATAGGCGGTTAGTGTACCATGCCAATCTTTCATACCTCAAAATACTAGAGCTATGCGGCTTTATTCATATTTATATAATTCGTATCTCGTTTTCTATCACATCTACTCAATTTATCCTTTTCTACGAATTGTATGCCTGATGTATGGAAAAAGGCTAGAGTTATACCCTTGTTAAGCAAAAGTGCTTAAGGACTTTATCAAATCTGCTCCCAATCTCAGTATTGCCTGTGATGAGCAAAATTATCGAAAAAAATTGTACATTGTCGTCTCCATTCCTTTATCGAAGAGAATCACCTGTTATAAGATTACCAGGGAGGTTTTCGCCCAAGGCACTCCACAATTGATACAACCATGAGGCTGATTGAAGATATCTTACTGGGAATAAACCAAAACAAGCATACACTAGCAACTTTTATAGATCAATCAAAAGCTTTCGACACAGTAAACCACAAAATTTTAATAGATAAAATATCAAAATTAGGAATTAAAGGTAATCTTCTTGCATGTATCAAAAATTACTTAATTGATAGGAAACAATTCACCGAAGTAAACCAAAATATATCTAATATGGGGGGAATCGGTTGTGGAGTGCCTCAGGGCTCTATATTGGGTCCTTTCTTCTTTTTTATTTATATTGATGACATAGTTCATGCTACTGGAACACAAAATATATACTTATATGCTGATGACACTGTATTGTTTACTCAGGGAAATGATTATAACTTGATTGAAAATCTTATGAATGATAGACTCAAAGTGATAAACATGTGGTCTAAACAGAATAAGTTAACCGTAAATACAAATAAATCGTATTTGGCACAAGTAAAAGATTGACTAAATTGAGAGATTGTCAAGTAAAATGAGACGATGTCTCATTGCAACGGGTTCAATTCTACAATTACCTGAGCATTACTCTTGATCCTATATTATCTTTTAACAATCATATTGACTCGACTATTCAGATAAGTTCTCACATTTTGTATCTTCTAACAAAAATCAGACGATTTATAAATTTTCAAACTGCTCTGTGTATTGTGAAATCAGTTATAATGCCTTATCTCGATCACGGTGACATATTCTATGGTAGATCATCCAAGGATAGACTCAGTGAATTACAAGCACTTCAAACAAGAGCCCTGAGGATAGTTTGTAAATCACCTAGATACACAGTCTGATAAGTCATAAAAAAAAATTATTATTTAGAAAAACGACGAGATTTACATTTATTAAATTATATGTTCAGGAGAGAAAATGACCAAACACTTATCGCTGTAAATAATAGGACAACTAGGTAATTTTCTGCGATAATGTTTATTATCAACCATCCTCATCTGGAAATGTATAAAAAAGGTGTGCTCTATATAGGGGAGGTATTTTATGGAACAAATTATCACCAACAATTAGAAATACAGAATTGAACTTGACTTTTAAGCGTAATATGAAGAAAAAAGCAATCCAGGAGCTATTATCGCTTTAAGATATCACTCTCTATTTACTTTTATTACTGTTATATGCAACTGTTGGGAAAATGTTATAAACAAATGATATAGTGTACACAGGCGGTTGTTTTCCAATGCTGAAGTCTGACACACTTGATGCATGAAAAGTACCAAACCGTGTTTCAATATTATTGTTAACCCTTTAAGGACGCATGATGCCTGGAGGCATCACCACGCTTAAGACGCATGATGCCTGGAGGCATCACCGCACTAAAGACGCATGATGCCTTGAGGCATCATTGTCCCAATATTAAGAAAAATGTTTTAACAAAGAAATAATAGAGCAATATTCATGAAATCTTCAGAAAATGTAGATATAATATCATATTTAGTATTTCTATTAAAAAGAAATAAGTAATTTATGATTATGTATCATATTGCATGATTACAAACTTGGATATCAGTTTTAACTATTATGTGGCCGTCCTGTAGCCAGACAGACTGCCACCAGCACCCGTCCTTATGGGAGTAGCTGGGCCCCAGGCAGCCGTCCTTGAAGGGTTAATATAGTTTTATGTTGGTTTTAAGTAAATCTATGTAAGATTTCAATAGCTTGCTATTGACGAAAAGGAGTTGCTCAAATTTATTGGACAGATGTATCACAATGAAGCTGAGTTTTGTATCAAACCAAATATGCGGGCAACTCATTGTTTATTTGTGAATTACCCAGTATTAGTGTAGGGGTAAAGCACACCGGCCAACATGCTGACTACCTTTACAGTCTAAATAAAGAATTACAAAAAAATTGACAATAAGCATAAAACTATAACACAAAGCAGCAGTGAATAGACCTAAAGGTGTTGACCAGAGGATTATGTATAACGGAAGCCTTTCCCGATACTTGCCTCATTTTTCATATTCATTAAACGGTTCCCCGATAAGTTACATCCGAAAAAGGAAACTGTATCTTTATATCATTTTTGAAAGTGTCAGGAGTGTCATGAAGCCCATATCTAATTCAGCACTGACCTTTAGCATTTGAGGAATTTGTGAGACCGCCGCCCTCTCTACTCAAAACAGGTGGGAAACAATGAATATAGTCACAAGAAATGGGTGTAGTTGCTGAAGCAATATCTCGATAGCAATGTACAAGTATGCTTAGGTGGCATTTAAAACATCTTCATCTTAATTGATTATCCTCACGGGAAGTGTCTTTGCTAAATCTATTGGCCAATTTTAGCTGGAACCCAGTGAGACTTTCTGCCTTCCAATGTAACATCCACGAGTGGCAAGCCTGTGATCTACCTTAATACTTTTATGAGATTACACAATAAGATAGCTGCCTGAGGAATGAGGACGTCCTTTGGGAAATTTATAAATTGTCCGCCATGCACAAGAAATTGTGAAAGATAATCTCAGTGATCTTTTTACACCTGTCTCCTCTCTCCGTATTCGTTCTTGGATTCCGCCTACCACCGTAAACCTTTGCTCTTGTAATATCTATCTTCCTCTATTCCTACCTCCCTCCGAAACCACCCCTTCCCACCAAAGGACACCTCACTCCCGTGCGTCCCTCATTCATCCTTGGCATCCGGCCAATCCCCTGCCGCCCACTCCACGAGGATGTGACCTGCGCAGAGAGCTATTTCCGCTTGTCGCAGGTGGCAGCACCTAGTGTGTGTTTGGGTACATTTGGCAGCGGGTCACAGGGCATTCGATTTGGTGTGTGTTGAGTTGGGGGTAACTGACCAACCCCCAGTATAGAAACACGTCTACTTTGAAGACTAGTCCGTCGCCTTATGTTTCCAAGACTGTCGAGTCATACCCAAAATCTCGTAGAACTACACGGTTTTGAGTTCGATCTCCTAATTGTGGGCATCTTGGAACTTCGTCATAAGTGAATCTTGAAACACTGAAATTTGGGTATTTGGAGGCCACTATGGACGGATTTGTTCGTCTACGTAGTCTGAAGTACTGGAGTGGTCAGGTGCCATCACACTCCAAAAGAATTCCTTTGAGAGTTCCAGAAAATGCAGCTACATTGAGCTTTATTTCTGCGTTCATAATCTTGATCGCAATCTCATGTCTACGGAGATAGTTATGACTTGTTTATGAGATATCTCATCTTAGTATATTTGTTTTTTAGGTTACTCTAGGTTCGCATTGAAGGGATAAGTTACTCTGTCATTAAGTTGTGATACCATAGAACAGGAACCATTACATGTATACAATCTTTATTTTGCTGCTCACATGTGAACTTTATTTTATTTACATAGACGCGTGTGTGGCGACTATCTATCGATACAGGTCGAAAATATATATACAGTATGTGCAAATTGCTAGCCAATTGAGGCAAATGCCCCTTTAAAGGGTTATCTGTAATACGTGTGTTTGAAAATTATTTACTACGGACTAGTGCATGAAGATGTCTATCTCCGTGTCTCCGACACTCCTCCAATACAAGGCAAAGGTGGATGCAATTGCGAGGGAAAACACTCTCAAACTAAAGAAAGACAGTGGTGAGAAACTGGATCAAGAAAAAACCTTCTTGATCGCCACTTACCGCCCAGTTTGTAACAACAAACTGGGCGAAATTGTCAAGAAGAACTGGGACTTACTAGGCAGGTCGGTAACGACGAAGTCGATTTATCGGAGCAAACTAGTAAAGGGCTACAAACACCCAAAAAATCTGAAAGATCACTTGGTGAAATCCAAGACAGATTATCACCCCAACATCGAAGATGAAGGGACAAAGAAAGACAACAAGGGCAAAACCAACACGTGCAATATATGCAATAGAAAAGATTGCCAATATTGCACAAAATTGGACAGGGGTGGCAGTATCCGCTCCAAAACAACAAACCAACGGTAAGATATCAAATGGAATGTCACCTGCAATAGTTCCAATGTAATATACTGCATTGAATGTAAAAAATGTGGTATACACTACGTAGAACAAACAAAAAGGAAGATCAGAGAAAGAATGTACGAACACCTCAGAAACATAAAAAAAGCCAACAATCAAAACGAAGTGCCAGAACACTTCAATGATTGCAACCATGAAGGTATAGAGGATGTGAGGTTTCACATACTCGACTTTATCTTCTGCCACCCCAAAAGCGACAGAGCGATGACCCTACAGAACAAAGTTGAGTTCAATTGGATTCATCGACTAAGGAGTCAATCCCCTTGGGGATTAAACACCACAAATACTCGCACAGCAGTCCCAAAAGCCCGACCTAAAAAAGACTCCTAACTATGTACTCGCCACAGAAACCCACCAGTAGGTGGGAACAACACCCTAGATGATCCAGGCCTTGTCAGCAGCAGGCCACAAAACAACTTTATATTTTATAAAAAACATGACCAAATCTTTTGGTCACTCTTCACCACTAAACGAGCAGTCAATGGCGGTGATAATATCAGGGACAATACCCCTCCATAAGTGCCACACCTGACGAGAAGTAAACTTCGAAACCACAAGTCTCTCGTCCCCGTATTCAGGGTGAACGGCAGAAAAAACAAGTTTTTTGTGCCCCCCCCCCCTTTCAAACAATGACCCCACCCCACTGAGCACCAAATGGTCAGCCCTGACTTGTAACAGTTAGGTTCCGCTCAGCGTGAGGCCGTTGCTACAGTGACAGAAAGTTGTGCACTATACTGTCCAATCAGAATCCACCTTACGGCAGAATCGTGTCAAGTTCAGCCAATAGGAACGGGGAAAACATCTAGCGCACGCCGTCACGACGCCGCAGTGGCGAGTAAACCAACATTAGGAGATTACTTGTGGTCGTGTTACGCACGCACGCAGACGTCTGACAATCTTTCCGTTATCTGTAATACGATTTTATTTGATTGTATCAATATTTGTGAACATCTTTATGAAATAAGGTTGGTTTGATGCGGCGTATCCGTTGTGAGTCCTCTCCCACCTTTATGCGACCACCTTTATGCGACCATCATTATGAAATAATCCAATAAATAAATTGTACTCCAGAGAAAATTGAAATGAAGGCCTTTTAATAATGCACACCCAGGAAATCCCGCTCCGCAACCCGAAGCGTTATCTTTGCGCATTCATTAATGATCAATATATAATTTGTGTCTAGTTTTATCCAAAGATGGTTCATACTAAGCAGGGATGGACCTTATTCTGCTAACCTCACTGATTGACGGGATAATCTGCCCTGTATTGCCGGTATTACCAGTAGTGGATAAGCTCACGGGAGATAGAGGGGCATTCCGACACTTATGTCGTAATTTGTGGTGGTGGAAGATTTGAGGGACGTTCATTAGTTGAGTGGTCCTTTGGTCGTTGGCTGGTTTCTACCCCACATCTACCCTCATCCCAAACATCAGATCTGGGTAATTGGACAGATATATATAAAGGCTCTATACCATACAAGAATGACCAAAGTATATGAGCAAGGTATAAACAGGTTGAAGGGATGTTTATTACACTTAGTATTATCAGAGTATAACGGTTGGTAAATGATATTCGACACATGCTTGGCTTTCTATCTCTTTGAGATCTTCATAGTGGATGCATACAATGACGGGAAATGAACAGAGAACGTAGCATGAAACAGCCTGGTATTTTATGGATGTTGTAGTGCCTATTACAACGATAACGAGCTATCATACTCCTCTCTATAGGATGATATATCGTTTAGCATGGGCTACGCTCAGCAGATAAGCAACTTCAGATTAAGGAGAGGTGATGGAGTCATTCAGCATGCTCAAACACTACCCCTTAACTACCTGCGGGCCAACTCTGCGGCATTGGTAAGCTGCAGAGGACCAGTCTCTTGACCATGACCAAACAATGCAAGCCGAACTACTTCACCGAACCCCGATGCATAAAACATTTGAACCCTCTAAAGGCAGTTGTAGAAGTAGCTGGTTGCCAACTGATAAAGCAAATTACCCACAGACCATAAAGTAATAAAACGATGTTCCTGTAAACGTAAAACTTTCGATCCGAACTCGGGCCCTAGCACGTTTATAACGAGGTGTTTACACCGAGTTGTAAACGTGCTAGGGGCCCGAGTGAGGATCGAAATTTTTACGTTTACAGGTACAACGTTTTATCTTTACTATATGCCTCCAAAATATTCATATTCTTACCTTATTTAAGTTGTAAGAGCCATTTTAAATCGAATTTGGACACAGAACGATCAATGTGAACCCTAGCTTTCGCTTCGTCCGTGGAATGCGGATGTGACGTTATCGCATAGCAACGCACATAGCAACCTGCATAGAAACACTTGTTGTCGCTTGGAAACCGGGGGGAAACCGGCGCGAAACCGTCGGGAAAAAAACATAGCAGTTGTTCTCTCCTGTTTTTAAGGTTGTTACCATATTTATTCAGGGTTTTATTACTGTACTTCGAAGTTTTTCTGTAATTCATTCATCTATTTTTGATTTCACAGTATTTCAGTATGTCCTCTTTATGTTCTCTAACGTAAACGTTACCGATGTCGAAGCGTAAACACCGTCGGCCATTTTTAAATATCGACGTCGTAATCATATCCGTTACGACCGTGAAATGAACCCTGATATACTGCACAGATGTGCAGTACATCATAGGGAGCAGCGTGTAGTAATCACGTTAGTTACGGCAGTAGGTATATAGTAAAGGGTAGAACGATCTACAAGATGTTACGAACAGGATTCGGGAAAGAGGATTACGAATGGGAAATATTTAGACCTGCTGAATAAATGCAAAATCCTAAAACCGGATATTCGGAGAAGGATGCTAATGGTAGGTATCATTAGGAGCCTGAAAGAAAACTCTTTGATTCGTGAAGCAGGAAAACAAACAAACAGAATGCAGACTAGATCTGCTGGGAAGGCAACCTTGTACTTACCCCGACCTAAGAAGGAAAGTTTTAGATCCTCGGTATACTACGGTATGAGTCTCTGGAGTTCTTTCTCGACCGACTTACAAAATGAAGCATCAAGGGGAAGTTTGAAATAGGAGTAAAGAACTTTTTTTTAATTTTTTTTTTAGATGTGTTTATTCAATTTCTCCCTTGGAGGGAGTTCTTCCAATTGTACAGAAAGAGTTCATAAGTTTGCGTAATCACATTATTACAACAGAACAATTTGGTGCATGAAAAAGATGAGGGTGATGATGAATAGTGGTAGTATAGTTAGAACCAGATGATAGCTACCTCTCGGCCAGATCTATCCTCCGTCCCAGAGGATAGATCTTCTGAATGGATGATCCAGCTGTGTGATTATTAATAACAAAAACAAAATTGTAAATTCAGGCGGATATTAGTATTATACTTTAAGCACTTTGTACCCTTTTGGTATACTTTTTCACGCGTAACAATGTTGCATATATCCCATTGTAAATACGCTCTGTTTTTTGTACCTACTATTGCTGGGAAGAGCGATCTGTAATACGTCGTATGCAATAAAACCTTCTAAAAAAACAAACTTGGTAAAACTCACACAGGTCTTTAACCTTTTTATTTTAATAATTCCATGCCCAGTCATCAATGATAAACATGACATTAGTTCCTAGTCTGTGAAGATGTCGCATGGTGGTTGTTGTAAAATTCTTTCGGTGTCGAATTAGTAGTTCAAATATACGGAAAAACAACTAGTTTACGTTAGTAGTTTACTACTTTCACTGCCTATCATTCACCGAGTAGCGCAAAGTCTCCAAAAACTGACTATGCCCACTAATCTACGTACCACGTTTCCTGTACCCTGGCGATAGAGGTTATTCCGTTTCTCCCGAGAGGCAACACATGCCATACCATCTGGTTGACGAGTAATGAAGTACTTGTTAACAGTCAGGTCTACCTGAGTGTTCAATCCATCTTCTGTCTACCGACATTCCCGCAAATGTAGTGAGGTACAATCTATGTATAGCAGCTGTGGTTCTGACAAGAACAAGACTAATTTAATTGTTTCTCTCAATGTATATATATATATATATATATATATATATATATATATATATATATATATATATATATAGAATAGAACAATAGAATAGAACAGATCTTACTTTTATGTTTGCATTTCAATTGTGTTCCCGTCAATATATGTATCAATGTCAACACTACACTTGTTATGTGCCTGACAGTGAACAAGCAATGGTCATTCCCTCCATTTTTAATTTCCTTTTTAAAGCAGGCTCGCACGTTCTATCTACATTGCTTGAAGGTTCGAGTTGTCACATATAGCACTCGAGCGTACTGCAAAAGACATGTATACTATCCCTTCACTATCTGTATGCTTTTTGGAAAGGAGGAGGTTGACAGTATCTCAATGTTTAAGAGGCATGCCCAGCTGAGCATGACCAAGAATGACTAATCAACGAAATAGCTCAAGACCCAATGATGGTTGAAGCATTTGGACCCTAGACTCAGGCAATTGCATGAATGGCAAATTGACTGGGTTCAAGTTGGGTACAGAAACAATCCATAGACTTAATGTACCCCAAACCTTTTAATTGTTCTTCATTTATAATTGCGCGCTTATTCATCAATGATGAACATTCCATTTGCTCCCAATGATACTTGGTAGTTGGTGAAATGTGGGAACCCTTCATGACTTATTTCAGTAATAGAAAAAATTCAAGCAAACAGTCGAAACAAGACCTTCTAGAATAATAGCCTCTTTGGATGATTAAACATTCTATCATATAAAAGGCTTATTTGCAATTGCTATTCTATTAAAGGAAATATGACGCAGACATACACGTAAATGGTCCTACTCAACCCTTTGTTGTAACAGCATGTGAACGCCTAACACGCACCTGAGAGGAGAGCGCTATATATCACGGGATTAATGGCTCAAACGGGATAAAACCTCAGATACAGTGGATAGCCAGTACTGTGAATACCCCAGGATACAAATGACAAGCAAGAAAAGTGTAAGGAAATCACCGAGGTTCTCAAATTCAGAAGAAAATAACTCACCTGAACAAAAAGCGGCGGGATCAAACATGGCGTCCGGCGGAGCTAAACCGAAACCTCCGAAATCGATGGAGGAGGTATGGGACACTCTCCAGGTAATCCTTACGAAACTTGATGCGACAAATGACAGACTGAAAGATCAAAAAGAGTGTATGGAGAAATCGCTTAGTCAAATCACAGAAAAGGTTGAGGAGATAAAAATACATAACGCATCGCTACGGAATGAGGTAACTAACATGGCGCAACATGTAGACAAGCATGACGATGCGATAAAGTGCCTACAAGCAGAGGTCGGGGAGCTGAAAGAAACTAACAAATGGCTACTTGAAGAAAAAAAACGACTGAATCTGATCGTAGAGGGAATACCTGAATCAAGAAATCATGTAAAAGTTGACTGCAACGAACTTTTTGATGCGATCGGGGTAAACTATGATACAGACGATATCGAGGCTTGCTACAGGATGGGCCCGGAACCAAACGACACAAGTAAACAAACAAGACCACGTGCTATCATGATTAAACTCAGGTTCGGAGCGCAGAAGGGGGAACTGTATAAAAAGGTAAAAAATCTAAAAGGAAAGGATAAATACGCAAAGGTATTTATAAACGATGATCTCCCGCAGGAAGAACAGAGGATAAGAAGAGATATGCGAGAAATAGCAGCAGTAGCCAGAAGCCTAAAAATGGACTGCGTGGTAAAAGGCTCTAATCTTGACCTGGCAGGGAGAAGATACTCAAGCAAACAACTCGACCAACTCCCAGACAAGCTAAAACTGAGCGACATAAAGACAGTAAAAACTAAGGATGGCTATGCCTTCCAAGGGGAACACTCGTTCCTTAGTAATATGTACAAAACAAAAGTGGAAACTGACCTTGGCACGTTCACTACCGCAGAAGCCGCATATGTGGCGGAACACGCCCACTACGTGGGGAGAAAAGATCTAATACCGCAGCTAAAAAAATCAGAAGACGGGTACCACGCGAAAAAACTGGGGAAAAAACTTCCAAACACACCGGACTGGACAAAGAACAAACAAGAAAAAATGAAAAAAGTGATTAGCAGCAAATTCGGGCAGAATGATAAATTGATGAGTGATCTCAAAGCCACCAAAGGAAATCTCTACGAGGGGACCTAGACAACCTAGAAGGATGGTGTAGAAGAAATAAAATAACAGTAAACACAAAAAAAACTAAAACAGTTATCTTTGCTTCGACCATGAAGGTAAAAAAATTGCGACAGGAAAATTTACACTTGAGGTTAAATGGTGACCCCTTGCAGAACGTACACTCTTATAATTACTTAGGGGTAACACTGGATTCTCAACTTAACTACAAAGCGCATGTGAATAACCTAGTCAGGCAGGCCTCACACAAGCTGTTCCTCTTATCAAAGATACGTCCATACTTATCAAAAAATGCCTGTGTTATCATATATAAAACTATGATTTTGCCTATAATGGATTATGGTGATATCCTGTACGACACCTGTAGTAACCTTGATTTGAAAAAATTACAAATTATCCAGAACAATGTACTAAGGATCATCACTAAGAACCACCGTAGAACACAGGTAGAGTTATTACACAATCTTACTCAATTTCCTTACCTTGAGAGCAGGAGAAAGTATCATATATTACTATCAATGTTTAAACTCTCAAAAAATCCATTGTTAGTGCAAAAAACGGGAGTAAACACACGAGCACAAAATGCACCCGTGATAAGGACTGAAAAACCAAACTGTGAACAATACAAAAGGAGCTTTAATTATCATGGTGCGGTTATCTGGAATAATCTACCGGCGACAATAAGAAACATTGATAATTTTATAGAGTTCAAAAGAATACAGAAGGACTACCTCATATCATGCATACCATAATTCAAGTACTTAATTTTAAGGAAACTGCAGGCTTGATGCAACATGCCATGCACATGAACAGCTCCTATTTATAGCACCAATGACAATTATTTATGGGAAACTATAGTAATACTCTGCATATACTTCTCTGTGAAATTTTGTTGTATATATGTTGTGTGTATGCACCACAAAAGAGGAAACTGTAACTTACTTGGCACTGGTAGTACGTTGAGACCAGTCCTTTGGACTGAGTATCTACCAGTCTAAATAAAAGTCTTAAAAAAAAAAAATCCCACTTGATGAGACTGCTATATTGTACTGAAGAAAAAGCGTGCAGGATATTTAGATATAACTAAGTGTGTCCTCGCCAGTTTCCATATCAATATATTATTTATGAACACCGAGACTCCCAGGTATTAGTTTGACCAGCATGGCGTCATTACCCTTTAGGTGCTAGTAGTAAGTAAGATGGATGGCAGCTTGGAGTAATAACATTTTATTAAATAGATTGTTGACAACAATTTATATAAATATGCGATAAAGTTTATGATATTATTAGAACGCAAATTATGACTTAAATAAGGAGACTGGAGTGGAGGTAAAAGTTTATTACTAGAAGGGCGCGCACAGTGCTAGTATGAGGTCATACAAGTTGTGCAAGTTTACGTAACCTAATTAGGACAAGAATAATAATAAGTCATATAGTTATCGATAAAGAACACTTGATGCGAGAGATAAACACCTAGCGGGAGGTAGCTAGGATCAACAAGCCTTGATAATAAGATAAGGTAAAGGTGAGACAGTGCATGTAAGTGCTGAGACGCAAGTCTCTGAGTCTTCCAAATACAAGGGGGGTTGTGTAGTCAGAGAAGGTAGGGACGGGTGTGTGGCAGGGCCGCTACCATTTTTGTATTGAGTGCCCCTAGCGTCACGGGGGCAGATATGGTGTAGAGCGTGGATGCGTTGGGGCATAGTCTGTGACCTTTGACCCTGGGGAAGGGGAGAAGACGGGTCCTGGAGCGGAACTGGTCCGTCTTTGACCATCTGACTGTGATGAGTAACCCAGATGCGGCTACTTTGATGTCCCGTCTCCTCAAGTTCCTATCTGGGTCAAAATGATTTTAGCCCTGCAAGGGGAAAATCGTCCGGGTGCACCTTCACACTCCTATAGGCACTAGATAGGGTGACTTTTGCTAAGTAGTCCCCTTTTCCAATGAAGGAGGCAGTGTCCTCCAGGCTCTGGTACCTAAATCAATCATTGACCGCGTATGAGTTCATGGACGCCCCTTCAGGCCTACTTCCTGTCATGAATTAGCCTAATTTTATCCGGGGGCTAGGGAATGGCTGCAAGTGCTGATATGATCTTTGGCTTTTCTGCGGTGATCACATACCTGCTATTTTTTAACTCTTCCTGGATTTGCTCCTGAACCAGATTCCTATTATCTGGGGAAAGGGCCGACCTGTGGTTGTCCTGCTCCACCTCTGCCGCTGCAGTATCTGTGTTGGCTATCCTGAAGCCATTGGTCACGCCCTCCATAATGAAGTTCCTATCTTGGTCATCTTCACAGACCAAACTTTCCCAGGCCCTGGGGCACAGAGCCCCATCCCTGCTAGGGGACTGGGAGGTAGGATTCTATGCTGATTTATGGCGGAACTTGCACTTCTCACCATAGGGGTATTCCCCAGTGTTAGCAAAGATACGGCACAGATCTTCTGGGTCATCTTGTCCTGTCTTGCCCCTTTTGTATGTGGCTTTTTGGTGCTCCTATTTCCTTTACCCTCCTGTGATCCCTGCTGAGCCCTTTGGTGTGTGGGGTTTGTCCTCTTGGGCAGCAGTGAGAGGGCCTCAATAGCTGAAACCCTGTCTCCCCACCAGTATCCGTTTTGTGCCTCTAACTCCCTGGTGTCTAGTCCCAGAACAGACTGCCAATCATAGTTGGCAGCCAGCTTGAAGACGTAGATGGTATATGCCATGTAGTCTTCTATGTGGTTTCTTGCTAGGGTTCCTGGCCATAGGAGGTGATATAGGACCCTCATGTTGGCTGCCCCCCATTTCGCTTGTGAAATGTACAGCAGGGCCTGCTCATCAGCGGATAACACCATTGAGCCATCCTCTGTCTCAGTAAATTTCATTGTCTCCTTCTTGCATCTGGCTAGCCTGAGCTTGACATTTCTTTTATTTATTTTTTTTTTTTTTTTTTTGCATAATGACAATGATGGTTCTCTCAATATATATAAACCTTCTAAAAAACAAACTTGGTAAAACTCACACAGGTCTTTAACCTTTTCCTTTTTAAAACTCCATGCCCAGTCATCAATGATAAACATGACATTAGTTCCTAGTCTGTGAAGATGTCGCAGGGTGGTTGTTGTAAAATTCTTTCGGTGTCGAATTAGTAGTTCAAATATACGGAAAAACGACTAGTTTACGTTAGTAGTTTACTACTTTCACTGCCTATTATTCACCGAGTAGCGCAAAGTCTCCAAAAACTGACTATACTCATTGTTCAGGTACAAAGTCTGTAACCTTTAGCGCCTTATGGTCACTCGCCCGGATAGTGAGGAGCACTGTAGGGTCATAGCCTCCCTCCGCTGGAGGGGGGGTGTAGCCCACCCTGTGGGGAGAGTGGTCTGTTTTGGCGCTCTCCCCTTCATTAGCTTGGAGCTGCTCTATGACTTCTCCCAGCCTGCCACAGCGTCCTTCTTTGGTTCGGCTGTGTCGCTCCTTTTCACCTCTTCCTCGTTCTCTGAGGCTGTACTCTCCTCCTCGATGAACTCTTTCATGTCCTGCTTTGTCATGATCATAGTCAGCAGAGTTGTCTTGGACGAGGACTTCCATTGTCATTTGTTTGAGTCCTGATGCTTTGGCCCACATTGTAAAGTCAAAGTCTGAGACATACTCTATCCCTTCCGTCATGGTGATGCTTAGAGCGTAAGCAGAGTGAGTGGTGATTGTGGGTGTACCGGAGGGCAAGTGACCAGAGCCCTTGAGGTAGCTGGGCCCTGTTTTTCAGTCACGACATGATCTTGATCTTGTAAGCTGAGATATCTCAGCGATTGTAAGATATTTTGTAAGACAAAAGATGGCCGGTGTGCTATTGACAGTTTTGTAGTGTGCCGCGTAAGATCGCCGCTAAAGGTGTCTCAAGTATAGAATTGTCTTAGATTCTATCGAACTTGGACAGTACCAGTGTAACTCAATATTTCGAATTCAAACGCAAATAACGCCTTATTGGGGCAACCAATCTTCTTCATATTTGGGGCGGTTATAGGTTATATGTATCCCTTATTAAAGTTTCATGGCTTAATTCCTATGGGAAGTGAGGGAAATTCTGCGTTACACCGGTGCAAGTCTTCCTATTCTGATCCCTGTATACCCTGGACTTGGGAACCAGCTACGTTTGTCACGTGACGGCTGCAGAGTGTCAAGGTCGCCGCATAAATTAGCAGAGGTGTCTGGGGGATGGGAGAGTACACTGGCCACCCGAGCAGCACTTGCTACAACAAAATTCAAACGTGAATATCGGCGGATCGGTGCAGCCGATCTTCTTCATATTTGGCACGATTATAGTTTATATGTACTCCTTACTCGTGTTAATATTTTAAAGCTTAATTCCTACGGGAAGGGAAGTTGCGCATTCGCTACGACATGTCCATAGATGTCTTGGGTCTAAGACAGTTTGCAAGACATTTTCAACCACATGACCCTAAGATTATCGTAACTATAGCACACCACACACTACCCTAAGTGTCTTAGACCTAAGATCTTTGCCAGATTGGCTAAGATATCACGTCTATAGTACACTGACAGCTCTAAGATGTCTTACATATTGATTGTTGTGACTGAAAAACAGGATCCAGCTGGTCCCGCTCGTCTAGACCAGCCGCAGGGGGGAGGGCGGGGGGGGGGGGGCAGTGGGAGCAGACCCCTCTTGCCTGAGCCTCGTCTTCCATTTAAACCTATATATATATACTTTATATATCTCTGAATAAAATGTGACTGGGAATGAAAAATTCTTAGAAATAATATGTTGTTGATGTAAGGTGGGTGGTAAAAATATAGATGGGGATGTGTTGAAGGTGGAAAGGAAGATAGCGGGTTGGGTGGTGAAGCCGAAAGTGTGTTGGGTGAGTGGATTTCTGGGAAATGGTGGTTGGATGGTTGTGTGATTAAATACCAGATGGTGCAATGACTCCCCCTGAACACCCCGTGTCCATGAGAAACCAATTTGATTCCTTCCTTCAGTGTCTTTCATCCCATCTGTCCAATTAATAGACTGAGTTACTCCTACAGATGCAATATCAATAAGGAATTTCCAAATTAGGGAATAAATGGTTTAAATAAATGATTTTAAAAAAGATTCCTTCAGGAAAGGTGATTTTATAGTAGTTTACGAATATCATTCATTAGGGTAGCGTATTCTAATCATATCTAATTCTTACACAACAGTGTTCTTTTTTACTGTACGGCTAATCCGGCTGCTCTTTTTATCTGAATACTCAAAATTTCAATCACACTTCTGGAGGATATTATGAATATCATATTAAAATCATTTCATTATATTATCATCATCTATTCTAATATATGAATTAACGAAAAAGAGTTTTCGTATTTTCAAGAAAATTACGTTCACCTATAACCCGCCTTCACTCTTCCGCATTTCACCAGGTGTATACAGAAAATGATCAGTAACCACTACTAATGAATACCAGCATTGATGCATACCAAATTGAGGAGCCCTACTAAAAAGCAGGGAAATGGATCCTAGGTACCTTTACTGATCACATGTTTTATATATCAATATATCCTTTTGGGAACGATTCATGGAAGTAATTGTCTAATGACCCATAACTCACAAATCACGCGGGATCTCGTCGATTAGTCATGTGGTTCGCGCCAAACGGAGGCTTAGAAGCGGCGACCGTTCGGCGTACCAGCAGGGAAGGGTCCAGATTAGTGCGTTTACTCAAGGGGTCAATAAATCAGGCTCTTTATTGGTGGGCATCGACATTTAACCTTTCCTACATGGACACATACGCCTATGGGAGATGGCCGCGTGTGTAACTTGTTTATTAGTTAGCGTATATGCGGGAAATGTCAATTAGCCTTACCAGGTCTACAGGGGTGTTGACAAATATTGAACAAATCCTTTTTTTCGCCTCTTTCAAGCGTTTACTCGACAGCTAGTATTGAAATAAACGATAATCGGAATTTATTTGTTATTTTGTTTTCTGTCAGTTTTGTTTTTGTTCGTTTGTTTAGGTTTTTTGGTTGGGTGTGGGGTTGGGGTTGGGGTTTTGGTGCAACAGTTTAGTGCAATGTGGCCATAAAGGTGGTATGCATTCAGTTCGTTATGACACTCCAGGCAGCTTTTTTGTTATCACAGATACCAAGGAAACATCATCACGTGATATGATTATATAATTTCTAAATTTAGTTTGGTAGAAATTCATGTTATCATTTGTTTGTTCATTTTCAAACCCGTAGTTGCCAATCATTTAAGATGTGTTGATAGCACGGAAACTTTCAATATTAACATGTGATAATGATCTACTTAACACAGCAGCGGCTGATAAATTTCAAATTTATTCAGGCATTCGTGAATTATTGAACTACTGTAAACGGGAGTGTACAGCAGTAAACAACTTCAGTTAGTAGATGCTCGAAGCAGAGTGAACTAGAAAAGGGGCGGCAATCTCCAAAGCGGCCACCTGTGACTTCGTTGTGGCCACCGCAGAAGCTCAAAATGTCCGCCGCTTGAAAATGTCCGTTTGACCAACAAGCCGGTCTGACTACATTCCTACCTAGGAACCTTCCAGCTGGCGTTATAGGGCACAAAGCCTATGATCCATGGAACTGCATCGTTAGGGATTCGGGAATGCATCATTGGGACTGCTAAAACCACCCTAAAACTAGTGTAAATGTGGCTCAGAGGTCAAAATCCATGAAGACATCGAGCGAAATACCAGATGGCTTGGTGGTGGCAAGGCCCTTCCCATTGCAACCATTACCATTCATTGGGTTCATCACAATTTGAATATGTTAGTTAGTACATGTATTTTATAACATGGTATCATTGATACGGTCTATGAAGTCTATTATAAACTTCCGGAGGAAAGAGAGAGAATGGACTGAGAAACAATGATATATAGGATATATCCTTTTTGAGCATGGGTCATACGTTCATATATGCTGCCTAGGTTGAGGGAGAGGGTTTAGACTTTCAGCATGCTGCAAAAACTATCCCTTTACTATCTGCGCGCCAACACTGTGACAATGGGAAAGGTGCAGAGAGCCAGTGTCTCAGTGTTTCAGAGGATTTCCCAGCTGACCATGACCAATCACTATAGAGGCCAAAATACCTCATTGACCCACTGGTGCTTAATATATTTGGATCCTAGAAAGGCAGTTGTAGAAATGGCAAGTTGACTGGGTACAATAGGTAACAGAAAATAACCCATACAATGAACATAATCCAAACCTTTTTATTGTTGATTTTCTATGATTTCACACTCATTCCTCAAGGATGAACACGTAATTTGCTCCTAGTAGTATACCGTGCACATATGCTTAGTAGTAAACTATTGCTACTCCCTTTACCGTATGTATTGTCAACGGCACCATGTGCTGTCCATTGTTGGACGGATAAATTTGAGATGGATCCACGTGCTCACAAACTATTATCAATTGTGGATATATAACAAACTCGACTATGTCCCGTAAATTACATCAAGTCCCATCTCGTCTATTGTACGTCAACCGTCAAGGTTATTCTTTATAAATACTTCCCCCATTTCCCATTACTAAAACGTCAGATGTTAAGTCAAAACATAACTTAAAAGCAATGAGTCACTATGGTGAGTGTGGTTACTAAAATAAAGCCATGGATTTCAATCAAACACCCCTCCTTGTCTCCTGTGCATCATTTATTCAGTTTCCCTCGTCGTCGGTTACCTCGCTCTGAGACAGCGATCCATCCGTTACAATTTACCAAGAGGATATTCATTCACCCTGCTGCTTGTATCTCACCCCCACAGGGTTCCGTCTGCGAGGGCAGTGTGTGTCGGGGGTCCCTGATGGCCACGCCCACACCACGGGGTCCTGGGGAGCCACGCCCCGTCGACGAACTGCGGGCACAGGCTAAGGACTTCATTGACCAGTACTACTCCTCCATCAAAAGGTAAACTGGTTTTCTGATTTCTTGTGGTAAAGTTTTGAAGAAACGTGTCAAAATTGTAAGAAGCGTGAGGAAATGTTGCTGCTAACCATGTATGTTATATCATGTATTGTATTTTGTGTTCCTTTAGTGAATTCTGTACCATTCTGTGAGAGGTGAAATGAATTCAAACAACATGACATTTACCGAAGGTTCATTTTTTGCGAGTATTGAATTGTAAATCTCTACGTGACAAACTCACCCATTCAGCTTATCAATAATCAATATAGACATTAAAGTAGACCTGATGATCAATTCTGATATGTAAACGTGTCTGAACTTTCAGCGATTTCCATAACTTATGATGCAAAATATGATACAGAAGTATGCAAGAGTATCATGTTTAGATTTCGCTTTGAAAAAAACCACTAAAAATATGATGACTGGCAAGATAACTTCTGTTCATCCCTGGTGGTTGCGTATCTAGCAATGATATGGTAGCTGGCCTGTTGTAAATCCCGGATGATAAAATCCTGGCCGCTAAGTGAAAAAGGGTCATTGGCGCCTTGCCATACTTCACAAGTGTGTGTGCACGTCTCTGCCATGAGTATCGCATTTCAGGCGAATATTCGATATTATTCAACATAGCCTGCGTCTTTTTTTCAAAATCTAACCTTTATTAAAGGTATCGCCTTCACTTGATGAGTTATTCCTGTTTGTTTCCTGAACTATTCTATATGTTCTTGGGTGTAGAGGTTTATATAAAACTAGCGACTTCGTCGAGTCGTATTTGACTACCCCCCCCCCCCCCCCAACGTTTACTGCCGTTCTGCCCCCTTGCGGGTGAACGGGAAACCATCGTAAATTTGTGGTAATCATTTCGTATGACACAGGTGCTTGAGCTGATCATCAGCGATCAGAACTGTATGGATTGACACCAGCGAAAGTTGGGATCTCATTAGTTTCTCACGAGAAAGGTAGATAAGAAAACTACAATACTAAACTTTGATTTTGGCATGGCTCAAAATGAATCATAAGAGAAGAAGTTTGTCTGAGTATAGTGCTATAAAAAAGAAGACCAGGTTCGAGTTTTTAAATACACGAGAATCTCACTCCCGTGGTGCTTCAGTCTCCAACCCTATGTCTGGTTCACTCTGTCTCTATGTGCGGGAAGATCTCCAAGCGGATAGTACGGAAAATTACACGTTTTATATGTGTTAGATAATAAGAATTAAACTTCTGTAAGATTAACAGGTGTCATATTTGGTCGGTCAGTCGGGGTATACAATTGTGGTGCTCGAAAAAGGTCTTACTATTTTTGTTTAGCTCATACAAATTATAGACATTGTGAGGGAGTAAAAGTCAAGTATACAAGTGAAAGAACGATCTAGATAAGGATGGGAGAGAAAAAGAGGATCTGTCAAAATTTGCTTTGTTGTAATGACTAGTGGGCGTCATATGAAAAATGAATCATTTATTTCTGAATGTTTGAACACATGTAATCATATGCACTTTCATTTATGCCAGCTAAATATCTCATTTTAAACTATATTTATTGGACTCTAATCCTCCATATGGGAATAATCTCTGACAACATGAATCTCCTCTGATTAGGATCTAATCATCCTCGTAATTGATGCCTAGTTTTTTTTCAACCTTTTACGCAAATATTACCATACGTGGGTAGGCTCCCGGGAATAGAGAACATTGTGTTGCGGGAGACTATATATTCTGGAGTTTACCGGGATACCAGTCATTAATCAGCTCGTCTCTATGGTTAACGCACTGTTAGCGGCGATGTACGACCATGCATTGTTACTGTTATTCCCACCCCTGAATATGTCTGTCTCACTAATGGTGCTGACTACAGTCAACCCCACTACATTATTCAGCTATATCAGAGGCCGTGTCCGAGTACATACCACTCCTGTAAATACACCCACGACCTATATTGCTGTGGCAGGTGGAACCCAATGATACATTTATAACACGTCATTTCATACTTTTTTCAAATAATTAGTAGAAACCAAACGAGAGTTAGCCTTGTCAATGTTTATGCCATGATGGGCAGGTTGTGTATTACTACACGAGGCGTTAGCCGAGTTTAGTGAGTAGCAGACCTGACCTGAGTGGTATGAACATTGACAAGGCTAACTCGAGTTCAGTTTCGTATTTATCCTACCCCATCTCACCGATATACAGAGAATATTTGCAATTATCCATGTTAGTAGTTATCAATGTTGCCGGATCTACTTTCATTATCTCATCCCTGATTGGTCCGTTTTTTTATTCACCTCGGTGCATAAATAACACTTTATCCAACGCTCCGTCAAATACATTGAGTCTATGTTAAACCTATGGCGTTTTTTATTAGGGGTAGGATAAATAGGAGGGATTCTCGGCGATTATTTTCACACTGCTATTTGCACAGATTATCTGTTTTTGTCTATGTCATAGAAATGTAAGCCATTCACCTGAACGAAAAAATGTTCATATTGTACTCACACAACCCTGAAATACTACTAGGTAAGCTATTGTCAAATTAACTACACGGCCACACTTTACCATTATACACACATATATCCACATTCCTTATATTATTATAAACCTCCTACGTCCTATATGGATACCACCCCCTCCTGGTCATGTCATGTTTACAGCCATACGTCACCTCGTGAGGTACAGGGCATTATCTCACCCCGGTATTTTTCTCCATAGGCTTAACATTAGGAACTCGTACTCCACGGCCGTGAGGTTCGTGTAACCAATACTCAATGGCTAATCTGGTGATTCATTTCATCAATAAACAATGTTATATGGGGTGAGATAAAATCAGAAACCCACTCGATGAGAATAACTTGGTCTGCACTCCACTTCGTTTGACCACAGAGTAATTCACTCAGCTTCGCTTTGTGAATTATTCTGCAGTCAAACTCGGTGGAGTACGGACCAAGTTATTGTCATCTCGTGGGTTTCCTTCTAACAACCATTCAATCGACATCGATAAAAGGTTCAATTTCTCCATGTTGGGGTATAAAGTAATACGAAAACATGCTGACTGTGGTCGAACGTAAACAATACTTTCTGAAATTATCAATAAGGTCATCCCTCTGCCTTTGCGATTGGAATAGACTAATCGAAAATTTGACGTGTATTCTTTACGTGCAGCAAAAGTGACCCTGTTTCCGTATACTACTCACACAGGCTATTAATACAAATTCCCCAAACACGTTCTATAGACTATTCCATAAACACAAATGTCTAGGACTATTCACAGCTATAAACATCCATCATTCTTCTTCTATACCCCCAAACACATACCCATCTTCCTACACTACTCACAAAGGTGCATTTTCATTGACGTGCTATTATAGCTAACACTTGTACCAAAATCTTTCCTGTTTTAGAAATTTGACAAAACATGATCAAACTCTACATATTTTTTAATTACATCCAGAACCATTTAATGTCATCAAATATTAATTATCAAGTAACGTCACAAAATTTCAGATTGTTAGTATGGTGGGAGTTGTCCTCACGAAATGATATCATGAAGCAGAGCTGAGTGATATCTGTAGCAGACGACAACGAAACTATATGAAATTGAAAGGCATTTAGATTTTTTTTAAAGCATAAAGGTGGGAAGTGGGTGTTCAATTGCAATCAGCGAGATTGACTAGAATTGATTGACAGGATGATAGTTGGCATTGTACGAGGAACCTTTTATTTCTTGAATAATATATGAGTGAATTATTGAAAGATCATGATTGTTTAGCCTTCTGAACCATACATTGAGACTGGAAACAAATGCTATGTTGATCTTTGATGGATGAGCATGGGTTTCCATCAATGAACTATTTCATTTAAATCCACGATGCATCGAACAAGCCAGCCAGTTCTACACCCTCCCGCCCAGCCATCCGAACTTGGACTGCGAGCAGGGTCAACAACCCGGTCAAGTCAAAAAACCCACCAATCCCCATTCCACTACCTACTTTCCTACACTGATCGACGATCCAGCATACTGAGTGATAAGAAAGGGGGTCATGGTAGTGTTCCTCTAGCCTGCTCAGTGCCAGAGATCATCCACTTTTGGAGGACAGCAAGATTCTCTGTCAGACCGATTATATCCCTTTTCCTTTGATTTGAGCATTCTCATGCTCATGCATCTGGTAAATTGGAATAACAGAGAATTTGTGCAGGGATTTGATGTCCACCCATTGCTTGCCAAATTTGCCTTGTAGGGAAGAAGGTAAAGCCTGCTAGCGGATAAGCACATAGTCATCAAAACCAATAATTTCAGTGTTTAATCACGTGATACAATACATAATCCTCAATATCTAATTTTTTGTCTAAATAGAAATACTGATTATGGTGTTAGACCTACATACTCTGAAGATTTGATAAATATTGCTGCATTATTTCATTTGAAAAAACGAATTTATACATTTTTTAGAACTGATAAGCATCATTCACCCAGGGCCAGTTGATGCCTCAAGGCATCATTTGCCCTGGAATAGTTAATAACGCAAGGCATCATTTGCCCTGACAGGGTTAGTAGCCTATTCATCACATAATCAGCTGTTAAAAGGTGTCCAGGACTTTAATAATGAGTAATTTTCTGCATTTGGTCAGCCATCTTGAAAGATGGCTGAATCAGGGTGTTCAACTCATCTTATTCTTTTGAGTAAGAACTAGTAAAGCTCTATCCACTATCATTAATATGTCAAGCCCTATAACCATTGTTCTAATTATAATTTATTCATGACAGTTATAGTTTATGTCTATAAAACCATCGATTAATGTCCATTTAAATGTTTTATTTTATTTTTAGCACATTGAGGTTCATAGAAGTCATAGTCCTACTAAAATAAAATATATCTTCGAGGTTGTTACCGCGATGGTTGTATGGAGCCTGTCGTTCATGTTTAGATGTAAATAGTGATACCTGGCTCGACATCCCTCTCAAATATCGGTATGATACTACCAAAAACCAGTGTCTCTCTTTCCACGAGATATTTTCATAATAGATTCTGTATATTGATAATGACATGTGAATGTCATCAGGGGCTGGTTCCTTTTTAATTATTAACTTCATTTAATTTGTATACTACTTTTAATTTATCACTTACACTTCCGTTCATTAAAAGGCGTACTAGCCATGTCACAGGCGTAGTGATAGATTTCGTGTTTGCAATTCCTTCTCCATATGATATTTACAACCTGCCGTCCCTGTTTAGATGTAAATAACCACTTACACTTCCGTTCATTAAAAGACCTGCTACTAGCCATGTCACAGGCATACTACTAATAGATTTCGTGTTTGCAATTCCTTCTCCGCACGATATTTACAAGCCTGTCCTTAGGATGTATTTGTAAATGTCATACGATTAGTTCCTCTTTCAAAGGAGCTGAAATACGACGGTAGCTAATAATAGATCGAATAGCAATATATGAGGATGGGCAACAAAACAACATCCATCTGGGCTTAACCTTGTGGCTGGCGGAAAGTTAAAGATGAACAGACAATTATATATTCCTTGAATTTCTTGGAATTTCATAGAAGTAAATATCAAAGAGGAGCGACTCTCGGTTGTTATCTTCCTCATCCACTTGGCCAATTGTTCTATGATTGTCTTTTTCTATCGAAGTCTCGGCTCGATGCGAAATCGGCCCGCGTTATTTCCCGTTCACCTAACCTAAAGCCCAATCTCGTGGTCTCGCGAGATCTCGGCAGTTCTCGCGTGATGTAAGCAGCCAATCAGAAGGCTCCGCCGGCGGGTAGACATTGGCGTCTAATCGAGACTCAGGTCTGCCAATGTTTATGAAGGTGTGAATGACAATAGATGCCTTATCTGTGCGCTAAGACAATGAGTTCATAATGAGGCCCTCCTCTGTAATTTACCCTACTCAGATTAAGTTCTTTACCTGATGTTTATTACTATTTCCAACGGAACGCTATGTTTCCACCTGCCGACGAAATGCGCACCGATTATATGCACCTCGTCTAAAGCTGGAGACACACCAAGCGAGAAACGCGGCGATTTCTGGTATCGCCTTCACAAAATGACGTGTATGTGAGCTATTGTTTCATATTTCGCCCGATTATTGCTTCGGAGAAGCTAAATTAATGGTGGGAGATATTACTATGAAATGATATCGCACATACACGCAAATTTATGATGGGGATTCTGGAGATCACTGCCGTTACTCGCTTGGTGTGTCATCGGCATTAAAGTCGGTCGGTGGTTCTACTTGAGAAATTATCAGCGAGGACTCAATCGGTGGCGGTCAAGAAAAGAAAACCTTTTAAAATGAAAATTGAGGTAGTCGCTGATCAATTTGTGACACCCAAATCAATTCAACACCGGGACATTTCGCCAGTGGTACGAAAGCTTGATGGTGCAATATTGCACACTATCGGAGAAAAAGATAGAAGGGACCTGTTTCACTAGTTTCGTGACATGTCTAGATGGCGTCTGTGACCCCATACAGACAGATTGGGGTTGACTAGTTTCGTAAAAACACAAGTAGCTGCCCTTATGACAAGACAGACCCCCAAACGCTGTGTGTCTGGTTTCATGAGAATTAGACATTAGACTTCGTTTTGTCCGTTCTTGCTTACACTGTTGGTGCCACTTTTCATGTCTGTCTAACACTTTTGTCACAAAACTAGTGAAACAGGTCCCTGATGTTTTTCTTTTCCACCTGACGATTATTGCACCAAAACTGTTACATAATCGGTTGACAGTCCTAAAGACTATAATCGGCTGATACCTCAACTTTGTCATTGAGGTGTTTACACCTGACTTCTGATGACAAATTTTATCTGCACTGGCAGAGAATTTCTTTAAATCTGCATTCCATCACTGATTATTTAAACATGTATCCCTTTCATCCGTATAGCCATAAGAGTTTGCCGGTAGTTTGATATCACGCTATTTGGGAGTGAAAAAAACGTAAATCTGGTTTCGAATTTCGCTGTTTACACTAACCGATAGCTTTTCGGGAGGGTGTAATAATCGGTCGGCAATTTCAAATTATATAATCGGCGATTTGAATCGGTAGGTGTAGCCTAGGCAAAACACTACATATTAAAATTGCGTACTCATCGAGGTTGCTGTTTTTCCACACTCAACCACACGTGATATTAAAGTCTGCATAATTTATAGGATTGCGAAATTGTCAATATTTCTATTACCAGGATGATCGGCCTCCCAGATAGGACGGGGAGAGGTTAAGAGCAAGCAAACAATACAGAACAGGGTTAATCAATGGGAGGATTGTACGCAACTGATACAGTATGACCCCTGCTTAGACACAAAAACACGCTCGTGTATCCGAGCTAGAGCTAACCCAGACACTTATTAACCTCTCTACATCAAGCACTGCACACATTTATAGAGAGGTAATGAGAAAATCAATTGTCAATTTACAGTATGTCGTGCTACCTATAGCTTTCAAGTGATTTTATACTATCAAAGAAACGTTATGTTGCTTTATTGATTGCTTATTAGCAAATGTTTTCAGCAGCTAGCTTTAAGATATTAAGGACATTAAAACATAGTTACTACTTTCAAGTAATAAAAAGGTCCTTTTCAATTATGAGATCTAGGCACCATATATGTAGTTGTGAGTGGATTGCAATATTGCTTAGTGGGTTAAGGAGGTGATTCTAAAGGGACCCAATACAGCAATGGGACTGTCACAATCTGACCCCAGTAGTAATGACTTCATCACAACTTCCAATAAATCTACAAATGGCACCATCACGTTTTTTCTACTAAGGGATGATATATCCTAAGGAATTTCTAATAACATTTTCTAGGCGTGATATGGCCCTAAAACAATATTGAAAAACTGGAAGTATATAAGCAAGGAATTCAGTGACCCAATTACCCTGTTAGTTCTCAATTTTGTTAACATAGAACCATCAGTTTAGATATGACAACATTGTGGCCTGCCAGGTTCTGGGCCAACCAATACTTGCACATGTCAATTCCTGCCTCTGTAATGTCCATATGTCATTTCTATCATCCATCTGATACAAAGTATCCATAGAAAACACATAGGGAGCGTGTATCTACATATCCGGAGCATATGGATCTGTTGTATGTTCCGGGTTGCAAAAGTCGGCGCATACGGAAAAATAGTGCATATGAAAAAATAGTGCGTACCAAAATTAACTATTATCATTACTCCACCTGCCAAGAAAAGGTGGATAATAAATACAATATAAACTGTGTTCAAATAAAGGCGGTTGTATACTCCTCAGAGTTGCCTCTGTGCAATATCCTCGCATGCGCCCGGATATTACTAACCGTCAACCCCTCGGAGCATACGACCGCTTGTATCTGAAACCAGTCAATATTATATACTTATTTCCCTGTTATAAAGTACATTATGTATGCTTTCTTGGGGGACACCCAGGGAAGAACGCCAAATAGTCTTGGCAATTTAACTGTCATTCATTTTGTTGAATAAAAAGAGACTTCAAAATTGTTTGCCGATATACAATGTAATAAACTATAAAGAATCAAAGGCTATTGCAACTGACAGAGCTCACACGCACACTCGAACCTAAAATAAGTAACATGCCATAATGAGATATTAGTTGCCTGAACCTTTAAAGGTTACTTATGGCCCCAGATGAAAGTATGAGAGAGCTGCAAACATTCTACCTCCCATGCAACAAGCGCTGAGAATTATCTTATTGGACTTGAAATAGAAATCCCGAAGATATTACTTACTCATTCTCCTAGTATCACCTTACTAGTAATATAAGGAATAGCTTAAAGATTTAAGGATATTTGTCACCCTGTCGACTGCTATCGACCAAGTGCCTCCCCCCTTTGAACCATTGAGCACTGCTCGAACCATTGACACGCAATTGATTTTATCCTACCCCTAATAAAAAACCGCCATAGACTTAACATAGGGAAATTTTATGTGGCAGGCCGTGACATAAAGTGTTTTTTTATGCCACTAGAGTAATAACAATATTGACCAATCAGAGAGCAGGATGTCAGCTACTATGAAAAAAAGTTCTGTTGGTCATTGACTCAATATTTATCTTTTAGTAATACAAAAGC
Source organism: Alentia gelatinosa (assembly GCA_950022655.1). Lineage (NCBI taxonomy): Eukaryota > Metazoa > Annelida > Polychaeta > Phyllodocida > Polynoidae > Alentia > Alentia gelatinosa. The sequence continues at coordinate 55,523,798 of OX465587.1, read as the reverse complement.
ATAGACGAGGTAGGATAAATACGATACTAAGTCCCTCTAGGACCAGTGTACCTTTGATAGAGTCTATTCAATCCTGTGTGATGAAGCCTCAACGCATCATCCGCCGCAAATGGGCTGAAGATGGTACGGTAAAATAATTAGTAGAAACCAAACGAGAGCCTTATCAATGTTTATGCCACGATGGGCAGGTCGTGTATTACTACACGAGGCGTTAGCCGAGTGTAGTGAGTAGCAGACCTGACCAGAGTGGTAAAAACATTGAGAAGGCTAACTCGAGTTTGGTTTTGTATTTATCCTACCCCATCTCACCGATATACAGAGGAAATTTAGTAATTATCCATGATAGTAGCGTGTTGATACTGCCGGATCTACTTTCGTTATCTGGTCCCTGATTGGTGAGTTTTTTTATTCACCTCGGTGCATAAATAACACTTTATTCAACGCTCCTTCAAATACATTGAGTCATTGTTAAACCTATGACGTTTTTTATTAGGGGTAGGATAAGGTCTGTGACTCATCCACACACAGGCTACATACGTATCCCTCTACCTGTGGTTCGTCTGTGGATCATTTTCCAGCAGAATACGTACGAAATACCTCTTTGAGACCTTGCATGAGATGCACACACGATACCAGTTCAGGTTACCCGGCTCCCGCCCACGCCGATCCCTGGGACATCATGACATCTTCTCGTAAGGAAGCAACACATCTTTTAGTGAAGAAGACAATGGGATGTAGTGGGGAGCAACGATTGCCAATGCGTGCATTTTGGTCCGAGAGTTCACGTGATTGCCCATCTCCAAAGAGGCTATATCTGCTATACGACGACCGTCTAAATGGTACTCTGTACCACAATCGTCAGTACGTTTCCAATATGACCTTGTCGTAAGCCGAAGGTTAAGGATCCCATGTGAGATAAGGTATAAGGAAGATAGGTGATGATTTGGTATACATAGTTCTCCACAAGACCGATATTCATGTATATGGAAGTATGCAATCTCACTCAGACTAAATTTCCTTGTACTGACATAAAATCTGTTGTCATGACAAGAATGAATGTACCACAGGCCTCTGAAATTGGCTGGTGTGAAACATATCCTCTACTTTTATAAACAACGTATTGGCTGCAGCATGCGGATGGTTTCATTTGGTTTGGGATGCAATGATAGATGATAAGACTTAACAGACCATTAGCCTAAAGTCTCTGAAATACAGGTACAAATATGCAGAAACAAATGTCCAACAACCCTGAGGATTACAAGAAAGTAATTTCTCCCTCTACCAGCACTAGCATGGCACATTATATAAAATAGCGTGCGAAGTATGCGGCTACTAAAAATATGTCCAGGATAGATATGATGCGCATACAACTGTACTCCAAAATAAACAACTAGCATTTAAAACCATGCATGATTTAATCCAGGTGTGATGGGTAAAAGCATATACAAACAACCCAGAATCGATAGAAGAATTTATTAAATAGTTTTCCTAACACCTCACCCGTTTGTGTCTAGGCCCAATGGATGGATATTTTTGTATACAGTATGCTGAATAAAGCTGTACTGGTCATTATTTCCCTGCAGATTAAACACAGCGGCGCACCATGACAGGTGGCAGCAGGTACAGGAGGCCATCGACAAGCGCGGCACGTACGAGCAGACGACTTCCGAACTCACGTTTGGCGCCAAAACTGGCTGGCGGAACGCGTCCCGCTGTATCGGCCGCATTCAGTGGTCAAAGCTGCAGGCGAGTGAATGCCTAATCTGTGATAGATCTAATTCACAATCAAATAAGAACATAAAAAATGAAAAGAAAATACAACAAAAATGGTGAAAAAGAGAATGTAAAAAGTAATTTCTATTTGGTCGCTGTGGAGGCTAGAACATTTGGTTTGGATCCAAAAAGCTGAAAGGTTTCACTGGTGCGGATTTTATTATTTATGTTTCTCGCAATATAATACTCCTGTAGTTGTCACAATTTTATACAGTAAATATTGTCCCTTTTTTCTCTTTTGCCTTTTACATTCCATTTCTCATTCTTAAAGAGATAATGTTATCAATGCCTCACGTAATCATTTAGAAATTGTCTCATCGGTAAAGCTGATGCTCAACCACCTGCAGACGACAATTATCACGACTCTGCCATTATGATTATCCACTTGGGAAATACCCACTGTATTCTCAATAATTCAATTGTATGTGTGACACCTTTTATACAAAATAATAGAAAAGATTAAGGGATAAAATTCTAACTAAAATGTTCATTTTGTTTCTGTATCATGGAACACCTTCACTCCTTATCTAGAATGTGCAAACTTTCTAACTAATAACCAACCTGTTTACAAATAACAAAGACCACATGTGCGTATGAAAGTGTCTCGCGTTTCTCATGCACGTTACGTGTATCTATCAACGTGTCCACGTAGCGTTACCTGATACGTGTGCGTGTTTTAGATGCGTGCAAACTTCTCTTTTGTGTCTTGGTGCAGGTTTTTGACGCGCGTCATATCACCACGACTCACGGCATGTTTGAGGTCCTGTGTAACCATATCAAGTACGCCACTAACAAGGGCAATATCAGGTAATGTTCGTAAACCTGCCCTTGTCAGACCTAGAACGACCTCTACACAACCCTCCTGGACACATTGTTTGCGAAACTCTTATAAAAATTGTCATCTCCCCCGCAGGAATATTTTGCACACACACAAGTTTTGTATCTAAACTATATTCTCAATTGTAATTATCACAGGAAACCTAGCAGAGATGATTCAATCAATAGGAAAAATTATATGATTAGATCTTTAAGATGGAAATCATTTGATAACAATATCCCAATCGTATATGAAGATTTTCCTGTTTTGATAACAAAGATGATATCCTCGTATTAAAAGATGGTGACAATGCAATGCAACAACAGGTAAGAAAAATTAAGTCTGTAGACATATGTATGCCTTCTCTTTGTTATAACGATATATGTGTGGGTTTCTCTAAAAACATCATCTTGAGTGGGTCATATGAAAAATTGGAAAAAGAAATTTAGCTCGTAGTTTCATATGACCTTGACTAGATCAATGGAAGCCATGTTACATGAATTGCAACAACTCCTACTGAGTCTTCTAAGTAATGGAGACTATTTCAATAAGATTCCCTACACGGATGCTAAGGAAGCTTGATAATCTACCTAGATATCCAGGTCATCTGTGGATACAATATAGATCATAATCTTTCTAGTATGAACATATTGTATGAGAAAATAAAAATTGAAGAACTGACTTTTATCAGACTGTCCAATAAGACGTATATAAATGACCATCGGTAGCATTTGGATATTAAAAAGCATCACCAGAAGTATCACTTGTTTCCTAGAAACATCATCCGCAAGACTTGACCACTATCGATCGGGATATTGGGGTGTATGTCCTCGTTCTATTATCTAGAAATAGACCAGCATGTGGTCTCTGAGTCTAAGCGTTCCCCATGGTGCCCTCAGGTCGGCCATCACCGTGTTCCCGCCTCGTTCTGACCGACTCCATGACTACCGCGTCTGGAACAATCTGCTGATCGCCTATGCTGCTTACCGCCAACCCGACGGCTCTATCGTTGGAGATCCAGCGCAACTCAAGTTCACCGAGGTGAGGGGTGAAGGTCAGGCTAATGCATCCCTAACTCCGCGGTCCTCACTGCGGAGGGTTGGCTTCCCTGGCTACTGTTTGTGAGATGCAATTTTTCTTCTTCTTTTTCGACGGACTTCATCCAAGTCCATATATTTTCCGAGATAGAGGGTACTTTGCTGGATTCTAAAAGTCTGAGCTAGGCTCGGTTCATTTTACTAATTAGAGTTTTGATCTGTACATCGCTTATCTCATATTTTACATGTGAACAGGCTAACGATGTTTTAAGTAAGTGGAGGGTTGCATACTACCGACTTCAAGCACTCAGGTCAGGATTATTGCTAGATCTTGAAATATTATAAAAGAATGCATATTTAAATCTGAAGAGAAATGAAATTATAAAAATAACTATGAAAGATTCACAAATCCAATAGACATCAATATATGTATGTCTTGATTTGTTGATTTGTATTTTGATAGTTGACTATACTGATTATGCAGATAGACTTACCAGTCTATTTGAGAACTGTATACAATAGATTTAAGATGAAACTATGACAGTTTTGCATTAATGACCTGCTTGCCTTGGTGCGGGAACAAAAGATATGGCGTGTTTTACGATATACTACTAAATTACGATGACAAAACAGGAGACCTATTCCATAAGACCTTCAATGATGATGTCGATATCAAATTATAGGGTGGTGGCGCAATTAGCATGTTGTTCCCTGAGAGTAAGACTCAGAGATTGCCCTCTATAGTGTCACTTTAGGTCTGTTTCCATTGGCCGACAAACATCGTGTAGATTTCTTGTGTTCTCCTAATAGCCTATTTTCATTGGCCATCACCGATATACAGTCAGGAACCACCGACGGACCTTAGCACTACTGACGCCAAATGGAAATAGCCTATTAGGAGAATAAAGAAAATCTACACAGTGTTTGTCAGCCAATGGAAATAGGCCTTATATCGAACGTTGTCAATGGACCCCTATGGAATGACCGCTGCAAGACACGCCCTGTTAATACTGTTGACTGTGTTAGCTATAGTTGTCTCATATATACAGTCGAATCCTACGAAAGTCATCTAATGTCATTAAAGACTCGGAAGAGGAAAGTAAATTGCACAATCGTTAAACGTTTCGTATTCTGGTAGATCACAAGTACAAACAGCAGTTCTATTGGTCCTGTTCACAGTCCTGGGACCTGTTTCGGTAGTTTCGTGACATGTCTAGATGGTGTCTGTGACACCATACGGACAGATCAACACAAGTTGCGGCACTTAGGACAAGACAGACCCTAAACACGGTTTCTGGTTTCGAAAATATTAGACACTTTCCGTGAGAATTAAGCAATGAAACTTTAACACGAGTAAGGAATACATATAACCCATAATCGTTCCAAATATGATAAAAATTGGCCACTCCGATTCGCTGATATTTGACATCAACTATGATATGCGTTTTGAAACCCCACGACATTTTTTCTGCTGTTGCTTGCACTGTTGGTGCCGCTGTTGATGTCTCTCTAGCCCTAATGTCACGAAACTACTGAAACAGGTCCCTGTTCTGTACTTATTTATGGCAACTGGCAGGTCTCAAAGCATAAAGCATTTGGGATCTACTTACGTACCCTGCTGTATTTCATTAGATGGCAGATCTGTGAGCATTAATAAGAGCCACATAAAGAGTATTGTGCATGGAGGGTATCGTATTTTCATAGAACTGCATCGAGAATCATTTACATAGACAATACTCCATGAGTTTGGATGCCCGGTAATCATCATTGAATTGAAGTAGATTGACGATTATGGTGCATCCAAAAGAGTGGAGTATTATGATTCAAATTACTTTGCAAATCCAGTTAAGAATATTTAGATTACCATGTTGATATCTCTATGAAATCCTGGCCGCTGATTGGTCAATCGCATATGACGTCAACTCGTATTCACTCCACCACGGCCATGGAGTAGTAATGTCATCTTACCGGAGTGATCGTTGTGTATGTTGTTTTAATGTTATTCCTATATACCTATGGCTGTACACTCTATGCTTACACCACGTTCTGGGGGGGGTGGAGTAACTTATGGATACTACCCGAGGTTGCCGTATACTACCCAAGGTTGCCGTATACTACCCAAGGTTGACATTTAGACCAATCAGATTGTCTCTTACAAAATTCATATGAAAAGCGCAGTGGGGAGTAAACATAAAGTGTCGAGTTACTCGATAAGGTTGGATCTGGCTTCAGGTTTGATGGTGGATGAGCAAATAACGCTAATTATCGTTATTAAACCACATTTGAAGGTATATAGGAATAGGGAAACCAAGTACCAGTGAAAGGAAGTCCAAATTACTCGGTAAGGCTTGGAAAAATTACTGCCTGCGGCCTTACCTCGTAACTTTGACTTCCTTTCAGCGGAACATAGTTTCCCTCTATTCCTATAACTTAACTTGTACCAGGGTAAGATAAACACTTTAAGCTGTACTTGATCTGCTGGTAGGTCTGTGAGCGGCTCGGGTGGAAGGGGCAGGGCGGCATGTTTGATGTCCTACCGCTGGTCCTCCAGGCGGACGGCAAGGACCCGGAGCTGTTTACCGTTCCGCCCGATCTCGTACTGGAGGTACATATTGTCCATCCGAGGTGAGTACAACTATTTATTATCCACCTAATACAAAGTGTCCATAGAAAACACATAGGGAGTTTGTATGGACATACCCGGCGTATACGAATATGGTGTATGCTCCGGGTGGCGCATATGGAAAAACAGTGCGTATGGAAAAATAGTGCATAACTGAAATGAACTGATATCGACATGTCACTTGTGCAGAAAGGGTAGATAATAAATACAATATAGACTGGTTTCAGATAAAAGCTTTTGTATGCTCCTCGGAATTGACTCTACGCAATATCCTCGCATACGCTCGGATATTACTACGCGTCAACTCCTCGGAGCATACGACCGCTTGTATCTAAAAACAGTCAATATTGTGTATTTATTGGGTAGTCTAGGTCCTCTGTAGGCAATCCAAGAGACTCCATCGGCTGCTGGTAGATCGCCCCTCATGAACCTCTACCGCTTTCTATCTCATCCTAGCCCAACCCTACAAGCTTTTACCCTGGCATCAAATGTGCATTTGGACTTAAGGTCCCAGCTTCCTCATCTAAGGTCACACTGCGCCGCTCCGGTTTATCGCTCCGCAAAACGAGTTTCTGAAGGTTGCTCTAGCGGTGCAGTGTGCATCTAAGGTGTCACGTATCAGACCGTCCATCCATACACATACGTTTTGTTACTTTAGATTATACAGAAATACATGTAGATATACAGCAACTTTAGATTAACACGTCCCTTACAGCAAGCTCGACAAATTCTAGATTAGACCAAAGAGCTGGGTGATAATCCTCAAGCCGCCCTCGATCCCTCCATCACGATAGAGACAGCCTTAGAAGACAGACTGGGGGATTAACGGGATCATCCCTAGTGAAGGTGATGTACTCTAATCTCTAATGTAACGACTTCGGCGTGGATGTTAGATTGCTCAGACTGCATTGGAAGCTTTCCCGGGATTGGTCTGTAGGGTGCTCTGAGGCTTTCGTCGAAATTGGATTTGAAATAAAGAATTGCAAAAAATGAAATACAATATATATTCTACATATTTTTGGGCACTTTTATCCATTGAAACATTCATCACTTTCAGTGGCTTGAAATGTTGAGCCTAGAACATTCACCAGGTAAAGTGGTTCGAAATGTATGCTACCGGTATACTGATATTTCTTTTTCGAATTCTTTATTTCCACTGGATCAAAACCAGTGTATTCAGCCTTTACAGTAGTCGATTATGTTGTTTTACCTCGGTTTTTTGTGCACAAAGTATACACAGAGTTATAAATATTTAGAATTAGTGTCCATTCATTGTTAAAGAAACTATTGTAAAATTCAGAACGGGGATTACTAATTATCGATTGTATCAGGTACATCTGTATTGCTCCTTTACAGTCTTTGTTGTCATGAGCTCTAACTCTCATTTGTAGTCGTCAACCAAGAGTTCATCACAGTGGTGGTCAGTTCGAAGGTAGCTACAGTGTGGGGTGTGTGGTCCCTATTTCGGTTTTACAAGGTTCTCATATCATAACTGTGCAAGAGGATTGAATTAATAATGTGTTTATTAGTTTAACTGCACATCGTTAGGCCACATTTGACAAGCTGAAAGAAATGGCATCGACTGTTTGTGTTCCCCTAAAGGCCTGTTTTTATTGGCCGACGAAAAGGGTGTAGATCTTTTGAGTTACCCAGAAAGTCTGTCAGTGGTGCTCTGACTGTGCATCGGTATAGGAAAATCAGTGAGGGTAGTAGATTTCACTCAGTGACCAAGTTCTCACTGAGCGGTGGGTGGTGCCACATTGAATTAATCTAAGCAGAAAAAGTCATGTCATTTCACGAGCTTGGTCGTTTCCATTGACCGATTTTGAACCAGCAGTGCTAAAAACCCGTTAAATGGGATTCACACGATGGGATTCATGTACCTAACAGGGCTCAAAATCTCATGCGATTTTATTTCTTTTTAAGGGGAAATGTATTTAGCAATTACAGGGGGGGAAACATGTCTCATGGAAATGAAATCCTTTAATTTAGACGAGGAAATTGTGTTCGAGTACAGAATCTCAGCAGGATTTGTCTCAGAAAAACACCCTGTCAGATACATAAATCCCATCGTGTGAATCCCACTTTAGTGGTTCCTGACTATATATCGGTGACGGGGTATCGGCCAATGGGAACTGGCCTATAAAGTCTGTTGGTGGTGCCACAGACTGCATATCGGTACCAAGTAGCCGGTGATGGTGCAGTGGATGACTAGTTTTCACTGCATTTCACGTCTCTATACCGATGGAATTCTATTTTCATGGAGGTGGCCTTATTGCATCATCTTCGTCAAAATAATTATTGACCACTTCAAATTCCCGCTGTTTCCATTCACCGACATGGTGTTGGTATATATAAAATAATCGACTGGTGGTTCCCGACTGCAGATCGCTGGTGAATAATCGAGCGGTGGAAAATGATTTTTTTTTAATCTTATGTTCGTGTTGTAGGTATGACTGGTTCGCTGACCTGGGACTGCGGTGGTACGCCGTGCCCGCGGTGTCCAGCATGGGGCTAGACTGTGGTGGACTAGAGTACACAGCCATACCCTTTAACGGCTGGTACATGGGCACAGAGATTGGTGCCCGGGATCTGTGCGACCAGGCTCGCTACAACCTGTCTGAGGTGAGTCTCTATCTCTCTAATAGGCCTTTTTCCACTGGCTGGTGTTGCACGTTATCTGCTTAGCTACGCCATGCCTGAAGCCAAACATAGCCTTGGCAACGTATACCTTAGCATTGTATACACTGAGTGTATAAGCGTAATCCATTTATAATACCCATGCACATTATTTCTATAGAAATAAAAGCGATTGCATTGTACTCTATGGTATTCCAGCTCCAATTTGATGTGTCAAACATGCACATCACCTCAATGATACTTTAGATATACCTTAGATAACACAGGTACACCAAAACTGCATACACACTAATACATTGGCAGGCCTAGCTATAATATGCTTATCTTTTTCCAAGTTAAAACCAAGATAATTATCAACTCTAAAGTTTAGACAGCCCAGACTCGTTGATACAATACCCTTGTTTGTTCCAACAATTTAATCTGTCAAAAAACAACACTCCTGTAATCACACCCACCGTTCACACTTTAGGTGTGATTACTGTGTGGCTCTATGGGCATGTGGCTGGAGTCGGCCGCGTTTGTCCGAGCGGCCGCGTTACTACACAGTGGGCCGTTAGGCGGCGCTGAACGGAAACACCAGTATTGTACGTGGGACATTCTCTGCCTTTAAGTGGTGATCCCACCCACACTAAAGATCTAGCGAGATTATCCACGATCTCCAAGGGTGTCTTTATAAGTCGGGCTAGGTTTGAATATCTTGTGCCTATTTGTCGGGATGTGTCTTGAGGTGTCGCGGTGGTGGAGCACCAAAATATACACCCGACACCACTCGCCTACGTTTTGCGACAAGTGAGGTACGACACATCGCGACACTATAAGATATAACAAGATATGCCAAGATATATCACGACAAATTCATCCTGTCGGTGGAATCAGCCATTTAGGGAAGGGTTGTAGATACTTTCCGCATGCTGTAAATACTATTACTTCTCTATCTGCATGCCAACCCTCTGATTGATATTGGTGAAGGTGCAGGTGCCCAGTATCTGAGTAGCGTGGAGGATCGCTCAGCTGAGGATAACAAATCACAACAAACAGAACTACCTTATTGACAATTGACCACCTCGTGCTTGATATTTTGGTGGCCTAAAAAGGCAGTTGAAGTAGTGGCTGTTTGGTTTGTTTACAAGTCGGTTACAGCAAATGACCCACTAACTGGATAAAAAGCCAAGCCTTTCAATTGTTATTGTGAGTGCCTGTGAATTCAGAGGCCATTATACAGCGATTGTCAAAGATGTAGTCATGAATCTCTGCGGGACATTGCTGGGGTTTTCACTTGTTGGCAGTACCTCTCTACTGACAGGTAGCGTATCTAACCGTATCATGCAGTCCTGATTATATTCAAAATCAATCTTTTTCTTGAAATGCTATCACAATGTAACGTCTTACAGAGAGCTGTTTGCATGACTCACGCTAGCATTATAATACATGTTCCCTTGAACCTGTTGATTTAAAAAGCAAAAGAAATGAAGCATGTAAACATGTAATAACAACAATATTCCCATACGCATCTCCATCTTATATTCGGTCCATTACAGAATAGCAGGGATCGCATAGTGGGACGCATTTCAATCGCCATACGTTTGCGACACGACTGTCGCGTCGTACTAAAATGTGGATCGTACGATAAACTTCAGTCTACACGTCCCTTGTGGTGGCCCCCTTGCCTTGTCTTTAGCGTGGGTCATGCTCAGATTCTCTGCCTATAGTTTAGGAGCAGGTTGAAGAGACTTTCAGCGTGATGCAAATACTATCTCATCTCTACCCCCGTGCCACAGTATTCTGTGGCACTGCTAAAGATGCAGAGGGCCAGTGTTTTATAGTGTTTGGGAATGCCCAGCTGACCATGACTAATCACTTTAGACTGAACTATCTCATTAACCCCCTGGTGCTTGACATATGTGGACCCTACAAAGACATCTCTTGCCAAGTTGGTTACAGCAAATATTTCACTAACTGGATAATACCCAGACCTTTTAATTGTTATTTTCTTTTAAAATTCCGCGCTCAATCAATGATAAACGTCTCCTTTGCCCCCAATTCTTTCTTGTAGAAACACGACCCTCCATATGGGTAAAAAGCATTAGAGGGACTCCTTCAAGTAGATCTCATCATGGAGAAACAACATTGTTTGGCTGTCACTATTTTGGTTTGTAGCTATTAGTTGTTACAGTCTTTACTATATCATTCAGGTTGTAGCACGAAAGATGGAGCTCGATGTGAGTCGCACGTCGTCATTGTGGCGAGATCAGGCCATCCTTGAAGTCAACATCGCTGTCCTACATAGTTACCAGGTAAGCTATGACCAAGGACCTTAATCTTCTCATGTGGTATGTATGGGAAAGTAGATATCGAACAATTCAGTCAAGTCATTTAATGATCGCTCATTTATGAACACTGACGCATTTATGAGCACTACGATACAACTATTGACACATAAAGCCAACTAAAGCTCACCGCTGCTGACTACACTATATACTTATGCTGGCCTTTATTTGAGTACCAAGCCTATGTTGACCCGCTGTTAGATACTGACTTGAATCAAACAATCAGCAAAAATGGACTATAGTTTCAAGACAATGAATGATATCAATGATGTTAAAGGATTTAGAATTGTACATGCAAACTGCCGTAGTGTAAGATCTAAGTTTGACAATATTACTCTTGAACTGGGCAAAATAGTAATCCACTATGGTGCATCAATATGGAATCTACTCCCACCTATTGTCCGCAACACACCCTCATTTAAGGAATTTAAAAGTATCAGTAAAAGATGTATGATGGATAAGGTCATCAACCCAATATGAATCCGCTGGCTTGAAATGTTATTGTCCTTGTTTGTATACTTTAACCTGACTGCTAGTCTAGGGGCTTGAGTTCTTATAATGATAACAACCGAAACTTAGTTTATGGCCTTCTGAGGTGATGGTGTAGTCGGATATATGTGAGCGATAAAGAAAAGAAACATTGTTATCATATTTGGCTCAGACACGAAAACCAATCTGCACTAGGATTGATGTCTGATGCCTCTTTTATTGGACAATTACGTACACATGTTCAAACTTTAAGCTTCATGACCTAAAGTGTCAAATATGCTACTGAAACCAAATGACCATGAGTGTCGTATGTCAACGGAGAAATATGTATAATCTTCTCAGTTCAATAGAAGAAAATATTACAACAACAAAAAAACCAAAAAAAAACTATAATCTCCGATTCAGATCGAGTCATATTCATGCTGTATTCATGTCGTAGATCTGTCGCAACCAAAATCATACGACTCACCCATGGGTCTTCGGTTTTGTGGTGGAATAAATGCATGGGCCAGAGTTCACATTTCGTAATTACTATGATAAGGTATGTGGTATTCAAAGAGGACAAATTGTCTTGGCACCGATGTTTTGAAATCATTTCCGACAAGTTTAACATGTTGATAAACTTTGTCACCGACAACATAATTTTAGAAATACCCCCCATGGTGCGTACCGATATCGGCCCATAATTGGCATAATTAGTCGCTGGGTGAGGAGAAATAAGGTTGCCACACATAGGTTCAGAGGGTCTCTCGCCGATTAGTACTCCCGGAGACCTCGTAATGCATGGCTAGTGAGATCACACGGCAAACCAAAACGATTGGCGTATTTTCAATGGCTATGGATCATGTGCGGTTAAGATTTTTTCTCACCCCTATCATTGAATAATTGGCTAATGTTTTTGACATCATCACCTAGTGAGTACTATTAACAATACTCCGTAGGCCTTGAGTACGAATCCACAATGTTAAGTCTATGGGAGGAAATACCAGGGGTGCGATAAACGCTGTGCTCGCCACTTACACCTATCTGCTCATTCCGATTAAGCCTTCGGAATTCAGTGTATCCACTATCAATAAAATAGCAATTAGGCAAATGTTACATCTGTTGATAACCATTGTACACTTTATCTCAATTGTACAATCATTTCAGATCCGTTCTGGACATATCTAACTGAATAAAACCATTGATCCCACACCTATTCAACAGCAATTCATATTCGCTAGCGTAATGAGATCATAGTCTAGTAAATGCTTAGTAGGATTTTGATGTATTCCTCAATTGCATTGGTACCTGAGGCTACAATGGGTTTTTTGTCACCCTTCAAAAGCTTTTTGATAACCATGTATTATCGACAAATAACCCTGAAATGCAGTGCCTGTTCCAATAGGACTAGTTTTAAGGTAGGCTTAGGAGATGTTCGATTTAATTTCATTGAGCAAGTACTTTTCTCACAGACATTTACAAGATAAAATAAAATCCACGAGAGCGTGTTGGAGTGACGTCAGTGACCAGGCTTCTTAGTCTTCATGATTTATGAAATTAAACATGTCTTTCAAGTTGGAGAATCGGGTTCCGTCGGGGGGGTTAAGTACGACGGGTAGGGCGCTATTTTTAACCCCCCGGGCAATCAAAGCAAATCTCCTTCGCGGCATCTCAGTAATTTTCCAAAGCTATTGATTTTCAGTAATTACCCGATTTCAAGTAGTACTTAACACTGGTCATCGCCGCTCCAGCAAGGAAGGTTGGCGAAAGGTCCCTTAAGAGGCCATTTTTATTATCTTTGTGTGTGTGTGGACATTGTGTGGCATTTGGCAAAACAAAGATGAGAAGGAGGTATCTTTAATTAAAACGAGGTGCTCGGCGGCTTCTTTCTTCAATTTTCTTTTTCGATTTTTTTTTTAATTTGGCGGGAAAACTGCTCTTTTCCAGAGTCAGCGTGTTACCATTACCGACCACCACGCGGCGTCCGAGTCGTTTATGAAACACCTAGAGAACGAAATGCGCCTGCGTGGAGGGACGCCTGCTGATTGGGTGTGGATCGTCCCGCCCATTTCCGGTAGCGCATGCCCGGTGTTTCACCAAGAGATGCTCAATTATAAACTGAAGCCGTCCTATGAGTATTTGGTAAGTGGTAAAAATTTCAAATAGATGTTGTGTTCCAATATCTGCTGATTCTTTGAAGTCTCATTCAGTGTCTTTATTATGTTGCTCTCGAATTTCCTTTTATCTGACATTTTGAGATTTATCCTTTCTGGAAATGGTCTGCTTATTTTTGAATAACCAAGGCTTTCATGCATTTCTACGAATACGCTCCAATCATATCTTCGGATACTTTTAATTCTGCCTCAATATATTGCTCATATTGATTGCTTTTGCATATGGCTCAGGGTATCATCTACTCTTAATAACCTTAACATGCGGTATGTATGTACTGCTCCACATTCGTATTATGTACACAGATCACGCACTATTTATTTTAACTGACTATAATTAGAAGAGTACCTTTTTTGTTCATATTCCTTTATTGGCTGCCAGCCAAGCAGGATAAGATTAACATATGCTAATGAGTTTAAGGAGAAATATGAGACATATTGACATACATATCAAAAGAACGTTTTAAGGTATGAGAAACACCAGTTGTCAGACAATATTAATCTGGTACATATTCAAGACAATGAGAACAAAGTCTGTGTATTTCTTATGTCGAAATTCACTCTGAGGGTAATTTTCATCTTACCAAGCTCATTTTTATCCTTTTTATATTAATTATTATGAGAAAAGATGAGGAAAATTGACACATACATAGGAATTTTTTTTTATTGAAATGGCACATCTTAATTGATACGGCTACAAGTTATATACAAGTGTTTTATGTCGCATGTCTACGTTTTAGGCAAGGCTGTTTTAATGCTATCGTTTAGATATAGGAATATAAAATTTTACCAGCTATTTCTGCTTCAATGAGTTTTCATTCATGCCTTAATTGATACGGCTACAAGTTATGTACAAGTGTTCTATGTCGCATGTTTACGTTTTAGGCAAGGCTATTTTGATGCTATCATTTAGATATAGGGACATAAAACTATACCAACTATTTTTGCTTCTATGTGTTGCTTCAATGTGATTTCCAACTATCTTACCACTGATTCCGATGATAGGATTGGCAAGGGCTCTGACAGCAATTATATAGTCTAGATACAGCAAAGCAGCATTGCTTCTTTAGTCAGGTAGAACAACATGTCTGTAGAAAATATACAAGCCACAGATATCATAAAGAACCATCTAAATGCCCCTGAATATAACGTTTACCTGAGCCGGTACTTAGAAGACGACATGCGATGGTAGACTGCTACATGTTTTTATCTCTCATTCCAAGTCTGTTGTAGGTCTGAGGACAGGTATGTCAGAGTTCCCACATAACGATAATGGACCTCTAAGTGTCTCTGATCTACGTGTTGATAGATCTGCCAGTCGTTGAGTATGCTAATTGACACTCTAAAACGGATATATCTAGTTTTAGATAGAAAATAAGCATTTTTGCTGTAGCCTCATTGGAAATTCTTCAACGCGAAAGTCATGTGGGAGTATCTATTTTATTCATTAATCATGCGAGGCAAGACAAACGCCATCTCCTGTGGAGGTCACTTTTTGTCTATATAAAGATTGCCTGTACAGACATTCAAGATATCCCTACCTACCGTCTTGTATGTTATTTACACATTAATGTTTCTCAGACAATGCTTTGTCCTCATAGGATATCATTTAATGCGGTATACAAATCATAAGGCTATACAAATATACCTTCTGGGGGGGAATGTGAATCATGTTTAGAATCATATCCTTTTGCCTATTGGCATTATAAGCCGGTCGATTCAGTTAACCTTTTTTATCAAGTAAGAAATAACAGCTCTATTAACTTTAGACTATGGCTTCAGGTAAAAAGCTGTCGCGATTTGATTGGCTGACATCTTCCTCTATGAGTATGTCCTCCATGTAGATTGGACATTATCAATGCCCTTAGTTGTAGGTGGGACATTATGGCGACAGTTCTTCATGATTTAGCACAGTTGGCATTATTTTTCATAAGAACTTCCCAGCAGTCGCTGAAGCTGTCAACCACGTCAATCTGCATTATTTTTTATAAGACCAGGCAGTGATCGAAATGACATAGCACTATATCCTGCGAAATTCTAATACTTAATTATCATTGCAATTACAAGAGCTTCCTGTGCTATAACATTGACCATGAGTAACTTCATAAGCATTCCTGGACACCAACGACTTCTGGGACCTTGGTAATTCGTGTCTGTGTGTGGGGATGCTGACAAGGGGCAGTACCAGCCTGTTTATAAATACATAGTTACCCCGGCACCGTGTCCGGCGTGATCAGTAACTGACTCACGTGTCCCCTTCCACTCACGCCCACACACAGGAGGAGCCGTGGAAGACGCACGTGTGGGAGAAAGACCGCGAGAACGGCGAGGTGATACGCACGCGCAAAAAGAGGACCTTCAAGGACATAGCAAGGTCAGTGCATTGCTCATAATGAATTTATGTTTTTATACTTATATATACTTATTTATATTTATATGTATATATATAATATCGTAAAACTGGATGAGGTTTAATCTTGTCCACCGTATTCCACGACTGGAGTTTGGCAAAGTGACTTCATGAGGCGAAGCCGAGTGAAGTCCGGAGCCAAAACTTCAGGAGTGGAATGCAATGGACAAGATTAAAACGAATCAGGTTTTGATTTTATCCTACCCTATCTCCTCGATTTTGGAATATTATGTGATAACAATGCTGTATGCCACTAGTGGCATATAAAACTCCGTATGCCAGTCAGCGTGGCATACGGAAACCCAATGTTAAGCCTATGGGATTTTATATTAGGGGTAGGATAAATATATATATATATATATATATATATATATATATATATATATATATATATATATATATATATATATATATAGTAGAACACCGACTAAGTAAGTAAGAGGAAACCTTTGCTCAGAACGGTTCCCTCTATTAGAGGTGGTCGCCGCAGCGCTATTCTGAGAAGAAATGTTAGAGAAAAAGTGAAAAAGAGAATTTCCCTCTTCTCCTGTATCTGTATCTATTCTTTTTAGATAAACCTTTAAAAACAAATCAAATATTCTCCTGGCCAAATTGGTAAAAAAAATACCGAATACTCTGCTGCTCCTTATAGCTGAACGAACAACTCAACCGAGACCTGACCAGAGACTAGTATCGGGGATCGGCCTGATGCCCCAGTCACACTGGCGTAAAAAACACTGTTTTCCCGTGTACGCACCTCTACATTCTTCTACGCATTTTGAAATTTACAAATGCGCGGCGATGCGCGGGAAAACGCGGAGATGCGTAAATGAAAGTCGGAATGCGTACACAAA
The DNA here is from genome assembly GCA_950022655.1 of Alentia gelatinosa. Classification (NCBI taxonomy): domain Eukaryota; kingdom Metazoa; phylum Annelida; class Polychaeta; order Phyllodocida; family Polynoidae; genus Alentia; species Alentia gelatinosa. The sequence goes on along the minus strand of OX465587.1, from coordinate 55,506,675 downwards.
CGTAGAAGATACGTACCAAATACACGGTGTCAGAAAAGCTTTTAAAAATTTTAAACTTTTCTCTTCGCATTTTTTTTCTGTAAAAGAACGTGCAAATAAGTCAAGATCCATAGAGAAGCGTACAGCAGCGTACAAGAAACATACTCAAATGTGAATCCGTACTAAATACGAGGAAATGGCGTCCTTTAAAATACGTAGAAGAAACGCCGTTTTTTACGCCAGTGTGACTGGGGCATGAGCAGGCCAATCCATTGACCTATGATATGGGGTTAGCATGTCTGTTATCCTGGGAAACCTGGAACAGTGTACGGCAGGACCAGGACTTGGCCATATAATGCCCAGCGGTATGTAGCTGGGTCGAGGTCTCAGGGAGCAGGTTTCTATATATATACAGCGAGCAGCTCACTGTCAGCAGGCCTCAGGGCTCGATGAGGAGTCCATTGACCCTCCAAGCATCCATGTGACCCACAACGTCACGCGCTGGGAAAGAACAGCGGGGAATATCTTTTGTAGCCTACTTTTGTGTTCTTATGATATCTTTTATTTAGGATTGGGTGCTGGCAATGATACGACAAATACGCTTCTGTTTCCAAATATCCCAGAGGGGGTGGGTGGTGTACTGCACGCGATAAGCTTTGTCTTTCTCCTTTCTGATATGAAGATAATAGGGTGAACAGTGTTGTTGGCACCACTGTGGTATGACTCACTATACTGCTGTCTACGAAATGATTTTTGTGTCACTGAAGATATACACATTGATACTTCAATTCACGCTTGTTTCTATCTGCTGAAAAGGACTTTCTAGAATATCTTCCTTCTACTCTATATATTTTTTGGGCTGATACCTGTTACAATATTCATTGATAAGACATATTTTGTGTTGTCCCTTTGCTCAATACCAATGGATAATTCCCCCATATCTTTATTACCGATATTCATCTATATGTTGAAGATATACCCTCTGCCCAGTTTGTTCCAATAATACATGGCTTAAATCTTTACATCTCTGTGCCTGGCTTGTCACTGCTGATAGAGGGGCGAGTCGTTACCCATAGCTACCCTTAATAACTGCAGGAAATCAATTTGAAATATTAAGAAATAATTTGCGGAAACCTTTTAGCTGTCCGCTGTTACAATACCCACTGATCAGACATGTGTTGTGCTCTCCCATGTTACAATATCCACTTATCAGACAGATTTTGTGCTGTCCTCTGTGACAGTATTCATTGATAACACCCGTTTTGTGCTGTTCCTTGTCACAATGATGATTGATGAGACATCAATTTTGCTGTCCTTTTTCACAATACCAATGACCACCGATATATTTCATTGTCCCTTGTCGTCACAATATCCGTTTTTTGTTTTTTTTTGTAATAGAGGTGTTTATTGACGAAAAGGACTCAATATGATACAATTGATTTTCAGCATTGTCGTCATTGAACAAGGACATAGAAAAACTCGTGTAAACATCACAGCACACATCAAAACATTACTAAGGTGCTAGCTTATCAAAAATCAGCGATATTACATTACTTATCCAGTACCTGATCAAGCTGTAGAGACTCATATGAGTTCTCTTGCACGTTTTTTTATCAGGAAAAACACAAAACGCAGACATAATATACTATCAAAAACAGGGACAGTTTCAACATTGTTTTTCTTTTTCTCAAATAATTGCATTGAAATATGCAATTTCACAGCATCTTACTATAACATCTGGTAGAGGTAATTGGCAATACACGACAAACCGACCACATCTATGGATTCTCACCATTTGATTAGAAACATTGACGCTCATCTAGATGAAGAAAAAAAAAAGAAAAAAAAATCCGTAGATCACACAGGATCATAGACTTCCCTTGTGCACACCATTGTGCAGTAATTGTAAATTACCTATAATTTACTGCCGGGCTGTCCTACCTGTTAGTCAAATAATCAAAACTTACTGTGGTGGTTAATCGAACACTCCGCTAATTTATTCAACCGTTCATGTGGTCACATGACCAGCAACGAACACTCATTCCTGACTTCGCACTCACCGCTGGTGCACGGGAATTTTCTTTACCCACCCACCCACACCTTTTTCCTTTTACTCTACGCACTGTAGGGCTCATAATGTATAATCGTTTATCTCTCTTATCAATTTTCTCTTTTATCTGAAATGTATTTATATCGTTTTTACCATGCATTGTTTTATCTATTTCATGGGCAATAAATACATTTTATCTGCAGCCCGGCTTTTGTTAACCCTTCAAGAGCCACACATCATTCACCATGTACCCATACTACAACAGGCACCAGAACCAATTGTGGCCTTTGTATGGCCGACTTTTGTAGTCAATGTTGTTAAACAAAACTACAAATTTGAAACTTCCAGTAAATCTGTATCTTTATCAGAACTTCCCAATATATTAAAGAGTTACTGGCAACATGTAGCCAAATATGTCCTTTAATTTTCATAATTCTGCGATAATTTTTCAAAAAGTTACAAAGGACCAAATTCAGCATTGTTCTTCCATGCCCACGAGAATGCCATATGGCATTGTCCTGCCATGGCCAGGGGAATGCCACATGGCATTGTCCTGCCACGGCCAGGGGAATGCCATATGGCATTGTCCTGCCACGGCTAGGGGAATGCCATATGGCATTGTCCTGCCATGGCCAGGGGAATGCCATATGGCATTGACCTACCAGAAAGGGTTAATTATATCTCATCATTTACTCTCTCTACTTTACAGAGCAGTAAATTTCTCAGCACGCCTCATGGGGAAGGCTCTGGGTCGGCGGATAAAGTGCACAATTCTGTACGCTACAGAGACTGGCAAGTCGGAGACGTTCGCCAAACGCCTCTGCCAGATCTTCGGACATGCGTTTGACCCCAAGGTATGGATTTAAGTGTACTTATCCAATTGTCTCAACCAAAATTCATTAGCGGAGATCTGGTATGATATCCTTTGGATTTTCTTGATGTGGAGCGATATAAAAATTCGGTTTCGATATGCTAAATTGTTGGTCTACATGTTTCGTATGTGTATTTGCATTATTTTCGATTCCATGACACAATCTTGGTATTTCCAAAATATCGTATCAAATTCAAAAGGCTGACACAATTACAGAATCTATGAAATATTTTCTGAGAGGTTTTTATTGATATTTTGTCACATGGTTCAAGAATCTATTCATACGAACTTCGAGACTCTATTTGTTGTTCCATTTTTTCTGAATGCGACAGAGTATAATTTGATATCACATACTATTGACAAAGAAAGCTGTAGCCCCATTAACTCATTCATCTTCTCAGTCTGACAGTAATCACCAGGGCCTTGTTTTTTAGTCACGACCATTGTGAGGCCAGGAAGGCCCAAGACCAACCAGCGATTTCACGACAGTTTTGACGACAAAAGATGGCTAGTGTGCTATAGACGGTGTCGTAGTGCGCCACGGGATATCGCCGCTAAAAGTGTCATAGTTAGACAGTAAATGTCTAAGTCACTGTGCGTATATAGAGGATCTTTCCACTTCCCGTTGGAATTAAGCGTTGAAATTTTATCATGAGTAAGGTATACTGAAACCTATAATTGTCCCAAATATGAAGACGATCGGCTACATAGTTCCGAAGATATCGGCGTTTGAATCTCGTGATAGCAAACGTCTGCTCTAGCCATTGCACCCTCCCACCTCCAGTTAACTCGAGATCACTGCATAAATTACGTGAGCGTAGGGGAACACTGGCCACCAGAGCAGAGATTGCCATGACGAAATTCAAACGCCGATATCTTCGGAACGGTGCGACCGATTTTCTTCATATATGGTACGATTATAGGTTGAAGTTGCCCATTCTCTTAGAGCAGTGATAGTTACCCGACCCCCTAAACTATCGCGACTATAGCACACTGACAGCAAAAACATGTCGCCCGTAACGATGATCGTCACTAAAATACAGGGCCCTGGGCCCTGTATTTTAGTGACGACCATCGCATTCCAAGCTAGAGCATTTTATTCATTAGCAATAGCAGAGCAGTTCTAAAATATCTATATCTATTATAATCTCTTTTATTACATTGATAGTGCCGATATGAATCAGGATTCTTGATGTTGTTAGGTGATGTCGATGGACGAGTATGACGTCATCCACTTGGAGCACGAGACGCTGGTTATCTGCGTTGTTAGCACGTTTGGAAACGGAGACCCGCCGGAAACCGGCGAGGTAGGCACAGCAAGCTGTTGTCCTCTTACTGGTTTCTTCTTTCCTCTCACCATCAGTGTATTGCATTCACTCAACCACTCTGCTTATTGTAGCATAAAATCATTGACAATTCAAGTTATATCGAAATATATCTACAGAACCACACACTGTATGGTATATTTAATAGATGTTACATTGTCATAGTTGTTATAGTTTATCCCCGGTAGCTTTCGATACGATAACAAAACAAAAATAAATGTAAGAGAAATCATTTTTACTTTTTGCACCAGCAAAGAATGACTGCTTGAGAAATGAAACCAGGTAGAATATTTACATTTCCATCATATTAATGAAATATACTTTGTTCCTAAACAAAATGTAAACACATTTTGCCGTTTAAAGACTAGCATTCCTGGCCTTTTCAGGATTTTGCAAAGGAGTTGTACTCAATGATGAAACCTGCTCAGTCTTCGGGGTAAGTCTTGACAAATGAAAAGTTTTTCCCTGGATGATATTGTTGATGCTAGAAATCTGTCGAGGAGACGAACAAAAGCTATAGAATGGTTACAATACAACGTAAAATAGCTTCCTATGATCTGTTAGATTGGAGTCTCTGAAGTTGAGTGCGTGCTGTAAACACTGTATTCTGTACCTGAGGACATTCTGAGCTGCTCATGATGGTGTCCTCACTGCTAAGCTCCTCACTGCACTGCGTCATAATGACATGTGTCTATCTCCCCCTTACATTGCACGCCTCACGGGGGCTTTACACAGTGTACAAAGACATGTTTACAAAGACATAGCCATACTGGAAATGTTTGAAGTGGAAATAGCTCTGTTTCTGAATGAGTGACTCGAGAACATCCACAAGTGAGAAAAGTCCTCAGATCCAAAGAAGCGTACTTTGGCTGCTGGGAACTGATCCGAGTTGCTCGGGGCTGCTCGGGGCTGCTCGGGGCTGCTCGGAGCTGCACGGAGGTACTAAGACTTGCTCGGAGCTGCTCGGGGCTGCTCGGGGATGGTCGGGGCTGCTCGGAGCACATCGGGCTGCTCAGATCTCGGGATTGAGCCATACATCATATTTCTACTGAAAGGTTGCTAGAGATGGGGGCGTTCAGACGTTTACTTCCAATGGCGGAGGATATAAGAGCTTGCTGTCTTAGATCTCATGCAGATCAGAAAGATGTGTGTGATGCGGATATTCTCCAGTTACTGTTATATTTTTTTCTAGAGCATATCAATCGCAGGGAAAGCCATTAAACCCTCCAATATAGTGAGATCTGAGCTATATTGAACGTATTTTAAATTGATTAATATCAGAATATAAAGTTTGATACTGGGATGAGTATTAATAGACAATAATCAATGGTTTCGTGGACAGACGGCCGTAAACCACGAGAGATTGACGCGTAGTATTACACGAGCGCCCGAGTGGTTTACAGAGCCGCCTGTCCACAAAATCATCGTTTGTTGCATTTATTATCCATCTTTTCGAACAAATCAAATCCAGTAATTGACATATTAAAGTGTATAACAATAGGGACTATTTGTTTGCTCTATAGCAAAAGGGACTATTTTTCCCGTATACCATGGATTTGAAGCCGTATACCACAGGTTTGAATCCGTATACCACAGTTATGGTATCTGACAGGTTTTATACACTGGGTCGTGGTTTACTGAGTCCCCATACATTTTCAATGGGGGCTTTGTATATGATGGATAATAAATGAGTAGCTGTATATTGTTGAGAATGTTTTATACAGATTTATTGTCGGCAATTGAAGACACAGTGTGCACAGTAAGGTGGTATGCTTTTAGCCTAACCAGGCTTTCACTGACAGATCCATGTCTACATAGTAACTGGAATGACAGACATTCTTAAGAGTATAGACTGTAACACACCCTGATGGCCATGGCTGGTGAGGAAGAATTTTGGATCAACAAAAGATTCACCCCGGTGGTCTTGGTCTACTAGAGTTAATGACAGTCACAGAGCGAAGTGGCTATTATTACATACCTATGTGCGAATGTCGGTGAAATACTAACCTCTCACGGGGGTGTAGTATTCGCCGACTACGGCCCACTATGGTGTGCTTTGTCGCACTGCAATCTTATATCATGCTTCTAGCCTAGAGTCTGCTATTCAATAGGCGTGCGTATTCGAGGGCATCGCGACCAAAAACAACATGGCGGATGACGTCGAATCGCGACCCCGTAACATCTAGAAGTGCGTAATGACCATTCATCGAGGTAGCCAACATGTGGCTTGCACATACAACAGTTTAAATTGATCAAAAATGCGAAATTGATCGATAATAACAATTCACCTTGGTCCGACACGGGCGACGCACAGACAGGCCGGACGTGGCCATTGCACGTGCGCGAAAATATATAGGTTAACGTCACTCTCCGATCGTAGTCGCTCGTGGCATTCCACCGCCGCATGTGTCTAAGAATATGATTGGGAGAGTGGAGGCTATTTTACATATTGTCGCGCCTGCGCAACGGGCACATCCTGTGAGTGGACTTCCGGTTAGTAGCAGACAGTGTGAACATGGAGGGATTGTCACTTGAGGACACGATTAATGGCTTTTTTTTTTATTGAATTAAGGTATGTAATAATAAGAAAACGCCCTGACTGTGGCCAGAACAATGTCTTAGTCGTTGGGGCGAACGTCCGCCACAGGTGACCTCGAACTAAGACATAGTTCGGCCACAGTTAGGCGTTTTCTCCTAGTACCACACCACGTGACTGAACATGTGGGAATGCAGGCAGTCATACATGGCCACCGTGGACATAATGTATTATATGATTGACTGTACAGGGAACCATGGACAAAACAAACACCTTAAACGTTCCTAAACAGTGTGAATGAAAATATATGACTCCAGGGCTATCTACAAGAGTGCCCACGTCATCACAATATCAGGGGAGGCTCTGTTATACCCACCTGCTGTGACGTTGATGTGGAATAGGGGGATTTGTTTAACCTACACCCCTGAATAAATTGCAGTTACAGTGTTGGAATAACCTACAGATTCGATATGTATTTATTGTGTATGTGTATTTGTTTCACAGTGGAGAGTTGCGTTTAGTATGGCAGTAGCATGTAAAGATTTGTTGTATGATCCGACTTTGTCTTTTTTTATTTGAAAAAAATATCTTGCAGCGACACACATGAACGACCTTCTCGCCACAGGAACGATACTTTCAGACAGTTTTTTTTCTTAATCTTATTTTGCTTAGGGGCCTATACCTCGTAGGAATTTGGGCTCTCATATTTTGTCAAGTTTGTAAATATAACATGAAATATACCAGATGGGATGTGCATATATAAGTGGGTAAAGTATATCAGGGTTGGCACCCCTGCTGCAATAATCTAGTACTTTTTTGGCAACAAACTTAAATCCAAATGTCACTGGTCTATCAAATAACTCGAGCGAAAATTCTTCCTTCCATTACTAAGAGACACCGGTAGTCTAGAACTGTTACTCCAAAAGTGCTAAAAACAGGTATTCAACACACTTGAGCACTAAATTATAGGCAGGTTTTGTCCCGCACACCGTTGCCACACTGCCCCGCAATATTTTTCCACTCGTTAGTCGAAATTTTTTTCATATATATTTATGAAGTATTATGAAATTATATATGGTTTTCCACTGAGTTGCAGTTTGTATGAGTCATGTAACGTTTTCTCTCTGACAGGCACAGCGCTAAGGCCATCTCGCACGAGTAGGATATTCATGTTAAAAATACTTTCCCTATTAAATCTTTGTGATATATTTCCTTGGTGATTTAAACCCCCTCGGTTGCCTTTCTATAAGCACTTTTTCTGGAGAACATTTCTTTGCTTATTGTCTTACCCCCTTTGAATGATTGCCTTTCATTCTTTGGGCAGTCCTTTTCTATCTTCTAGTTTTGGGTTGGTTCATATATCAGATTGTACTATAGCATATGTTTTATAATCACATACTTATTCGGGAAGCAGGTACTTCGTTTAAATTTGGAGTTTTGTTATATATTGCTGGGTAGATATAGGCTACTACTCACAGACTTTTCCTTATATGAACTATCGCTTACCTATCATTTTATTTTGCAAGCTTTGGCAATGGTCAAGACATTGATGTATTATTATCATTAATGTAGTCATCAGTCTTTACAATAGAATTAGTGAAGAAGCAAAAAAGAAGCTCCTATAACGATAGTAGGTATACTGTTAAACCAGAAAGTAGAATAGTAGTTACCCAGATTAGACATATATCATAACTGTGCATAGGAACATGATCATCATCAACGGTTTCGTATATGCTTTACTAAAGGTCCTATATCCGTATGGAAAGTCTGGGATCTCCTAAATCTGCGTCGTCGTTTGCTGCTGATTATGTTAATCCGGATGATAATCTCCTACTGCACACTGGTCCCCTGAGCAACGTGAGGTAAGTGTTGGTTTGTACCACAATATGTGACTTCAGAGTATGACAGGTGGGCAGATAGGGATCTATCAGGCAAATCATTACCACTCTTCATTCGTCTCGTCTAGTTTACGGCAAAAATTAATACCGATCTACGGATATCTCTTCATGAACATCATTTTCGAAATCAAATGAACTACCACTGACCACATGGCCCTTACTAAATGTAGAGACATGATTACTGATTGGTTAGTTTACTTAGGCCTATATAGAACAATACAGGACAAATATGATATGCAAGACCATTAGACGAGACAAGCCAATCTGTCCGAGATATATAATATGAGAAAACGTGGTTACTGAGCCCGTACGGGTGGCCGTTCGAGGTCATTTGATGAAAAAAATACGGCCCGATGCCGCAGGCTAGAGGGCCGTATTTTCTCATCAAATGACCGAGAACGAACACCGTACGGGCTCAGTCACTACGTTTTCTTATTACTATATACCTCATACTCGTTGACAAATCTGTTTTATCAACTTTTCTGCTCCACAAAAAGCCACTGCTATTCACTACGGCCCGCTGTCACAGCGGGCGCGAACATTATTTATACTACACCCCCAGCAGCGGGCAGTATTTCATACATGTTCGGCCATAGGTGTATAGTAATATCTATGATGTCACTATCACTCTTCAAGCGTGGGTATACACGGCGCTAATATAGTATAAAGGTAGAATGTGAAAACGGAACATCTATATCTGTTGGAAGAATGTGTACAAGAAAGGTAGGTTATGAGTGGCGGAATGTTTGACGTCTTGAGATATTCATAGCACTGCCTGCAGAACTATAATGTGTGAATAAGCAGGTCATAGGGAATTCACCGCTAGAATGGAGAGTTGGCTAGCTTTCAATCTATGACTCCCTTAAATTAAATGATATGCTGTTTATTGTCATCATTTTTGGTATGTACGATACTAAGAAGGCACATTTCCTGTAGCCGTAGAGATGTCGCTCTTGGTCTTTTATCCGATACATCTGTCCCTCGCACTATGTCATCGAGCCGGATTTATCAGCCGAAGGACCTTGAATGCCATCTATTCGACCACAAGAAGTATGTTTTCTCATAATACATCACCTTTCCTCACACAGGTTTTCTGTATTTGGACTGGGGTCGACGGCCTACCCTAAGTTCTGTGAGTACGGCAAGTTTGTTGACCGTCTCATGGGGGACTTGGGCGGGGAGCGGATCTGTGAGCTGGGTACGGGCGACGAGCTCTGCGGCCAGGAACAGAGCTTCCAGATGTGGGCCAAAGCCGTCTTCAAGGTACGTTACCCCAGCAGTGCTGCAACAGGCGTCTAGGGTTGTCCCCATGGTTTTTTTTATTATCCACCTATTCTCTACAGGAACCTTATAATAGAGCACATGGAATTAGCTACCCGGAGATTACCTACACAGAGATTCTGACATGTCAGTATTTCCAGGAGGAGATTCCAAAAAAGGTTCCATGCAAAATGAGGTCAAATCAGTTTCTTGAATGTTCATTCAACATAAGATTTCTATCTAATGAAAATACAGTAAAATGGCGAACTACATAACTGGCAAATGTATACACAAAGTACCACCATGCTTGACACTGCTGTGGCACTGTGGTGTTATCTGGAACTACATCTGTCTTGCAATAAACTTGTTATTGCAATATACTTGTTATTGATCATTTGGGTGGATGATAACTACAATAACGATTGGTTGTGTCGACGAGTGGCTGTAATCTTATTATAGTTGACGCAATTACTATGCGTCAACTGCTCGGAAAGTACACCCACTCGTGCACAAAACAAGTCATTATTATGTAAACATTCTGCTCATTCCTTCCTTACCTGTTTTTAGCTGTTTTTAGATTTTACTTTTTGGGGAAACGACATTGTATTTCACTACTTTTATGAACCGGCTTTATGCAAAAACATACCATGGTGTTCATACTTTCGATATCTTTTATAGACATGTGCTAATGTAAAAATAAATGCAGCTTGCAGTAAACTATAGGTGAATAATATATAACTGTAGCTTTGTACTGTTGGAAATGTCAATAGACGAATGACATAGTTGTATGCTGTCAGTAATAATGATAAATGAGCAGCTCATGATCACCTAAAGCAATATACATGTACCGTTACAATAGGTTTGCAATAGGTTATCAACTATGACCAAATGAAGAAAGCAATGAAGATACAAGCGCAAATTTCTATTAACACTGTACGCTGAAAATGATAAATGGGCATTTAGAAAATAGCCTATGCCGATATCAATAAAATAAAGAATCTACCCCTCAGCTCAATTCATGAATATCATTGATAAAAGTATATCATTATTTGTCACTTATGAGGTGGCAGTAACAAGACGATACGATATGAACATCTATTTTACTCGGTGGTCCATAAATAGATATAATTGATTTGACCAGATTTAATTCCATCACTGAATGAGATGCATACATAAAAAACATATGTCCAATTGACGTAAAAAGCATGAACCACAACTGAATACACGTGTTTCCGTTCAGCGTCGCCTAACGGCCCATTGTCTCGTTACGTGGCCGCTCGGACAAAACCGCGAGTCTGGCAGTATTCATATAGAGATATACAGCAATCACACCTAAAGTGTGAACGGTGGGTGTGATTGCAGGAGTGTTGTTTTTTGGCAGATTAAATTGCTGTCACAAAATGGGGTATTGTATCAACGAGTCTGAGCTGCCTAAACTTTGTAGTTGATAATTATCTTGGTTTTAACTTGGAGAAAGATAAGTATATTATAGCTTGGCCTGCCAATGTATTATTGTGTATACAATTTGGGTATACCTGTCTTATCTAAGATATATGTAAAGTATTATTGAGTTGATATGCATGTATGACATACCAAAGTGGAGCTGGAATACCATAGAATACAGTGCAATCACTTTCATCTCTATTGGAATGATGTACGTGGGTATTATAAATGTATTACTTTCATACATTTAGTAATCCAATGCAACAGTATACGTTGCCATGGGTATGTTTGGCTGCAAGCATTGCGTAACCACGTAGATAACGTGCGACACCGGCCTATGGAAAAAGGCCTATTAAAGCTATCCCCTGAGTGATACCTCTTGCTTCCACCAGGCGGCGTGTGAGACGTTCTGCGTCGGGGATGACATTAATGTGGTGAACGCCACCAGTTCCCTCCTCTCCACAGACTGCTCCTGGGCGCCCGGCAAGTTCCGACTCTCACCGGCAGCCGGCGCCACCGCCCCAGATCCCTGCAAAGGTGAGTTCTTAACCACGGGAAGTGAAGTGTTTTTTTTGCTCGAGTATCTACTCCAATTAGCCCCTTGTTAGATTCTTGTCTGCAGTGTCGTGCCTGACGCAATAGTATGCACCTATCAAGTAGTTTGCCTATTCTGTAAAGGTCTATACGAAGCATGGAATCTTGGTAAGCGGTTTATCGGTTGTTTTTTTAAAAGATCATATTTAATGCAATTCTCGCACAAGGTACAATACAGCTGGTTCCAATGAATTCATGAAAAAAGTATCATAGGAATCAAAAGGCTTATGAAAGAAAATGATAAAAACTAGAGGCAGCGCCAGCAATACATAGTACCTGGCGTTTATACGTCTCTGACGTTAAACACCGGGAGGTTTTAGAATTAGCTTACGGAGTAATATAATTCACAGCCTTTTAACTCTGTTTAGTATATTGTGATGGATTTAGGAGAAGCAAATAGCCGTATTTATCATACACCTATGGCCGAACGTCTCTGAAATACTACCCGCTGCTAGGGGTGTATTATAAATAATGTTTGGGCTCAGTGCCTCAGAGCGGTAGTGAATGTTAAGGCCCACTGTGCCTCTAGTGTACTTCCCAAGTACGTAAAATGGCTTTTTTCATATTTTGAAGTGTATATTAATAAGAACCCGTAGAGAGTGAACCCGTAACGATTCCGTTTTGAGGTAGCGGTTCCGTTTATTGGACAAAATACCTCAAAAGGCAATCGCTATACGGGTTTACTAACGAATCCAGAACCATTCAACCCTGATTTGTGTAATGTAAATATGGATTTGGGAGAAGCAGATAACTGTATTAACGTTTCTTCATCTTACAGTCCTCTCCACCATTCATCACAAACGTGTTCGTCCGTGTCGTACCATCTCCAGGGTCTACTTGCAGGCTAAAGAATCAGAGTAAGGGCCACGTATTTATTTATTGTCCATTTTGTATCCATCTTACATATATTTGATATGGAAGGTATGCAACGAAGGTGCATATATATGGCCTCTGTGTACGCTTTCCAAGAAGACTTTAACAGGACCGACAGACATTTCATCTATATTGATATGGTAAACTGTATTTCTATAGAATTATTTCGTACTAAATTACTACCTGAATATGTCAATTACGAGAATTCTAGGTATACATGAATATATATGCAGACATCGAGGTGGGTGATGGCTAGAGCAAGAAGAATAGTTAGTGTTTGAAGGTGGAGTTAGTTCCAGTCAACCCCACTGGTGGCGTGATTATATCGATATGAATCTGACCACGTATGTCCAAAATGTATATGCCATAATTGTATTGTGCTGATATATAACTCTAACAGAGGTATTCCCCGATGGAGCAGGTTTATGAGTAGATCCTGCGCCAAAATGTACAGTGTTAATCAGTAATAAAAATGGAATCAATATAGTAAACCTCGCAGGTTATTTGCTAATGTTGCCTCATAGTTACATGTATGATATACATACACAATGATGACTGGTTTTGTGTACGAGTGGCCGTAATCTCCGAGTAGTTGACGCGTAGTAATATCCGAGCGATTAGCAAGGATATTACGTCGTCAACTATAAGGAGATAACGGTCACTTGTATACAAAACCAGTCGTTATTGTACTTATTACCAACCTACAAGATTTATAACAAGTCTATTGCAAATAAAAGGTTTCTGTAAGCCATTTAGTTCCAGACACCACAGCATTGTCAAGCGTGGCAGTAATTCGTTGTAGACTTACACCAATAATATAGTTCGCCATTAACCTGTGAATTTAGCATGCAAAGTATTTTATGACAGTGATATCTGATGGTAAATGAGATTATTATGATTGATTCTAAATAATTAGCATTGAATAAACATTCAAGAAACTTATTTCGAAGTACATGATGATTCAACCTCATTATGGACAAGACTATTTTTCCGGAATCTGACATGCCAGAATCTCCGGGTAGCCGATTCCAGGCACTCTATACATTTCCTATGGAGACTCCGTATTAGGTGGGTAATAATATTGTAAAACTGGATGAGGTTTAATCTTGGCCACCATATTCCATGACTGGAGTTTGAAAAAGTGACTTCATGAGGCGAAGCCGAGTGAAGTCAGGAGCCAAAACTTCAGAAGTGGAATGCGGTGGCCAAGATTAAAACGAATCAGGTTTTGATTTTATCCTACCCTATCTCCTCGATTTTGGAATATTACGTGATAACAATGCTGTATGTCACTAGTGGCATATAAAACTCTGTATGCCAGTCATTGGGCATACGGAAACCCAATGTTAAGCCTATGGGATTTTATATTAGGGGTAGGATAAATACCTGTAACGTCTGCATTTTTCCCCTGTAGCCGTCAGACGATTCTCATCCGTATGGACACTCAGCTCCATGACAGTGAGCTGTCCAACGCACCTGGCGACCACGTGGGCATCTTCCCCTCAAACCGGAAGGACATCGTCAACGCCATCTTGGCGCGTCTCGACCCGGACGCCTCACAAGACCCGGATGTACTCTGTAAGATGGAGACGCTGCTGGAGAAGACTACTGTCTTAGGTCAGTGTTCATTATAGTAAGACTAAAAATGACAATAGAAGACAATATTGACATGGGCAGTACCAACTGTAATAGGATTTCTAAGTCCTCCATGTTTAAAGGTCAATTGCACGTTTGTTGAGCACAGAAAGGTATGTGACCATAAGAGTATTGTACCGCTGTCGGGTATCAAAGATACTACTTAAGACTTGGGGAGGCGATGATTAGATAATCGCTCAAAGAATCATTAGTATTATGGTCAGCCTCATTGTATCGTCCTAGCACTTTAACTCCATAGGTAGAACTGCTTGCTATGATTAGTCATAGGTGCTAGGTAACCTCACACATCTTAATGACTAGAGGTACATATAAGTAGCAAGTGACTTCTTAATAAGTTTGCTTTAATGATTATGAAGATTCACATGAAGCAATGAAACCATTTCAGCAACATAAAAGTACAAACTAGTTCCTAAATAAACCTTTGATGATGTTTCATAATTCAGATTATCACTCTCCTATCATTCCCTTATCTGTTCACATAGTTCCAGGAATTCATTAACATTTACCACAACCTCATCGGCCTATTTTTCAATCCGATCGATGTTCCTCATCTTTCCTCACAACCAATGTTACATAATGACAGTCCTGCATGTTGCCTTCAAAATTCTTCTCATAGTTCACATTAAACCAGATGTAATCCCTTTCGGTTCACAGGTTATGAGTCCCGGTAATGTTCACTTCTTGTGCTCTCCCGATGAGAGCTAGTTTCGTGAATATCAGTTTTCGAGGAGCACCCAGAGTAAACCTGCTTTCACATACAGCTAGCAGGGTGACCTCACTTTATATAGACTGAGGCCTCCAGTGCCTGCTGGGTGTTCTTATTGCCCCAAAGCAGCAAGTACCATCACCTTGTTATTATCTAGGTGGTTCCTTCTTACTCTGCCAGGCAGAGTGGGTAGCACTCTGGTATACTCAAACCATCAACCTCTCTTCCAATTGCCTGAACATCATGTGACCAAACACTTCCTTATAGAGAACACCTGTGATTTTCCATTACTTTTATCTAACTCTAGTATCAAACCATCGTGTCTCAACTTCGCTCACACTACCCTACGTTATAACATAAAATATGAAAATGAACATTTATACAAAAGAACTCCAATAGCGAAACACCGTTGTAACCAGATTTCCTGGAATCGGAACAGAAACCCCGTTTCATGTTCATTTAGCCCCATCAAGTGCAACTGTGAGGCGACTCATCAACTTTAACTGTTTATGTAAATTCACAGACTGCAAAGTTTATCTAAGGTCCCACTGATTTGTAATTCTGTTTTGTCACAAGTTGAGGCAGAACTACTGCCAACTACACACTGTTACTTTTCTGCCGAGATGTAACGCGTTTTGTACTGTCACTTTGCCCACTGCATGGGCCATAAAACCAGCTGTCAGGCTGTCGCCTATGTAGTCTAAATATATAGATAGAAAAAAATATATAAAAAAATAAAATATAAAAAATCCTGCAACCCAGGCGTCTGTAAGGTTGGCCAGCCTAGTAGGGTTCTCTCTCTTTTTTTTCGTGTTTGATAAACATGGTTCGCTTGTGTTTTATATCCAGGCACCTTCAAACAGTGGGGCGAGTATGAGCGACTGGCGACCCCTATATCAGTACGAATAGCCCTGACGAACTACCTGGACATTACTACCCCTCCCAACCCCGTCTTCCTCAAACAACTCGCCTCCATAGCCAAGGACGACCTGGAGAAGAAGAAGCTGCAGAGCCTGGCCAGTGTATGTGGATTCATCTCTTTACGTTAACGTTAGGATAAACTCTCCGCTCTCTATTTTTTGTATTTTTTTTAGAAAGCAGCTTTTATTTCTAGAAAAATTATCAATAAGCTCAAGCGGGATACATCTAGATACCCTCGTGAAAACTGTCGAGATTGTTTCACATGTGTTTCGAAAAGTAACGTCTTTCAGAACTTGAATAGTCATTTTGTTGTCATTGACAGCTGCTTGGACTTTTTGGGGGGACTTATAAGTCCCTTCTGGTATAGGTATTATAAGAAGAAAAGAGGTGCACCCTCCTCCTTTTTCATAGGGTCCATTCTTAACAGTCTATGTGTACGACCTACATAGGCCTTTAAAGTTTCAGTTGTTATGATATAAAAATTTAACCAGTTTGGAGGAGTCCTCACAGAACGTAACATCACCAAACAGAGACAAGAATTGTATAGTGTGCTGATCGAGAGACGTAATTGAATATGAATAGTATCATTATATATTTTTGGAATTATAGTTACACGAAAAATTGTCGCCTTCATTTATCTGCCCATGTCATAAAATACACCTCGACAATGCAACTAAAATCAGTACATTCTATATACTGAGTTCAAGAGTAAAAGTGTGCTTCGAATAATATGCACCGATGCAACTCACTCTTTCAACGGCGTCAAGATTTCATCCTGTTTTATAGATAACTGCCTCAAAAGGAACATCTTTATATGCAAAATTGATCATTTTTCAACATACGGAAACTGATCCGCCTGTAGTACTTATACATTAGTAATGGTGAAAATAAAGATTTATACGCACTGATTATTCGGTGCCCTATATATATATATATATATATATATATAAAGTGTGTGTGTGTGTGTGTGTGTGTGTGTGTGTGTGTGTGTGTGTGTGTGTGTGTGTGGGTGGGTGTGTGTGTGTGTGTGTGTGTGTGTGTGTGTGTGTGTGTGTGTGTGTGTGTGTTCATTTTATTGCATACCATGAAAGCTGCAATAAATTTTTTTTTAATTTTGTTTATAGATTTTATTAGGGTAAATCATTACATTACATGATACACAAGCTCGGCTACAGCCGTTCTGCCGCTTGTTCCCCCAGATGTACATATTTTCCATTAATCTTTAATTTTGTAAATACGTATGCGAAGCAGTCACAGTATTTCCTTAGCAATAAGGGAGGAAATCATTACATTTACATAGTTGGTGAGATGACATGATAAGAGTTTGTTATGATCATTAATTGTAGTTCACATTTAATACACATCATTTTGTTCACCTGTTTGATTGTCAGCGCTCCTTGTACATTACATTTAGGGTAAAAACTGACTCTTTTTTGGTCTTGACATGTATTACACTCCATAGAGAACAAAGGTTTTTTGTTTTTTTTTGTACAGCTAGACTAAGTTTAACCATAACACTTTTGTGAATAAAATACACCTTCTGTTGCTACGATATTAATAGTCGTTGTACTTCGCCATCATGGTTGATCTTTTATCAATTGACCACATTTGCACACTCGTACCTCTACATCCAATGTTCCGCTGGGTTACATTGTTTATCATTTGACTTTGACAGACTCAGAAGGTGTATGAAGAATGGAAGCACCGTTTGACGCCGACGCTGGCCGAAGTGCTGGCCGAGTTTCCGTCTGTGCGTCCCTGTGCGACGCTGGTGCTATCCCAGCTGCCTCTGCTGCAGCCTCGTTTCTACTCCATCTCCAGCTCACCACGCATGTTCCCGGGCGAGATTCACGCCACCGTGGCCGTGGTTACTTACAGGACTCAAGGTGAGGCCCACCCTCATTTAAAAGGCCCTTTTCCACAGGGCGGTGTCGCACGTTATCTACTTGGATACACAATGCCTGCAGCCAAACATACCCCTGGCAACGTATACTTTAGCATTAGAGCACTAAGTATATGCAAGTAATACGTCTGTATTACCCTGTATATTATTTCCAGAGACTTAATAATGATTGCATCGTATTCTATGGTATTCCAGCTCAAATCTGGTATGTCATACATGCATATTGCCTCAATAATACTTTAGATATAGTAGAGATAACATAGGATCACCAAAATTGAATACATCTTAATACATTGGCAGGCCTAGCTATCAAATGCTTATCTTTCTCCAAGTTAAAACCAGAACAATTATCAACTATAAAGTTTAGACAGCTCAGACTCATTGATACAATACCCTAGTTTGCTCCAACAATTTAATCTGTCAAAAAACAACACTCCTGTAATCACACCCACCGTTCACACTTTAGGTGTGATTACTGTGTGGCTCTATGGGCATGTGGCTGGAGCCGGCCGTGTTTGTCCGAGCGGCCGCGTTACGACACAGTGGGCCGTTATGCGGCGCTGAACGGCAACACCTGTATTAGAGGGAAACTATGTTCCGGTGAAAGGAAGTCAAAGTTACGAGGTAAGGCTTGGAAAAATTACTGCCCAAGGCCCTGGCCGCGGGCAGTAATTTTTCCAAGCCTTACCTCGTAACTTTGACTTCCTTTCACTGGTACTTGGTTTCCCTATTCCTATATACCTTCAAATGTGGTTTAATAAGAGACAATCTGATTGGTCTAAATGTCAACCTTGGGTAGTATACGGCAACCTTGGGTAGTATACCAACCTTGGGTAGTATCAGATAGTTACTCCACCCCCCAGAGCGTGGTGTAAGCATAGAGTGTACAGCCATAGGTATATAGGAATATCTGTTATCCATCGATCATGCAATATCCATATTAAACTTACATATTTCGGAAATTTATAATTTACCAGGAGGAGATCAACGGACTTATTTTTCCGCAATCTCCGCTCTCTGTAGGGCGGAGATTACGGGGGAAAAGTTCCTTGTGTACAAAATAGTGCTTTGAAGATTGGCGGTCAATTTAAATTTGCAATGGTGAATGATAAATACAATATAAACCGGTTTCAGATAAAAGCGGTCGTAATCTTCTAACACTAGACTCGACATAATATCCTCGGATTTACTCGGATATATTACTACTCGTCTTAGTCCTTGGAGATTATCATTATGGCCGCTTGTATCCGAAACCAGAAAATATCGTGTACACCTGTGTGCGAATGGTCAAATACTGCCTTCTGCTAGGGGTGCAGTAAAATAAATGTTCATACCCACTATAACTACGATTAAGTAAGTAATAAAAATGGCATTTTTTCATGATTTTTGTTAGTGATTATCCCTTTGTCTTCAGCTTCGGGGTAATTTTCGGGGCAATTATAACGTGTGAAGGAAGTGTACTATCATGATGATGTCGATATTCTCTCTGAAACGAATTGTAATGCGTATATTTGTCCAACTGGGTAAAGAAGAGGGGCATATTCTATTTCTATTTGGCTCACAATTTGCTAATGCACAACAATAGTATATCAAGGCTTAACAAATCTAATTAGATATTCAACAATCTGTAACAGCTGTTTCACAAAATATTTGGATGAAAACACTAGCGTTTATCGCAAACCAAATGTTTCAAATGAAGCCGTCGGACATTTGCAATGAACGCACATAGAATTTGATGGATAATGACAGTGTAAATCCTTTAAGAAAGCTTTATTAAATGATGTCGACCACATTTCTATGCCGAACAGTATTCCTTTGTGGATAATGCAGTTAGCAATTGATTGGATCTATCGAGGCAGATCAAATTGATGCATCTTCCTTGTCACTCGATAGATTCCCCTGCTATCATCATTAAATAGAAGTTGATGACATTGTTTGATTCCGTGTCTTTGACTCCTGTAGACGGTGTGGGACCCGTGCATTATGGAGTCTGCTCCACGTGGTTAAACAAACTCCAGGAGGGGGACATCGTTCCCTGCTTCGTCCGCGCGTGAGTTCTACATTTACTGTAGTACCAAGACATAGTCATGTTATAATAGCCTGTTGTATAAAGTGTATCAAATTAAGATGGGAGCTCTGTGGCAACATGAATGAAAAAAAGGGGAACTGCAATTCGCTGGGAGTTATTTACGAATAATATGATTAGTTTTTGTTTTTTTTGTTTTTTTGGGCAATTTTTAAGGGAATATTATGTCAGACAATCACCGAATTCGGCTGCTCGGCCGTTCTTCCACTCGAGCCCTAGACCCCTACTCCCCATTCTTATGGCGGGTGTTAAGCCGAATGGGCAGTGGGTACCATTTTTGTGTAAGTCTTTGGTATGACCCGGCCGGGGTTTGAACCCACGACCTCCCATGCTCGAGGCGAACACCCCTACCACTTGGCCGCCGAGCTTGATAAATGATGTAGACATGGACTTAACATATAGCCTTCTAGTATTGAATGTATGTCATGAAAGGATGATATGCAAGAAAAAACAACATTTTTTAAATAAATCTAAAAAGATGAAGGCAGGAATTACACCACAAAAATGTCAGACCAGTAGCCTGGACGCCACCAGACGTGTCTGGGGCTGTACAAACGGGTTTCTTTTTTCATCATTTAAAGCTTTATTCACTTCTGTGGCCACAGTTCTTTCAGTGAACATCAAGGTGCAACTCATTCTAGTATGCCGTTCCATTTACATGTGAAGGAAAAACAAAGTAGAAAAAATGTTGAATATAATAGGAATGGGAGGGAAGAAGAATCAATTAGCTCAGTAGGGTAGGGATCTGATACAGTTGGAACTCACGGTTAATCGGTGGCCATTGATTAATGGTAGGAGTAATTAATCAATGAGACGGAAGTATGTAGATATGCCCGAAAGTATGACAACTAGCATGTCATAGGAAACGTTATATAATATTGACCATCACAAGAAAAAATTGCTTACTTCTCATGTCGCCACTGTTTGAGAATCATCCTTGCCAGTCGAAGCACCCTTGTAGTTTTTGCTGCCAACATGTGCTGGATACACTATAGCCTCATTGTCTTACAGCGCCACCAGCTTCCACCTTCCAGAGGACAGGAGTGCACCCATCATTATGGTAGGACCTGGCACGGGTATCGCCCCCTTCCGGAGCTTCTGGCAACAGCGCCGTGTGGAGATGGACATGGAAACCAATTCCAATGGTAGTTATAGACGGCAAACATGTTGAAGTATTTCTGGGTCAGACGCAGCATATAGATTAGTTGTTGTTTTGAGGCTGTCTCTTTTATCTACTTTTATTTTGTATTTGATGGATTTCTTTTCTCAATCTAATACATATTTCTTATTGCAAATGTAATTTTCAGGCGTGAAAAAAATTCTAATCGTGCCATGGCCAAACTGTTAACCTTGAACCTTGTCCACCCTTAATAACATAATATTGTATGTTAATTGAAGACACACTCTAAAAGCATTCTAATCATAATCTATCACAATTCAACCTATCCAGCCACGCTATCAATTTTATCATTATTACTTAGTTCAATTATCTAAGAGTGACTATTGAATTTCATTCAGAAATTTCAAATACATGCGTAAATCTTTTTTATTGCATTCCACTGTACATATTCCTTAACATTTCCCCATGATGACTCTGATACATGATATTGAGGAATAAGATAGGATTACCAGCCAATGTACCAGTAGAGAGGATGTATTGTGTACTTAAATGACAGTCCTTGTTGCACTCTGCAGGCCGGCCGAGCTGGGGCCCGATGACGCTGTATTTCGGGTGTCGTTACGCCCATGTGGATAACGTGTACGGCGAGGAGACGAGTGTGGCCGTGTCTGACGGCGTGCTGGCCGCCGTACATACCGCCCTCTCCCGCCAGCCCGGACAACCCAAGGTAAACAATTGTCGTCTGCTCCAGAGGAGGTGTGAAGCGTAGCGCCCCCTATACCGACCTGAACCATATATACGATCGCGACAGCCTCAGGGTGCCACTCTCAGCCAGCATGGCCAAGGGGCAGTAGGTGGAGGGGTAAGCACAGCTGGTGGTAGGCAGCAGTAGGAGTGGTGGGTAGGACACACGGACTGAGGCCAGTCTAGCCTTAGTCCGAGAAACCTTTACTGCCGAGGGACAGCGCTTCACAGTCAGAGCCTCTAGGACTAGTCTAGCCCAAGCCTAGCAATACTTGTGAGAAATAAGGCAGTATTCCACAACAAAAAACAGGCATAAAACATGGAGCTCTATTGAGCTCTATTGTGGTTTGGAATAGATTAGATATCACTCTATCAATATCTGAAAAGATTTTTGATAGAGCTCTAACAGTTTGTATGTAGTACCTGTTCTTAATTAGCCCATTTTTGCTATATTTTCGTATAGAGTCTACATCACCTGTCAAATCAGTGCAGGTTGATTTGCTTAATTTGTAAATAATGTCACATCTAAAATAAGCGATGGAGCAACAAAACAAAGTATTATGGACCTTTTGGTATCGCATCTATCCCTGGAAACGCTTTAAAACATCTGTAGAAGAGATTCTCTGTGAGTTGTATAGCAGCCTGTCAAAGCATTCGTGGTGCTTTGTTTTGGTTCTCTAATATCGCTCAAGAAGATAGGGGGCGCTACGCTTCACACCTCCTCTGCGTCTGCTCCTAGCCATGAGCAGACATTACTGTGATATAGAAATGATTGTATTTGTTCAATATCTCTTGATCTTTTAATGCTATTGATCAAAAATGTATCAGGGGACATCTTCCTGTATAATTTGTATCCAGTTGGATTACGATGGATTTAAGAAAGGGAAATGGGGAAAGAGATTCGTACAATATTTTGCGATTTCCGACGTCAGAGCCTTACTCTCACACAAAATGAAGCCAGACCTGGTGCTAGATTTCTCTGGATCCACAAGGAAATCTCTCCAGTTGTGTTATTTCGAAATAGTACAAAACTAAGCCCTTTCCAAATCACACACAAAAACACACGCATGTATACACTTCAATCCTGTCGAAGGTAGAAAGAAAGATGCCACGTTGTATATATATCTACAATGATGTTAAGAAGAAAGGCATACAATAACTCATAAGGGACTCTGTTTCCCTTCCGAAAAGCAGGACCGGAATATATATACACAATATTGACTGGTTTCAGATACAAGCGGCCGTATGCTCCGAGGAGTTGACGCGTAGTAATATCTGAGCGTATGCGAGGATATTGCGCAGAGTCAACTCCGAGGAGCATACAAACGCTTTTATCTGAAACCAGTCTATAATGTATTTATTATCCACCTTGTCTGGACAAGTGGCATGTCCATATCAGTTCATTTTAGTTATGCACTATTTTTCCGCACGCACTATTTTTCCGTATGCGCCACCCGGAGCATACAACATATCTGTATGCACCGGGTATGTCCATACAAACTCCCTATGTGTTTTCTATGGACACTTTGTATTAGGTGGATAATTAAATGTAGGATAGACTGAGCATGAGAGAGCTGCTCCTGTTAATGCCCCATCTAGCGACTCATTGGTTGACCGAGACAATCCTAGTTCCTATAAACATCACCAGATGTCGGTAGTCTGCATCCAGCCTAAGGCGTAGTTAGGCAAGTATGTCGCTACGGCATGACTAAAAAACATACAAGAAAGAAGCACAAGTATTGTGCAAAGTGAGCAGGATAAAGTGCAACTGTTATTTACGTTAGCTTCGCCCGCTAGTATAGGTCACTAGGAAAACTACGTAGCAGTGAGTAGTCACGTAGCCCAATCTGATGCTAAGCAGACCTTTTTAGATCAATGGATCAATATATTTTTCCTTGAAAAACGAGGTCCTAACATTTATATATTGGCAGATTGTGTATATGTATTCTGATACACTTAAATGTGTAATAGAGCCCTCGTATGAATACTCCCATATTCCCCAAGTGTTTAAATTATTATTATACCTATAGGCGAATGTCTCACATTTACTAACCAGTAGTACAAATTCCATTCGTCACTGAGTGACGAAAGTATATCCATACGTCCCTATGTACCATGTGACCGCTCATTTGACTATTTAGTGAGTTGTAGAATGGCATTTTTAATGATTTCTAGGTATATAATAATAAAGAGACACAGTGAGTGTGACTGAATTCCATTTGCTCCTCAATATTTTGATCAGAAATATCACTGAACAGATTCCATTCAGTTACACTAACTATGTCTTTATTATCCATCGTATACAAAGCCCCCATTGAAAATGTATGGGGACTCAGTAAACCACGACCCATTGAATACAACCTGTCAGATACCATAACTGTGGTATACGGATTCAAACCTGTGGTATACGGCCTCAAAACCATGGTATACGGGAAAAATAGTCCCTTTTGCTGTAGAGCAAAGAAATAGTCCCTATTGTTATACCCTTTAAAATGGCAATTACTGGGTTTAATTTATTCGAAAAGATGGATAATAAATGCAACAAACGATGATTTTGTGGACAGGCAGCTCTGTAAACCACTCGCGGTTGACCTCGTAATACACTCGCTAGCGCTCGTGT
This sequence comes from Alentia gelatinosa, assembly GCA_950022655.1. Lineage (NCBI taxonomy): Eukaryota > Metazoa > Annelida > Polychaeta > Phyllodocida > Polynoidae > Alentia > Alentia gelatinosa. The sequence goes on along the minus strand of OX465587.1, from coordinate 55,482,090 downwards.
ATTACTACGCGTCAACCTCTCGTGGTTTAAGGCCACCTGTCCACAAAACCATCGATTATTGTTTATCTATATAATACCAAATGTCGTCTGCTTCAGACTTATGTGCAGGACCTGCTAGAGGCTAATGGTAAAGAGGTGGCTGAGTACATACTCAAAAAAGGCGGTCATTTCTACGTCTGCGGGGACGTCACAATGGCTGCTCAGGTGTGTGCTACTCTGGAAGCTGTCCTGGCTCACCATGGCAACATGACGTCAGAGCAGGCCCGTGAGCACGTGATCAGAATGAAGGTGAGTTAACAAATCGTCTTTTAATAATTTCCTATCGTCAGAATGTCTTCTTATTCACATTTCCACAAGGAAGTTTCGAATTCATCTGTAATGAAGGGTCATTAAAATCACAATGTGATGTCCATGTTTGGAACGCTTGGTCTTCCGCCAATAGTATCATGCCCTTGAGCGAATAACTAACGGACTTTCGACGTTTTCCATTGACTTCCTACTCCGTCGTCGCGGCCATATGCATAAAATCAGCCAACATAACTCGAACCAGTAATATTCAACCACACTAATTTTGTTCCCTGAAAATATGCATTTGTTAAAGATTTTAATTCATCCTGACCAATTAAATGCTCGACTTTTCACGAAGCTGGTTTTCTTGCATTACCAGTTTTATGTTACAACACCATTTTCTTCCATTGCGATCACGTTTGTCGAATAATACTACATATATAAACAAGGCGCATCACATTCACTGCTATTTTCACCTACAACAACTCATATAGTCTAAACAAAGGCAATTATCAAGAGAGAATGTATGGTACTTTTCAATACATAGTTTCTCACGGAAAGCCTCGTAAATAATATCATGTGTTTTAGGTCGGATTTATAGTCTTTAAAAGTCGTTGTGTTCCTTACATTTCTGTCTGTTAATTTCACAGTTGTGGGCTATAGTAGGCTAAGGTTCGTTGGGAAGTAGTGTTTCTAGGAAAGTCCTGCCTAATTTCTACGCGTGTGATATTTAATATGTGTAATGTATGCGTGACATGCAGGAGAGAACCCGCTTCCACGAAGACATATTCGGGACGCTGCGGATTGCGCAGGTCCGTGACGTCATCAAAGTGCAGACCTCAAAGCTGCCTGACCTTGGACTGAAACGACGGCCCTCTCTACAAAACGGTGCCCTCGAGCAACCCTAAAATAGAAGTCTAGATCTACATTCAAATTCCAAGGGCCACACAACAGCTTCGACCGTGCAATAGCTTGATCTTGTGTTTTACGGTGAAATTGGTTTATAACATGTGATAAATTACACCAGGAGATGTATGATATCAAAATATTTCTTAATCAGATATCAAAATATTTCTTATTTGGTCATAGAAGTTCAGCGTTGTGTCCGAATACGATATAATGATTGCTCTCGTCTCTGAGAGTTTTACACTCGATGGAATCAGACGGTTTTATTTTCTGAGTACAATCAACTTGTGCATTTTGCTGCCAGCTATGGCGGTTAAATTTATCATATCCAAGGTCTTATGTAATTCTATTAACAGACGTACTGGTGGCGGGTGAGGTTGTGAGTAGTAAACTCATTTAGCATTGACCTTTTGGAACATGGTATGGAAATATGCATTGGTTGAAAAGTAAATGCCACAATATATTGTGGGCCACGTTGATGCGACATTATTGATATATATATATATATATGTCGATTAATTATTTCTTGCCATCTATTGCTGAGAAAACCCACAGAGAAAAACGGGATACTTGACGGTTGTTATGCAAGGATAGTTGAGGCATATGATGTACAAAATATTGATGTTTGAGATTCTGGTGTGGTTTGATATACGCACTATAGATGTACTCATGGCAAAGTGAAGAGGCAGTATTGCTCTTGCAATTCATATTTTGCTTTGTTTATATCTTTCATTTTATATGTTCCTCCACACATATAAATATTCTACTAATTAGCTCAAGTTTTACAAAGAGTTTTCGTTGTTATTCTGTATATCATTTAGAACTAATGCATCTTTACTGACTGATTATCATGCCTGAAATCCAGTTTATATATGACACTGATGTAAAGCAGTATATGTCCTGTGCAACATGCGCATTATATGTGTAAGAAATTCAGAGACACTCTGGGCCTACGTAGGCATACCCAAACACATACCAGTGACAACTACATGACATCTATGCTTTCCATTATTGATGGTTACTTGTGCATTGCCAATGTTAAATCATTAGCGATCTGGTGATGTATGATGGTAACATTGATAAACTACTATGGAACTATAATTCATCCAATCTGCTGTATTCATGAACTAAGTACGCTCAACTGCCAGAGAAAGGGTTTACTGTAAGACAAAGATGATTTGAGCATATATGCTGTATGTTTTGATCTGGGCAATACATGCGTTGAACGTATAACATGAAACACCGTTTCGGCTGTATTTACTTGCTACTAACTGCTGTAACCCTATCTTTTTTGTTGATTCCCAAAGCTTATCACATGAATGTTACAGATCAGTGATATAATTTACTTCTATCATTCCTGTTATACCTTACTGTTTGGGCCAAACTATAAAATACAGTAAAACCTGTTTGCGGCCTGTGCCAATATGCTGCAGCATCGGAGTGTGGACCAATGCTTCTTATTGGAGATCTTTATTGCTAAGACTATTTGAGATTAATTACTGGGAAGATCATCGTAACTCAAACAATATCCTTCATATGATATGTCCTATACGAGACGGTGGAGACGAATGGAGGACCTTTGCAGCCTTGGTGCTAAACCATTTCAAGTAAATAACGTTGTATAACCTAGGTCTTGTGTTATGTAATATGAACAAAAATCATCGTGTCAACCCCCCAAAGCCACTGTTAATTATTTCCGTTAGAAATAAGATCTGGTTTGTTAATTGATTTCTACTGGTACTGAATTACTGATATGTTAACGAGATGATGCAATACTCAGAGAATTCCCCAGTAAGAACAACTACAGTCCTATTAGGTATACTATGTTTTAGTTCAAGAAATCATTTCGTGTTCTTTCTAATTGCACTACCGCCATGTTTACCCCAGCACTTCATTTAACAAATATACCATCTCCTTATATTTCTACTGAATTGTATGTACTCACTATCCAATGCCAATGACAATGTTTCCAATGCTTCCATTATATAGAAGGATTATCTCTTTTCGTGCAATTGGAGATACCACCCAACATCAAAACAAAGGTTTGAGGTAGATGTAATTGTAAACAAAGGCAATATACCTGTCTACAGCTATGGCTAGAGGAAAAAGTAAAATATTGATACTATTGTTTCGTAATGATGTTGGTTAATATGTGCATCAGCATTTGCGATCCTATAATTTTAAAATGGCGTTTGATGATTTTTGTGTGTGATCTATCTTTGTGCAGGTCTTGACCTAGCTCCAGAAATCTGCCTGTGATTAAAAGAAATCTATTTGGCTGTATAAAACAAGTAATATAATGACATGAAGCATTGTGCAATTGGCCTTGTACATTGGCCTACTATTTTGTCACTACGGGCGGCAAAGTTCATGGCTTCCTGACACGTGAATATTTTATATTTTAAGAGTAGGAAACTTACGTATCATGAGTATCTATAAGTTTCACTCATATATTGTTGGTGTTTAACCTTTTGGTTAATGATATATCGAATGCTTGTTGAAAATGTTGGTTTAAACACCATTTTATGGGTAAAGGGCACCTAACTGTAGCTATGGATCATTAACTCTGATTTATCTTAATGATGTATCACTTATGTAATATTACTGATAGAATGTAATAGGTATATGGATAGCTGGCAAAATATTCTCCTGATAACTGTATCATTTGAATATCATTCGAAGTAATGCCCTTACACATAAGTAAAACTTAACTAAACCATTTTAATAAAGTAACGTTGGATATATTTTCAATGTAAACAACTTGAAAACTTGAGAATGGAACCCCTTTCCCCTCAAAGTAATTTGAATTTTTATTTTATGAATTGTATAATCAAATATGGTTTCACAAGATGAGATTGTATCTAATCAATCATGTGACAAGACTACCAAGACATTTTAGGGAATATAGATGTGATTTACTTGAACCTTTGACAGAGCAAAAAGGACCTTCTTCCCTAGAATATTTCCCTAAAAGCTCTCTTAAAGCCAATCTGCACCTATGTTTAATAGGTGTAGACTATTTTTGTGGAATGTATTATACAGTATTGTATATAGAGAGTTGTTCTTAGAATCAGCACGGCACCGACTGTATTCCTGTATTTAGTTTGAATATAGTGAATACGCTTCCCGATTTTTTCCTCTGATTTCTTACCGCTGTTTGGGTCTCAGATCAGGATGAGATGTAATAACTCACTGTACGTTGCTTTCATTGTCGGTGATAATAGTCTCCTCTGGAGTTTTAATATGAATTCTCCCTTGGCCGTTCTTTGCACTCAGTTATACAAAGCTTGAATCAAAAGAGCTTGGAAATGCACGCTTTGGAAATAAACACTACACATCACTGCAATATGAGAGATTTTGTCATTTTTAACCTACTTTTGAACGTACTTCTTGAGTTTTAACATTTTTCCCAGTTTTGTTTCAAAAGGCGAAACGATTAATCGAAATGAATTATATACTTCCTGTATATTTATACGATAGAGCTGCAATCTTCTAAAGCCCAAGCCAATCGGTTCCAGTGGCTTACATCAGAACTTTGTTTGATATCGATCAAAAGATTTAAAGACAATAGTCAGTAGAAAATATTTTAAGATTTTGAATATCTTAAAAGATTTGGATAGGGCCTTTCTAAGTACAAATATTGACTAATACGTAGCACATTTACATCTAAGGACATACAAAAATACATCTATCTTATGATGGTAGCCATGCACCACCAGTGACATCAGACACAGAACTCTTTGATAAGATTATTCATTCATAGTTCCAATCCACTAGCTTCATACATGTCACCAACAAAGTCAATAAACCTAATTTCTATATCACGTCAATGTTAAAGGCAAAAATTGGTCCGACATGTGTATAGCGCGCAAGTATAAATACAAAGAAAGAAGGCATATGTATTATATCAATACTACAAAGTAAATATAATAAATCCAAATTTATAGTCCCTTATTTGTAGAAAAAGTGCGAGAATTATGAGGCCCTACAAACGCCCTCTATCATGCCGTTTTGTTTGGTCTGACATGAATATTGTCCGATGATAGGTGATTTCAGAAGTATTTCAGACAGAGTAAATATGTACTGGCAGCACGACTTATTAGTAACTGATGAAAGCATGCACAATTTGGCGAAGTCCTGGTCAACATAGAGAGCTTCGTCTGGAGTATGGGAAATGCCCCCAAATGGTATAGGGAGGACAAAGTATATTTTAACTCCAGCTAAAACTTGTAAAAATACATCTATATACTCGAAATAAATTATATGTTCATCATTATTGTTGGCTATGGTCAGCTGGAAACGCCGCTAAGACTCGGAAACTGGTTCCTTGCACCTTTCCCAATGTCATAGAGGTTGCACGAAGATGTGGAAGAGAAAGTTTTGGCAACATGCTGAACTTTTTTTTTCAATCTCTCCCTCACCTAGACAGAGTATGAGCATGTGGCCCTAAATCATTCAACGCTCCCCAGGTACCTACTTGTAACATCACTGTGCCTCGATATGGGGCACTCACCACAGAGTACTCGGCTAAATAAGAGGCAGTCAAGTCAGTTTGGTCAGTAGTTATACATGGCACAAGAAGTCTACGTACATAGCTATGATTAGCCACTCTGACCTTCATTACTGACAGTGCACTGACCAAAACAGGAGAACATGGTATGAAATACAATATTTGTTATATTTCACACTTACGCTTATACTTATTGGGACTGACTAAATATAATTAGATGAGGAAGCTGACTAGGCACTGAACCCTGTCTGTCACCCCAAGCATTTTGTAAACATGGATTAAATAGACTTAGTGTATCAGTGTAGCACGGTAATAGAAATGTGTGGAATGTGTACATGCACACATTTATGCATAGATATATGATTATTAGAGCGTGCTTGCACGCCTATATACATCATCTATAGACCAACAGGTTAGAGTGACCACATACACTTTCAGCGTGCTGCCAGAAAATCACCCCTTCACTATCTGCATGCCATTCACTGTGATAGTGTGAAAGGAGCAGGGTGCCAGTGTCTCAGGGTCTTAGAGGCATGCTCAGTTGACCATGACCAATCACTTGAGACCGAAATACCTCATTGGCCTATTGGTGCTTTACCTAGATATTTTCAGATCCTAGACTCAGGTTGTTGCAGAAATAACAGGTTGACTGGGTTCCATTAGCTTACAGAAAACTATACATAGACTGAATGCAACTGAAACCGTTTAATTGTTATTCATGTATAATTGCACGCTCATTCATCTATGATGAACATTCCATTTGCTCCTAGTATATATATATATGTATGAGTTAAATCAGCGGGTGATTCACCTTCCTCACTAGTCAATAAGTGAGACCGAGGGTATTAGAAGGTCATTCATCCGCGACATGCACACCTGTGGCAGTGATCCTAGGTTATGAACAGGCATGCCTGTCAGCAATTTTGAAACAAATAACCCTTTTACCCATGATGTTATAATCTTGTGAAGCTATATATCACTCTGTTTTACCCTTTCCTCAAACAGGATGTAACAATAACACTCAGAGGGAAGTATAATGGCCTCTACGTCCCAACGGTATGATGGCACCACAGAGAGTGATCAATTGGATTAGAAATTTGCAGGGAGCTTGATATATTATCATCGGTTTGGCTTACAATACTGGACAAGTGTTTAACTTCGCAGCGTGAACCTGAAATGTAATCAACTGAGGTTGATGACAGGCCGTGAAACTAGGATTACTCAGTGTGTAGAATTAGACGGTGCGTCCACCAACCACGACAAGGCTGCGACAACGGCTTTCCGACAAGGTCCACGACAGCTCTACGATAGGAAGCCTTGTCGTAGCCTTGTCGTGGTTGGTTGACCACAGTTCCCGACAAGAGGCTACGACAAGGCCACGACAGGCTGCGACATGAACCTTGTCGGGGGCCTGTCGGGGGGCCTTCCGACAAGGTTACAACAAAATCGAACATGTTCGATTTTGGAGCCGTGTCGTGGCCTGTCGTGGCCTGTCGTGGCGTGTTGCAGTAGTCTATGATATAATATTTAGGTGGAGCGTGCACTTCCAGACAGGCTGCAACAAGGGCTCACGACAGCTCCCCTCCTCAGGACAAGGCTGCGACAAGGAGCCGATAGGAACTTTCTTGTCGGCGCTTGTCGCAGCCTTGTCGTGGTTGGTGGACGCACCCTCTTAGAATCAACTCAATCTTCTAAAAAGGCTCCTGAATAGCTACTACGCAATAACTTCCTCGGAGCAACCCATTGAAGGCCGAATATATAAAAGAGCCTGATTCGAAAGTCTTAGTAGAAATAATATCTCAGTCTGACGTCAAGAAGAAATCTCTGGTTTCCTATGACGTCATGAGCCAAATAGGCCCCATTACACAAGTGTATAAACCGTAACAATAGGACAAATACAGGTGTACCATAAATAGCTCTGCAGCAACCCCTTTTTCTACATCCTTTGGTCCCTCAGCCCCTTTGACCGCATTCACGACTGATTATGGCTTTATAGCAGGCGAAGATGCACACGTGTCAACTGGAACGTGACTGGGTCTAACGTGTATGGGTTTCACGTGATCACCGAGTATCACGTGGCAAAGCTGCACGTGACCAATTCTAAAGCTTTTAGTTTTCTTGGTACTCAGGTTCTTCAGGGGTCATTTTTCACAACCATTGCTGTAAGTGGTTTTAGTATCTATGCTGCCTAAGTTAAGGAAAGGTTTTTTAAACATTAAATGTGTGAGAACTCTCTTGGAAAAATCGGCGCCCCGATTTTCGTAAATTATATAGACATTAAGGATGCTGTAAATACTATGACCATAACCAGTCACGACAGACCGAAATGAATACCTTATTAACCTATTGGCTGGTTGCAGGCGAGTTACAGGAAATTATTCACATACCTTTTAGATGTTGATTTTTGATATCATTCCATGTTCGTTCCTCAAGAATTTTAGAATTGGTCACGTGCAGCTTTGCCACGTGATACTCCCGGGTTTTTAAGTCTATCTGATACCAAAAAACTGAACTCATTATCATTACTTTCATCCTTAACAATTTTCTATCACAGATTTGTGATTTGTTTAAATCTTTTGATTCCTCTGTGTCTGAAATGTGACCATTGATCGTGCTGTGTACAAAACAAATGTATCTGAAAAACTCACTCTGTGAGACGATACATTTTCTAAATAAAAAAAATAAAAAAATAAAATAAATGCTGAACAAACCATTTGTTCCTAGTAGATTTGTTCATCATGCAGAGGTGTGTGCCTCTGATGCGTCATTGAACTCAACTTCACTTCATTTTACGTTCTCCAGTCATCTACAACATGCCTACTTCAGCTTAACTTCATAAAAAAAGAAGACTCACCAATAAACCTGAATTGAGTATTCTCATTTCCGATACATTGTCTTAAATAATTTGATTAGCAATTAAAGTATTCGTCACCTGCCATGTTGCTTATTTATGACCTTGAGAAGCGTTGACTCAGGGTTTTTAGCGGCTATGTTCAGGATGTCTATTATATGAATGATATATAAATATCTATTGTATATACCACATTGTCCTTTTCCATTACTGTGGCGATTACTGATGGTAGTCCCAGATAAATGGTGTTCCCCGGAAAAGTGCCAGTTAGTGGAATATGAATAGGGATACTTAGTCCAGTCTCCTATTACCAAACATTTATTTTCCCTAGAAACCTGCAGGTCGCATTTTCATGAGAATTGGCAACCAGCCCTCTATACATAGAATAGACATGTCTGCGGGACAGTGAGAGATTCACGTACACTGTAACTGGAGTTGAGGGCTAGATCCTCAGCCCTCCACCCTTACCAATAATCTCCTGTTTTACCCGAAACCGGAGACACACCAAGGGAGTATTGCAGCGATTTCCGTAATCGCCAACGCAAAATGACGTATGTGTGAGCTATTTTTTTCATATTTCACCTGATTATTGCTTCTGAGACACTAAATTATCGGTGGGAGATATGACTATCAAATAATATCTCACATACATGCCGTTTTGTGTTGCCGATTCCAGAGATCGCTGCTTTGACTCGCTTGGTGTGTCTCCGGCATAAACGCCAATATCCTAAGCCTTTCGAATGTTACTCTTTTGAGAAAATTCAGTGTAATTTCTCATTCCCAATTTACCATCTACTCCAAGCACTAACAATAGGTTGGGACATGTTGGATTATTTCCTTTCCTATGAATTAATTTAGATTCGTTTTATTATCCAGCCTGTATTGGTTAATGAGCACACTGTAGATGTTAACCGAGTGAGGATCGTTGATGGTATGTGTGGGTGAAAGAAGCCGCTTATGAGTCTCTATTTTCTGTCCTCCATGGTTCTGGCCTGCACTGTCTTTCAGGGTCGGACCTGAGACTCCAGTTTATGTTGTTAGGCCAGGACTAACCCAAGGAGCTTTCCCTGGGTCCTGGTTTTTCATTTGATGGGATCTAAGACTTTCCGGCTCTCTGAAGTGAAGCTGCATGTACCTCTACGCCTGTCCTGTCTGTGCCCAGTCTGTTACCAGGTGCGTAGAAGTTTGCTTCCAGTTAAATTTCATCCGATATTCGTTTGTTCAATACAAGTTCATGGAATCACTAGGTTTGTATCAATAATAAATTATTAGAAAATGTTAGCTGTCTTTCACTTGTGGTACCATGACAATACTAGGAGTTAATGATATTTCCATTTACAATGGATAAGAGCGATACAATAAACTCTCACATAATAACCACCTTGATAATACAACTATTTGCAAACATTATGGCTTAGTCCCGATCATTCTTCCTGTAATTGTTGTTACATGGTCAGTGCACAAGGGTGAATAACCCACAGGGCCCAAACCTTGGTCCGACATTGTTTCTATTATACATAAATGATGTAGTTAGAAGTCAGTGAGTAGGTGTGGGGGTGGGGGTGGGAGTGGGCAGGGGAGGGGGTTGGTCTGTAGTCACTAAAAGCACAAGGGTGAATACCTGGTCAAACAGGTTTGCTGGCACTGTGCCATGTAGGGGAATATGTCCCATCAGTTTCTGATTGTTAGTAGAAGAAGTCAGTTAGTAGGTGTGGGGGTGGGGGTTCTGGTGGGCAGGGGAAGGGGTTGGTCTGTACTCACTAAAAGCACAAGGGTGAATAACTGGTCAAACAGGTTTGATGGTGTGTCCCATCAGATTTGAACATGTATATACATATTTAGTCATTATTATCATCTAATAGTTTCCTTTTCTAGTAGCAGATGACAGTATCCATACCTAAGTGTCTGTTATTTAATGACAGGATTGATATAGTTAATATTTTGTCCCCAAAAAGACTATAAAATAAAAATTCTATTTAGGAACCAAGTCAGTGGTGGGGGCATGGGTATGGTCAGACTGGGATACTGGACCCCTGCTCATTTAACCAGGCCTTTATAGTTGGGACATTAATAGCGAAGTGTTAGATTCTCTGCAGTAAGCTGAAAGCCTGTGTGAGCATTCTAACCTCTCTAGATGACGTATATGAGCGCGACCATTTCTCCCTGGTAAAAAGAATACATGTTTTGTTGTAGCCAGGTTCCTATCTCAACGGCGTAGTGCAACGGCTGTGAACCCAATACCAGAAATTGTTATTGAAACGTCAAACGAAGGTCATCTTCACCAGCATAGTTTCAAGAAACTACGCCTTCAGCAATTGTTGACATTCCTATTCGACTGCTAAGATTTGATCATAACCGATAATCACACTAATATTTGGTATTTACTCTGCATAAGATTGAGAAGAGGTGTCCCTGTCATTGAGACATGAGATGTCAATATATTTCTGAATAGAAAAATAACCAGTGAGGATATTGACGAGCGATCGAAACGATCGAAGAATTATATCTTACAAGCCACTTCGTCGAGTCCGAGGGGAAAAATATTATAGAAAAATCAGATGTTTAACTGCCAATAGCGGGACTCGAACTCCCGACAGTAGCCTTTTCTGGACGGACGCTCTACTAACTCCTCCACACGGTCAGACACTTGAGTAGTGCCAAATACTTAGAGTGCTGTAGAAGTCTATAGACCGTATTAGTGTGACATCATTTGACTGGGGTTTCCCTACCTTCTGGTGCCAAACATTGGGATATCCCAGGGGATATCCCTGCATAAGTGCAGCAGTCGGCATCTAGACATCTCAATTTTTTCAATTCTACAGTATATTTAACTCTACTATGCCACGATGCTACGTCTATGCAATGCTTCTCGGAGTTTGGATTTGTTTGGCACCAAAATGACGTCAGGACTAATGCGGTCTATTGTGGTGGGTGGGGGGAGGGGAATCAGCCCAGTTTCGAAAGGGGTACCAGTGAAAGTTAAGATCTCATTGGTTTCTCATGAGAAAAGTACATCAGAAAACTACAGTACTAATCTTTGATTTCGGCATGGCTCAAAATGAATCATAACAGAAAATGTATGTCTGCATATAGAAATTCAAAAAAGAGTAGCAGCTTACAGTTTAGAACTGCACGAGAATCTCACTCTCGTGGGCCTTCAATCTCCATGCCTAGGTCTGGGACCCGTTTCAATAGAATGCGTCACTAAGCCACTTAGTGACATGACTAGTGACAGCAATAGTGACAGCAATAGTGACAAAATTTAATTCTCGTCTCAAAAGGCATGTCACTATTGGGGTGGTGTGTCAGTTCACTGTTGGTGACATAGTGACATTGCTGCCTGGGCCTTACAATGTATGGTGTTAGTGCTATCGGGAACAGGTGAAAGTCGCTGCAGAAATTAGTGACAGGCTTGAGTAATCCTACACTGGTCATCAGAGCAGCATTTTCTATGACAAAATTCAAATGTGAATATCGTTGGATTGCATGGGCCAATATCCTTCATACTTGGCATGTTTATAAGTTGTATGTGTCCCTAACTGGGGTTAAAGTTTCAAAGCTTGGTTCCTACGGGAGGTAAAGTTACGCGTTTGTGACAATAGAAGTGAGAGGGTATACCCTCTCGCTATTTGGGACCCCGATAGTGACCGGACATCGCACTTATGAAATAGTCAAGCCACTATTAGCGCCTGTCTGTAACAAGGACGCCCGGAATGGCTTGTCACTAAACTACTGCAACGCAACTTGTCGGTATCGTGTCACTACACCCAATAACGGACGTCCTACAGGCTATTGAAATGGGCCCCTGGGGCCCGTTTCAATAGAATGGGTCACTAAACCACTTAGTGACATATTTAGTGACTCAAATAGTGACAGGAATAATGACAAAATTTAATTCTCGTTTTAAAAGGCATGTCACTATTGGGGTGGTATATCAGTTCACTGTTGGTGACATAGTGACATTGCTGCCTGGGCCTTACAATGGATGGTGTTAGTGCTCTCGGGAACAAGTGGTGTCAGGGTAAAAGTCGCTGCAGAAATTAGTGACAGGCTTGAGAAATCCTACACTGGCTATCAGAGCAGCATTTTCTATGACAAAATTAAAATGTGAATATCATTAGATTGCATGGACCGATATCCTTCATACTTGGCATGATTATAAGTTGTATGTGTCTCTAACTGGGGTTAAAGTTTCATAGCTTAATTCCTACGGGAACAGAAGTTACACGTTTGTGACATCAAAAACGAGAGGGTTTCCCCTCTCGCTATTAGAAACACTATAGTGACCCTTTTAGTGACTGGACAGCCACTTCTGAAATGGTACAAGCCACTATTTGCGCCTGTCTCTTACCCTATGTCCTACAAAAGGTTGTACCTTAATTTTTGCAATGCGAGGTGCCGCTATTGTGTCACTAAACCCAATAACGGACGTCCTACAGGCTATTGAAACGGGCCCCTGGTTCACTATGTATCTATGTGCGGCAGCAACTCCAAACGGATATCTCAAAATTCTAACGTTTTATATGTGGTAGGTAATCAAGATAAATTGGAGGGACAAATCTAGACAGTAAAAGTTATACCTCGGCACCTATCTAAGGATGTAGGACATTGCCCCAGTAATGTCTCATTCGCTATCTGTCCTTGAACCCTAAACCCTAAGTTTGCAGTGGGAAGGACAGGGCTCTGATGAAGAAGAGCCTAACAGCCTGCATTGAATATCAAGGTTGGCTTAGCGGCTGTCAACAAAGGCGTGAACCCGAATCACGCGTACATCCTCCAGTGTGCTGTTACCCAACCACTGATGGGTCTGTTCTGATTCAATATTGATATATTACTCTAAATGATCACCCCTTTATTGAGCGTAAGAGGGTGAGTCCACCAACCAGGACAATACTGCGACACGCGCCGACAAGAAAGTTCCTATCGGCTCCTTGTCGCAGCCTTGTCGTGAGGAGGGGAGCTGTCGTGAGCCCTTGTCGCAGCCTGTTGGGAAGTGCACGCTCCACCTAAATATTCTATCGTAGACCACTGCGACACGCCACGACATGGCTCCAAAATCGAACATGTTCGATTTTGTCGTAACCTTGTCGGAAGGCCCCCGACAGGCCCCCGACAAGGTTCATGTCGCAGCCTGTCGTGGCTTCCTATTGTAGAGCTGTGCCAGATAAGTACTAAACTAATTGCAGGAGCGTAGGCAATGATAGCCTGGAAGCCTGGCCACTCACATTATAGGCCAGGTAATGTCAGCCTTCTTTGGTGCACTATGGGTAATGCCTCCAATTTTTACACTCTCCTAGCAGATATCTTTATTTCTCTACTCTACTTCCGCAAAGATCTGCTGGGAAAGTGCCACGTTGGCAGTTTACACTTTGTATCCTTTTCTTTTTAATTCATTTAATTTATCTGGACTTGTATAAGGCCTGCAGGCCTATCTTCCTTACAGCCAGTACCACAGGATTGCTGTTAAACATTCAGCAGCAGTATTTCTTCAAAATAAAGCACTGAAAGTAATAACTCGCTTGTATTAGGATAGAATACAATTTCTTAGGGCTTACCGCCCGGATTTATGTATGGGATGATAATGTAATAGTGTGATTATTTAATCCATAACTCTCTCAACCTCAGTTTTATTGTACCATTTTTAAATTTACAATTTTTTGTTATGATCTGGCCTGGATTGAAAACCAGATGTAATGTTTGGATATATGACCTAATAAAAAAAAATAGAAGAAAAAAAAAGACCTGAGCAAGTCTATGTAGAACCAAGGGCGGTGGCGTGACTGTCAGTTCAAGTGCTTTCTCTAGTATTACATAAGAAGTAGTTACCATTCCCTTATTTCATTTGCGCAGGGACCCAGTCTAATGCAATGAAGGAGGTGTCAGGGAGACCATAGCCTCCTAACATTTCAAAGTTGAAGAGGACCAGATTATGTTGCAGTCCTTGTACTCTGGGGCCTGTTCTTGTCTCCTAGTTTCCAAAATACTTCATTATCTGTAATGCCACTTTTTATGAGACTGGAATCGTGAACAAAGAACTCGCTATGCTTACCAAGAGTGGCGACGTGCAGCGCATAGTGACCCCAATCTTTCTATGTCCCTTGAAACATATTTCGGTCAATATGAGCAGCTATTTGTTAACATAGCTGCACAAGTATGTGTAGTTAGGCATGTGGGCTATTTTCCAATAGTCGACGAGAACGGCAGCGATTATTCGAGTTCCCCTAGTGTATGTGGGTATGAATTCATCGGTGAGCGTGCAGTGTATGCAGTCATACTTCTGCATTTTCCAGGTGCATACTTATTTAACGGAAACCGTGAACTCTCAACGATGACTTCAAAGAGTACTTGATTTTATCGGTCCTTGACCAAGTCTGCCGATTGTGGCTTTATCATATAATCTTCGACAAATCAATCGGTAGCCATTTCGAATACCAGGCTGTTTATATTCGCCGATCTGACGTCGGTACACCAATGAACTAGGAGCATATGTTATTTCCATTCATAATGGAAGAGCGCGGTATACCAAAATCGCATAAAATAAAAGTAAGACAATATCAATATTTTGGTATATTTCTTTTGAGATGTTTTTCATTTTCTGGCTAACGTTTTTGATTTTGACTTGTGCCTGGTCTAGCATACCACAGATCACATTCACCTTGTCGTGGTTGTGACTGAATTTTTCATAGAGGGTCTTGGTCAACTGCCCTACTTCTAACAGGTCAGCTATGCCACTCAGTTTGCTCTTTCATAGCCCCTTAGCGTTTGCTGCACTCAAGTTTGTTTTGCTTGAAGGTATATCATTTGGAGTACTACTAGAACCCTTGGTAGTCCTCTTACTAACATATTTGTCATCTGTTTTCTATCTACTTCTAAGAGTTATTTTGACATCTTCAGATGGGGTATCATCTGGAACATCCATATATTTGGCACTATTATCATAGTCCATTGATAGGTGATTTCTGTCCATATGATATATGCATTGAATGCATACACTTTGACATGGTCACTCAGCCATGAAAGTTCTATTTAAAGGGACCAAGTCAGTAGTGGGACAGGGATACGGTCAGACTGGGATACTGGACACCTTTCCATTTTACCAGGCCTTTATAATTGGTGCAGGGATAGTGAAGGGTTAGATTCTCTGCAGTAAGCTGAAAGCCTGTGTGAGCATTCTAACCTCTAGATGACGTATATGAGCGCGATTTCCCGCGCTCAAAAACGGTTCCCAATTGAAAATCGGTGCCGAAAAGTCGGCCAATGAAAAATGGCTTCATATGCTTCAGAGCTGTGACATATCCTGCTCATATTGTATTCTTCCCAAGCTAGAACTATTGCTAATAAGTAAACACCCCTACCCCCAAGAGTGATGAGACAAGAGAGCCCATCCCCTAGACATATGGTTTGACCTTATCGTCATGTCTGTCATATGTCCCCTTAGTGTGTCTGTGGGCCGCTAGGGGACCTCTGACGTCACATGGTATGACGACAGACGCGGGGTGGGGATGAGACTCTGGCGGATGGCTGTATTATCAGGCGGAGTAAACAAAGCAATATATCTCAAGTATATTTTTTTAAGCCGGATACCGCCTGAGCAAGAAGAGGTCATGTACATGATTAGGAAGCCCAAGTAACGAACCTGGGACCAGCTTCTTAAAATTAGCCTGAGGAAATTATTGAGGAAAATAGGTGGTCCTTTGTGTCGAGGGTTACATTTCCAATGAACATGTGCGTAGAACGGAAGGGACTGACATACACTCACATTATTTAGATCGATGTCAGATTGTGATAAAATGTGGGAGTTTTTTGGTCCACTGTCAGACCTACAAGTAATCATATATGTACTAAATCTAAACCATATTGGATTTTTATGACTTGCCAGTGAGTGCGACCTCAATATCTTATGTTTGCGTTCTGTTTTCTTTTTCTGTGGATGTAGATACATTGATTAATAATTGAAAAAATACACCCACGCAAATGAATTTGTACCATATCCTTATGGCATTTTCGTAGATACAGCCAGAGAATGTCATAAAGCATTCGTGTTGGCATGGCAGAACAATTCTGTTATTTGTTCATCCGCAGTTTTTCGACAAATTATCACAAAATTATAAGGATTACAGTACATATTTTATTGTGTGCTGCCATTGATTCTATAAGATATCAGAAGATTTAGATATAGATAATAATTGGTAATTTCAAATCGGCAACTCTATGAACAACATAGACCACAGAAGCCAGTCATACAAATAATTGGTTATTCAGCCGGCCACAGTAGTCCTAAATGTAAATTTACGTTGGATGATATGCGGGAAAATGACACACTGCAATATTGAGCATTGATGTAATGTCATACAATATAGGACTACGTGGTCGTTTCGGCAAATATATTGATGTCAAATGACATGATATATGTATAATCATGGTGAACTATATTTGCTATCATCTTCTACAATCAACCTTATTACCTTAGTACTTTTATAAACTATATTGACCAGCCAGTTGTTATTCTATGTAGTGTCTTGTCCAGATTCCTGGGTGTTTATTTGAACCTCGTATGTGTATAAACACGTACGTTAATGTAAACAACTACCTTACGTACTAGGAACAAATGGTATGTTCCCCGGTCTGCTATATTGTATTGAAAGCTTTTTCCTCTGATCTACGTAATATCAAAAATGTAATGGATATCTTAATCAAACTGCTAAGAAGATTCCATTTGAGATGAAATATTTATATGTTTACTTCGGAAATAAATGAGCTTGCTTAGGACTCATTTCACGAACCGGCTCCTGATGTGTGGGAGTAGTAATGTCCCATTGTTACATTGCTTAGCCATGATGGACTTGGGGCAGCTGGCTCCATTTGAAGAACGTTGATAGCAGGGTTTACGAAACTTTGAAAAAGTGCATACGAGGCGTTAGCCGAGTGTAGTGAGTAGCAGACCTGACCAGAGTGGCATGGACATTGACAAGTCTAACTCGAGTTCGGTTTCGTATTTATCCTACCCCATCTCACCGATATACAGAGAAAGTTTTGTAATTATCCATGTTAGTATCGTGTTGACACTAATTGGAGGATGGCCACATTTATCAATGCTGCCGGATCTACTTTCGTTATCTCGTCCCTGATTGGTCCGTTTTTTTATTCACCTCGGTGCATAAATTACACTTTATTCAACGCTCTGTCAAATACATTGAGTCAATGTTAAACCTATGGCGTTTTTTATCAGAGGTAGGATAAAAGATAGTCTACCATCTTTGTAGCTTAGGCTTAGCATCGTCTCACTTGCCGTGTTAAAAAAAAGACCGTTTATAAATTTGTGATTGAGGTAGGCTACAGTGACAACATAAGTACGTGATAGAGACATTAATAATTTACTCGTATCATATCCAATCCGCTACTGAGAGAAATTATAATATAACGAATTGGATATTTCTATTTTCATTAAATACTAGAATTGCTAATACCATATAGTTATTTGCTCAGAATCCATCCGTTTTTGAGCGTGTAAAATACAACATTTTCAATAGAAGCAAACGAAGTCATTTTAGAAAAGAAAGATAATAAGTAGACCAACAAAATATACACGACGAAAAGAAACTGAAAAACTATGCACTGTCTGCATGAGTAAAACATATTTTGTTTGTAAATACGTGGGACAGACTGCTCATAAAAGATGGTTCATCCAGTGTCCGAGTGACTCTAAATGGTGACAGTCTGAGTTTATCCAGTGATGCTTGATCTGTAGGGTGTTGTTGGATACAAACAATGTATACATTATGCTAATATTGTTAACTCTCTTCAGATCAGTCACAAAGAAGTCGTGACTCTTTTATGTAAGAATGCAAGCCAACCCAGTAATCATTTTGATAATTTATTTCAGAATATTAAAAGTTCATGATCAGAACAAAAGGTGATAGTTACCATATGAATGTGTTCCTTTCTCTATATTTTTTATTCATTCTAGTTTACAATATGAATACCATATATTCATTTGTCTTTCAGGGGTGTCAAAGCTTCTAATACTAATCTAACACACTATTACCATTAGATGGTCAAGTATTTTAGTCTTTTATCACAGAAAATAATCTTACTTGCAGCCGTTTGAGTGATATGCTAACTGCATTCTCAGTAGATTAGGACATGGTATCGTACATATCGGTACATGTATATCATTTCTAGGAACCTGTGACATGTAAATAATCAATATCAGATTAGATATCCTCACGCCAACGCAGATTGATACTATCTATTCCTGGACATTATTGAAAGGCGTGCAATTCTGCATTTACCTCATTGGCGTTGCAGAAGATGTTTCACTTTAAACCTTGCAGAACGAAGATAAGTCTAGCACAAATATGTTACTCATAAGCTGTAACATAAGAAAATATGCCCTTTGAAACCTCATAGCTTTACATTGTTGACAAATGTGACCTCCACACAAGTAAACAAGCATAGCTAATGTTAGTTCAGAGTTGTGATGTTCCAATTTTTAAAGCTAACAATCCCTTTACTAATGGTAACAGAATCTATTCTGATCTAGCATCATATTATTATCAATTTCCTAAATGTCCCTTAGTGACCCTCATAGACCTGAAAGAATCTAGTTTTCCCTATATCAATTTTATAGTGAATCAAATTGCACCCACTGCTCCATATACAATGTGAAAATTTGCACTCCTTTGGTATTCCAACCTTGATAAAAGAAGAAGCTTCTGATTCACTCACATGCACATAGCAATGGACCTCATAGACGAAAGGGGCCTCCAACATACATTCTAAGGAAAAGTGTAGGGGAAAATGTGGAACCATTTCAAGCGATATATGAATGATGAAAATAAATGTCAACCCGAGCACCATAATGATTTGTTTTACCTTGAGAGTTATTCTCATATAAGGATCTCTTTCTTTAAACGATGAAGGTTTTAGATATATGTAGTATTCCCTCGACACGGATCCCAATATATATTACTTGTTAATTGTATCAATGTTCTTGTTGATGACTCAGCATTCTGATCCCCTGGAAGAAGCGACAACCTCAAGCTTGAATTGCCAAGGCATTCATGGCTGTCACATTTTAACTCTATGCTGACTACACATAGCTATACTTCAGGAATTATGTTGAACTTTCTATACACCAAGAAAGGTCGGCAACTCACTATTGCGTGTAATCCTAGTGGTGTCCAATATAGTGGGTTCTCAGTTTACAGTCATTAGCGTTTACTATAAAGGCATCGAGTGCATATCCTCAGGCATAGCTATGCTAGTGGCATTAGTAGAAACAAAGTCACAAAGTTCAAGCCGGGCTCGAGCTATTATGAGTCACCCGAATGCTTTACAAATATTACCCTTTCCAAGCATGTATGCTTGTGTGTCTTTTCTAATTTTGATAGATCTTTTCTCTAAGAATCATGGCTAAATCATCGATAACAAACCTCTCCCTCACAAATGCTGAGTTCTGAGATAAAAAAAAAATCTGTTTTCTTGTATGCATTCAAGGAAATGGATATTTACACACACAAAATATACCACACAAGAGGAATATAGTATTTACGAACTTCTTTTCATATACAAGCGCACCCACTCAGGCCCTTACACTCACTCACAATGATGCGAACTCACTAGAGCTGCTCACTGTTAAAACTCACTGCATCACGATACCACACACATATCTCTGTTGGCTCTTTTCTCCAGTAACTGAGCAAGTCGCTCTAGCTCAGCAAACAGCTCATCCAGTCCAACTCTCGTCTTGGCCGAGCACTCCATGTACTTCATGGCTTTCACTTTGCGCGCCATCATGCGGCCCTGTTCGTAACTAACCGGCGTCTCATTCTTGGCCGCCATCTTGGTTAGCGTCTCTTGGTCGGTGCGCAAGTCCACCTGGGTGCCCACCAGCAGCACTAGCGTCCCCTTGCGGCAGTACTGTTTGACCTCGGGCCCCCATCGTTTGAGGACGTTGGTGAGCGATGCAGGGCGCACAACGGAAAAACACAAAAGGACGATGTTCGCACGACGGTAGTTGAAATGCCGGATTTCGTTGAAGTCATACATGTCGCCGGCCACTTCGAACAGTTCCAGAGGCACCCGACGCCCGTTGCCGACGACGAAGGTCACAGGGTCACAGTCCTCCACTTCCGCCGCCGTCACGTGAGCTTCCGGGAAGTGTTTCGTGCTGTAGGTGACATAGAGGGCGCTTTTGCCCGACCAGCGGTCACCTACCATGGCTGTCACTAACGGGAGTGACATGTTTGCTTGTTTTTAGATACCTTTCAAATAGTACCTTGTTAGTGTCTTAAACAAGTCACCTAAATCCCTTAATCACAATATGATAAGCTAGCTTGCCTAGATTAAGGTTTCATTGGCGGTATTAATATATCAATGAAGTAATGTTGTATTCACAAACCTTGCTCCCGGGGTTCACCAGATTAATTCGGTGATGTAGATTTGAGCTCCTACCTTTCAAATCTTTCCGAATATTCTCAAATAATAGTTCCACTGTAGTGAGCATACTATATTCCTTCACTTTTTAATGGCACATGGTGGTGATCCAGTCCATGAATCAAGTGTCTCTGTATAAGGAGGTGCTTTGTATATATGCGGGTCTTTTGTAGTCCAAAGAGGATGTGAAGTTGGTTCCGGTGACGTCTCCAGTCATTGATTGATATGTCATGCACCCCACGTCAGCAAGACACCACCATCGAGCCGGTGTTTATGAGAGGATGTTTTCCGTATTCTGCAATAATCACGTAAATTCTGTCTGTAATGAAGACAGGAATTCCATCAGGAAGTACCTCTCTGTTGTACTGAAGTCCCACTGGCTAGCAGTAATAACAAACACAGGATGTTATGTCAGGAAAAAAAACTAATCCCTTTTCAGTGTTGAGTGCACAAGTATCAGATAACGATAACTAGTGGAACACGTTTCGTCTGGAGTTTCTCTATAATATCACGATTTCACCAACTGTGAATGATGTTCATGGATGGAGACTAGGCTGTCCAGAGGGTCCTATTATCAGCAACGCACCGTCTCTATGCTCCTACTGAGTGTGAATGAGAAGCAGCGGCTGTGTATATCTATTCATTTAGCGCAAGGGACGCTGGGCTCCCTCCAGACGATGCGCTGTCCTGTACTAGCGCGGAAAGGACGCGGTCTAGAAATACAGGCAACAAGTGGCACCCCAGACTTTCACTCTACTCTCTCCTCCTTCAGTCCGCCGGACTCTGCGGAGTCGCTGTGCTCTGCGCAGACGTAAACAGTGTAAATCGGTCACTGGAGTTGAGCAGACGACTTTTCACCAAGTCTCGGGCTGCGGACCAAAGCGAGACTGCCGCCGTTCTCCTGGCGGGACCGTGAGCCGTCTGTGAGCTGGTGCGTGGCAGGGAACAGATCCAAATGTTGGGCATGCTGGGTGGGTGGGTGGGTGGGTGGGTGGGTGAGGGGGGGGGGGGGGGCTTGTGGTTCTTCGTAATGATAATAATGTGGTAGCGTCTCACTTGGAGGTGGACATCATTGTGGTGGGTGGGAAGTGGTTTGGCGAGTTGTCATGGAGACACAAACGACGTAGATGAATGGCGCTGTAAATTTCCTCCAGGAAGCAACTTGTTTTTACTGTAAGGTGAACACACATCAATGAATCATTACGTTTGAAAGTGCTGATATATTAAGTCTGGGCGAAAAAGGTCTTCTGTCTATGACCTTAATTACGCACCTTGGAACCTGGCTCTTGGCCAGTTGGGGGCGCGCCAAAAAACACCTGTTTGTCTTACCTAACCCTCTTATCGTACTTGGCCTTGCATTATATCCCGTTGGACTCTAGTCCTATTTACATTCCTTTTGTGAAAGAAACCTATCGGAGCATAACCAATCCCCCTCTACGCCTCCGAGTTTGACCAATAAGCGCGCAGATTCAGGTCTACACCCACAACAAAGAGACCAATCGGCGCCTTACCCTTGACCACTCCTCTGTATAGATGACCTTGTAAGGTGCGCAACTTTAGAAATATCAAGGGGGAGATGTATCTTTTCTTGTGCCATCAGAGTCTGATATTATGAAGAGTGAGGGGAAATATAAATCTAGCAATAGAATCATTACCCATATATTTGTTCTTTATAATGGTATGGTTCTAGAATTATTATTCTCTGTTGTTATATAGGCTGAGCAGTGTTGAATCCAAATAAGCCACTTGGTATTTGTAATGTTATAAATTTAAGATTCTGGCATCATGGTGGCTTTGGTGAAGAATACAAGAAGATTTTAGTAATAAATGGAATGGAATTGGTCTATATGGCATAATCCCCGCTTTTGATATGTTCAGTATGTGAAAAAATGCTCTAGCTAGATCATAATATTTTAGGATAAATAACAAACCCTTAGTCATTAGATGCTAAAACTCCAACACTAGCTTAAAGGAATTGAGATATTTAAGGTCCGACATGATTTGATCTTTTTAAATGATAACGATATTGTGATTCTAATGTATTTCTTTAATAAACAATTTTTGCATGATTTTGACAGAAATGTGTATCTTAGGCTTACCCTTGTCAGCACTGATGAACTGTGTTGCCCTCGGTTTGTGTACTATGACGTCGTCTGGTAACTCTACCCGATTAAACTAGATCGAACCGGATTAGATTTGCCAATGTCTGTGTCAATGATGCGCGGATGTGATTCGCCCAAGGTCTTCCTGTCTGTCTGTCGGCAGGTGTGTCTGTATACCTGGTGTATAAATAAGCACGGTGGGATGGACTACGTCTGTGTTATACTTCTGGCACGTTGTATGTAAACTCTGTGGGGCGGGCTGTACGTATATACGACTCCAGAATTGGCAAAATGCCACTAGTTATAATTCTTGATATTCGGAGCTTAGGTGTGGGCGCGAATACCAACGCCCTCTGCAAAGTCTATTCACAGAAGGCAAAGGAAAAAAGGCAAAGTAGACTTGCATTTGATATTCCTCTACAAAAAGAAATTCAGTTTGGTCGACATTTTACGCCGTGGAATAGAGCAAAGGATTTCTCGAAGTGAAATGATATTTTTGATTTTAGGTAATATGAATTGCATATATTGCTTAATGGATCTGAATCGATAGGATACACATGGAAGCTTCGCTTCTTGTTGAATTTCAACACAATAATTATATCCCATTTATATGTTGAAAAGGTTTAACAACGCACTTCACAAGGTTAGCTGCTCTCACATAAAGTATGATATATTAAACTACTACAGTATTAAGATGATTTCTACGTTATATTGTTTTATTCATATTCTGGTATCTGTTTTGTGGAATTGAAATACCAGTAGCCATTATTTCAACGGCGTCCTATTTCACAATATCGATAATTAATAATAGCAATGCCTGTTATTATCAGACATTGCAGAGCTAAACATATCAACCTATGATTATCATTTTTGAATAACACTGATTTAATTTGATATCGAGAGGCTTCGCGTCCTGGCTTTACAAACATCTATGTTATTAGCACTTGCATGCCTTCCGTTTAATTCATTCAGCACCCAGTGTGTATTGTCATAGAGTAATCAAAACCTGAATTAGACAGAGATAGAAGAATTATGACCGGGAACCTATTCAAATTTCTATTTTTTCTTTTATCTGAATATTCCATCAAATGTTGATGTTAAGCTCTGTACAAGTCTATGTACTCGCCGTTGCGTAGGCATTGCATCAGCCCAATATCAGGTCGAATCTGATTGGCAACAAATCATGTTTGGTTATTAAGTTTGAGTATTGCGTGACATGTAAATATGAACTACGAACTACGACATACCACGCAAGCACTTTGATCTATTATCCTTGCCCAGCTCCCTGAAATGCGTGTATTGAAGTTTATTTCTCACTTTAACAAGGCCCTCTAGATGTACGCCTCACGTGAATGTACCAATAACTTTTATAGAAATAAAAGCTGCCTAAAGAAATTCCGCTAAATATTTCGGTTAATCGAAAAAGTATTCAACAAGCAATTAACACGTGTGTTTCAAATGTTTAAAGCTGATTGTTAGCCTGTCATTGATAGGGTCTGGGAGTTAATTGGACCTTCATATGAAGGCATCCAAGGAATTCTATAACTAATGATGTGTATTGAATTCAATTCAAGCTTCAAACTGGTCACGACCCCTGGTGACTTCTTTTACTTCACAGAGACGTATTACACTGGCCACCCGAGCTACACTACGTTAGCTCTGGGGCCCGTTTCAATAGAATGGGTCACTAAACCACTTAGTGACATGTTTAGTGACTCAAATAGTGACAGGAATAGTGACAAAATTTAATTCTCGTTGCAGAAGGCATGTCACTATTGGGGTGGTGTGTCTGTTCACTGTTGGCGACATAGTGACATTGCTGCCTGGGCCTTACAATGGATGGTGTTAGTGCTACCAGGAGCAAGTGCTGTGAAGGTGAGGTCACTGCATAAATTAGCGACAGCGCTTGAATAATTCTACACTGGCCACCAGAGCAACACTTGTTATGACAAAATTTAAATGTGAATATCTCTGGATTGCATGAGTCGATCTCCTTCATATTTGGCATGTTTATAAGTTGTATGTGTCCCTAACTGGGATTAAAGTTTCACAGCTTAATCCCTAGGGGAAGTAAAGTTACGCGTTTGTGACAATACAAGCGAGAGGGTATACCCTCTCGCTATTATAGACACTATAGTGACCCTTTTAGTGACCGGACAGCCACTTCTGAAATGGTACAAGCCACTATTAGCGCCTGTCTGTAACAAGGACTCCCGGAATGGCTTGTCACTAAACTGCTGCAACGCAACTTGTCGCTATCGTGTCACTACACCCAATAACGGACGTCCTACAGACTATTGAAACGGGTCCCTGGTCACGTTAAATTGACAGGGGCCTTGACATGGCGTGGTAGCAGGTATCTCAAGCCAGTGCAGTGGGTAAAGGAACTTCACTTTAGTTATTTTTCGGTTGGGAGTTAGGGGTTGGTATCTATTTTTACTCTGTGTATCTATTTTTACTCTGTATCTATTTTTATTCTGTGGTCCAACCGCCTTGATCCACTACCTGTATGTGTCTCTTACTCTCCCAGCAGATCCTTTATGTGACCTGGACCTATTCAATTCTCACTCTTGAAACCATTTTTCCATGTTTATATTTACCTTTGTGTGTATTTTTAATCAAATAAACATAAAGGTAGACTTTATTATCAATTTTGTCAGCTATGAATATTTCATAATGAGGATCTTATCTCTAAAAATCCAAAAATAAAGAAAGCTACTTGGTCTGAGAGTGAGAATCCGTGGACACGACCAGGGTTTAACGTTACCAACCTCTTAGTTGGAACACAGTGTAGACAGAGGTGGTGGCCAATCTAAGAGACGTAGCACTTTTATATTTGAATAGACCACTACCCAAACAATGGTGCGAATCCCTCTTCAAGTAAACACAGTAAGAACTAAAAATAATGGACACAGTTGGGGCCGTGGCCAATTATGTACTGTGGTAAGTCATGCTGCCCGCTGCAGTAGGTCTCCACTGAAGTGAGTCTCAATCACAAGTATTATTACTTGCGGTTCTAGTGTCTCTGAAACAAAATATCATTCCCGAATTCACTAGAACTCTTTCTGTATTGACAATATCATTACATTATTGAATTGAGAAGTCAACCATGAGACATTTACACCCTCTGTACTTGGTTCTGAATTGGTAGCCACTTGTTTCAACTCGCGAGTAGACTGACTCAAGTCCCTGTATCCCTGCAAGTCTAACTCACGATGTGAAAGAAGGGCAGAGCAGCAGTTGACACACTTTTGGAACTCTAAATTATACCGTCGAAGAAGTCATTTTGTGAGTATGTATACATGATTTATTCACTTCCAGGGGATCAGTACCAAACCCACATTGGTAGAATTGACAAGCACGCCATGACTGAAAGTGGCAAAGCGATATAATCTATTGAGATCTTAACGTGAGGCGATACGACAGAAAACGGCCTCTAATAGTTTACTTTCAACAAGTGGACGCCCACTCGCCCAGCAGAGATCCTGCGCTCTACTTCCTGTTGCCGCTTATATCTCTGCTCCAACCTGCTTGTCTGGGCCAGAATCTTGACCATAAGCCAGTCTTTAAGATATCCTAAATTCTTAGCACTCTGGGGAGCATTTTATGGTTTATTTGTAAATAGATATGCACACATTTATATGATAAATGATATACACTCATTTCTGTTATTTGTCATGTCAAAGCAGACATAGTCATGGCGATTACTTTCTTCAGTGGAAAGCACCTCATGTATTGCAAGGTTGTTTGTCAACATGTTACATGTGTCCACTTGAAGGGGCAGGCTAATCAAATGTGTATTCATATCATAAAGTGGTTTAAAGATAAAAAAGAAACAGTTAGATTCTCTCTGAAACTCCTTTAACAATTCCTATATTTGCCAACTCATAATATATGAGTTGTCTGAGTTTCATAACTTTTGACAGATGTCTTGTTTTGAATCTGAAATATTGGCTGGTTCCCCGTCATTAGAGGGTGCCCGGGTACCAGCATATGACGTCATTGGGTTGAGGCAGAGATAGTGCAGCGAAAGATTGGTGGGAGAGTGGGAATCGCCGACACTCAATAGCGTGGATGTGGGATATCATTTCAAAATTAAATAATAGCTCACATGGCTTCCAGAGTGTCGCTGACTTGCACAAGGGGCTTGGTGTTGAACTGTTGCAGAGTAGGAGAGAACGACAGCTTTTGAAAATATTATATAAACTTTCTAAGAATCCGGAATTATTAGATAACCGGGCACTACCTACCAGACCAGCCCGAAAGATATGTTTCATTAAGAAGAAGTACCGTACTTCGTCCTATGAACGATCCCCGATGTACAGGGGCATTAAACATTGGGAAGTCCTACCCATAGAAACGCAGACAGCCGAGACCGTAGCCTCTTTTAAACGTATGGTAAAAGTAGGAAATTACTCCTGAAATCTAACTTCATCGAATATCAATTGAGGCATATACCCTCCTTTTCCCCATGTCTTCCCCCTTATCATCAATTCATCTTGTCATCCTCTCCCGCTTTGCACCAGATGTACAATTCATTCTACCGCGTTTACTTAATGTTCGTGATTACTCCACTGCACACTCCAAATGGAAGACCTGTACCACAGAATTTGGAATGAATAAATAAAACAAAAACAAACAAACATACACGCCGGAAATCGAGTATATCCTTCCTAGGAGTATTGGGGTAGCCTTTAAAAGTATAGGGCCTAGTAAGTGCAGGCGAAGTCAATGCCTGTGTATTGTGTAGACCATTGGTATGGGTAAAGTATGGCGTATGCCCACCAACCAACCTGCCTCTTCAACAAACTGATCACCTGCTACTCTACCTAGTAACCTGAATACACCACAATCCTGGCTACCTAGCAACTACCCTACACACCAACTTACCCTACCACCAACTTGTCAACCCACCAACCTGCCTGCCGCTTCACCTGTTTACACAACTTGGCTTCCCATCGAATCTGCCCATCCACCAGCCTGCCTGCCCACCAACCTTTTTTTATTTTCAAAATCTTTATTTGTATTAATCTAGGTACATTTCTCTTCCAACAAACCTTGATTGGTATTATATAAGCACATTAACATGGATACCTTCAGTAATGTATTTTACTTTGCGTTTCTGGAGTGCGCTTATATACGTCACCTAGAGGTTAGAATGGTCACATATAGGCTTCCAGCTTACTGCAAAACAACGAATCTTTCAATATATATGTGCCAACTATAAAGGCTTGATAAAATGGTTAGGTGACCAGTATCCCAACCTGACTAATTCCGTTGCCCCTCAATTGACTTGGTTCCTAAAGAATAGAACTTTTTGTTTATATTCGTTTTGAGGGGAAAGGATTCACTGTGTCAATTCTGCCATTAAATGATAAACACTTGGTTATGGGTACTATAATCTTCTACTAGAAAAGGAAACTATTAGATGATGATAATGACTAAATGTGGATTTCGATTTTCAAATCTGATGGGACAGAAATAAATACACTTTATTCAGACTGTCATATCTGATGGGACAGACTTTACTGCACAGTATTCAGACCCACTTTGTACAGACCTGACAAACCAGTTTAACTCCCTTCAACCCTGTCACCAAGCCTTGTGCCTGAGACTTGACCATAGATTTGCTCAGACATTTGATGATGGGCCTTCATGAAGACAGTGAAAGAGACACAGAGAGACAAATGATGATGCAGATAATGACAGAGACAGGGGCAGAGACAATGAGACAGACAGAGATGCAGAAAGATACATATAAAGAGAAATAGTCAGTATCGTAAAACTGGATGAGGTTTAATCTTGGCCACCGTATTCCACGACTGGAGTTTGGCAAAGTGACTTCATGAGGCGAATCCGAGTGAAGTCTGGAGCCAAAACTTCAGGAGTGGAATGCGGTGACCAAGATTAAAACGAATCAGGTTTTGATTTTATCCTACCCTATCTCCTCGATTTTGGAATATTACGTGATAACAATGCTGAATGCCACTAGTGACATATAAAACTCTGTATGCCAGTCAGCGTGGCATACGGAAACCCAATGTTAAGCCTATGGGATTTTATATTAGGGGTAGGATAAATATACATACCAACCAACAGGGACAGCTAGCTGCACTGAAGAGCCTGTTTGTTCTGGCTCACTGCTCTGCTATCACCTTACAATGCATAATGTATGTTTCATATCTGATAGGACATACCTGACTGTATAGTATTGGAACTTCCATATTTGATGGGACAGATCATTCACTATGCTAATTATATTTTTATATCTGATGGGACAGACAAAGATAGACCCGGTAAGGAGGAATGAGTTGGTGGAAGGGTAGGCATATGACCCAGACCCATATTGGATTTGATTAAGAGACATTTTTAATATATTAGGATTCACTGATTCTGATACCAGAAATTAGTTTCATTAAGTAATCAGTTTCCATTCGTTTAAACATATTGATTCCTATATTTTGATAAATATTCCTGTTGATGATACTTGAGAACAATCATTGAATGAATTATCTAGGTTTATTGAAATATTCTTGATACTTGATTCTTGATCAAATACGGATGGCTCAAATATATAATTTCTTATCACAGACTTTTAACTTACTTTATGAAGAAATTTAGGTGTATTGCGCTTTTCTATTATAAATGGAAATAACTTTAACTCCTATTTTCATATACCGGTGTGAACTTACTACGACAGAATCGACCACGTACCAGGTACATTAGACTTTAACAGTATTTTATTTCAGCAGGTCGTTGACATAGCACTAGGATCATCAGTAACGAGCCTAGAATTGAGCCCTGGGGTATCCCACAATTTGTAATCTGATTCATGTTCACCAAATTCCGTGTGAATCTCTCAATATTTTCAAATAACATTATAAATAAGTTATTAGGGGAATTTTGTGAGGGAAAGAGGCTGGATACACAAAGTTCAAGGTCAGTCGAAATTCTCCATTACCTGCCCTATTATTCATTTGGACAGGGAACCAGTCTATTAGACAAACTGAAGGCTACACTGGCCACCAGAGCTAGACTGCGTTAGCTGTGGCTGGGAACAGAGTTAGTCAGAACAGAGTTGAGATAGAGGTGGCGGCCAATCTGGCTGAAGATGGGAACGTGGTGATGTTTTCGCTCTGCATTTAAGCGTAAGTTCTCTTGGAGCCCATCAAAGTGAGAAGAAGGCGTTCCGCGCTTAGCATTCCGCTCTTCTTACTCTTCTAATCATCACTGTTCACCCCGTTCATCTAGAATGCCAAATCCAACTTTGTACTAACCAAAATCGCAGAGGAATTGTACCCAATCCTAAAATATAAGCCTATACCCTATAATATAATGCTTAGTTTATACTTATCTGTGGTTAGATAAAGATTTTATCGTCCGAGACAGGTCTCATCGGTGAGTGAGTAGAGCATATTATGAAGAGTAGATTGAGAACCAACCTCTGTTAATATACGTGATGGGATTCCGGATAATAATTCCTCATTTGCTGCCAAGTCAAAGCCCAGACGACTGTAGAAGCAGCAAGGTTTTTAACCTTTGGCAAAACTGTATACGTAGTGTCTGAATAACTAAAGAAGGCCCACATAAAGCAATTTAAATCAATATAAATAATGTGAAAAAACTGTATTTATATTCATGCATATAAAAGCAGGTTAATGTCTCAGGCGATATGTCATCCTGTTATGACTTCCCACAAGGACCTAGGTGCACCGGGCACGTTTGATTTGTTTGGTTGGCGACCATCCAAACACCGCACACTGATAGTTAATTCCCTCCATGTCTCTTTCTGTCGGAAGCTAAGACAATCTCTTGGTTAAAACATATATGCGTCACTCTCCCAACTGATCCACTGATGACTGGTAGTAGTTAGAAACAGAGGCTAGGCTTGGAGAAGGGAATGGGATAAGCATGAACTCAATGTATGGCGGACACGTGTGTGAGAGAGTAGTCGGGATACATGTCAAGAGTTATGACCCATTTACCTTTCACCATGATGTTCGCAATGTCTGGAGACTATATTGTATAGGAAATGTTAACACATGGTGTGTGTCATGAATAGATATATCCTGGTTGGATTGATATTATCTTAATGAAATAGTTAAACCGCCTAGAACTTGGCTAGATATTCGTATGGACGGTGTAGAGTATAATGGGCTGTAAATTGTGTAGTCAGCCGTGACGACCGCGACTGGCCGTGTGTTAACTCCTGAGGGTGGGTCAGGGTGTTGTGAGGTGTGGCGGCAGGGATGAATGTGGGGCTGTAAAATTAGGTGAGGGTATGGGCACAGTTAAGTGTCGTATTGAGGGCTGAAGGTAATGGCTTAAAATGTAAATGGCAGATTGGTAAAGCAGTGTTCCACCAAGCTGGCTGACAATTTGCTTGCCGGGAGCCTGCCGGGAGCCTGCCGGGAGCCTGCCGGGAGCCTGCCGGGAGCCTGCCGGGAGCCTGCCGGGAGCCTGCCGGGAGCCTGCCGGGAGCCTGCCGGGAGCCTGCCGGGAGCCTGCCGGGAGCCTGCCGGGAGCCTGCCGGGAGCCTGCCGGGAGCCTGCCGGGAGCCTGCCGGGAGCCTGCCGGGAGCCTGCCGGGAGCCTGCCGGGAGCCTGCCGGGAGCCTGCCGGGAGCCTGCCGGGAGCCTGCCGGGAGCCTGCCGGGAGCCTGCCGGGAGCCTGCCGGGAGCCTGCCGGGAGCCTGCCGGGAGCCTGCCGGGAGCCTGCCAGGAGCTTGCCGGGAGCTTGCCGGGACAAAAGTCAACTTGGATTATGGATAGCATTACGCCTATGGGGACATAGGGTGTCCTAGGTCGTTGGGATGTAGGCAGAGGGATGTATGTGATCAACAATTTTACCAAGTATTTTGACGTATGAAGACAGTCAGCCTGTTTTCGTATTATTATATACCTAAAAATGGCGAAATTTTACCTGGTCACATGATCACATACCCAGTATGTCACAGTATGGCGTACGGGTATAAATACATCATGGGTAGGAGCGGGCAGTATACGTAGTTAATACAGCTACAGGTAATATCGTAAAACTGGATGAGTTTTAGTCTTGGCTCCCGTATGCCACGACTGGAGTTTGGCGTAGTGATATCACGAGGCGGAGCCAAGATTGAAACGAATCAGGTTTTAATTTTATCCTACCCCTCTCTACAATATTTTAATATAAAAATCATGAATGAAAATCATCAAAATTCCGTATGCCCCTAGTAGCATACAAACGTCCGTATGCCAGTCAGCGTGGCATACGGAATCTCAATGTTAAGCCTATGGGATTTTATATTAGGGGTAGGATAAATAATAATGTAGGCTGTGTTCCTCCTGTGTACTGAGTACTTATCTCCGCCGAGCCCTCTAGCGGATACCCCGGGAACCAGCGTAATAATAATGTAGTTTTCTTATCTACTTTTCTCGTGAGAAACCAATGAGATCTCAACTTTCGCTGGAAGCCCTTTTCAAAACTCCGCTGATTCCCCTCCCCACACCCACCACCACCAGACTAAGTACCCGGACATCATCGGCCTCTGTGGAGAAGCCAGCAGGGCGTCCGTCTGTAAATATGAGTTTTGAGGGTTCAAATCCCGCTCTTGGCAATCAGACATCTCTTTTTTTTTCAAGTTTCGGACTCGGACTCGACGAAGTCACTAGTTTTCAACAAAATGACCAAATTCTATTGAATTCTGATGACCGTTTCCTTAAAAGCTGATTAAGAATTGATTATTGAGAAATTGGAGAAATGATACCTAGAGGCATCCCACGTCCATAGTGCGGTGATACCTGGAGGCATCACCCGTCACTAGAGCGGTATTATCTCCAGGTATCATGCGTCTATCTATGGCCAACAGAGATTCTTGTCGGGGAGAGCTAGCAGAACGTGGTGGTCACATCCTCCCTCAAAGAGGCCAGGCGTCAGAATGTTGAGGTGATCTAGAACTGGCCCTGATAAATGGATGGAGCAGCCCACTTATAGACGGGTGGAATCAAGCGTCGAGCAGACCAGATAAACTCCATAACGCTAACATTGGATAGCAGCCTCCTCAAAAAGCCACATTGCTCTGCAATCTCCATACATGATCTTCCTGTATTGAGTACACGTAAAGTCTTCACTAAACCTGTGCGAGGGAGAGTGATACCCTGATTTGTATAAGACACAGTAGATGGCGCCGCATGCACAAATGTACACCTTTTCATGATATTTTCCAATTTTCAAGTTTTATATAAATATTTACGATTTCCTTGATGTACGACGTCTTTCGTTATTTGAAAAATCTTAATCTCTTCCAGTGCAACAATCACATGTTTGAACGAAGTATGTATTTGTCACGAAATGGAGATTTAAGTATCGATATTTGACAAATCCCCTGATTTTAAAAATTAATTCCAAGCGCCCACTCTGTCATAGGGCATTAATTATGTATTTTTATTGAACATACATATCCCCTTTAAGGTCAGCTATGATATCATTGTGAGAATTTTATTCTAAATGTGTTTTTTGTTGATTTTAAGAAAGATTGACGCAAATATTTTATCAGCTTGTGTTAAAAAATTAATTAGATGAAATATGTATAATTTTTTAGGCAAATTAGCACTGGGCCTAGAAGACAACATATCAAGCTTTATTGTAATCCGTAAACAGGTTCTCTAAATTGTATTTCCAGCATTTGACAGAACTTCAAACACGTGACCTAGTTTCATCACTTTCTAAAATCAGTTATTTTTCATTTTTGTGCATTTAATGATGAGATCCGTAAACAAATTTTCTTTGACAGATTCAGCTTGAAATTCCCTATCGTTCAGTGAAAAAATCATTCATAAAATCCCATCCGTCCCAAAGATATTAAGGAAAATGTGTTCGTCAGAGAGTGAAAGATTTGACCTAGATATAGCCTCAAGTTTTTCCGCTGGTCCGTTCCGGATTTTGTCAATGCGTACTCAGGTACCAGCTGCGTTTTTTTTCGGCTTTTTCGTGTTGAGCTTCTGTGACGCTTTCGAAGCCCGATAGATCTAGTGCTGGGGTTTGACACCAGGGATTTCTACTGGTATCCCTACACCTCAAACATGAAATGTGAAGCCGTACCAGGGGACCAGTCTAGTGCCAGAACATGACCCTGAAGACTATGGCAGTGTCTTCCTTTGCTCAAGCACCTTTATTAGCATTATAACGCTATCATATTACATATCGATGATGTATTTTATAATATATGACGAATAAGTCATTAAGAAAGGTCTATGCAAGTGTGATATTTGCTGTATCTTGCTTATGTATTCCACTTGAAGGTGTTCTATGAATACCATCTCTCTCTCTCTCTCTCTCCCACTAATTCTTTCTCTCCCTCCTTTCCCTTCTCTCTCTATCTTCTCAATATGGGGGTTCACTTCCGCCCTATCCCCCCTAACTATCTCCCTCCGCTCTCTGTCTCTCTCTGTGTCTGTCTCTCTGTCCCTCTGTCTGTCTGTCTGTCTGTCTGTCTGTCTGTCTGTCTGTCTGTCTGTCTGTCTGTCTGTCTCTCTCTCTCTCTCTCTCTCTCTCTCTCTCTCTCTATATATATATATATATATATATATATACTATTATCATTATCATTATTACTTGTTGTTTTTCAAGCTTTAGCTTACCTGTAATCCTAGATGTATAGGCTGGGGAAGGTCCCAATGTTATTTATATCAATAAACCCTTTTTATAATATTTTTCCGCCATTCACGTCTTCATCTCAATCATTGTTATAATAATAATCAACTCTAATATATCAATTACTTATTCGTTTCAAAATATCATATATATATATAATATCGGAGAATGATCGGTAAAAATAGTGTGGCGATAATAGGGGATCGCCGCTGCAGCCTCCGGAGGAGGGACGAGCCGGGTACCAGCGCCCCTACCAGAGGGCGCACGCGCTGCTCTGTCCGTGTGACGTCACGGGCGCCCTATATAAAGAGGGCCCTGCGACGAGAGGAGGCATTCGGGTGCTCCCGCTGACTGAGCGCGGACACCTCCCTACCAGGCTATCAGCCCACTAATCTCCCCCCAGAGACGTCTAGATTAGGAACAGGGTAACACCGGAGGCTAAGCCATTTGTGTATAACTCCTATCGAATAAAACTATATAACCGGATCTGCTCGTCGGGTCTTGTGTCCCAGGTGAAAACACTACAATAGTATACATATGATTGAGTCTGTTCTTTTAAATCATAACTGGAAAACATTCAGCGCCTGACTTATCTAAATTAATGCTTCTATTTCTAATAATATTCTAGTCGTCTGAAATATGAAAGAACAACCCATAATTCATTTTTACTGCTTGAAAGCAGGTATAACAGAAGAAAACACAAACCATGTTTTACATAATTACGAATATTTTATTTCATGGTAGAATAGTGATGCACGTAGGATACACAGACTTTTACAACTAGCTTTATTCTTCTCAGAGGATGTACAGTTCTACGGTGCTTCGTCATTGTGCTTGTAGAAAAAAAAGCAACACGAACCAAGCGTCTAAAACCTACATGTTGTATTTTAAAAGAACAAATAAAATCATAAAACAGTACAATGAAGATATTTACTACAAAAGGATTGACATTTTAAGTCATATATACTTGCAGATTCACCCCGTCATCGGCGCCGTTAACGCTAATTTAGCAACCATCATTACTCATAGGAGCAGGTTACCTTATCGCGTTCCATTTATACACCTGCTCAAACATAACTATCATCAAAGGTAATCATTCAAATTTTTGGACATATTCGAATGGATAACCAAGTCAAGAGAAACATTAAAATCTGGATTATACCCACATTCATCTCGAATGATATTCTTATAATTTCGCTGACTCCTTTTAAAACCTACAGCCTAACTGTACACGATGAATTGATAGTTTTTGGGACATATTTTCCTATTACTACCTTGGCCTTCAATAGTAATTTTAGGGTGGGCCGAAGTTTTTATCTGGCATCCAGATCTACCTTGTCTTTTTTTAATCTTAACCTAATTCTAAGAGCAAGAAGATAATTATTAATTTGTTATTGATATTTTTGCAATGGTTAGACATTGATTTAAGGAGATGAATAAATGTATTTTCAAAGGGAGAATATTTCAGATCATGACATACTCTAAAACTGTTGTTACTGAGAAACCAAATAATGGGCGGTCTTCTCTTGCTTCCTATGTTTAAAGATAGTGTCTATGGCACCCTTAGAATGGATGAGTATCCTGACAGAAAATAATGGAAAAATAATGCACAATTTAAAAGTAAATCTATGATACCTCATTTATGGGGTTTCTTAGTATGTCACTAGGGCACGTATATCTCTATCGGAGCTTTTTTAAAATCTATATTCAAGGTACTACAAATGGAGCTTTTTCTGAGAAAGGAGCTGTAGGGAGGGGGGATA
Organism: Alentia gelatinosa; assembly: GCA_950022655.1. Lineage (NCBI taxonomy): Eukaryota > Metazoa > Annelida > Polychaeta > Phyllodocida > Polynoidae > Alentia > Alentia gelatinosa. The sequence goes on along the minus strand of OX465587.1, from coordinate 55,445,602 downwards.
GGAATCTATGCACTGAAGCCGGGTATTTGAGGAAGGGTTGGGGACCATGTTTCCTATTCTCTATAGTATCTACCAACTCGGCTGCCAGGAAGCAACGGTGCAGACCGGATGGGTACTAATAACTCAGATGTAGTTGTCAAGTACTCACAGTATTGTATACACCCCAGCTCTTGGGAGGACATCTCATACAAGAGATCTGTGTCTTCCGACCTCGTGGCACAGATTTACAAATCGTCTAGCACACACCACTTCAACAAGTTTTCCAATCACACAGAAAAAAAAAATCACATCGTGTATTCGTTACCGAGTGACCTCGGCGCCATTCAGATTCGGTTTCTCTTGGATCGTCTTGGCAGACGACAATTGGTGCGTGTTGTGACATGGTAACCATAGTAACCATGACGTTTGATTAGTGACATGTATTCAATGTAGTGCTGGACCTGGTGTTCAATGGCCCCTGACTACAGAGAGTAAAACAAGTCTTCACTTTGTTAGTTTCTCATGCAGCGACATATAACTTTTACAAGAACGAATAGGCGCAAGATAGAAAGGACTTGTAGATGTATGTATGTATAATATATATAGATATATATATTTATATATGTGTAGTTATACCTATATATATATGGCTTTACATGCTTTCATACATGGAAAACAACCCACTTACTATGTGATTTTATTTACATTTGCAATACTTGCGAAAGGTGAAAAAATGAAGTGAATATGGCCTTAACGGCGCTTTCAGCCAATGGCAACTCAACCGTAGCATATAGTGACGTCACTCTAGGATTATTGACTTCACGTGACCGTGTGAGTAGCATAACCGAAAGAATACGCTTGACTGACCTTTCGCAGTCACCATGGAAACTATCATAAGGAAGGGAAGCTGATAATGTGAAACAGCAACATTACATGTTAACCTGACATACACCTATATGAATATTGCTATGTGGTATTTTTTCGTGGAAACCTTACCTAGAACAGTATTTTTCTTTATTATCACGTTCAAAATATCAAAGTCATGAGAGTTTACACGTTGGGGGGTAAGGGGGTTCTACAGGCGTTGACAAAGATTTTCTTATGATGACCGACTCGATTTTCTAAATCTAATTTCCCGGTAGGTTTGGTGGTTCGCCAAATGTTGATGATCAAAAAGTAGATTCATCGTTTACAAAGAGGGGACGTGAGTCTGTGGAGCAACCAGGATTGGAAGAGGTCGACGATTGGGGCGCCATCTAGGTCTGAACGGTGGAACTTGAGAATGGAGAGGGAGAGAGCGAAGGCTTTCCAACTACGGGTGTTTGAGTCTCAATGATTTGGCCAGAATTAAGGTCTGTACGCTCAATTATCTAGACCTCGAGACTGAGATATTAAACATTCAAATGATGAATAATTCATCCCATAACCTAAATCCGCGACACAGTTATCATTATAGCCAACTTAGAGACGGACTATTTATTGGTTAAAATTGCCTTTAAACACGAAATTTTAAATCCTCTTTAAAATGTCAGTGGTCAATCTGTATACAACATTTCAGTCTCAAAGTTAGATATGATATCGCACAGAGACTAAGGAGTCGGTGGTTTCCTGAATCCTGAAAGTTTGATGATAGCTAATGGGAGCTGCAGGACATTCTCTCTTACCACTAATAGTAAAATCATTGTGCGGTTGTTTGACTGATACCTTCATGGCAGCGGAACCCTGTAGAGAAGAGGGGACCTTGGGGATCTTTTCACCTTGCCTCTTATGGAGAGAACCTACACCATGCAGGAATAATGGACCGGGAAACTATCATACCAATTGGCCCAATTTCCCGTAATACCCCACCATACTGTCTGTCATGATTAATCAATTTGGTGTCTGGAAGTTGCTCTCCATAGCGGGCAGTGTGAAAAGAAAATAGTCCCCAACTCTTGCTGAGTACAACTCAGTGACACCTTTAAAAAGACACAAATTTACAAGTCATCACCAGTGTAAAACTTCACATAGAATCCGGCGAGAAATAAACAGGAGACTAACACCACACATTCTGCCTTTTAGGCCTACACCACACTGCAAGGATACCGGAAGGCTAGCCTCATGTATATATGTGCTTCAGAATTCCATCAAAATGCTCACTTTTGTTTGTACTATAACCATACACCAGGCAATGGATCCATATTGGTGCATCCTGTAACTGTTGAGTGTGTATACGAGGTTTCTACAACCTTGGTACGTGGAACAACAAGTTTCCGTGAAAAGACACAGTCACTAACTATATGTGCCGAGGGCATTTTAAACATAGACTCAGCACGCTAGTCTTATTTAAGAAACGAACAATTCATTATTTAGAAAAGAAAAACACATCAACATTGAAAGTCAACAGGAAATACCAACGAAAACGTCCCAAGGTCACAACTAGCAGTACCTAGTATAGTCATCATTTAGACCTACTTACAACTTGTACAAAAATATAGAATGATTATTCGTCACTAATTTCTCCTTTTTTTTGGTGATTTTTCCTCTATTTTTTTTCTCCAGACTGACAGTAAGATATGACCTGGTGGCGGAAACGGACTGGCCGCCATTTGCAAAGGCCCAGACGAATCTGGACCTAGTAACTCATTGCCTCACATTTGTAGCAAGTTGATAATCACTGAACTCCAAGAGTTTGCTTTCTTCTCCCCCTTACCTCACCATGAGCGATCGCTACTGGGACTCGTATCGGGTGAAGTAGAAATAACAAACGCCTGAGAAGTCCTACTCTGTAGACTGTATCACGCACATGTCATAAACACCAGAAACCCCTTTTTTGTAAGATAACATTCTTGGCAGATCTGCAATGAAATACCGGGAAAGAAATTCAAAATACTCATAAGCACAACCCTGTGCTATATACAATGTTTCATCTAGAGAGCCTGTTGTGGCTTGCCCCAACCTAAGCCTTGTTCAGCCAGTGGTGGGCACCTATTTACAACTGGCATGGTTCCCTTGCTGCAATGTTTGCGATGTTGCTCTCGCCACCTAGTGGTTCTAGTGGTAACTACACAGGGCTGCCACTTAGTGATTGGGTGATCCGCAGGAAACGGAAATAAGTCATGACGTCAATGACAGTGCAGTAACCAACGTCATAGTCTGACGTAATGTTCGTCTGACGCTAAACGCTAGTATGACTGAGGTATGAAAAAAAGACTATTTTTTCCAGTGGTGACATGTACAATTGACGTATTCAAACCTTTAGGTATAACCAGTAACAAGTTCCCAGCCATGGCGGTTGTGACAGTGACATGGGCTACCGTTAAACAACAAATGCATGGTTACACATAGTAAATCGTGAGTGAATTCAGTTGAAATCCTATATTTCCTGTATTTTTAAATATTCCAGTTTCTAACTTGGCAGATTGTGGTTGTAGAGAGCACCGGTAAAATATGTCTCTGAGTCTTCAAGTGTTTCACCTACACTACAATGACCAACGAATATTGTGATTATTTGTCAGTATTATTAGCCTTAACACTAGTAGAAACATTGACGAGTACAGACATACACCTGTGGGTCGCGGCGTCTTCACTGGGTGTTAACCTTTGACCGACCTTGCCTCAGCTTCCTGTTTCTGGTTTCCAGACCATTTGCAGTATCCATGGCAATATTCATCTTGGTGAATCTTGGACGCTGGTCTAACAGCTTGGCCTCCATGGTGATTCCATACAGTTGGAATCCAGTGACTGACATCCTGGCCGGAATGATACCAACAAACACACCGTCGTGGATCTCATACCTCACATCTCCTTATCGCGTATACACCACTCCTCCTGACCCATATTCAGACCATGTTTATTATTACTATCATTATTACGCTCCGTTGTTGGTTAGGTGGCTCTACATTGACACTGCTCATCAGCATCTGACAGAAGCAAAGCTTGCAATGGGGTAGGTCTGCCTATAGAGAGGTTGGTGCAGAATTGTTAACTTGACGCTCTCCCAATTTCATCTTAGGTATAATCCATGGTGTGTCGTAGTCGTGGGAAAACGGCAGCCATTTTGCTTATCTCTACGTTTACAAAAAAAAAACAAACACAAAATGGCTTCTCTATAGTGGACACACATCCTCCCCACCAGGTGTACACACATGCGACGTCACTTCCTGCTCTCAAGTTGCGTAGTCTGCAGACAGGTGGCGCCACTACCTTACCACTACCACCACTGTCACCTCCACACTGTGGCTACCACCTGGTGGCAAACAGAAAATTGTGTATACGTATTATCCGGGTTACAAAAATATACAGCTCCGTGACGATCGGGACGCTCAGGAGGCGAGCACGAAGAGGACAACGGAGGAGACTAGCAGAGCTAACAAATGTGCACTGGCGGCCTGCGGGGCGGCAAGACCCGTTACCATGTCCGGGTTGTCGGCCTCAAAGCCCTGCTTTAGGTGATATTTGCAGTCGAGAAACGTCTCGCCTGTGTGCTTTGGCCAGGAGTCGCGCACAGCCATGCGCGCGTCGTTAAAACACCACGTCTGGGTGCCCTGGAAGAAGTACGTCTTCCCTGTGGAAAAAAAAAAGAAATTAAATAAATGAATACATGAGATCAGTGTCAGGTTAAAATCACTAGGGCTCAGATGATGATTAACGTCTCCCGTTTCCACTTTTCTTTTCAGGTCAAATTCCGGGGTGTTATTAGGGTGATGGATACAAAATGCATACATCGTGATAGCCTATTTCAGGCACCGTTTGATATTGATTATGATGTAGCTTTTAGAAGAATCTTCTTATAGGATAAGTATAGGATCCCACCAATGAAGATTCCAACGATATCATTTCAAATATTTTATAAAGTGCCCATTCCAATGAATCTAATTTCACATACTTTTTGAAATGATATTCAATTAATTTTTGAAGTAACATTCTTTGGAATTTGCATTGGTATGATTCTATACTCCTCCTTTAAGAATATTCTTCCAAAAGGTAGATTTCGTAATCGTCAAAATAGCCTGTGGGTAAGCTATCTACCTAGCAGCAGTCACCTGATGTCAGTTACTATGATTTTGGTTGAAACCAGCATGATGTATCATATCTAAACGAATTCCATAATCAAAAAATAAGTTTTACTTGCGGGAACTTAAGATGTTCCCTTAATAATGATGGTGTTCTATATCATATCAGAAACCAAGCAAAGCAGAGTGAATTGAAATTCTTGTGACAAATATCATCATAAATGAATATCTGTATCCCAGAGACTGCACAACTGCCCAAACATGGTTCAATTTCCCTCTTCAGCCCTGTCCCTGTCTGAAAGCAGCAATTTCATTGGTTGCAGATGTATTTGGGTTTTCCATGTTGATGACTATCATTGATAACCTTGGATTTCTACCCACTAGAAAGCCCGATGCAGAACCCACCTTAGTGATAAATCTACAAATCTTACCGTCCCAGGACTGAAAGGCGGCGCCGACGGGCAATGGTACGCCTTGCCACATGCTCATGTCACGTGGGTAGTCGGCTTCCACCTTGTTCTCGTGCACGTTAAAGCGCCAGTAGTTGAAGCCGGAGATGATGTAGATCATCCTGTTGTAGCCCCACTGGAAGGCGGCGTCGATGTGGGTGAGGTCGGCCGGCAGCCCCAGGTCCACGAGGGGCCGGCCCTCACTGGGGAAGTTAGGTATCATGTGGTTCCCGTTGAAGGTCCAGTACCGGGCCCCTGTGAAAGGCATAGTATCGTAAAACCGGATGAGTTTTAATCTGGGCTCCCGTATGCGACGACTGGAGTTTGGCGTAGTGATATCCAGAGCCAAAACTCCAGGAGTCACAAACGGGAGCCCAGATTAGAACGAATAAGGTTTTGATTTTATCCTACCCCCTGTGAATGATATTTTTATGTGAGGATGATAAAAAAAAACACGATAAAAAATTTCTGAAGTCCTCTATATAGCTCTCCTTGCTGCTCTGAAGGAGCTTGGAACTACTTTCAGCTGCTGATCTCTGATTGGTCCATTTTTTGTATGCTCCTAGGAGCGATTTTTTATCCGTATGCGACATACGGGCGCATACGGAAAGTCAATGTTAAGCCTATGGGATTTTATATTAGGGGTAGGATAATAATTATTACTGTCACAGAAATGTCAAACAGAAGGCCCAGTAAAAGGCCAGTATCAACAGGCACGATGGAAATGTTGATTAACTGTCATTTAACTTGAACTTCACATTCAAGGTACTGATTGTCTGAGTAGCTTTCACGCAAAAGGAGAATTAAGGGATAGTTAAAAAGTCACTTATAACACAAATTATAACTCGGAATGAGGAATTCTAGTAACATTAACTGTCACATGGATAGTGGGTGATGTTTAGTGCCGTAGCAGCGACCAGGATTATAATCACATCAATTAAGTTGAGATGTCAGGAAACCGCTGTGACTTGGCAATGACCTTTCTAACAAAATGCAAATTCCTATAGACGAGTCTACATACAATAAGGTTGCAAAGAGGTTATAACATACCATACAACAAATTTAACACCTCGGTTGCAATACAACCCTTCCAATTCAATACCTTAATTGTAGTCAAAGTGTTGGACCCTGAATATTGGGTTCTTCTCATTGTAAAACAGATATTGATAGGGAAAACATCGGCAAAGGTAATGAATCCCGACTAGGTCAGACTGATTTAATACGTTTTGCCCTCCTCTTTATTCATGGCCCAATCTGTCGGATTTGAAGGACACTGCTTCCCTGGTTCCATGAGTTAATTGTACATAAACTATCGATACATGATGAATAGTTCGGTTAACAGCCGAAGATACTATTTTCCCTGAGAGTCAACGTTTTGGACATGAGCCACAAAAGGAATAATTCTTCCGCATTTTTGTTTTTAATAGCACAAAGATGAACGAAACCCAGAATTCTGGAAAGTTTCTTTCCGAAAAGGTAGGGAAGCAGGCAGAGAAATTTTACCGCACTTGAATATTCGCAGGAATTTCCCTCGAGTGAATTTCTCGTTGGATTATAACTCTTTTTAAAAATCTATTTCCTCATTTTCCTAATGGTGTCACCTTTTCAAATCATCAGGGATTCTTACACATCGGAATTTCTCTTTAAATATTTTAGAATGAAAGAGTGGTGAATTATTTATCATAAAACATTTTATTTCACAGCTCAGTCCCAAAGGGGCGACTTGGCTATTCATGAATACACATGACAATACTCTGTTGTATTGCAAGACGTGATGAAACACTTAGTATAACAGAAAAAAACCCAGGATACCTGATAAGAAGGAACCAACACAAGACCGACTGGACCGATGGAAGCTGGTGGTTTTGCCTAAAGGCAAATACCATTCAGAAAAATACAGAAAAATGCTAAATAATATCGGCATCGCTCATATGATTGAGATGTGACCTAATAACTATGATCGAATTCAATTTGTAATCAATACGTTTTCATAATCTATTCTTAGGAGTATTAACAGCCGAAATCCCTTGTAAACATTTTAAACTTCAGAATAAAACAACCCCTAGCTCTTGGCAGTATTGATTTAGTAATGTCAAAAACGTAAAAGAAATATTTTCATGTTTTCCTCGCATTTTCATCACGATTGAACGGTGAAGATCTGACTGGCTTTTCATGTGAGTTTCTTCACCCCAAATAGCTTCACCTTCCTTTAATGTACCGATCTACCACTGCCCTGCCCGTAACGTCTCCTAATATTTCTTCGTGAGGGCTTGAGGAGGACCCAAAAAGAGCTAAGATTTCTCATAAATTCACGTCTCTAAAATCGCTTACTAAATGAAACTATAAAAGACATTCATCTAAACATTCATATTAGAAATATCTTGAGATGTACCGACAAGGAGAATTTAAATGCTAAAGTGGTCAGGGTGTTCGCCCCGAGCATGGGAGGTCGTGGTTTCAAACCCCGGCCGGGTCATACCAAAGACTTACACAAAAAATGGTACCCACTGCCCATTCGGCTTAACACCCGCCATAAGAATGAGGAGTAGGGGTCTAGGGCCCGAGTGGAAGAACGGCCATATAGCCGAATTCGGTGATTGTCTGACACAATATTCCCTTAAAAATTGCCAAAAAAAGAAAACCAAAAAAAAAAGAAAGCTGAAGGACTATTTCAGATCTAGCTATTTTTGGAGGTCAAGATTGTGAAGCCCAAAATTTTGTAGTGAGCTCCAGAAATTAAAAACCATTAAAATGAACGTTCTTTGGTATATTATAAAAATTCAGCATAGATGAAAAATAAGGGGGAAGAGAATAGATTGAAGGTATAATTTTGTTGAGGAGGACAACCCAGCAGGTGATGTGGGAAAACACAGTTGGCTTCCTTGACGAGCAACATTTATATACGGCGTCAACTCGATGACTGCAGGCGATGACATTGAAAGAAGAGCTCACTGAGAGTAACTCACCTCTAAAGAAGATGATCTTTCCATTGAACTGCTCGTACACGGCGTCTATACGGTCAACCTCTTTGGGGAATCCGTACCAGAAGCGGTTAATCTCCACTGGATAATCCTCCATAACTCCGTTACCATCGACACGCCAGAACCACTAGAAGATAAAACCAAAATCGGGTTTAATCAGCATTGTGATAATAGGCACACATGTTAGGATTACAGCCCTAATGAAGAGCACCAATCAATTAGGCAAATCTCCCGGTTGTTAATCTCCTGAACTACAAAAAATAGAAGATGATAATCGAAACCTTTGCCATTGAAAGAAAAGAGTTGCAAAATTGTATCAACATATTTGCGAGTTAGTACCTTTATGGAACAATTATAAACGTACATAAAAAAATATTTCAGAGGCTGTATACTATGTCGGAAGTTATTGGTGCCCACTTTGTCCAGAATATTGACTTTTTATGAGCGAGTCCTCTTCAATATTAAAGTTGAGATATCTATTGGCGTATACATGTATACGTTTGAAAACTGAATAATACACCTTTATTGGGTGTCCACTATACCAGACCAAATTGGAATTCGGAAAACATCCAATACCTGAAGTATTTTCGCATGTAGTTACCATACAAGCTATAAGATGCGAACTATTGAGAATTTTGCCTTAAGGTTCTATAGCCCCTTAAAAGTCAATCCCTACTGACACTGTATAGGGAATTCACTTGTACCGTTCTTTGTGTTCTTGTATGTATTATTACAAATAAGGTTCTTTGTATTGCACGGAAGTTCCATCCCTATTTTTGTCTCTAGGTTTCCATTCATATACTGGTTAAATAAATGCCATACAATATTGCAGAGGGTACTCCTGAAAATCGAATTCCAGCTTAAACCAAAAAACCTAGAAGAAAGGCCTTTGTGGACGGAAAGTGCAACATGTAGTAAGCCCGCAATACCCAGAACTTTGGTATATCATGTGGAGATGGAGACGGATGTGGCGGTTGTGGTTGTTGTGGTGGAGTTACTGGAGACACAGATAAGGTGGTGTTATCAGTGGTAATGATCTCCACGCTGGTAGCCTGCACATCTCCAGTCACCCCTTACGATTGGCGCAGGTACAGTGCTCTGCCGTCGCATAGTAGCGAATCATGTTGCTACCCTGTTTACTTAGCAACATACTGACGTTCTATTTTCGCGGTGTTTTTTTTCCCCGCAATTACCGACTGATAAACTGCACTTTACCCTATATATATAACAGATTGCTGCTAGAATGTGACAATTCTAACTAAAAACTTGTAGCAGCTACTACCAGCAATGAGAGAAGAGTTATTTGACGTTTCTCTGTGTCTGCAAACGGTGCCGCGTAGCAGAAAATAACGCGAAAAACGCCCACCACCACACACCGTTAAAACGGCCCCCTTCACGCCCCTACGTTCTGAAATAGCACTGTACCTGCGCTAATCGTAGCGACGCGAGGCGAGTGTTAGATGCGCAGGCTTCCAGCGTGTAATGATCTCCCTCTACAGGTGGATATGGCAGTAGGGGTGCTTGGTTTACACTGATGAACATGACAACGGCGTTTGCAGGATATCATCTACTTGGTGAGGTTAATGGATATTCTACAATGAAGGCTCCATGGGACACCCTCCCTGGTCTTTACCTACTAACATTCCTAATACTCTAGATAATACTATGCGCCCTTAATGATGAGGACTATAGAAGAGAACGGTCAGCTTATGTGGATGCGGACAAAGGCTGATCTCAGGCTCGGGATTAATGGTCAGGGGTGAAGGTCAGAGTAATATGACATGGTGGGGACTGTGCACCACAAGGTCGAGTGTACGGAGAAAACAAAGGCACATAAAGAGTATAGTGCAAGGTTACTGTGTAAGGATGTATCAGGGGCCTGTTGAATAATTTAGGCCTGTACATGAAGACTCTCCTGTACACCCACAAGATCCTGGGACGATTTTTTAAAATGTATTAACATATATAACGACAGTACAATTCACCTGAAACAGGCGGTCAAGCTATTCAACACTAATGGACGACCTTTGGTTAGATAGGAGTCTTAGCGAACAAGATTGAATATTATCAAACGATATCTCTCGTTCAAGGTTTTCGCGTACCCTGTACTTTTGTAGGTATTTAAGTTAATAAGACCCCTTGGAACAGGGTTAGGTCTGGCAAATGAAAACGTGTTATGGTACTTTGGTGTCCTTATATGTCCCGGCAATGTAGTTGGAGACTTTGAGAATGCCCAAATACCGAGAGATAATACCTCTTACTTTGTTTCTTTATTATCATAGAATTCAAAAAAGGTTTTAAACTGACATATTAACTACCTATGAATTCGATCACTGAAACCAAGTCACATGGCGTATTTTATTTGTTCCTCTGTTACCAAACTATTAGCAATTCCCAAATATATATATATACACACATATATATATATATAATACAAGGAACCACAGCTGGGCAATATACATCATGAAATTGCCCATCGGTTTGCTTACAATAATCCCTTATTCCCTCCATCAGTCTCTCTCTTCTTTTATCCTGTAACAATATACTATTTAATGCACGTCATCCCTTATTAAAACAGCCCCCCCTCCCCCCGCCTGCACTTCTCCCAGTTCATCTTTGCAACTCCTTCCTGGAAATCTCTGCGTCTGGCTTTTCCACTCTCCGGTCTGATCTCCCGTATATAATACACAGTGTGCGCCTGCACAGCTCCTCTGCTTAGATACAGAATTCCACCTCCTTCCGCTCCTGCCCTCTACTGGAGCCTCTTTCAACTACCTCAACGGAAGTGACGTTCCGTTCGGGGCTCAGCGTCGGGAGTTGGGCGTCTTGCGGGCGTCCACAGCGGGACCCGGGTTCCTGGGGTCTCTCCCCCAGGGGGAGCCACCTGTCAGTGGGGGCATAGACTCGACAGGAGAAGCATCTTGAAGAGGCCATGTTCGTAAGTCGGAGGCAGTTCACTTTTAAAGCGGAGATATTCGCTTTCTACGGTTGTGTTGTCTCTGAGGTGAGAGCTGTGGCGGCAGTGAGGCTAGCTGCCTTAATCTTGGCCACCGTATGCCATGACTGGAGTTTGGCACAGTGACTTCATGAGGCAAAGCCAAGTGAAGTCCGGAGCCAAAACTCCAGGAGTGGCATGCTGTGGCCAAGATTAAATCAAATCAGGTTTTGATTTTATCCTACCCCATCTCCTCGATTTTGGAATATCACGTCATAACAATTCAGTATGCCACTAGTGGCATATAACTCTGTATGCCAGTCAGCGTGGTATATGGAAACTCAATGTTAAGCCCATGGGATTTTATAGTAGGGGTAGGATAAAGGCACATACATGCACGTTGACGTCAGTTGACGGTGGTGTACTGACTGTAATTCCGGCCGGGCGCAAATACACGTATATATGGTCTCCTATATACGTCTACACACGCCGCCGCAAACACACCACCAATGTGTGGCGTAAAACTGTAGTAAACAGTATCAAACGCACATATAGTAAACAGTATTAAACGCACATATTTATACATAGATATAAGAAGAAAAAAGAATACACACAGCCCCTTGTATACATACACAATATTGACTGGTTTTAGATACAAGCGGCCGTATGCTCCGAGGAGTTGACACGTAGTAATATCCGAGCGTATGCGAGGATATTGCGCAGAGTCAACTCCGAGGAGTATACAACCGCTTTTATCTGAAACCAGTCTATATTGTATTTATTATCCACCTTTTCTGGGCAAGTGGCATGTCAAAATTAGTTCATTTTAATTACGCACTATGTTTTCGTACGCACTATTTTTCCGTATGCGCCACCCGGAGCATACAACATATCTGTATGCTCCGGGTATGTCCATACAAACTCTCTATGTGTTTTCTATGGACACTTTGTATTAGGTGGATAATAAACAACCGTCGCCGCTTGCATATTGTCCGCCGTCTTAATCCTCCCCTATTTTCAGTTATTCCTGAAGACTTTCTCAGGAGGTTATACAGTCCATATAACGTCAGCTCTTAATCATCTTCCTCCCATCTGCATCCTATAATCTATCAAAACCGACCCACATGGTGGACAGTTTAGCACTTAAGCACTTGATCCCCCATCATCCAGGCTACACCGATAAACTGCGGTTCTCAGAAACAGGGTAATTTCTGGGTACCATGAGGTGATTACCTACATTCACACTGCTCATGAAACTAAGCTAGATGATGAGGATTACCACAATGAGTCACGTGGGTCAGTGACTCAGTGTAGTCCGAGCTGCTCAGCGGACAACCACGTGCCCTTCCTCTGTCCTTTATTTCAGCCACATCTAGGGAGGACATACTTCCTTTTATATCATGACCCCAACCGGGCCAGGGTAAGATATGGTCTATCACAAATGATCTAGATCTGTGTGCTTTATCGTCCAGGCCCATAACATAGACATAAATGAAGGAGAGCTTAGTTTACCAAATATAGCATGACAAGGACGGGCGCTTAAAGATTTCTTGGTAACCCGATGTCATGATTATAGTGTCCACTTCTAAGCCTCAGCCAATACTTCTAAATTATGTTTTTTTCTTGGAATCGCGTTGGGTGGTTGTCGGATGACTACGTTCCTAAGTATCATGCAAAAACCTCACGTGCTCTTTTAGGACATTTACCTTTAAAAAAACAGCAATCCCCACTACTCCTACATACTTCACAAAACACACCACCGGGCTTCTCTTTTCTCAACCATTATACATTGTTATAATAATTAATAAAGAAAAGCATTTTTTTTTAATCAATAACGTAGAAATATTGAGATTCCAACCCTTTGTAATGGTCCATCTGTAAATAAATTCCCAATTACATTCACCACACAGTAGTTTCAGGTTATTTTTAATGTTATATATTTGCTATTCATTTACATTGTTTTCTGAGCCTCCTCCAGAGTCAAAGAATGTAAACACTAAGCATATAGAGTTTACAATTAGTGAATAAAAGTCATTACTCCCATGCGATATGCCAAGGCCTACCTTCCAAACCCCTCAACCATCTTTTCTCACACCCTCCAGACCTGTTGCATCAAACAACACTCTGTCAACACAACTAGAATCCCCTGCCCAGCACCCCCAGCACCGACGACGTTCCCTCTCCACTTTTTTTCTCTGTGTTGAACAAAGACGCTGGGCGGATCACGTGAGATCGTCGCACGTCGCTATTGGAAATCTGAGCGATAATAGGCGGATCGGGCACGGCGCTCTCAGCAGACGACATTTGTGCGCCGACAAACAGTTTCCCGCCAGCGCGCCGCTGCAGGCGTTGCTATTGCTCGCACTGTACACACCGCTCGGGGTGGGCTATTGCAGCAGATTGGGACTTAAATGGCGATAATATTGGAGGTCAGGAAGAACTCCTATGCTTTGCTTCGTGCTTTGGCAGAGCGTTCTTGTAACCTGAGGTTTCTCTGTGAGTGCTGTGCTTGTGAGGGGAGAGGGTGGGGATGAGAGTGGTTGGGTGGCTCTGTCTCGGTCATCAGTAGTTCGTTTTCCGCCTTCTGAGCTCAAAGAGGGGAAAAAGATGCAACTTTAATAAGAAATCCTCTCCGCATCACTTGGTACAGATCACCCACACTGTTTTAATTCCGGAGCTTTATTTAATAAACCAGGTCACGCCATGCTCCGTGGTAATGTGTGAAATTCTCACAGCCTAGAAGGAAGACTAGGATTTAATTCCCATCGCTGTATTATTTGTATGGGTAGGACAGAAATAGACACATAAATAGGAACACGAGAAGATTATACTACTGGACACTCATTCAACCCCACCAGGGATGTATCAGTACGTAATATTGGTAATACAGTGCTCCTACATGTTGGATGTTCGATGTGTGCCACATACTTTAGACCGTCTATATGTAGTACTTAAAGTATTGTAAAAATTACCTTAAGATTGTTGACTAAACCCACTGGGGACCTGCCCGGTAATCGTCCTGCCTCCTGGGGACTGCTCAGAGTGCTTTTTATGCGGCCCTATTTTCTTACACTTACCTGTGTGTTTCGTATGCTCAAATCTTTATTTTTTCCTTAGAATGCGGTATCAGCTTGGAGTGACATCCACTGATATAGTATTTTACTATCAATGCTCACTAACTTGGTACCTGTACATGTTAGTGTAGATCATTATTCCACCAATGTGGAGTGACATCCACTAGACAATTGACATGTATCAACTGAGCATTGGCCTACAGAAGCGAAACGGTGGAGACACACCGGATCGGAATTTCTCTGGTCATCCCTTGCTCACCATTTCTTTGTTTGTAATATTGATTGCAATTTGCTCGCATATATATACCTTAGCAAGAGTATTGCATGTGAATTTCCTGGCTTGGAGCCACTTGGAAATAGGCAAATCTTGCCTAAGTTGACCTCCAGCTAAAATAAAAGTCTTAAAAAAAAAATTAAAAAAATACAACCCTTCAATTCCTACTTGATATATCATCTCCATATGGTTCATTTTATCACCTGGTCAGACCTATGTATTCGTGAAATCAACAGGTGGCCCAAGTCGGTTATTCCAGTCAAACCGTATATACTGGGTCTACATCAGTATGTCCAGATGACAAGTAATATAGGGCTACGAGTCATTTAAAAAGAAAATACTATGAGAAAACGTGGTTACTGAGCCCGTACAGGTGGCTGTTCGAGGTCATTTGATGAAAAAATACGGCCCGATGCCGCAGGCTAGAGGGCCGTATTTTTTCATCAAATGACCGAGAACAGACACAGTAAGGGCTCAGTCACTACGTTTTCTTATTACTATACACCTCCTACTTGTTGAAAAATATGTTTTTATTAACTTTTCTGCACCTCAAAAGACCACTGCTATTCACTACGGCCCGCTGCCACGGCGGGTGCGAACATTATTTATACTAAACCCCCAGCAGCGGGCAGTATTTCATACATGTTCGGCAATAGGTGTATAGTAATATAGAGAAACAGGCTTACTGTCTCCGTACGGATAAAATACGCGGTAAAATCGGCGATCAGATCAACCGATGCCGAAGGCAGAGGTTCATCTGATCGCCGATTTTACCAAGTATTTTATCCATACGGAGACAGTCAGCCTGTTTCTCTATTATTATATACCTTAAAATATCGAATTTTTAACTTTGCTACTGGGGGAATATTTGGATTTTGCCGCCGTACATGCCCCGTACGCCACATACATACCCCGTACGTCACCTAGGTGTCGTACGGGTATAAATACGACATGGGTAGGTGCGGGAAGTATGTGTAGGATATACTACCACAGGTATATAATAATATTTGGTTCAGCAGCTCCCAACTTAAAGCCAGATGGCACAGGATAGAGAACACAGCTATAAGCTGCTTAGTCAGCTTGCCCATGTTTTGAAAACATTATGGGCCACCTTACCATGAACAGAGTATAGCTCAGCCGTACACACTCTGAGAGCCGTACTCTGTTTATGCACACACTGTCGACCCTCGACACTCCACAGTCGGACTCAATCTGCCCCCTGGCGGACAAGGGTTAAAATGGGGTCAATTGCCCCCCTGAGCAGGTCCTAGTGGATGCTGACAGGTCCGGGAGATGAACTGCTCAACCTGGGTTTTCACTGTGTTAATCTGGTACTGTTTCTCGTATCAGACCCTCGTCTAGACCGTTAACGCCACCGCGATGGACTGTTTATAGTCTAATGCTTACACAAAGGTGACGATAATTGTTTCCAATCTAAGCACTGGTATTTAACATGGGCCGCTTTTTGTTTTTTAATGTTTTTTATTTACCATCCAATGCTATATAGATTGTTTTTCCAAGTAAATATATATGGAGTTAAACAAAACAGCAATTGAGGTATGAAAAGTTTTCTTTTCAATTGCGTACTTCCTGTTTCATGACGAATTCATACTTTATGTGCATATTTGTTTTGAGAATCCTGAAAACAAGTTTATGTTTATATCATGAGTAACATGCATATGGGTATTTTTTTCATGTATTAAGGGGTGAATCCACCAGGCCGATTTCTCACCTGATCAATTGTTCCTGGGCCCTTAAGAGGAAGCTCACGTATTGTAATTCATTTAATTCTGATAACAATAGTTTAATAAATGACCATTTTCAAAGATTTGAGAAATTCTAGGGCATCCGATAATAATCGGCGATTGTCTGGCTACGGAATCGGCTAGCGTCGGTCCAGTGGAACACCCCCTTCACATAGTAGGCTTCAATTTGCATTGCAAAATATTTCCTTCGACCACGTCCAAAGGAGGATGTTAGCCTTACTTTGGTTTTGGGTCCTGTTTAGGAGCTTGCATATCATGTTTTAAAACATTAGCGCTTCAATAAGAACAATAAAAACAGACAACAGAGGTTAATATGCGATCGGAGAAGAAATTGAATGAGGTGTGTGACAGACAAAGAGATAATTTCAGAAGAAACACCGTGCGTCAAATTTCGAATGGAAAGTGGATATGGAGAGGTGGGGATGGCACTGGAGTTATGGTAAGAAGACAGAAAGTGAGGAATTGATGTAAGAAGAGCAATGAGTAACTTAAATTGGAGGAGAAAGAGGAAGAAATAAGGAGCATGGGTTGAGGCAAAGGAAGTCAGAGGAATGGACACACAAAAGACATTTTCATTGATTATGCAGTTGCATAAGGGACTAAATGTACAGAATTCAGAATCGGTGTTCACAAGAAGAAAATAAGTGCTAACTCGCAAGTGTGGTCACTGATTGCATGTAAAACCAGATGAGAAAATTCCTGGACATATGAGGAATTAATAGATCAAATATAACAATGAACACAGCACATCCAATTCGGAACCTCTCAATCATGGCAGTGACCTTGGACATTATGTAGATCTGTGATATGACTTAGAACCTACTTCAGTGAATAAACTGTCCATAAATGAGTCACCAACCTACACCAATATATATCCACCAAGAAGCAAGGAAATGTCTCTATCGATTCAAACCCTACCTTAAAACCTCATTTTAATCCTAAAATAACCATAGGGAAGGTGCAACCCGCCGAAATGTTGATTCACAATAACTACATACACGTGACCTGCCTTATAAATCACATTCACATTTTGGAGAACTCGTGGTTGTTTTGTCTATGTAGCTGTTACCCTCTAGTCGCTGAAAGTGTATTACCACTCTCCGCGATCGTCAGTCGACATGATGTTCCAAGACTAGTCGCTACCCTGTACTAACCGTGCCAGTACAGGTGGGTTCGGCTTTACCCACTGGAAAAGGGAGGGAGATACAAGATCTACCTACTACCGCTTAACCGCAAATAGAAAACCAGACTCCGGACTATTTCAGTTCACCGTTCTTTATTTATGGAAAGTATACACAATCCGTTGGTGCTGCGGGGCACTAACTAGCGCGGGAAGAGATACTGGTCTCTTCAACGTTGAAAGGTGTTTCAACACAACCTAACCAACTCGTGAGGCTCCAGACGTTCACTCCGTAAAGAGGCACCGTGAGAAGTCCTGTCAACCTGCTGTGGACTCGACCTTATATAGTGGCCTAGTTACGTAATGCGGGTGAACCCGCAGCATTTGCATACTGCTGGTCCGCCGGCCATACCGCACAGCAGGGATCGACACTCGCGCCACCTAGTTCTGGAGTGAAACAACGCTGCTCGACTGTCCTGACCCCTACATCTATATACACTAGAACACGATGAATTAATTTGTCCTTTAATTCATGATATCAACATCTATTTTCACCTCATAAATCAGTTTTTGCTTATTTCACATCTAAATTGATATCACAATTAGAGCTCGAAAGAAGACATTTTGTATTTCCGATCACAAAGACCAAATGTAGGGGGTACAAGAGAAGAAAAGGCAACGCATAAAAGTAGCACTTGTGTTCTATTTACGACACAGTCGTTGCTCAGTCACGTGACTTGGCAGTATCCGATGTGGAGAGACAATGGCGGCGGCCAAGTTGAGTCTTCCAAATCGCTGAGTCACTGATCTCTGCCACAGGGAGAGTTTATTGTCTCCTCCACTGAGGACATGTTAAAGGAAAGCACCAAGTCACCTCAAGATTAGGAGCAGGGTGTGGGTAATTCACGTAATTCTGACACGTGCAAACGACAGCGATTTACAGTCTCTTTTCCATTGGGGGCGCCATTTTAGTTCATGGCAATGTACAATTGGTGTGTGGGTGGAGTTGCTGGTTGGTGGTGGGCGTGGTGATGGTAGTAGAATAACGGGAACAACTGGGTTTATATCACGGCGAGTGGGGATGAATGGGAACTACTTATCTCAGTACCAGACCTATGCATGGAGACTGAAGAGCCACGAGAGTGAGATTTCCTCTCGTATTTGATCGGTGAGTGATTTAGTGGCACCCCCTACTTTTAATACCTGAAACTATCAATTAGTTCCGGACTATTATTTCATGTGACACAGATTTTACCGACTACCAACGCAATTATTCTCGTGGCTGATCACGGGGCAAGACAATCGGAAAACTACAGTTCTAAATTATGATTTCAGTATGGATAGAAACAAATCCTAAGTATCGAAGTACATCTGTGTAGAGAAACACAAAAAATAGTAGCAGCTTACAGTTTAGAACTGCACGAGAATCTCACTCTCGTGGCCCTTCAATCTCCAGGCCCAGGTCGGGTTCACTATGTCTCTATGTACGGGAGCAACTTCAAGCGGATTCGACGGAATTCTAACGTTTTAAATATGGTAGGTAATCATCTCCCTTTATTCTTGGGCACGAAAGGTTAGAGCCCTAAGAGAGTAACATTTCCGTAAATTGGGCTGTTGCAGACATGACATGTAGATGTGACCTCCCAAAACACTCCAAACTACTACACTCAAACCAGAGGAAGCATTCCCGGAATTTTACTCGAGAACAGGAAACAACTCATGGACTGCTCGCTAGTTGTCAACGCTTAGTCAACTCACAGTCTTCCAAGTGCGTGGTCAACTACATCACAGCTGTTTCCACGTGTTTCGTGCCAAGACCCATCAAGTGGCTGACAGATGTTTGGCTTCTGAATTGCTACAAATCAAATTTGTACTATAGCATAATCTGCAGAGGTTTTATATTCAATCCACTAAGTTAAGGTATGCCTTTATGATGTATCGACGGCGTAACCAGATGTTAGAAGAAAATTATTATTAGCAGGCATTATAAGATCATTATGTAAAATCGAAGGTATACAGATGAAGGATACTGAAAATGGAAAAAATGGACCAAATACTCGGAATTCTGAGAAGAAAAATATTTATCTAGCAAGACCAAAGAAAGAGAAATTTAAACGATCTTGTGCGTATACCGGCATTATTCTATGGAACTCCCTTTCTAAATGTAACGTAAAATCATAGAGACTTATATTATAATTGAGTATGGAGTTAAACCCTGTCATCGAAGACATTATTATGTCTATAACTGAGCCTACGAGGCGCCCAATCTCATTGTAAATACCATCACCTGTTTCTGTTACTTGTTCATATATTGTCAACATTGCAAGGAAGAGCGATTTGTATTTAATCGAATGCAATAAAGACCTTTAAAAAAAAACAAAAAAAAAACAAAGTGTCATACTAAGCTTCAGGTTCGGAACCCACTGCCGCCGATGCACTAGGATAGACTTACCGATCACTAGGTGACCGAAACTTGGTGTATTGGGGGTTCACGAAAATATGAATCAAAGTGCAACGGCGTGCGTCGTGACTGTTGTTTTAATGGGGGGGTGGGGGGGAATAAAACAGTTGTCCACTGTTCCGATGCATCTGACGATTTAACTAGAGTACCTATGAAGATCCTGGATTTTTCTATTGAAATATATAAATATAACTAACTATAATTAAAAAAATATTACCAGTATTTTTACCAGTATACAAACAAAAATATCTTATTGTTGTTCGAACAGTAAAATAACTGTTCCAAGTGTAGCAAACTGTGGCATTCGAGACCCTCAAATGGAATCTATTTGCAGTGTAGAATAACCATGCGTGTGGCATCGAATTCCGAAATAATATTTCATTCTGTCGGGTATTTCACATGTGAGAAACATTATTCCAGGGAGTGTAACGTGAGGCATATCGTAGTGAATCGGGAGCTCTGTGGACACTCCAGAGGGCCAGTTGAGGTAAGGTTTCACTCAAGGCCCCTGGATGGTCAGGTGTGCACAATGGCTACGGAACTGCCGCCAGCAGTTTGTTGTGTCTCGACACCACAGGTACCGTGCTTTAATATCTGATACACACACAGGTAACAATTCTACCTTCATCAAGCAACACACCCCAGGCCATGTCTTAAGTACTAAATTTCAAACCATAGGTAATAAATTTTACAAGCTATATTTCAAACCATAGGTAACGTCTTTTACCATGTTATGCACCAGAGATAATTTCTCTTCAATGTGATGCACCAGGGGTAGGGTCTCTTACGATGCGATGCACCCTGAATATTTCCTCTTACGATGTGATGCACCAAGGGTAAGCAATCTCTTTCTCTACAATGGCTCCATTCCTATCTGGATACTAGAGAACTTAGTCATGGTATGATCGATGTTACTGGTCCTCGATAATCAGGTAGCAACAGGTAGAAATCCAAACTTCAAAGTTCCACCAACGTCCTTGCTTACCGTAATCTGAGGCTTTTGTATATCCTATGTCATTTTTTAAAATCTCTCCTATCTTGCTATACTCTTTTATATCATAATAAAACTATCGTGGATACGTTGCTAATATAATGAAGAACATTCTCGACATATATCAACTATGTGATAATGAACCTAATTGGTTGGGAAATGGGATGATGGGAGAGCGACGTTTGTAGCATCGAATCAGAACCAAATAAAAAAGAAAAAAAAGCTTTATGCTGCACCGCAGTCATCATGTATCACCACTAGACACCACATTATAAAGAAAAGGAGTTATAGGAATATGTATTGATGGTGGGTGGCGCTAATCAAAGAGATGAGTAAGGGAATCGATAGAGTCAGAAGTAGGATGCGAGCATTCGGGGTGGGAGTCTTCCTGACTGGTCTCCAAGCCGCCTTCAACACTTCCGGCGACCTGAGCGTCTGGAAAGTAACCACTTCTGATTGGTCAGACAGCCTGTTTGACCTTGGCGTGACCTCAAACACGGCGGCCATTGTAGCACCCGCCAATAGCGCCAGGCGTCTTCACGATCAGAGTCAGAGAGGGAAGAGCACTCATAGGGAGTAAAAAGGTCTTTCCGGCGTCCTTTAGTGATCATATTCTTACCTGGAAGCAACATCTTGTAGTCACATTTGTCGTGAAATTTGTAGATCGGAAAAAAAGTATATTTGAAAATTTGATCATTCAATTCTTTGCCTGGTATTATCATACATCACAGGATCATCTCGTGTCAGATTTTAACGATTTGGAATAAATGGGTTCAAGATGAAAGGCAAGCAATATACCTATCATCTGTATTTTTACTGTGCCATACTGCTCCTAAAGTAATTGTTTTATAATATTGTGGTGGTCGCCGCCTGTCTAGCAGGTTGGATGACCCCAATCCGGAACGCTAGTTCCAGGCAGGATCCCACCCTACGCTCTCTACGTAGGTTGGTTCGGTTTTCGGTTAGTTTGCACAGACCTAGTCACACATAACACAACAACGTCTTTTAATAAACAGAGATGTTTATTACTCACTACTTCCCGGAAAGATCTGGAAGATCTTTCACACAAGTACAGTACCCCAGCATGTATGTGCCAGGTAATGCTGGAGAGGCTAATCTGGAAGACTCGCCTAACCACCAGGAAGGTTACGAGAACCCGCCTTCAAAGTGAGGGCCCAAGGGTCTGTTCCGTAGAAGAGACGCGCGAGGAAAGCCTGTCGACCTACTGTGAACGCTGAGTATATATACCCAGCGTTACGTAATCCCGGTCTCCGCCGCGCCACTCTCGTGTGCGGCGTTGCCCGGAATCACTACACAGTAAGGATCGGCACGTCACGCCACCTTCCGTGAAACATACGAACACTGCTGGATCCCCACCCCACTACAATATCATGGTTCTTGCTGTTAAATAGAGACCCCGCCTATACCTGACATACAAACGATATACTGTTACACGATCATTCATTCTGTTGCAGACTGTATCTTGGTCACACTGTGTCTGTTTAGTTATTGTATCACAGCCTTTCTTACACACTGCGACAGGCTTGTGTGCCAAAAGAATTTTCAAAACCAATTGATAATTATTATTAGGTTTCAAAGACACTCACAGCACGTTGCTCTTGTCGTACGCATGTGATGGATGCGGGGGAAGAACACTGTCCCAAAACAGCGCGGGTCCTCGACACATGTGACAACCTGTTGTGAAGGAATGAGGCGCTATCGTCGATTGCTGCGCTTTGGGGCCGTTGCTCAACGTTTACGATACCTTTGCGGATCGCAGAGTAGCGAAGCGAGAGCCCAAATGTTGCTCCCGAAGCGAGCGGATTGTGTTGTAATAAGAGAAAACGACCTTACTGTGGGCGAACCATGGGTTAGTTCGAGGTCACCTGTGTCAGACATTCGGCCCGACGCCGCAGGCGGAGGGACGAATGTCTGACACAGGTGACCGAGAACTTACCCAATGGTTCTGCCCACAGTCAGGTCGTTTTCTTATTATTACATACCTTAAATCGATCAAAACACGCCATTTTGATAACTTTCCAAGTCATCGACTCTCTTCCCGCAACCCCTCCCCGTCATGATACTGTCTGCTGCCTGCCGTCCTTATACGCACACGCAGTCTGGCCCGCTAACGGGAAAACCGATCGCCTCCCATGTCACCACTTCGCGTTGTCGACGTCATAATTACGTTGGCTACCAGAGTTCCAGTATCACTGGCGCCATACAGTTCAGAGACCGCTCCAGGTCGGCAATTGCCGGGTTTTCACCCACCTGATCTTCATCATATTTGGTACGATTATAGGAAATATATGTGCCGTACTCGTGTTAAAATTTCATTGCTTAATTCTTACCGGAGGTGAAGTTACAGCGTCATCTGTTAGTGTTACACGCAGTGCGACCCGCTAGCGGAAATACCCGGCAACTGCCGACGTGGAGCGGACTATGAAATGTATGACACAGGACGACCTGGAACTCTGGTAGCTAACGTAATTATGACGTCGACAACGCAGAGCGGCATAACGGGAGGCGATCAGACGGATACACCGGGAACCAGCGTAAGCGTGTCTGTGCGTCCTCCGTTGCGGATCGTGTTATTATTATCGATGGATTTTGCATATTTGACCAATTTAAACTGTTTACGTGCACGCCACTCGTTGTCTACCTCTATTTGGTCAATATGCACTTGTAGTTGTTACGGGGGGCGTGTTCCGCGAGTTTCAATTCGCGATTCGACGACATTCGCCATGTTGTTTTTGATCGCGATGACGTCGAATACGCACGCCTAGCGTGGTGCGGCGAGTTAGTTACATACACGTTAGAATCTTGCAGTACGACGAAGCGCACCATAGTGGGCCGGAGTCGCGATATACTACACCCCCGTGAGCGGGTAGTATTTCACTGAAGTTCGCACATAGGTATGTAATAATAGTATATCCACAACGCTGCATAAAATAGGCTTTTATCAGCGATACTTTTTACGCGGACCTTCACACCAGGGCAGATCGTCTGCAGATCGCATCACTTCAGGATCTTTGGTTAAAAATGTCTAAGATTAATGATACATGGCATAAACACTTCTAACCACAGCCGATGCTACCTTGAAAGTGACAACTACATGTCAGAACCAAACCGTTGCTATGCAATCTCCCAGGGGACATTGTTAAAAGAACAATGCAGCATAACAACCACCCTTCACGACAGTGACATCACACTGCCGCGGCTATTCTCCCAGCATGTTTCGGCTGGGGAACAGAGTCAACCAAGCAGATTCTTGGTTATGTACACTGTTTATTTAAACAATGTGGGGTGGGGCTCCAAGGTTTCATCCGAATCGGACTCTTCCGGCATCTTATAGTAAGGTTGATCAAGGCATATGACATTGTCACATTTAGAGGGAAGTACACTTTGTGTAGACCCTGAACATTTTATTAAATTAATAAAGAGGGAGAGAGCAATGACCACAGGAACACAAAGAAAAAAAAAAAGAAATATATTGGTTAAAAATGTCCTAGTCTCAGATCATCAATAACGATGGGTGGTGGTGCTAGGATCTCCCGCCCCTTGTTATTCTACATATAGCAAATAGCAATCCATACCACCAGGTGTCGGACCAGTTCCAACTATGATGCCATCTGTATTTTATTAAAGAACTAATGAATCTTCCCCTATCTCATACTACATGTCCGCCTGAAAGTGCTGTTTCGCTACCACATGGTAAAATATTCGTGATACCGAGGGAATATAGGGATCCGATCTGCTATTATGGGAGCAAAGCTTTTCGAGTCAGATCGTTAAAGTAATTATAAAAGTAAATTTGCGATCCGATTAAAGCCAGCAATACCGCACAAACAGGAGCAACGACCCCAGGCGGGTTTACGACTTTACGCTGTATTATTACCCCATGCTATCTCCAGGGAATATTGTATACATGGCTATCATACTAACACTATCACATTGACATACACTAAATACACTGGACCAATTGCCCGCCATGATACTAAGAAGGAAATTGATGAGTGTTTGGTCTGCGTCCTCGTTCGCCATCGAGTTTGGAGAGCTCAGTAATATGAACGAGGCGATAGCCGAGTGAATATTCTGAAGCACTCTACACGAGAGGGTGAACAGGGACTCAGACCAAACACGAATATGTTTCTGATTTTATCTTAGCCCGGAAATATTCATCTTTTTATCACCCGTTGAGAACGAGATACCGTTCTAGCAAGCCTGTTGAGAACGAGTTCGTAATGCTAAGCCTATGGACGTTTATACCAGGCTATGATAAAGCATAAGAACTATGGAGACGAATTTAAGAATAACATGAAGGAAGTGCTACTTGCAATCTGCCAGGGAGAAGATGATGAATATACTCTAAATCATTAGATAAAATCCAATTACGATTATAAGATCGATTTGATGTATATATTGTATATTGTTTGCGTCTATGTAATGTTCTGTAATTGCCCTGTGCTGTGTATCGACCTCAAAGTGGAAGAACGCTGATATTGGCGATCTTTGTTAAGTCGCTAAATTTTTCATTGAATAAAAAAAAAAATAAAATAAAAACGAGTGGATTTCTTAAATACACACATATAGGCAACTACTTCAGGTTTTCAGAGTTGCTACCTCCAGACGGCGTTGCCATTGGAAACGTGTGCATTGAAAGGTCTCACTCTACAAGTTTCTAATCTAGGTGACCACCCTGCACGATTCTGGTGAAGCCATGGCGAAGTGGCATTTCCTTTGGAGTGCATTCTAGGTCAGGAATCAGGATTGCCACAAGACTCACGACGTTAGAATTTATTGATTTGTTCGTGACAAATTTCATTGTTCACTGGTAACATAACAAAGAAGATTTTTATAATAGACAATTGTACAGCCCCCCCCCCCCCCCCCCACCACCACCACCTTTCATCTTAAATCTTGGACATATAAAGCACCAAACCTTAAACTGCTATAAACCTTTCCTGCCAAATTCTATAGAGAAGATGAAAGTGTTGGTAAATATCAATGCCTTCATACGTTTGAGATGTTCATTATATCTTATTGTCCTGATATTGGCCTATTCCCCATTTACATCTGGTTATTCCACATTTCACACGCGCAGTCTTCCCTGCCAAATTCCAAAATTCCATGACAATTCACTTACATTGAAAGAATTCAAACTCTATTCCCGTGCTTCAAATTCGCTGATACACTTCTCAAGTCCTTACTTCCCCTGCTATTTCATGAACCTGGATAGCCGTGTACATTCCGTGGCGAGAGGGAGACACAGGTTGCCAAGCTGACATTCCGGAATTTCTCTCCGTAGAGAAGATTTATGGGCGCCGTTCATGTGGCGTTATTCATCCACGGTCATAAGCTCTTGTTAGGGGACAAAGAAGTCCTCCATACAACCCAATAATTCACACAGGCACGCACATGATACATTATGGCATCTTCTTATTAGACCCAATGGTCTAGGTCCTCAAAAAAGTACTCATACAGCCAACGCTTTTCAAGCATAAACCGACCATGTCATCAGAAGTAATATAATTAAATCTTACGAATTAAACCAAAGTGCAATATGGAAATTTTAGGAGAAATGTATGAATATGAGTGGTGCTTGGTATGCTAATATATGTGGAACGCCGTTATCCACACTTTAGATTTTTAGTTTCCCAGATTAGATAAGAAGATACACATGCCTTAGTTCATATATTGATAGAACCTGTTTCTAATCATCACTTTTATTCACAATTTTTTATTTTTTTTATTTATTTTTTTATTTTTTTATTTTTTTTTTATTCACAATTAACAGTTCACCCCTCATTTGGGGCGGGGCGGCAGGAAGGGAAACAGCAAAGTACACCTCTGAATACTTTAAATATCTCAGCCCACCGAGACTAATCCTCACTCATCTCTCACTGACGCTACGACTCCTACACGTTTCTCCAAACCCACCGTCCCCGTCATCACCTATTTGCTATTAGATTTTATATAATAGAATCACTCTACTTCGTAAGGCTCTCTGATGAACATAATCAATTACTCACACATGAATCGCGAACATATTTCATATCATATTACATTTTATCTGATCGATCAATCTTATTTATTGTGAATAAATTATATTTGTCCATAAACGTGTCTGTCCATCGGTTATATTGCAGTTGAGCAATTAGAATACTTCTGCTCAGCATTCTAGTACGAAGGATTCAGGGATAATTAGGCACATTGACTAAGACTTCTCAACTTTTCCTAATACTTTGGAACCACATATCTCACTGGAGTTCGTGTAATAAATATCTCTTTCTTTAAAATCTAAATGTATCTATCGCATCTGCATACTTTTGGGTTATATATAAATAGTTTTTTAGTCTTTACCCTCACATGCATATGAGCACAGAGGAAAAACGGCGCGCCATAGATAAGTTACTAAGTCCGGCAGTAAGTGACATGAATGGTCCAGCGCACAAACTGCACACAGTCACGTGGGCGATAATAGAGTGGCACACATTTCGCTGGTTGCGCATGTCGTAGATCAGAAGCGGGCTATAAAATATTGACGGCTCATGAATATACGAGAACTGGGTGTGCTGCTCAGCATGCTGCTCCGTGCTGCTCGCCGTGCTGCTCGCTGTGCTGCTCCATCTCGATCCGCCCGAGACGCAAGTCTAGCGTCTCCCACACCACAGCGCCACCTTTTGTCTGGTGTGCGAACTGTCTCTAGAATCCCACTCTCTATTCAGATCACTGTGAGTTTTACTCTAATTCACTTTATTACACACATGTTATCTGTCAGAGGCAAACCCCTGGGCTTCATAAGCTAGAGGCTCTACGTTGGCGTCTTTCATATAGTCAGGAAAGGAGACGATTTTAGCTTTCATAGAGGAACAGCTTCCCTATTTTGATTAAAGGGAAATAATTCAGTTTAACTATCATTAAGATAGTGCATAGCAAACATGGGAAATTGTTATATCTGCGAAACAATCGTGAATATATGTTCTAAGTCAGACAGAGTGTGAAAGAGAGGGTTTGAATATTTTCGTATCTACAACCAATGTGACAGTTTAGCCAAGTGGAAGCATATACAAATTACATGTGTGATAAAGCTTATTATGCTCAGGAGGTGGACAGATGCACAGGAATTGGAAAATGAAATCAGACTGATGGGGCCTAGGCAAAAGGGAGGAGGCTACGGTATAGAAAGAAAAGGTTGCAGAGGCACAGGAATGGGCAGATGAAATGTCAACTGAGTTAGGATGGGCAGAATCGAATTGGGCATGATAGAATGGATAAACAAATGGTTGACACATTACAGAAATTCGTAGAAAAATACAAAGGGAAGAAGGGACAGGTAAAAGGGAAATGGACTCTGATGAATGGGCAAGACAGAGTTGGCGAAATACACATGAATAAGCTGGTGAAAGGCACACCAAAGGGAATGGGCAGAAGGAAATTGGATAAGGAGAAATGGGCAAAGGCTAGGTGGAAAATTCTTGACTGGACACATTCTTGACTGACTGAAGGGCTTGAAACGGACTAACAAGAAAAAGACGAGGTATACAGGAATGCTCTGAGACCGTCAATGGTTGGACATCAGGCTGTAATGGTCACAAACTAGGCGGACAGGGAGGCTGGTGTTTCGTGGACGTCTGGGGATGCTGCCGTGGAGGACTGGGGGGAAATGTGGAGCGGACTCCGCCAACGGATCATACTAAGAAGCATCAGCCATAATGTACATTACCCCGTACATAACCAGACTTTACTGGTCCGCGCCAAGTGCTTATTGCAGGGACGTAAATACACTTTACTGCCTGCCCTCGGTCGTCAGCAGTCTTCCCGCCTGATATTGGCCTAAAGTCCTCCATGCCAAGAGCCCTATAGGCCTAACAACAGTCACAACGAGGCCTAATGTTATGGAGCTTGCCTATAGTCCCTGATTGGACAACCTGAACAACTATAGCATTAGGGGAATGAAGAGCCGACTGTCGGACTCTGAATAATAAGGTCTTAAACCTAGAGAAGAAATAGAAGGGAAGGCTGGGTGGAGGGTGTAGTAAAAGGTATAGGAAAAGCGTGGGGACAAATTCCCCTTATTGATAATAAAGCAGAAGATCATATGAATTATGATGTGTGTAAAACGTGACGGACTTCTTTAAGTGGACAGCCTACCTCATCCAATCAACTTACAATACTAGGGCGGTTTAATAATTTAGGACCGTATATGAAGACCCTCATACAAGGGTTATCGTTTGATATTAAAGTCTGTTCGCTAAGACAGTATTAGTCATCCATAAGTGTTGAATGAATTGACCCACATTGTGCCCGGGTCTTCTTGGGAGTACATAAAAGGGTCTACATGTACGATCCTAGATTATTAAACGGACCCCTGAGCGACACAACAATGATGAACAATAGAGAATAGGTAATTATCCGAATACTTACCTTGGTAAAAGTATGAAGGAGAATTGAGGTTCTTGCGAAGCCTAGGAACTCTTTCGGAGTGTACTCAGTTAAAGTCGGAGGTACTCAGTTAAAGTAGAGGGTGTTGGCCGGGTATGCTTTACCAAAGATTATCGATTTTGGGAAATTGGACACTCCTCGGTCTTGTATCCATCCTTGATAAAGCTTATACAAATAGTTACATGCAGAAGTAGAATGAGGCCAAATCATGGTCCTGTCTTTAGCTAGAAGAGTCGATGAAGATGGAAGCCTATATAGGATAGAGATCTGATACTATATTGTGATTCTATCGAGGGAGGGGTTTACGTTCCAGAGTAGTGTGTTAGACAGGAGTGAGGGCATAATTGTGGGATCGAGATAACAGGAACGGTAGACAGAAGGGCACCATAAAAAGCGGCTATCATAGAGGGGTACTTGAGAGGGTAGATAGATATGAGTCTGGATGGTAGCATAGGAAGATGCATTTTACAGTAGGCTAGCTACCTCAGATGGAAGAGGGCAATGTCAGACAGTGTGTGCCTCCCGTGTGAAGTAGGAGACAGGGCCCCTAAGTGTACCCACATCTAACCCACTGCTACCAGAGGACTACAATTCTCATACGTTCCATCCCCACTTAATGGATTTTCAAAACATTACCGCTGACGCCATGCCCATAAATTCCATTTCCTTTCAGCGGCCTAACGCCCGCCGCCCTTAGAGCCGGAAATTCAATAATGATGCATGTTCCATCTTCGTTAGAGTTGGGGGCGGCGGGTTGAGCGGCGGTATTTTCCAGCGGGCCGTATGAATTACGTGCTCTAGACGCTGTATGAAATATTCAAACGTCCGTGCGACCATCATCGTCAGGCACTACACACTACACCCTCCGCACCAGTCAAATCTGACGGGCGATAATCGAGGAAAACCTCCATATCTCTACTACAGAGCATGAGAGGAAGCGTAGAGTGGCGCCCCCTGCCTGGTAAGGAGAAACCTATATTTTCGGAGGATGATAAAATGCTGTTACCCCTCGTGTTTTAGTAATCGTCGGTAGTTTGTGTAGGAAGATTTTGTGTTAGATTCAAATGTTTTAATTGACAAATCTCGCCTATTCTGACGGTGTTACAATTTGCTTTTTTTACAATACCCGTTAGATATCCCGTTTATTCAGAATCTTGTATTGCGTATCTAGCTCTGTATTTAGATGAATAAAAATTACAATGTGTTGTCAATCACAATTTCTACTACCTTGAGTTGAAAGCCTGAAACACTAGTTACTTGTTTTTTAATCCGAACTGTGTTCTTCCTTTATTCATCATTATACTCAGTTACAGGTTTATTGTAGTTCTTGAAATTTCCCGTATTCTTATCATTTACAATATGAAAAACAATCTTTGCTAAAATATGCAGAATCCCAAGATGAACAATGGAATATCCTATTAGCTACAAGTGATCAATCTAACATTCCTAGCTTCTACGTGATCAATCCATCGCTGAACAATATTGTATCTAATAACTCCCTAATAAACCTAAAAAGGACAATCAAACACCTATTCAGTATTACCTCAGAGCCCTCTTCCCGTCTTTTATAAGGCTAACATTCTCAGCGAAATGAAGTATGTCAGTCTCTAGTGATTGGTCAGGGTCAGTTGGGTACGCCTCCTAGACACTGAGACACTGTCCCTTTGCTCCTTTCCCAATTCCACAGTGAAAGCACGCAGATGGTTAAGGGTTGGTCTTTTTGCAGCAAGCTTAAAGTCTATTTGCCCACACTAACATTTAGGCAGCCTATATGACTGTCTGGCCCAAGGTCAGATAGTTGTACCGACAGTACACCAAATACTCCTAAAAAACCGGGAGGGGTGTGTAACCATCGGCCATGGGTTGAGGACGGGCGGGGGCGTCCTTAACGTGGAGAGCGGTGCTCTTTAGTTCACCCCTGAGACCTCCTCTGTGAGAATCACAGCCTCGGTTTGGCTCCTCGCCGCCCCATCTGGCGGGCTTTCGTGTAAAGACTGTACTGATAGCCTTCTCAGTAATTTCACGGGTTTCCTTCTCATTTTTCTCGAGCTACGCGAGATTCTAGTCGTTCGCAACGAGACGCAATGGTACGGCATCAACAGACATGATCACTGACCAGGGAGACGCTGAGGGCTCACTTCCGGTCACGTGAGTTGGGGTACGACGCGGAGATGTTGTTGCCCTTATACCCGTACACTCCTTTATATCGCATTGTAGGGACGTGAGAGGAAAGGGATGGGAACAGTTCATGTTCTGACCTCTCTACTTTTGGCTACATGTAGTGAGAAAAATAAAGAATTTCGTACTTGAATGTAAACAGAAGATAACGAGAGTTCAAAAGTACGAGTTGTCTCATAAAGCTCATGGATGATAAGATGAGTTTTCAACTGAATACCACGCGTTTTTTAACCGTATACATGGGCGACATCCTGTGGCCGGGTAACTTCCTTACGCACGAGGCTACAATATTGTAATTCTGTATCTGGTTACATCCGACACAGCATGACCTGCTAATGGAACCAGTAGCTGATAATAATATTGGCTGATTGAAAGAATTGCTTATACTGACATGACTGTATACGAAGTAAAATCACCGAGTGTATAGTCATTACATATTGCCAATCCAGAAACGACAACAAAAGTTATACCCCAAAGAATGGAAGGACAGTTCACAATTAATGTCAATCATATTACTATATACCGGTGCACGAATGTCTCACTTTTACGCAATAGGAGAAAAGATACCGTTCGGCCGCACCATGGCGTAAAATATTTTTACGCCACACTGTACCACGTGATCTGTTGACATACCTGCCTTGCTTATTTCGGAGGTGGAAATAGGTTGATAACTTAAGTACATAAATGGCATTTTAATCGAATTTCGGCATATAGTAATAAAAAGACATAGTGAGTGTGGCCGAATTCCATCTGTTCCTCGATATTTTGGTCAGAAATATCTCTGAACAGATTCCATTCGGCCACACTAACCATGTCTTTCTATATTAGGGCAACAGAGACTGAGTCTCTGGTCAGAGTAAAACAACTTATGTCCTCATTTCACCCCCTCACTTAGGTACTCTACCACCTGTTCCTAGGTTCCTGTCACCCCTGCCCCTCTCAATCACTTCAGGATATCCCCCATCAGTACCTCAATATCGCCAATGTCGAATCCCATGTCTGACCCTCACCTATGCCCTCTCTGACCCGGAGTCCTGACCCTTTAAGTCCGTTGGTTACTCCATCACCCGAAATAACCTTTCGACAGCATGTTACCCCTCCAATGTGTCTTCTCCGGCTACCGTTGCACTTCCAGAAAGTGAAATATTTCATCCATGAATACTAGGTGTTATGAAATGGAAACTATAAGTAGGGTAGAATGTAGAGCGACTTCTACATGCTAATTGACAAGGCAAAACTAAATATTGAATAATCCGCAGAAAATAAGCATTGTAAAAATTAGCATTGTACTCACTGTGAATTATGATAAATGCAAATACTTTAGGTCATTTTAAAACAAACCTATTCATGTTTAATAGGATATATACAATATGCAAATACAACAGTCCTAAGCTTCAGCTCTCCTCATCCAAAAGGAAATACCTCCAGGAATGCCCCCCAAAAACCTAAAATGTCTCCAAAGTGTAACACCTTGTCTCACATAATCCAAACGATTCCCTCTACCTATGAATTCTCCCTAACGGTTAACCTACCTGGCCCTCTAATGTATTCTCAGACCCAGACTCTAAACCCTACTGAACGATTACCACGGTCCCTTGAATCAAACAATCTCAAAGCATTCATCTTCCATACTCGCCATTCCTTACCCTATCGATTCAAACGCTCAGCCAGCCTCAAACTGCTTCATTCCAATCTTTGCACCGTCCACATAATGGATATGAGCCCTAAATACGACTAAAATTCCCGTTCCTCAACCATTTACGAATAATCAGCATGATAGGTTTTTCCATGACCCACATTCGATACCTCCCCTTCCCTTTTCACCCCCACCTGCCATGGGGAACCTGAGGCCGGGCGGTGGTGGCCAGTTAGGCGGCGCATTACGGCGGCCACCTCCGGTCACCTCCATCCCCGACCACGGGGGTTCAAGGTCACTCATCAGTCAGCTAAGGTCGTCAAATCAGGCAGCAGAACAGGTGGAAGATAACATGGTTACTCCTGAGGAGCAGGTTGGCACATGTATCAATTCTACAAACCAGTGTATGCCATATCAGTAGAACGGTGTGTCGCCGTGTCTTACAAAATACAAGCAATGCACAATGGTATATTAGAGAGAAACCAAACAAGAGTTAGTCGTGTTGTTGTTTATCGCACGACAGCAAGATCGCGTATTACTGCGCGAGGCAAAGCCGAGAGCAGTAATACGCGATCTTGCCGGAGTGCGATGAACAATAACATGACTAACTGGAGTTGGGTTGAGAATTTATCCTACCCCGCCCGTCTAAATTTCTTCTACATTAACAAATGACGTCATTTGTCAAGTGTATCCCACTAGAGCGATATTTTTCATTTTTCTGAACTCCAGACCGAATACAGTGACCCAATGTTAAGCCTATGGAGTTTTTTATTAGGGGTAGGATAATACTATATACCCATGCTGTATTTACTGTAAATATACACCGTTTTGACACATAACGTAAAAATACTTTACGGACCACTGGTCCGTACACTAAAATACGGACCACCTACCTATACACATTTATTAGATATTGGTTGTTAAGACAAACAAAATTAATGATTTTTTTTTAAATTTCGGGTATGTAGTAAATATATAACGTCCAACCATGCTTGTACAAGTCACAGAACTCGAGACAATTTACGGTTTGTACGGAACGAGGCATTTACGCCAAGTTCCGTACAAACCGTAAATTGTCATCTCGTTCTGTGACTTGTACAACATGGTTAGGACGTTCTATATAACTATAAGGTTACATATTATACCCACTTTCACTGCAATTATTAACAGGTCGATCAGGATGGTGCGTACTGACAGACCAGAGACTATAGTTGGTATTACAAATCAGTTAATATTACGGGTATAAAAGGTTGGTCAGCATCAAAGGTGTCAACAGGTCTCTTATGTTTGAGTCGGTTTGGGTCAACCTTATAGCTTACGATGGTTATAAACTCAGTGTTAGGGGTATGTACATGTTTGTCAGTATGATGGACATACATTCACAATATTGACTGGTTTCAGATACAAGCGGCCGTATACTCCGAGGAGTTGACGCATAGTAATATCCGAGCGTATGCGAGGATATTGCGCAGAGGCAACTCCAAGGAGCATACGATCGCTTTATCTAAAAACTAGTCTATGTTGTATTTATTATCCACCTTTTCCTGACAAGTTAGGTACTGATATTGGTTCATTTAGGTGCGCACTATTTTTTCATATGCACTATTTTTCCGTATGCGCCGGCTGCTGCTACCCGGAGCATACAACATATCTGTATGCTCCGGGTATGTCCATACACACTCCCTATGTCTTTTCTATTGACATTTTGTATTAGGTGGATAATAAATATATATATATATATATATATATATATATATGCATGTCCCTCGGTATTCTGGGTATAAACAAGTCTCTCAGAGTTTTATATATACAGTCAAGTATGTCTGTATTATATAGTATCTCACTATCGAGTATCTCACTATCAAAAGTGTACAAGCTTACAGGTCTCTCAGTATTACGGACATATATAATTACATGAACAATATGTCTCTGAGTATTACGGCTATATACAGGTATCTTAGAATTACGAGTATATACAGGTATCTCAGTACTACGGGTATATATACTGATCTCGTAGTATTACGGATATACAGGTATCTCAGTACTACGGGTATATATACTGATCTCGTAGTATTACGGATATACAGGTATCTAAGTATTACGGGTTTATATACTGATCTCGTAGTATTACGGATATACAGGTATCTAAGTATTACGGGTATATATACTGATCTCGTAGTATTACGGATATACAGGTATCTAAGTATTACGGGTATATATACTGATCTCGTAGTATTACGGATATACAGGTATCTAAGTATTACGGGTATATATACTGATCTCGTAGTATTACGGATATACAGGTATCTCAGTACTACAGGTATATATACTGATCTCGTACTATTACGGATATACAGGTATCTAAGTATTACAGGTATATATACTGATCTCGTAGTATTACGGATATACAGGTATCTAAGTATTACGGGTTTATATACTGATCTCGTAGTATTACGGATATACAGGTATCTAAGTATTACGGGTATATATACTGATCTCGTAGTATTACGGATATACAGGTATCTAAGTATTACGGGTATATATACTGATCTCGTAGTATTACGGATATACAGGTATCTAAGTATTACGGGTATATATACTGATCTCGTAGTATTACGGATATACAGGTATCTAAGTATTACGGGTTTATATACTGATCTCGTAGTATTACGGATATACAGGTATCTAAGTATTACGGGTATATATACTGATCTCGTAGTATTACGGATATACAGGTATCTAAGTATTACGGGTATATATACTGATCTCGTAGTATTACGGATATACAGGTATCTAAGTATTACGGGTATATATACTGATCTCGTAGTATTACGGATATACAGGTATCTAAGTATTACGGGTATCATATACAGGTCTCTCAATAGTACGACTATCAACAGATGTGAGGCAGGCTCCACCTGTAGGCAGCAGACCGCAGACACGTGTAAACACCAGTATTCGGCGACAGGCGCCCACGATTAAGACAGTGACGGATATTGTCTATATCGCCCGCCATGAATATTACATGCCTGAGCTGCTCACCAAACCTGCGAGCTGCTCCTTGTATACAGTATCGCCAG
Source organism: Alentia gelatinosa (assembly GCA_950022655.1). Taxonomy (NCBI): domain Eukaryota; kingdom Metazoa; phylum Annelida; class Polychaeta; order Phyllodocida; family Polynoidae; genus Alentia; species Alentia gelatinosa. The sequence goes on along the minus strand of OX465587.1, from coordinate 55,409,239 downwards.
GTGTCACCTCCTCACACCCAACCCCCTCACGCCCACCCCTCCCCGCCTCGCCTCGTCTCGCTCGGGGACTATTACATACACATCTGTCGTCCTTACACCCTACTGGCAGCAGAACGGTTGGTAATATTTTAAAGGATGGCCTCACATTTGGCGCGGGCGCTGTGGAGATGGATTTTCAATATTTTGGCCGGGTCGTCGTAGCGAACAAGGCCAACAGAGAGGTGATCCGTCATTTGCACATGTCTCGACTTTTCCTTGACTCCCCTCTCTACCCCGTATCCTTTGCCTCACCCAACAGGTACTGACTTCTGTTATTCAGTACAAGGGATTGGAATTGGTAGTTGAGTATCAAGTGGAAGAGCAGGAAAAGGTTGCTGAAAAGGGTGAGGAGCAACTGAGGAAGAGGGGTACTTAAGCAGAACTGTCTTTAGAAACGTATTTTTAACCACTACGCCACGAGTTTGGATGCGTAGTAATCGTCACGACTTAGCCTCGTGACGATACGGAGCATCCAAACGAATGAGCGTAGTGGTTCAAAATATGTTTCGAAAGCGGTTCTGTTTTTATCTCACCCCTAACACGGACCTTACAGTCGATTTTAAGCAATAATATAACATTACTCCCGATAGATAACTGTCGCTCTCCATGTTTGTGCCAGTGCGGTTCAAGCAATGGCGCCGGAACTATTTTTTTAAACTCAACGTTGATTGGATGCTGCGTTGCTACATATCTCTGCCACCACTATGGCATAGTACTGTAACTTTACGTAGGTAATCATTGCATATTTTCTTTTAACATTAATCCTATGGGAGAACCTATACCAGGGGTGGGATAAAATGGAATAAGGAGAGGAGGAAACAGTGGGAGGACCTGAAAGTGGTCTGGTGTAGGAACAACATTAGATGTAGGAAGTGAATGGAGAAGGATTTGGGAGAAGGATGGAAGGAGAGGAAAGAATTAGAGGAACGTCATTGGTGAAAATAAGAAAGGGGGACAGAGGAATGGGAGCAGGTCAAATAGTAAAGAATAGACTGGGGCTTACAGAGGGGCACTTAGACTGGTTTCAGTCCCTGCATCCTATGGCTACCCTCCTCGCTGGGATAAATGATATGATTCATGGGCCAGTCAAAAAAGGATACATACTTTAATGAACTTTATTTTGATTGTGTTTAATCATTTAATAATTGTTCGTAATCAAAGACTTGAGCAAGTTTAAAAGGGGCACTCACTGAGTCTGTTTTGCCTGACACAGCCACGGGTATTACTGCCTCACTGGCTGTTTCTGATATCTGAATTTTTTCTTCACAAAGAGCCTGATAAACCATGTAATAAAAATGGGAGTTCAGTTTCCGGAACCTATATCAGGGAAGTTATATGATTTATAGGAGAAAAAATGCAGCCACTTTGACCACCTAAGACGTCCGCCATACTCATACTCTAGTTACAGGTCTTAGACCTAAAAACCTCTTGTCCTTGGGGATAAATTTATATGTATTTGCGTCTTCCAACTTGATATGGAAATGTCAATAGTAGGTCGATGTTCACCATGGATCAAAGGTCAAAATAAAATGTGAAAGGAGAAGGTAGGGTGGAAGGGCATGATGCATCCAGGCATGAGATAACATGGGGCTGGGAAGTCAGTATAAAAAGCAAGTAAAAGATGAGTACTGGCCACATATCTGGAGCCTGTGGAAGATCGGCTAATGTTAGCCAACAGATTCCTCATGGATAAATGAAAAACCTTAAAAAATATATATATATATCAAAAGGCAAGGGAAAGGAAAGGGATATAAGATAACATTTGTGTGGGTGAAATAAGGACATGAGTGAAGAGTATGAGGATATTTAGACTTATGGTATGTATGGGGGCAATGGGTCAATAAAGGACTGGCCCACAGAGGTTAAGGGCGCAAAGGCTAGGACGAGGGTGAGTAGTCCAAAGTGGCTATTTTTCTCTATCCGTCGCTGTAGCTGGGACTTATTGAAAGGAAGCGGCCGGCTGTCTCCAGGCGATCGCTTTGCTTTAAGTACTGTGAACAGGACCAGAATACAAGGTACAGCTGTTGAACAGGACTGGACAGTGCCTTTACATTGTACTTCCGTTTCATCTTAAATTGAGGTCTCTGGAGTATTTACCGCCATAATATTTCACACCGGTGGAATACATAGACAATAATCGATGGTTTTGTGGACAGGCGGCTGTAAACCACGAGAGGTTGACGCGTAGTAATACACGAGCGCTAGCGAGTGTATAACGACGACAACCTCGAGTGGTTTACAGAGCCGCCTGTCCACAAAACCATCGTTTGTTGTATTTATTATCCATCTTTTCGTATGAATTAAACCCATTAATTACCATATAAACGGGTATAACAACAGGGACTATTTCTTTGCTCTACAGTACAAAGGGGCTATTTTCCCCGTATACCATGGTTTTGAGGCCGTATACCACAGGTTTGAATCCGTATACCACAGTTATGGTATCTGACAGGTGTTATACAATGGGTCGTGGTTTACTGAATCCCCTTACATTTTCAATGGAGTCTTTGTTTACAATGGATAATAAATAGTATAGCTTAGTATAACTGAATAACATTTTATTTGTATATCATCTGTTAGCCTTTTTCCCCATGTATGTCATTTTCTTCTTCCGTGTGATGCTCGTGTTATATTCTATTGATGCTTAAGTTACCTGCTATTGCTATCTTCTATTGTTATACATTGATACTGACTTCTAATTTCAAATGACATCTTTGTTATATCTAAAGGAAAGCAATAACATCCGCCAATCAGAGAAAGATTTTAAAGGAAAGTCTTGTTTTATCTTCAGATGAAGGTATCACCAGTTTCTAAATCCTGCTGAGATTTCCAAATCATATATGGGATGTGGATTTCAGGTTCTATCGTGAAACCGGATGAGTTTTAATCTGGGCTCCCGTATGCGACGACTGGTTTGGCGTAGTGATATCACGAGGCAGAGCCTCGTGATATCCGGAGCCAAAACTCCAGGAGTCGCATATGGGAGCCCAGATTAAAACGAATATGGTTTTGATTTTATCCTACCCCCTGTGAACGATATTTTTATGTGAGGATAATAACAAAAAAACACGATAAAAACTTTCTGAAGTCCTCCATATAGCTCTCCTTGCTGCTCTGAAGGCGCTTGGAACTACTTTCTGCTGCTGAACTCTGATTGGTCCATTTTTTGTACGCTCCTAGGAGCGATTTTTTTTCTGTATGCGACATACGGGCGCATAAAGAAAGTCAATGTTAAGCCTATGGGATTTTATATTAGGGGTAGGATAAAGAGGAGAACCATCGGGTGAAGCAGGGACACTGTGATCCTCACCCCAGTGTGTTACAATCCGCGCCATGGCGTTCGTACCATTTAGGTATACAACGAGCCTAGTAAATGCAAAGATAAACTGGTATCAAGATCAAGTATCAGCAGCAATACATTTACCGTCATGTTCTCCGAAGTGTCGAGGATGCAGTTAGGGTATTAGGGGCAGTGGGGGTACTAACAGAATGACGATATACTGCTGGAGGTGGATGGAAGTAAGTTTCCCCATAAACCACGGTAAATCTGACTATGATGGGTTGATGGGGTGATGGGGCGGGTAGTGGGGTATGTGGGGGTGGTACCCACACCCTTCACCCTCCCCGGCGCCAGGACTGGCTGACATAATGGTAATCTCCATCTACATCATCAACCACTACCCTCACCTCACTGATAACTATGAATACCTGATAACCCTTACCGATCTTAGATAGCAGTCTCACTGCTGAGTCTCTCACTTATCTTAGATTGCAGTCTCACTGCCAGGAAAGACCGAAGTTCGAGGAACGAGGTGAGTATTTCCGACCAAAGCAACAGGGAAAAGATGAAATTCAGCCACCTTCACTGTGTATCCTTATTATCGTATATGATATAAAACATGGACATCGTTAAAACGCATCTACTCATCGTCTCAAAAAAGGCTCTCCGAACGGAGGGTAGTATCATTTATAACATGTCACGCTGTGACAAACAGAATCCGTACAGCTAGCCGGTAAATGTAAGATATTCGCACATGAGTATATTATAGTGAATCTATTTACATGATACGGTCTGCCGTGTAATTGTATAGTCTGGATATTTGCCCAAATGGCCTTTGCTTCGATAGTCCGTGTTGGATAGTCTGTCTTAAATGGACTCTTCAAACCGATACAAATGTAAATCGATATTGCAGTATTGTGGTTTATCCATTTTGCAATGGATACCTACATGTTCATCAAGCCGACCAATCAAAGAAATCGAAACAAAACATGAATGGGAATGGATTACATTTCTTTTTCTTTATACATTGATATTCATACTCAGGTTATCTAATGTCATATAACTGCCCAAGCAACACAGAAACTACTAAATGTGCTAGGACAGTAAAAGTGGTATGAATTGACTAGTATAGCGTTTCTCTGAGAATCTCTGTGTACATTAATAAAAGGTATTGCACGTCTCTCACATGAATGAAGATGGGGAAAAGGTGAACATCCCACAAATTGCGAAATCTTAGCCTAAGAGGGATAGCATATACAATGTATCCATGTAATAGGACTACCTCATACGCGTATGCGGAGGGTAGTAGATGAAATCTAGAGTTATATTCTAATATACATTGATGTAAATATCCCTTTTAACCTTTGGACTCTATCATTATTTTCTTATTATGGGAGGATTTAAACTTTTTCCCTTTTTGCATTTTTTCTATATATAATTGTGCTATGCATGATAATGTGAGGAATTCCTATCCTACTGAATTGTATATCTATGTGTACAAAACTGTTTATCCGCCCTAAAGGACAAGGGAGTAAACAAGAATAGACTTTGAAATTCATACTCTGTATGACATCTGGTACATTTAATTTACATTCTGAACAAAATATGTCCTGGTTGTTTCTGAAGTCAAGAAAACCAATTCCTATTTCCATTTATACGTCATTGGATCTAATAAAAAAGCTAATTTTGAAAACGACGCCCTATCGATACAACATGGATTTTAGAGAGCCATTAGAATTTCATTAATCGTTCCAGTAAAAAAAGGAAACAATGGTTTCTAACGAGTGTCTAATTCTATAAAAGATACACTAGTTCAAAGCTTTGAGAGGAAAGGCTCTGGGGCATAAAATTAAAATGCGGAAACACCGTTGGAGTAAGGATATGGGAAATGGTGGATGGGATGGAGAGGATACTGGTGTTTATATACGCACGTCATTGGTGAGACATGACGGAACCGGAAGTGCCTGGAAACGCTCACAGCTAGCGTTTATAGTTCTCCGAATGTCCGCTGCGCGACGTGGATATAGCTATCCTTTCCATTGTTCTCCATAAACCTTTCATGTTTATGTTTCATTGTGTTCAACTTATAAAGAAGATACTATGCGTTTAATGAGGTTATGTTACTGGTCTTTGACGTCAGAGAATCCGGGCAATTGCTGTGTGCCTCTCATATCCATAGTTCTATACTGTTGATAGACTAATCCTTGTCCTTGTAGCACCAGACAGACAAAGGTTATCCACCCGTCTGACAATCATAAAAAGAACTAGAATACCTCCACTATAGATTGATTCAGAGCGTGGTTGGTTCTGGATGACGCTGCTATAGTTAGGCTGGTATACTAGCAGAAGAAGCAATTTGCACTATGTACTGTATACTCATTTGTAAACTGCTCTGAGGAGAATAACACCAATATTCTAATGACAAAGGTACATTTTGAAAATCTCAAATAAAGCAGATTTTTCAAATATTTTTTTTGATTTACAAACTATACCAAAAATATGGTGGTTTGAGTAAAACATGGCTCCAACTGTAAAAACTCAAAAGGTGAGCTTATTACAGTTTTCTTACAACTTAATTTGGCAATGTTCTACAATGCATGTTATTATTTCTGAATAACCTGACCAGGAATATAACACACACACTATATATATATATATATATATATATATATATATTTGTGCCAGGGAATGCTCTTGCTAATCGCCTAAATCACCCTACAGAGATTCGCCCATTATAAGGCGGGACGTCGCCCTCTCGTGCCGGGGTCCTGTGGTACAGTAAGAGGGGACCCCCACCTACCACGATAGGCCACGACATGCTTCCCGATCGCTACGATTTGAGTTGGCGAAATCGTGACCTATCGGGAGGTCCCCGAATCGTAGACCTCTGTCGTGATCCAATCGGTGAATCATACGCGCTGACCACGATATCTTCCCGATAGGCTACAATACCCAACGACAGGCTACGAAATTTCCAACATGTTGGAAATTATCGGGACCTCTACGATTGGCGTTTTCATCGCAGCCTATCGTGAGCTGTCGTGGACGAAATCGCAGAAACCTGTCCCACCTACCACGATTTTGGCTGACCTCACGCTAGAATTGGAATGGTGACGGGAAGGCCGTCGTAAGGCCAATCGGGACCAGAATCGTGGTAGGTGGGGGCAGGCTTTAACGCCCATGGCCAGGTAGAAGGTGTCAGTCTATACCGCCAGCCGCCGGGTCTTGTAAGAATTTAATTATTGCATCACGTGATCTGACACGTGATCCTTAATATCACATGTGTATTCACCTAGGAATCTGAAATAGGACACCCTACAGGATCTACATTATGTAGAGATTCCATATCTATTGCTCAATAACGTTCAATCTTATCACACAAAAAAACAATAATTTCATAAATCTGAAGAAATAATGCTTCAAGGTATTTACTCGGCCTTCCCCGGTTAATGCCTCAAGGCATCACCCGGCAAGAACGGGTTTCGAATGAGCAGCAGCGGCCTACCTTGCCGGAGAAGGCGAAGATCTCGCCGCGGACGATGGAGATGGCGTCTATAACGGCGTTGCAGGAGTCGGGCTGGGCGTTGCCGGTAGGGGGCGTGGGCAGCGGCGTGGTCGTCGTCCAGGCTCGCCTTGTAACGGGTTTGAATGTTGTAGTGGGTAGTGGGGGCGCCGAGGACGGAATAACTCCTCCTGTCATAGCGAAATGGAATGAACAAGTTGGTTTATTAATTATTACGAATTAATTATCAATTCATACCAACGAGTATAGAGAATATATACTCGTTGTTCATACCGACTATGAGGATTAATTACAGGTTTGTCTGTATATGCGTGTCAATTTATTGTTTATTCAAATGGTATGTGCGATATAGAACTATATGTTGGTAACATAGGAATATAATTAATGAGCCTCTGATGTGGTACCATAGCAGGCTGGAAGATCACGTCTTTGATGTGAATCGTTTTCAATTTAAGATAAAAAGACCAAAAGCGTCTTGGATACTATTTGCTGATGAAAGAAAAAGCATGTTGTGGAATAAGAAACGACGGCTTGATTCTGAATGTATTCTGATGCCTGAGTTGAGGAAGATTTGTAAGGCGTTGTACATCCACCGTTTCGCTAGACAAACTCCTTTAGCTCTCAAATAGAGAATATACCTTGTCGACCCGATCGAAGAAATATAATCATTGACAAATATCTACAACAAATAATATATTCAAATAAAATATAGTACAATTAATCAGGGTATTTCTAATAAATTAATCTGTTTCAAAACTAGTATGCCTTTAGAAGGAAACATTTATCCGCATGTTCATTCTAGACTGTAGATTCCATGGAGCTCTACCGCCCAGCCTCTGAGGGTTAATACTGATCCATTGCAGCTATAATCAGCCGGATCAAAATACGGCTATAGCTGAGCGGGTGGTGGTCTCTCCATACTAAGAGCCCTGGCTGAATAGTTCCATACACCACGAGGCCCCAAGGCAGAGGTCAGACGTTAAAGACCTCTTTAAGTGCCCGCCTCAGCGAACGACTGGCAGCGACTCCCAGCGGCCGCCCGCCAAATGGCCTTTCATATCGCTTACAAACTAATAAGCTTGGCGATGACAAGCACGCAGAGAAAGGCTGCATATTAGCCCACTTGACCCTGCAGATGGCTTTTTTATTCACGTATATATTGCCAACGCAGAACAGATTTTCTCATTGAGCAGAATGGATCGGTGCTCATAATACTCGTATACGTGGCACTAAACAGGTCTGTAATGCATGAGGGTAGGTATGGTTGGTCCCTTATTGTTGACAACTCAAGAATTATCATCATGCAGAGTGAGACCTCCTGAAGTAAAAATGTCCATTTTGTCTATATGTGAGTAGCTGAATAGCAAAAACAAAACTGTGCTGAAAGGTTTATTCCTATATACCTATGAGCGAACAACCTATGATTACTTAACGCTGCTGGGGGTGGAATAACTTTTGTTTACTGCCCAGGTTGAAGTTACTGCCCAGGTTGACGTTTACTGCCCAGGTTGACGTTTACTGCCAAGGTTGACGTTCAGAGACATTCGGTTTTTAACGATATTAGCCGACAATTGAAGGTAAATAGGAATAGGGAGACCACGTACCAGTGGAAATAAGTCAAAGTTACTCGGTAAGGCATGGACAAATTACTGCCCGCGGCTACGCCTTGGGCAGTAATTTTGCCAAGCCTTACCTCGTAACTTTGACTTATTCCCACCGGAACATAATTTCCCTCTAATATTGAAAAGCTGATCTTGATGTTCCATTAGTAACGTACTGCACATGTGTAGCCATACATCTATCCATATGAATGCACAAAGTAGTTTTCGTTATGACTCAAACCTCAAACCCTATAAAACATCATGAATGGGTAGGAGAGCATCATTTCCATCCGCAGGTATGGGCTAGCGGGGCGATATCCCAAGCTAGGATATAGAGAAGGACCCCGCCCAACGGACACCTCGCGCAAGCGGACACCCCACGGTAACGGACATCGTTGCTTGGATCGGATCCCTCTATTAGATGTTTATTTCGATTACTGGACCGATGGCACCACGGACCGATGGCACCTGGACTGATGGCACCTCTTCGGACTGATGGCAACATTTTTCCTAGACCGATGGCACCACTACCTAGACTGATGGCACCACTCACTTAGACTAATGGTTATTGCCAGATAATATTGTGTACACCATTGTTCAACTGCCGAATATATATTATATTCACATAAAGAAGAATTTATATGATGATTAAAAAAAAAAACTTTAAAAAAACGGCTTCGGGCCCCGGTCGCGGCCGCCTCGGTACCGGTCGCGGTAGCAGCGGTGGTCTCCTGAAATCAATGGGGTTTTTTTCAGAAACCAGAAAAAAAACCTGAAAACTAAACTGGAAACGCTGATATTACAGGACTATTGCATATTGGTACTATATCTATCAAGTGGTTCCCATGTCCAGGTAAAAAATGAGGTGGTGCCATCAGTCTAGGCAAGTGGTGCCATCAGTCCAGGCAAGTGGTGCCATCAGTCCAGGCACGGGTGCCATCAGTCCAGGTAAAACTAAAATGAGGTGCCATCAGTCCAGGTGCCATCGGTCCGTGGTGCCATCGGTCCAGTTACCTTTATTTCAACCCCAAGTAAGCGGCCACCCCGCGTAACCGGGACCTTTCACCCAGAACGGAGCGTGACAGCTTACGCAGGGTTCTATTGTTAACAACAATATACACTTGAGAATATTTTACAAATGAAATCTAATTTACCTTCAACGTCAGATATACGTTGTTAATGCACTGTTATACACAGACGACTGCCATCTTGTCTGTATTTATCGGTAAGCACTACTGACATGTTTAATATAATCAAATATTTTCCTCATGGGGTATGTTCCTTCTAGGAAAAATAGTCAACTGAAAACTATGTTCCAGGCGTGGAATATATGTACACAAGACACCACACTACGTAGTCGGCATTTTGCGGTCGCCACATTGAATGTTACAGTATAGTTTCAAAAGAACTCATGGTGACAGAGTACACAGAGCTATTAGTTTTTGTGGATTTCCTATCAGAACACTTTAGGGACACATTCTGAAAATGTATCTATGATACAACTTTGATGTTGGCATTAGTGTATTTTGTATTCTAAGTCACTTTGAACTTACGGAAATAAGTCATTTAGGTTTCACTCAACGTAGCGTAGTGTCTGCCGTTTACATAGACAATAATCGATGGTTTTGTGGACAGGCGGCCGTAAACCATGAGAGGTTGACGCGTAGTAATACACGAACGCTAGCGAGTGTATTACGAGGTCAACCTCGAGTGGTTTACAGAGTCGCCTGTCCACAAAATCATCGTTTATTGTATTTATTATCCATCTTTTCGAATAAATTAAACCCAGTAATTGCCACATTAAATGGTATAACAGTGGGGACTATTTCTTTGCTCTAAAGCAAAAGGGACTATTTTTCCCGTATACCATGGTTTTGAGGCCGTATACCACAGGTTTGAATCCGTATACCACAGTTATGGTATCTGACAGGTTGTATACAATGGGTCGTGGTTTACTGAGTCCCCATACATTTTCAATGGGGGCTTTGTATACGATGGATAATAAACTGCGAGAAACGTAGCGTAGCATCTAGATAACGTGGCATAGATATGTAACTATATTGTGTTGGGGTATCCCCGGACTTACCGCCTCTCCCGCCGCCTCCGTTAGGCCCGGGTGGTGGTGTGATGACGACCGGCGGCGTTTTCACACCTACACAGGAGGACACAGGACAACAAAAATGGTTCAGTTTCTTACCTCAATTTGTGCAAGGAACACATTATTTATTTCTTTAGCAAAACTTTTATTGATTATAAAATGTTTCTTCCTCGTGTGAGGTAAAACCAACCTGTAGAACATTTCAGTAGCACAATGGTCCATTGGTTGTATAATTCTATAACAATAATGGTCTCGCTCCGTTTGATTCTTTTGAAGATTGTATATGAAAAGAAATTATTCGCAGTATCTTTTGCCGACGACTATAGAGTAAGATTGCCAGCCTTTTGTACCTCTTTGGGCAAAAATGGCTATATAGCAGTTTTCACGTTTTAAACATATAGTGAGAGTTATTTCAAGTTAAGGAAGAGTGGTAAGTACCTAATTCCCATCTAGCGTCTTCTTTATGGATATGAAACACCGGATTGTTCAAGAAATTGTATTATAATCGGGACAGACAAGAGCAACTTACAATATGGCAAAACTAATGGTATTGTAATTTTTCCCTGCCATATAAATTGTCTGTTAAACTGGGATTGCTGTTCATGAGTAAAATGATACTATTTATGTGAATGTATTTAGCTGTTGAGTGGGATCCTGATTGAACCTGTTTTGTGTTTCTCTCTTTTCTTTTCTCTTTCTCTATTAAAATTCAATACAGAAAAAGGATTATAAGGTCTTTAGGACACGGCTTGGTCATTTAAACCAGCCTTATAAATAGGCTGAGACCTTCTGCCGCTTTATTGGTGATGCAACTGATTTGTAAATCTGATGGAGCTTGCTGTATACTGTATATCTCTGGATCCAATAAAGAAATCAATCCCAAAAAAAAACAAAAAAACTTCAGAATGCCTTTTCTGGCATTCATATTGTCAGGAATGAGTGTTTTTTTAATTGAGGCTGGCCATATGGAGTTTGCATTGGTTATATGAATTGTTCAGCAGGGTTTAAAACATACCAAAACTAGGATATAGATCATGGAATAGGAGACTATCTCTCTTATAAATTATCACCCACCGACCATAAATACGCATACTCAGGGATAGTAAAAACGAGAAACTATCAGAATATGTATGAGTGAGTATAGGTATCTCAAAGGACCAATTATCAAGACTATTTGCTACGCTGTAGGAAAATGTCAGTTTATCATACTCTGTACATTCTGAAACTAATCTGGTTGCATTATGCAACACATAAAACCCGTCGTGCGATGCACAAAGTAGAAGGGTTCTATACCCAAAAAACTACAAAAGTCCATTTTCATTTCGATGGCGCATATGTGAAGACATATCATTTAATCACGAACAAAAGATATCTAAAATCATTTACGCACACAATACAGCACAGATTTTATCGTAAAACTGGATGAGTTTTAATCTTGGCCACCGTATTCCACGACTGGAGTTTGGCATAGTGATTTCACGAGGCGAAGCCGAGTGAAGTCCGGAGCCAAAAATCCAGGAGTGGAATGCGATGGCTAAGATTAAAACGAATCAGGTTTTGATTTTATCCTACCCTGTCTCCTCGATTTTGTAATATTACGTGATAATAATTCTGTATGCCGCTAGTGGCATATAAAACTCCGTATGCCAGTCAGCGTGGCATACGGAAACTCAATGTTAAGCCTATGGGATTTTATATTAGGGGTAGGATAAACAATAAGACTCACCATAGAAGGCCTGTATACCGTCGATATCGTCCTGCGGCAGGCGGTAGTCGGGTACGTAACCCTGGTACCAGGGGAACATGAGAGACCCCGGTACAGGTGAGTGCGACAAGCCCAGTGCGTGGCCGATCTCATGAGCAGCTACGATGAACAGGTTCGTACCTGCAAGACAGACACAGAGACACACACAGGTGAGAATTAGTAGAAACCAAACGAGAGTTAGCCTTGTCAATGTTTATGCCACGATGGGCAGGTTGTGTATTACTACACGAGGCGTTAGCCGAGTTTAGTGAGTAGCAGACCTGACCAGAGTGGTATAAATATTGACAAGGTTAATTCGAGTTTGGTTTCATATTTATCCTACCCCATCTCACCGATATACAGAGAATATTTGTTATTATCCATGCTAGTAGTTATCAATGCTGCTGGATCTACTTTCGTTATCTCGATCCTGATTGGTCCGTTTTTTTATTCACCTCGGTGCATAAATAACACTTTATCCAACGCTATGTCAAATACATTGAGTCAATGTTAAACCTATGGCGTTTTTTATTAGGGGTAGGATAATAGGCCTTTTTCCACTGGCCGGTGTCGTACCTTATCTGCTTAGTTACGCCAAGGCTGAAGCCAAACATTCACCTGGCAACCTATTCTTTAGCATTGAATCACTGAGTGTATGAGCGTTTTACGTTCAAAATACCCGTGTACATTACTTACAGAGAAATCAAAATAATTACACCGTATTCTATGGTATTCCAGATTTACAATTTGTTATGTCATACATGCATATCACCTAAATGATACTTTAAGTATACCTTAGATAACACAGGGACACCTAAGCTACATACACATAAATACATTGGCATGCCTAGTTATTATATGCTTATCTTTTTCCAAGTTAGAACCAAGATAATTATCAACTATAAAGTTTAGACAGCTCAAACTCGTTGATACAATATCCTAGTTTGCTCCAACAATTTAATCTGTCAAAAAACAACACTCCTGTAATCACACCCACCGTTCACACTTTAGGTGTGATTACTGTGTGGCTCTATGGGCATATGGCCTGACTCAGACGTGTTTGTCCGAGCGGCCGCGTTACCACACAGTGGGCCGTTAGGCGGCGCTGAACGGCAACACCTGTATTGTTCAATGAAATACCGAACATTAAGCTAACTATCATTTCTTTCTTTCTTGCCCTATCGGTGGTAGACATTATGGTTATCTCATGGGCTAGTGGGGTGATGCAACTACCTGATATGGAAGATTATCATATCTAGATTGATTAGTATCAGCATATACCTGTGGCTCTTTGTATCATCTACGTATACCGCCTGCTCCTTCCATGTCGTATGATTCCTTCCCATACGTCTGGGGTACTCCCATTTAATTGACATCTATACAAGGTAAATTTCCGCCATTTTAAGGTATAATACGTAAACAGGTTGGCTGTAGTTGTACGTCAAAAATACTTGGTAAAATTGTCAAAAGGAGCATCTCTCTGCCTTCTGCTTCAAGATTACCTGTTGGCGATTATATCACATATCTTTTATGTACAACCAGAGTAACCCTGTTTCCGTATTCCTGACTATAGGGCATATATATAGCCTATGATCCATGGGGGCTGCCATGACGCCCCCCGAGAAGGTATTCTTCACGAATGGAGGTGAAAAAGTAGGTGTTCTTCACAAATAGAGGTGCAAAAGAAGTGAGTGATAATTGGGAAATGTCACAACTCTAGTCTTGCTCACATATGTATATAAAGTGTTCCATGTGAAAAACATCATGTCCTGGGTTTTATCATTTTACTATATACCCATGCCGTATATACTGTAAATACGCACCGTTTTGGCATATGACGTAAAAATACTGTACGGACCACTGGTCCGTACACTAAAATACGGACCACCTTGCCATACACGTTTATTAAGATATTGGTTGTTAAGTCGTTGGGGTTGCGGGGTCGTTGGGTGTGGGGGCTGTGAGGGGTGGTGGGTGTTCAGGCGGCGGGGCTGTGAGGGGTGGCAGGGGTGTGGTTGGGTGTGGGGGGCTGTGAGGGGTTGTGGGGTGGGTGTGGAGTGGCTGGGCGGGTGTGTAGGCGGCTATTAGGTATTGTTATATTCACGGCAGAGGGCGCTGTGTAGCCAGGGGGCACCTGAGATGATCCGAGTCTCGTCTTGGCGGTTGCCATGGTAATAAACAAACCGACGCATGCGTATTGAGGCACATTACGAGATCCGCGGGACAACTCTAGTGGGCGGAGGGGTAGCATCCCATACCCCCTCCCCTTCTATACATGCAAATAACCCCGGTGTAGGGTGTACGAGAGGCGGTGAAAGGGCCCCAGTGGCCGACGAAATGAGAGATCGGAGACTCGTGGATGATTCTTACATGGTAAAAAGATACTGTTAACTATTGGAGAGGTGATGGAGCGAACGAAGGACAGACAGACAGACAGATAGACAGGCAAACTGACACACAGGCAGACACAGATACAGAGAAAGTGGGAGAGGTGTAATTGTTGGCTTGTCGCTGAAGGAGGCAGGATATATGTTGCATAAAGATGTAGAAGGGCGGGGATGTGATCCATGTGTACTACAACGTATTTACTCCTCGGTTACAACTTAAATTCTGCCACCCATCTTTGTGACTTTATATATATATATATATATATATATATCTGCAAGCAGCATGTTGTAGTTTGTTTCCCTAGTTTGCTGCTGACCTTCTTTTGGATGCTATCCAAGCAGGCTCTAGGTCATACATACTCTGACCGGGGTCACAACTTGGGATTGCAGCTGACCAGTATAGATCTGTTCTTCTCTTTTTTTATTACTGAGCATTACTTGTATTTGTTGATCGAAATTACAAAGCTCAAGGTCTAGTATAATCTGATAATGAATATCTGAATAGAACCTCGAACTAGAATGATCCCACTCATAAACATCTCAATGGACGCATGAGAAACGGGATGTTCTTAGTATTCACCCCAAAGGAATATCTATATCTATCCTGTTAAAGATTCATGGCGCTATAAATTACATATAGATGGCCGAACGTCTATGAAATACTGCCCACTGCTAGGGGTGCAGTCTACAAAATGTTGGGGCGCATTGCGCTAGTAGTGGATATTCGGGTGCACTTTGCCCTTAGTGAATAAAATGGTACATAAAATGAGTACATAAAATGGCGTTTTTCCTTGATATCTAGATATGTATTAATAAGAAAATGGAGTAACTGAGCTCATATGGATGTAATTCTTGGCTTTTTGATGCCATAAATTCGTGCTACCGCCTAAGGCATAAGGACTTATTTATGGAATCAAAAGCCCTCGAACGGCCATGCCTATGGGCTCAGTAACCACGTTTTCTCTTATCCTTCTGAGAGATGCAGCTTACCGTCATCGGTGCCGGCCGTCCAGTGCTCATCCTCGTCAAAGTGCACGTCACCACCGCGATCCGGACCGGGGAAGAAGGCATGCGCCAAGATCAGACCTGAAACACACAGCAACAACGTCAGCATGAGGTAGAAATGGTACAAAGTTAGGGGGTGCGTCCACCAACCACGACAGGGCTGCGACACGCGCCCACAAGAAAGTTCCAATCGCAGCCTTGTCGCAGCCTTGTCGTGAGAAGGGGGGCTGTCGTGACCCCTTGTCGCAGCCTGTCGGGAAGTGCACGCTCCACCTAAATCTTCTATCGTAGACCTCTGCGACAACCTCCCGACATGCCACGACACGCCACGACATGCCACGACACGGCTCCAAAGTGGAATATGTTCGATTTTGTCGTAGCCTTGTCGGAAGGCCCCCCTACAGGCCCCCAACAAGCTTCATGTCACAGCCTGTCGTGGCCTTGTCGTAGCCTCTTGTCGGGAACTGTGGTCCACCAACCACGACTAGGCTACGACAAGGCTTCCAATCCTAGAGCTGTCGTGGACCTTGTCGGAAAGCCATTGTCGTAGCCTTGTCGTGGTGGACGCCCCCTCTAAGACCCCGCACCCACCAACGCCGACGCGAGCCGACGCGAGCTGATACAAAATTACCATATCGTAGCGCGTCGGGAGGCATATCATAGCATATCGGTTCGCGTTGGCTCGCGTCGGTGCGCGTCGTAACGTATTGGGAGGGTGCATGAAAAAGGTGCCATGGTCCCGATACACCCGTAGCTCAGGATGCAACTAGTGTAATCAACCATAATTCCTTTATAATTCCAGAAATAATGCATTTCTAAGATTGATATTTTATCTGTAGATACAAAACAATATTATATGATACCTCATAATAATATCTAATGATCGTTTTGAGACCCTTATCTTCTATCATATTTCACAATTTTTGCAGAACCGTATCAGCATTATATATTCCAGGGATTCTGAAAATTTCATAATATTCCATCGATTATTTCATATGATTTCCCATTTAAAGAGTCATCTATACACTGCGAGCGCACCGACGCAGCCTGACACACTACGACAATCAATACATGTTCGATTGTCGTAGACCCTCTACGATACGGGTTTTGCGTCAGTTCGCGTCGGTGCGCGTCGGTAGCGTTATCGTAGAAAACTTACCAACTGCCCCGATAAGCTCTACGATTTTACTACGATATGGATTTTGTATCAGGAGGGCAATATCGGGGCGCGTCGGTTCGCGTCGCGAGCTTGGTGGACACCCCCTCTAAACGTCAACAAACTTTATATCAACATTGGTGGGGTGATCTGGTTCTCCATCAGCGACAACTCAATACTGAATAGACCAAATGTGTTTGTGTTGATATACTAGGAACAAATAGTATGTTTATAATTGAGGGATGAACGTGGAATAAACATGTTTGTGATTTTACTCAGTATATGGGTAGTTTTTTGTAAACCACTTGGCACCCAGCCAACTTGCCATTTTTACAACTGCTTTTGTAGGGTCTAAATATATCAAGCACCAGTGGGTCACTGAAGTAATTTTGGTCTGTGGTAATTGCCTGCATCCCTTCACTGCCATTTTAAAGAAGAAACCAACATGTTTTGGTCAAAGTCGTCGTTCTCCACGAGTTTGATGCTGAGTGATAATAACGAGGCGACAGCCGAGTGAATATCACATAGCATTCAAACGAGTTGGAGAATGACTTCTTTGACCAAAATGAGTTGCTTTCTGAATTTATCTCACCCCTATATACATTAAAAGAATGGATGACACACATGATATAGACCATGGAGAACGGACCGCAATACTCGTAGGGGCATGGAGAACGAGTTCCCAATGTTAAGCCTATGGGCATTTATTCCAGGGGTGAGATAAATATATATAAGCAATATTATATGCATTGTTTTACTCAGTAGCTTATGACTGCATTCACAGCAAACCACGACTTTCACCCTGACCTCCTTACATCGTGTCAACAGCGCCTCGGCACAGTTCTACAGTTAGACTGATTCTAGTGGGCCAAACTACCTTCCCCAATCATGATCAGCTGAGCATGCCTCTATGACACCGATACAATATTACTCTGCACCCTATGAATGTAACAGAGTTGACATCATATGGTGAAGCAATCGTTTTTGCAGCACACCTCCCTAATCTAGGCAGTGTATCTGAGCGTGTGCCCCACACTCACTAGAATATATATACTTATCCTACCCCTAATAAAAAACGCCATAGGCTTAACATGGGATTTGTTTATTTCACAGGCGTGACATAAAGTGTTGTTTATGCCACTACTTTCTGATACTGAAAAAATATGGAAACGGGAAATGATAAAATCTAGACGCCACTCGTTTGAGTTTGAGCTTATTTATGCCACTCATTTTGTTGGCTCCGTAATGTCACTCGTCTTTGACTCGTGAAATTATGGAGCCAACAAAATGCGTGGCATAAATAAACTCAGACTCAAACTCGTGACGTCTCTTGATATTATTAGCATTGGTGGAGCACCCCGGTTTTCGCCAGTGAAAATGTTACAATTATACTGAATATATGTAGCTTTTCTAGTGTCCACTCAATGCTTGCAGTTTCGGTTATAAGTGTTTAACTCAATGGAATCTGGAAAGAATGGCCAACGTTAATAATATAATTGTAAGACTCCCATATATTTTACCAACAGTTACCTTAAACAGAGCTCAACTAAATAGGTGGTAGACTCAGAATGAGTGCAATCGCCTATTTAATCCAAATCCTAATTAGCTAACAAAGTTAACTGTTAATCAGCCTGACTAATAAAAAAAATGGCAGTGTACAATGTATTCCGACTAATTCAGCCTTCCCATCTGGTTTTATTGGATTACACTTTGAGTTGAATTGACTCATTTTTATGCTACCTATTTGTATAGAAATCAGATAGTGTAGCTAGATTGGATCTTGAGCTGTTGCATTTTGGCATAATGTCAAGAGGCATCCAAGGTAACAGCATCAGCAACTGTTAGGTGATGTTCTGAAAAGCCGTAAAGGATACTACAAGAAGCTGATGAGTATGAGAATAGGTATTGTGTTTGATGAATTTCCGGAATGCAATTATCTAGACGGTACAAATTGCTAATTGTCAGTTTCCACAGAGTGAACCCAAATAGTGACAGACTGACTATGGAGTCTATAGTTTAACCCTTTCCTTACCATTGATGCCTCAAGGCACTCCCGTGGCTAGAGCAAATGATGCCTCAGGGCACTCCCGTAGCCAGCACAAATGATGCCTCAAGGCATCATTTTCCATTTTTGTTAAAATATCATTTACCTCAGCTATTTCAAGATGGATCTTTATAATTTTTTCAGAGATTATGAAAAATGCCTTCATAGTGGTACTTAATAGATAGTTTTATAGTTATCACCATAGAAACATTGACTGACTACTTTAAATATGATGGAAAAGAATACATTTTCTCAACAATTGTAACATAGGCTTGCCCTACAGAGGTAGTCTAGTGTCAGGCATGTGGCATTTAAAGACATGCACCTGCAACCAGGTCCGGTAAGGAAAGGGTTAAAATAGGTGACCTTGATGTCACCAATGACCTCTGAGTGGAATCGGAAATGTCCGTTGGGTCAGCTCCCTGTGCCTCAGGGGCTGGAGGTCCTCTGAGTATGTGGTATACAATAAGGGTCTGTGCTCGGAAGAAGTCCTTGTGCCACAAGATGAAACACTCAGAAGTACTAGCGTGTCAAATTAAAACTGTGACACTGGTGTGTACACACCGCAGGAACGGAAAGATACTTCTGTACGTTTTGTTTTATTCAGTATAAACATTACTGAGAAAGTGTGTCACGGGTACAATGGCTTCTACTTTAGCTGCCACTTAACTAGCCTTAAGGCGAAAAGAAAAAGTCGGGTACTGCCGCAGTTAGTGCACGTTGACAGGTGTGGCGGAGATGGGGGGGGGGGGGGCACTCAATCTATTCCGACATCTACTCCCTGAAAGTGTCACAACACTAAATCCATTTATATCAGACAGTCCGATTAATAAGCGCCTCAACTACATCAAAACAGTCGAGATTGCCAAAAACATGTTCCGTTTCCTGCTGCTCCCCTTCTAACGTCCCTGTACTCCGGACACAGCACTGAAGTATAGGAGACCATCAAAGGTGTGCAATATTAACTCATTAACCAGAAACGTTCACATTTCAAACTTCACAGCGCGATTTAGTTGTGTGACACCTAGAGGGCGCGTCTCACCAGAGGGCATGGCCGCCATTTTGTCAAGTCTCTAGGCAAAGATGCAGACTTAGGAAGAATTAAACTTCACACGGGTCTAGTTCGTTTAATCCCCGGTGGTGGCTGTCGCTCCTTTATCAGGCATGGCAGGTAGCGAGATAAACCAGTTGTTGGCAGACATTGTATGAAATTCATACCTGTTCTATTTCATCTTTTTACAACCAATATGCGACGATGAAGCTAGAAACTTTGTTTGGAATTCTTTCCCCAATCATAAAAAGCGTACGGGGTGTTACTTGCCTGTGTCTAGAAGTTGAATCGTATTTCAGATACCATCTAGCATTAAACATATATATACATTCACCAAGATGGGTGACGAACCCCTATCAGGGTCTGACTATTTTCAATTTTAAATGGTTCAATATAGTTGTTATTTCACATATTTCAAATAGATCAAATGTGTCAAATATTCGGTGTTTATTTGCTCAGGATTAAAGTATATTCCGAATATATATCTTCGGCCCTTGATTTCGGGGTATTTTTTTTTACCAAATTGACCCTCCCCCCTTTCAAAGTAGTCTCTATAAATAATATTAAGGAAAAACCTGAAAAGATACACATAATGCATCGGCTCTAAAGTCGAGACATGGCATGAGATTCCAAATAGGAGACGGCAGAACTCTCTATCACTCTAGTGAGGACAGGGCCTAGCTTTGTAAATAGAGCCCCTTTTATCGGGGGCACACTGTATCGTACCAGTGACACAATGCCTGGGGCTTCATCTCGTTACGCCCCTCTCTATACCACTTTCCACCGTCAGGTGCCCCCCACCTGGAGAATCCCATCCCTTCATCCCCTCCAGGCTCTCCTTGGCCCAACCTGCTCGTCCTCCATCATGGGCTCCTATCACACCCCGCCTTAAAAAAATATCAAGTGCCTTAGACTGGGCTCCCGCATCACTGCCTGCTCCATAAACAACGGCAGGGTCGAGCCCGGACCGCCGGCCGGCCGCGCGGTAAAAGATCCAGGCAGATGAAGATGTGCCATTGATCGTGGGATTTAGCTCGCGGCCGGGCGGACGGGCTCCGAGCGGGTCGCCGGGCCGGAAGTGACCCTCACGCCGTCAGCCGTTTGCTCGCACGGGGAAGGGACGGTGCTGATGGGGAGCCGTCCGGCGAAGGGTGTCATTTAGGGCCGCCACTTGGTGCGGATATCATAAAGCATGGGCGTGAATCATGAATTGGGAAGGGGGAGGAGGAGGGTGGGTTCTGGAGTGGTGTGGGGTCAATGGTGAAGGACAGGTGGCATTTGTTGCTCATTCTCCTAACTCCGGAAAGCAACTGGTGCGCACCTCCTCCTGATCATAACACTAACCTTCTCCTACACCTTTCCGCATCCGTAGTCAGACTCCCAGTTGTCCTTCACTCTACCAATCTCGTCATATCTGACCTCAATTACCAAGTTGATCTTAAAGGGGCATCAAAACGTTGGTTACTACCGTGTAGGTTATATGGTATCTATACCTCAGGAATTGGATCTGTTTTAAGTTATACAAATCAATTTGTTTATTTGACTGATTTTACGTCCGATCAACTATTACATATCCTTTCCAGACTTCCTCAAGGTTCAGCTTTTCTCACAGCCTTTACACGACAGGGGTGGTGATAGAATCCATGTGATGAATTAAGCTATAAATCTCACCCCTACACATTTACCAATGTTAGGCTTGCTAGCGAGTGTATAACGACGTCAACCTCCAGTATTTCACATTGTCGCCTGTCCACAAAATCATCGTTAGTTGTATTTATTATCCATCTTCTCGAATGAAATAAACAAAGTAATTGCGGTCTGACAATCGGACTCTATAGCAGAAAGGGAGGATTTTCCGAATACCATGGATTTCAGTCTGTATACCATAGTTTTGGTATCTGACGAGTTTTTTTAAAGGGTCGTGGTTTACTGAACCTCATTCATACATTCTGTGTCCGACGGATAATAAGCACAAATGTAACACGGACTGAGGAACGACAACCTGTAGAAGATTTATCAATGAAGAGATTCATTACGAAATAACACCCTGCTAATCTTCATCTGTCTGATGGCTGTAGCTCCAAATATCGCCTCTTTCTTGTGTTCCATCCTCTTTATTCTGATACCTCACTTTCCCTTTCCCTCCACTAACGTTCCATACTAGTCCTCCTTCCATCCTCCCCATTCACTGTAAATCATTGATCCTCATCCCTAGCCCTCATGTCTCCTTATTTCTCCTATCTTTCCTGTCATGTCTCCATTCATATGACAGCGATGGACTGTGGCTCGCAGGATCTGGGGTTCGAAACTCAGCAGTGTCTCTGTGTTCCCCAGATAATAGTAACTAAAATTATGTCGACCTTACTGGACGAGCATATTAATGATAAGATAATATGAAGGTAAGTATATGATAATTGACAGGTAGAATATAAGTCAATTATGAAAAGTAAAATATGAAATACAATAAACATGATAATTGTATTCTGTCATTCCATTGACTCATTCCCACTGTGATATGACCCTAGCTCTTGCTACAGCGTAAACCACCATCATCCAACAAAATCCCTATCCTCAGTACCTCCGCATCTATTCTCACCTTGTCCCTTGCCTGCCCCGCCTGCCCCTGTATCAGTGTGATGCCCCCTGGTGGTGGTAGCCCGGGGTCGGGGCGGAGAGGAGAGGTGCGTGTTGGTGCATAGAGCACGCAGCCTGGCCCTCTGCCGCCAGCGGTAAACATGCTCCATTACCTTAGACAAAGCTTTTCCATTTGACGCCCGTATTTTCGTGGTGAGAGCTGCATATGGTGCGCCGGGCGCTCACTATACCATCCCCGCTCACACGTGCGGCTGCGATCAGAAACCTGGCTTCCACTGCGCCACCAAAGCACGAGCAATGCGCGTGTGGTCTGCGTTACAATGCACGCACTCTGCTACCTCGAGCTCCAGCTGAGGCCGTCCTAGACGTATACTGACGTGACAGTTCTAGTTTATTGCACAGTAATTGAACATAGCATGCAATAGAAGGCGCACATATTGGATGGATAATCCATATTTCATAAATTTCTTTTTGGTACAACATATATTTATATATATACATACATGTGTACATATATACATACATATATACACTAGATTAAAAATGGACTGCTCAGGTGAGCAGTTAAGAGCGGAATGTTGTTTAAACCAAAATAGCGTCACCAAGAAACCTCCGGTTACCGCATCAGGTAACCGAGTAACCTGGAAAGTATACGTGACGCAAAACAACAATTGATATACCGCAGTGAATAAACCTGTGAAGGGTATTGGTTGATAATTTATATTTATATAAACGGAGTTATGTAATAATATATATATATATATATATATATATATATATATATATATATATATATATATATATATATATACATTGTCTAGAAATTGAGTAGCTTGATTGACATTTGCAATGCACGGAATGTGAATAATGTTCTATTCTATAGAATTAAGCAATCCATCATTATATCAATAAATGTTTTCTAAGGACGACATCTGTAGATCAGTCATCATCACAAAAACCCTATGAATCATTGGAGTGAATAAGCCTCTTGAAACCTCCCTGAAAGCCTTTATTGCTTGGCCCTTCACATATTGCCAATCCATATATGTATTCCCGGATGATATTGAATTTCATCGATGATAATGAAGTATCAAATGCATATCTATGAGATACATGTCCCAGTTTAAGTTACCGGAACCTCAGGGAATTTGAGCTGACCGAATAAAAGGATGCTTAATAGGTATGGAGGGAGTATCAAGATTAGGTTCACATGAAATTATCTCACAAAGAGTGTTATTTATCATGTTTCAAGGAAGGTCTGACCTAGATTGAGACATGAGTAGTACCACCAATGACGATTCACGCCCCCATACAGGAGAATACAGGTCTCCTCCGCTGTGAAGACGATTTGATGCAGTAGATGAGGTAGTATCCTACCCCTTATATAAAATCCCATAGGCTTAACATTGGATTTCCGTATGCCACGCTGACTGGCATACAGAGTTTTATATGCCACTAGTGGCATAAAGCATTGTTATCACGTAATATTCCAAAATCGAGGAGATAGGGTAGGATAAAATCAAAACCCTATTTTTAACGGTAATATAGCACGAATCTGTATGTTTATTTAGTTCATCTTTCCCTTGCAAAGTGAAACACCATCTTTTGTTATCTGCACTCAATGTTAGTATCGTCCTTAAAAGCTCTAGGCACGAATCACAAATAGATATCTTAAAACCATATAGAGAAGGTAGGGCTCTTCTTACCCATGGTGTGATGAATTCCAATAAATGAGGTTTCCTTTTTTCATATTTCACGACCCAATGTAAATGTAACGTAATTCAATAAGAAATATAAAATCCCTAGCTAGTTTAAAATACTTTCATGAAATTTGGGAATGGATAATTGGCGGCTAAACCGTAGGAATACATCGCTACATTCAAGTACGACCCCTTTGTGTAGTTCAGAAGTTCCGGCCTTACACACATGGGCGATAATAAATGTATCTGCGCGTGGGCGTGGGCGTGGACGTGGGTGTGGCAGTGACCTGTGGTGGGTCTGGGGTGGAAGAGAGGTCGCATGTAACTTTCACACTCCCGCTAAAAACAATTCGGGCCTAAACGTCGGAAAATAATCCTCCCTGAACACGGACGTCAAAACGGAACAAAGACCGCCCACACCACATTTTATGGCTTCTCCTCATGATTTTATTTTTCGTCCTTTTTTCGCTCAGGTCCATGGCGCCGGACGGGTGGCTACGTGCCCCCTAATGTCTAGATTTTCTACCAGGTGGCGTGAGGGAGAAGCCGATGGTGGATACATCCTTCATGAATTCCCCTTTGGATGCTACAATTAGCTTATACTACAGCTATACACTTGTATTCATCCCCCTCCTCCTTTTGCACACCTCTCAGTCCACCCACGTCCCCACTAGATCCAGCGACACTCTGTCTCAGGTAACTCTAATTTCATTAATAAATTCAGTCTTTCTTTAAATAAGATAGACATCAACATTCAGTCCCTGCTCATCATATACATCCATTTGAATTTCATACATCGATTCGTTTAGATTTAGAGTTTTAATTTACGTAGGATTATGAAAGACGTTAACGGAATCTCAAATAGCAGCAGCAGAATATATAAGAGCATTCCACAATGTCTGGAGCTTCTTACCAGGGATAGAGTATAGGCTTTTACCCGACGCACTGGTTCAAAAGGCCAGACATGCTGCCAGATAGCTCTGGGTGGGTGAGGGTACTATCATCAACGAAAATTCAAACCATATGGCCTGCGAAGCAATCAGGTCACTTCTACTTGATCCCAAATACGTGTACAATCGTTGAAACTTCCAGAATATGGAAAGAAATGCTGAGATATAATGTTTTGTTTTAGAAGATTATGTCAACATGCCTAACAGAAAGTATGAGGTGTCCTTTCAGATGTAAATGTAAAAAGATATATGATTAATGATAACGTAATATCAGATGAGAAGTATCATATGACACGCAATAAGAAAATATGAACTACACCGATGCAATATTAAGCTGTATCATCGTGTTATTTCATGTCTGTTCGATTGCCGACCAATATATATATCCAAGTCCATGGTTCGTTCAGGGAATGAAAGGAACAAAGCCATCTATTTCCAGCCACTGTATTCAATCTTTTACCTCTCTGGATAAGAATAATCTATTTCCGCGAGTGCTGCCTATTGACAGTGAATATATATTGGCAGCACTATTGTGACATCTCCTATTTACTCTCCAACTACCACTCAGATAAAGGTTATTGGCATATCACTTAAATCAATATTTTTTCTAAGTAAGGATGTCCGTTTTTTTTTTGTTTTTTTTTTGTTTTTTTTTTATTTCATAAATACAGACATTACAATCACCCTGGTCGTGGGCGTTCTTCCTTGCGTCGTCCAAAACATATAATACAATAAGACAAAACAGACGAGAGACAATACATCACAGTACAGTACAGTACAACACAAACAATACAGAATCCCTTGCCCATCAGTACTGTGCAGTCATCCTATGTATGGGACCATACCAATCACCTATCCAAATCCTATTTTCATGTTAGATTTGTTATTTGATTGTTCACACACAGGTATAGAGCAAGCCATGTCAGATCTTATCACCATTATACCTAGTTTGTATAGCCATTCCGTGTCATAGTTCTAAAATCTCTCAGGTCATATGACACCGAGAAAAAACTTGTCAGGTCATATGACTCTGACCTTACTGGCATATAGCCAGAACTTTCGCATAAATGTCGGGTTTCATTAGATATAATTTAATCTCATTTTTAAACTCCTCCTTTGCAATTAGTTTCTGTGTACTTGGTCTTAACAAATTCCACAGCTCACTGCCTTGATAAAGTGGGCTATGTCTGTACCTCTCAGTTCTAGGCCTTTTTATTTTTAGTTGTGTTTTTTGGTTCCCCCGTGTATTGCAGGATTCTCTTGTTTCTAATATATTGCCAGGCGTATTGTGCCACCAATGTATCAACATCAATAGTTGGATAGCTCTCCTAAAAAACATTGGTCTGATACGGACTTGGTCATAGAGTTCCGTGACACGGACATCTGTGTTTTTCCTGACTGAAAGCGCCGTTCTAAGGCAGTTATTAATTACAATCTGTAATCTATTTCTATTTTTAACTGATGCGCTGCAATATACATAACCAACATATTCCAACTTTGGTAGAATCATTTGTTTGACAACCTTTACCGCAGTATCTGTATTTAGGCAGTATCTGATTTTTCGTAACTTGAACCATCTTTGTCGTACTTCGTTGAGGATTTTCTCCACATGCTGATTGTAATTTAATTTCTGGTCTAAGAGTACTCCAAGATAGTTGTACGACTTCACTACTTTCAACTCTTGCGTGCCTATAGTACAGGTTAGGTCGGTGTGATTACTTCCGATCCACATTAAGTTTGATTTTTTTATGTTGACAGTTAACCTTTTATGAGTGAAAAATTCACTCATCATGTCAATTTCGGTTTGCATAATGTTCCTGACTACTTCAGGGTGTTTTCCACTAACTATTAAAATTAAATCGTCTGCATACATGAATATTTCAGCTTGGTGTAGAAGTTTGAATATATCATTTACGAAAATTATAAATAAGAGCGGTCCAAGGACCGAACCTTGAGGCACTCCATATTCTACCGGGAGGTTTGGTATCACCTCAGTTTTACATTTGATTCTTTGTGTTCTATCTTTTAGATACGTTTGCAGTAATGCTATTGTGCGTTCATTTATTGCAACTCTCCTTAGACATTCGATTAACAAATCATGACTGACACTATCGAACGCTTTTTTTAGATCTATAAAAGCACATAAACTTATATTCCTATTATCTTTATTATATTCAAGGACTTCTAAAACTTTAAAAATAGCTTGGGACGTGGATCTCCCTGGCATAAAACCAAATTGGTTATTGCTGATTAGAGCCGTGTTTTGTATATGACGCATCACACAGTTATGTATCACTTTCTCCATCAACTTTGATATTAAAGGTAAAACCGTAATGGGCCTCCAGTTCCCAAATTCGTTCAGGCAACCCTGTTTAGGTATAGGTGTTATAGTCCCGATACAGAGAGAGCCTGGGAAAACATTATCCTTAATAATTTTGTTTATTATAGTTTTCAAGATACTAGGTACTTCCAGTAAGAGATTTTTCAAGATATGAGCATTGATATGTTTAATACCAGTTGACTTATCAAGCCTAATGTCTCTTATGAGTTTCATACATGTTTCCATGTCCACTGGTTCTAAGTCGAGCAAATCCGCGTTTGGTATATCAGGGTATATTAAGTCATGTTGATTTTCTTCTGTAAACTCCTTAGCTAGTGTTGCCCCGATTGTTGCAAAAAATTCGTTCATTTCTATTAACTTGTCATTAGTGAATGTCATTTCATGCATAGGGTTTCTACCCTTGTCTTCATGTGGATTCCAGAGGGTATTCAATGTCCTCCAGAATTTTTTCGGATTACCACTATAAGTTTCAAGAGCTCGTTTTATCATATTTGATTTATTTTTCCTCAATTTTAAGTGTATTAAGTTTCTGAGTTTCCTTACTTGGGTAAGTTTTTTCTGGTCTATTGTTTGCTCCATCGAAATTATCTTCATCAATTTTGCCCTCTGTTTCACCAGGTTGACTATATTCTGTGGGATGCTGATTCCATCCTTTACATAGAGTATATGCTCAGCAACTGGTGCCACTGAGTCCAAGTAATCATTCAGATATTTTTCAAACTCCTCATTAGGGTCACAGGTTGCCGGGATAATGAAATTTCTCATATGCTGTAGGAATTTTTCCTTATCTATTTTATTTAAGTTTCTTTTAGTGGTTTTTAATTTACTAATTTTGGGGGGGCAGTGTTTACGTAGTGTGTAAATGGGTACATGGTCTGATATGTAAAAATTAATGTTACCAGATTTATTTACATGTTTACTATTTGTATAAATGTGGTCTAAGGTGCTCATTCCAAATTTACAAATAAAAGTTTCCTTAGTTGGCATCAGTTCCAGCCTATTTCTGCTTAAAAATTGCTTCAATACTGCATATTTGTTACTACCCACTGCTTTAGTATTTACATTAAAATCCCCCATTACCCAATACTCACAGTTCTTAAACCTCTGATCACTCAAGATCATGCTAATCATATCATAGCATGCTCTAACATTGTCATTAGGGGGTCTATAGACTGATATAATCAATTGTCTTTTATGATTAGGTCTGTTGAGGTAACATGTAAGAATTTCATACTCAGGTGTTGAATAGCAGTAATCTGTTATTTTACTAATAAATGGCGAGTTAGTCTGAGTTACGTATAACGCGACTCCTCCCCCAATTTTGTCACTCGGATACGACCTGTCATTTCTTATAAGTTCCATGTTACTAATGTATAACATATCTGTCAGATGTCTTTCTTTGAGCCATGTCTCTGTTATTGTAACAAACTCACATTTACTAAAAACATCTTTTATAACGTCTAATTTATTATACAAACTTCTAACATTTGCTGTGGCATAAACTCCACCCCTGTGCGCAAACAACTCATTTGGCGTGAGGTAAGTGGTCATTACTAGTTGAAATAGTTTGTATCACTCGGACACGACTACACATTATACTCATGGGCAAAAAACACACACAATACACACAAAACACGAGACACGAGTGCAATAAACACATCATAAATACAATGTATCTATAATGAAGCCAATAAGACAGAGTCTGATTTGGCATAGTTCCAAGTGTTAGAAAAAGAAGTACATAAAATATATAATTTTGAGTAATAATAATAATAATAATAATAGTAGTAACAATATAAATAAATTGGCGTCAGTGTTTAGTGGAGCAGACAGGTACTGCAGATATGTTGAGTCCATTTAAACAGCTAGTATATGATAGGAGTACATCTTAATATCATTTTACAAAGGGTAAGAATGGTTAATAAAGTTCACAGTTCAGGTCATATAAGAGACATTGTCTGTATTGTAGATAAGTCCACATTCAAGTCTATTCCGTTGTATTATCAGCTGTAGATAAAAATATGACAATTATCTCATCACATTTGTGGTCATATGACTTAACACAACACTGATGATGTTCAGTAAATAATTAATGGTAGTCCAGTTTTATATATACTTTGAGGTCATATGACCCTCCAAGTTTACTCATAGTCATTATCAATTACATATTGTGGTCATATGACTCAACACAATACTGATGATGTTCGATAAATGATTAATGGCAGTCCAGTTTTATATACTTTGAGGTCATATGACACTCAAAGTTTACTCATAGTCATTATCACTCATATGGCTCATCACAGGTCATATGACACTGTTCACAGGAGATATCTTCTACATTCACAAAAACTATACACACGGGATTTATCGGCACATAGGTCATATGACTCTATTTTATACAAGACCTGGTAAGTAGTCTCTTGATTATAATTACTTATGTATGGGTCATATGACTCCGCGTAATGATGTTATCGTGATGTAATAAATGTCAAAATATGTTCACTGTTTATCTTTGGCGGTGACCGGTATCTGGTCATATGACTCATATATTACTTTAGATAAACCGGTTATAATGAAAGTCATATGACTTTTCCATTACGATCAACAGTCCTTCCTCGCTTCAGTGGCGCCCTGTTTCTTTGTTCTTATCAATGGCCATTGACAAGAGTCTCGCAATAGCCGCCTGTGCTTCCGCATACGGGTGTATGCCATCATACAGTCGAAAGTAGAGTAGAGTAGTTGCTTTACCCGGGCGGTTTCGGTGGAGTTCACGGGCAGTGTAAGGTGTGTAGACACCTTCTTCTCCATTCATTTCACAGATTTTTTCATTAATCCTTGTGATTGAGGCATTAAGCTGCCTTTGTGATGCATAATATCGGTGTGATCTGTTTGCTAATTTTAGTGACAGTCCATAAATTGTGCAGATTACAATGGGAGTCCCGGGTACTATGGCATGCATAGCAAGCTTCGCATCAAAGAGTAGATCTGTTACTTCATCTACTGCAGCATTCATTTCTTCATGCTTCACCGCAATTCTCCCATTACACTTAGTTGTGAGGTTATTAATACCGCAGCAGATATAGATAGCAGAGTACCGCTGGTGTCTCTCTCTCTTCTGGCGAAGGGCCCACACAGTTTCACGAGTTACTTTCTCGATATTAGCACCCGGAAAGTATCGTATATCATAATCATGTACTCTGATACCTCGCAGGAAAAAATCCAGTCCTCTAAGGCGTGAATCGCCCATGATGAGAATATCTTGGTTATAACACGACATCTCTGCAGTGTGTGAAGTGAGGTATAGGCCGTGTAACTGAGTCCCGGCCCTTATGCCTTGAGGGTAGTTTGACCCACATAGGCCTTATTCAGGTGCATGTCCACTCTGCCGCGGCAGCCTAATTAGTCTTGTCTTGGGAAACTACTATGGGACACAGAAACGAAGTACATAACACAAGTATAGAATAAATACATTCTTATATACATTTCATGGACATATTAACTAAGCATTTTCTACCACATAGAGATTAGTTGTATAATTTTATGTCATTGGATTTACCAAATGTTTCATATTCCCATTAGGATTTAGGGGGTATTTCCATGTCTGAGAGTAGTACGTAGCGATACTAGTAGTTTACCCAGGGTATTCTTCCCATGGTATTCTCCCAGCTCATATGTCACATCGTCGATTTGGGCTCCACCAGCCCAGTAGCTATCACCTGTACCTTCGATTAGGTTATGTGGGTGTGTGTCCAATAACCTACGCTTTAACTCGTCATTATTTACGAATTTGGCCTCGATTATTTCTTTCATAATCTGTTCTCTGATGGACAACCACTCCTGTGTCGACTTGCATTGATCCCCTAACCTTTTTGCAATGGCAGGTGTATTTGCTTGCATGATCTGGTTCAAAATTCCTTTCCTTCCATTTAGTCTACACTTTGTGGATTGGTATGCGTGTTCAGAGGATGTATAGTCCTGGTTTCTGTAGGTCATTTTAGCAGGGTAGAAATTGCTTAGAACAGATTCCTGCCCCTTGAATACAATACCTGCTGTTGTTGTTTTCATGCCATTTACAACTACTGTGTCATTTGATTCATGCACGGTGTGTGCTCCTGGGAGTTCCGGGAAATCATCTTCTTTATTAATATCCATCGTTTCGTTGGTCTCGGTCTTTTTTCCTAGGTTCGTTTCAACTATTTGTACTTCAGTTTCCCCTGAGGCTTGCCCCCAGTTAGTTGCTGGGGTGGGTCTAACCCATCTGTCAATAATCGTTTCCTTGGGGTTCGTTTGTTTACCGTAATTCCTCGCAGGGGTATTACCTTTTTTAGGCGGGAAGAAATTTTTCGGGATTCGATCGGGATTAAGACCACTGTACCACACATCGTCGATCGCAAAGTCAGAGCCTTTTAGTTGTGTGGTGTGTCCATTTTTTCTGCAGTGCACAGCTACCTGGCGTGCAATCCCCCTGGCCTTCCGGGTTATTTTATCTTCATCAGGATTTATGTAGATTCCTCTGGCCCCTTGGGTATTCCTCAGTTCCTTTTTATTGAGCATCACCAGGTCTCTTATTCTGCAACTTGTGAAACAAACCAGTATCGGTACATTTTTCCTAGTACTGCCCTTTGATCTTAGTCGGTATACCATATTTAAGTCCTGCAAGGTAATTTGCGGGCAAATAGCTGTTAGTACCTTCATAGCTGTTCTGTATGGGTCTTCACCCATTTGTTCTTGGATTCCCTCTATTACCAAGTTTAGCCTTCTCGGAAAATCACGCTTTCCCGCATCCATTTGTGTATAATCACTTTTCGGTGGATCCTTACTAATCGTATCAGTTAAGTTTGTGAGTTTTTTCTCAAGGGCAGCAATTTTGTCATTCACCATTTTGTTGTCGTATGTCGTACTGTTCTTCAATGTTTCTAACATCTCGACATTTCTCTTGTCTTTTGTTTCTAACATTTGTCTTAGTTCATGTTGATTTTGTTTTAGAGTTGAGTTGTCCTGGACGACTCCGTCTATCTTAGTTTCCATTAGTGTCAGTTTAGTGTTTAGATCATGCTTAAAACTAGACATTTCTTCTTTCAAGTCTTTTCTCATACCCCTTTTAAGTTCATCCATTTTATACGTGATTATATTAACCAGTTCACTTGTCGAGTCATTAGTTATTGGGTTCGTTTGGGGATTAGTTGTCAATTGGTCTCGGCATGTGCTACCACCTTGTTTAGGCGCCTTGTCATTAGAACAACTTTGACCCGGTTCCGACTGTTCCGCCTCAGCGGGTTTCTGACTTGTTGACTCATTACACTCTTGTAGCATGCTCGGTTTGATATTTATCTTTGTTGGTGGTTGTTGGGATGGAGATTTATTTATTTCCTCAGATATGGCCTTGACAATGGACTCGTCACTTAGCTGTCTGTTACGTTTTTTATTTTTGTTTTTTGATTTTGTGCTTACTATCCTGTTTGTGCGCCCTGATCTTAGTGTGACTGAGTCTAGCTTATCCTTATCCACATCAGAGACAACGTCCTCCCTTACTTGTGAAAGTTCATTAGTATTAGCCTCGAGTTGGGAGTGTTCTACAATCAAACTATCATCAAGTAGCACAGGTTGTTTACTGACCTTAGGGTTTCCAGATTTAATTACTCCGGCCATGTCCATTCACCTACCGTGTGCAAATCCACCGTGCCCACCGCGTGTGTATAGCAACTGATCTGTCTCTCACTATCAAGCGATCAATTTTGCGTTATATTCCCGTATGAGTACTCCATAAGATTCTCATATGCTTCACATATGGTTCATGATTCTTGTGGCTGTAATTTCCAATGATTTAGGGTCAGATTGACCACTCTTTGTACTGAACCTGCACTGCACCGCAAAAACACGTCCGCCTCACTCCATGCCTCGCTAAAAAAAAACATTTTTGAATGGACAAACGGCGCCATTCGTTAACTGCGACTAATATATAGGGGACAGAGCTATTGTTAGTTCACGAAGCAGTCACTAGGTGGTCGGGGGACAAACCTCTATTCTGGCTCTTTGTTCTTACAAAATTCAACTGCCTTTCAATATGTTACCATGGTTCCCTTGACTCTCTACACCCGTCCCAAAGTAGGATGACATAATAACTAAACCCAAGACATGATATTTTCCATATGGAACACTTTATATAAATATGTGAGCAAGGCTAAAGTTGTGACATTTCCCAATTATCACTCACTTCTTTTCCACCTCCTTTAGTGAAGAACACCTACTTTTTCACCTCCTTTAGTGAAGAACACCTTCTCGGGGGGCGTCATGGCGGCGCCCATGGATCATAGGCTATGTGCCGTATAAAGGAACCTTCATGCATTGTCATTGTCTTGCCCCAACCATACATCACACCATTTCAGTCTTCCAAAGGGGTCTTCCAAAGTTGTTATTGTTATACGATACAGTACACATTAGTATGATAAACTGGTGCGATAAGTACACAAGAGCAAATTGATTCAGAGAATCGCAATGTTACAAAAATCTGGAGCATTTATTGTTCATGCTATTTTTGGTTTGAGGGATAGGCATGAATTAGGATGCGGTTTATATGACATCGCTTTGGGTGATACTGATATCAGGCTGATCTCCTCTACAGAAACACCTCACTGTTTCGAGAATTAGTAGAACGAGAGTTAGACTTAACAATGTTTATGCCACGATGGGCAGGTCGTGTATTACTACACGAGGCGTAGCCGAGTGTAGTGAGGAGCAGACCTGACCAGAGTGGCATAGACATTGACAAGTCTAACTCTCGTTCACTTTCGTATTTATCCTACCCCATCTCTATGCTTTTAGATTACTAAAATATAAATATTGATTGAACGACCAACCTTAAATGAGTGACAGATATCGATTTGCTACTTGTTATTGTCGGAGCGAGTTGTGGGTCACAGTTTGCGAGTTATCTACCTACACAGCAGTGCTTCGGTCTGCCTTAGGCGAGGACATAGTTCACAATGGTTTCACTGCATTTATTCAAATCTTGACGCTAACAGTGTGCAAATAGCATAAACAGTTAAATATTAACGTATGAAAGATGATTAAGATAATTAAAACCGTTGTTGAGGCTTTATTTTGACGTCGCTAAAGGCGTTGCCATGGTACACATAAGCGGGTCACAAATCTAACGTCATCCTCGTATCGGACACATTTCAACTGCTCATAACAATTCAAACAACGTTAGAACTGCCAGGAAGAGTCGGGATCTGATATCTTATTATAACTAGGAGATAAATACACTGACCTGTGTAAATTATCTGGATATTATGTGATCGCTGCCAGTGGTATTTGGCTTCACACATCCCGCCAATAGACTGGAAATTACGATGTCAAAACTTGGATTTTACTGTGTGAAGCTGACACACAGTGTCCGAATAATTTTGCCGAAATACAGTCGCAAAACGGCCACGATAATGGTGGAAAGAAGCGGTCAATCTTCCTGATATTCGGGTATGTTTTAGTTTATATATGCATCTAAGTGGCATATACATTTCAAAACCTAATTCTAATGGGAAGTGTGTGAATTCTTCCTGGTTAGTCGTGGATTTTCTATTTTTGGATGTTAGGTGACATTCACCAAAACAGAGCTGGGAGCGGTCATCAAGTATCTGTTAAGCCTATGTCGTCTTTTTATTAGGTGTAGGATAATGACAGTAGTCTTGTGGCACGGAGAGACGTATGATTATTATTTCGTCACTCAGTAATGAACGGAATCGGTACTTCTAGTCATAAAATGTAAAATATTGGCACATAGATATATAATAGTATTATGAATGTTTTATGTGTAATATATTGAATTCATAAAATTCATATGTTAAAATATTCTGTTAAATATCAAACTATTCATGTGACTGTGAGCTATTACTTTAGCATTCAAGTAGCACGAACCAGTACTATGGAGAAACCAAACAAGAGTTGTTTATCGCACGACGGCAAGAACGCGTTTTACTGCGCGAGGCGAAGCCGAGAGCAGTAATACGCGATCTTGCCGGAGTGCGATGAACAATAATACAACTAACTCGAGTTTGGTTTAGAATTTATCCTACCCCGCCCGTCTAAATTACTTCTACATTAACAGATGACGTCAATTGTCAAGTGTATCCCACTAGAGCGATATTTTTCATTTTTCTGAACTCCAGACCAAATACAGTGACCCAATGTTAAGCCTATGGAGTTTTTTATTAGGGGTAGGATAAACAAGGTGGCAGACTGGCGGTGCACATGCAGGGTGCTGTATGGTGTCAGATAGGTGCATGCTCTGTGTAGAAGCAGTAAGTACGATGGAGAGATGGCTTGGTGAAGGAGTACTCTGTAGGAACAGAGGCAGTCAGACAGCCGAGCGTCCAGAACGCCCGCAGATGATCTGCACGCCGACTTGTGTGCCAACTGATGGGCATTAGACATGCCAGATGCCTCCCTGAGTAGTTTGAACTGAGCAACTCTACCTGATGACCTACTCCCGTCCTCTTACCATACTACGTCTACAGCTGATGTGGTCTTTGAGGTACTTAGCGAAGATAACGCATTCAGCACTGGCAGTGCCCGTCTGGGTTCGCAATCTACATACCTTACATTTTAGATTAATATTAGAACAGGTATGAGTAAGATATGACTGGAATACATGTATAATCTCAATTAATTTTAATTACGTATCTTTTTCTTTTTTTTTAAGTTCTTTATTGCAAACTCTCGCAGAGCGAGTTTTTCAGTTACAATCTTCATGGAGACAGTAATACAGGTTGTGAGCATAGTAAATACAAGGTCTAGGAAGATAAGTTAAGTTTAAATATGAAGTATGATGATGGGAGATGTATGAGTGAATGTAGACTATCGTTTTTTTATAGAGTCTTTGAACCTTTTAACTGTAGGACTAGACTGGGACTCGGCAGACAAGTTGTCCCATATCTGGACTCCTCTCCAATAGGGAGAATCCCTTACTGACGATAACTTAGGACATGGGAGCTTAAACCTAACCTTGGAACTGCTCCGGGTTCTACCTCCGGTGATGTCCAGCCAGTCAGGATTTAGTGATGCTTTGTACATGGTAAGCATCAATTGCCGACGACGTCGGACCTCGGGTGTATCGAGCTTGCAACGTTGATACAAGCTCGCGGACGAGACCCCGGATACACCTCTGTAGTTGAGAACATTTCGGATGCCTCTGAGCATCAGCGTTTCCAGCGATTTTAGGTCGAGTTTCCTGAAGCTACCGTGGAGGAAGCAGCATCTCTGTCTATGCCTGAACATATATTGTTAACCCTGTGAGGACGGGTGTCTGTGTCAGAACCACTCTTGCAAGGACCGGCGCGGGTGTCAATGTACACTGCTAGGGGACGGACATATAAATCGAGTGTTTAATCATGTGACACGATCCGTCAACTAATAATATTACATTCAATTTGTTGAAGTAAAAAAATAGAAATATTAATTAAGAAGAACATGTGAGCTGTGATGGATTGGGATGAAACTGTCTCACTAAGCGCGGCCACCCTTGCTACTCCCTCTATGATTACCGGAACGAATTCGTTCCCGCTTTGCGGTCACGTGAGTAGTCGCTCCTGAGAATTTTAACTTTTTCAACAAGCTTTTTACGCCCCTTCCACCCTACAGTAAAGAGAGATAGTAACTGTGAGTAACTTTTCATAAACTGTAATACACTCTTCAACTCTGTAATTTCTTTCGACTATGACAAATCTTATAATTCAATATTGTCCACAGTCCTGCCCTACGTGATTCATGATACCTACAATCTGTGAAAATCTAATGTGCAGTTTCCTTTGTTTAAAACAAATTCACGAAGTTATTGCAGAAATGATGCCTAAAGATACCATCCGACCTTAAAGGGTTAAAAAATCTTCCCCCGTTGACCCATATAGTCAATTTTGTTAACACCATCCAGTATACAAACAATAATGAGTCTAATGGTATAATAATAATAAATAATTGTCAATGGATATCATAAGTTTGACCACGGACGTCGATGCGGTGCGTGGTTTGACGTATTGTTACCGTCTACATATTTTCCTAAAGTACGGCAAAGTCAACTTATGAGGAAACCATATGTAATAGCAATATATTGGCAGACTGGGCGTTGTCTAGTCTATGTCACTTCATCTTTCTGTACTGTAAAGGTCTGCACCGAATGACCAAACTTGTTGATGTTCGCCACGAGTAAAGGCCGTAAGCTGGTGATGCTTTCAGCTCAAAGCATGACCTCGAGCAGCACGAGTGCCACACGCATCAACACCAAGCGCCATAGCTCTTTACCCCATCTCCATCATCCCACTAACGTATCACCCACCCACCTCCACTCTACTACCCTATCTCTCTACCTCGATCACCCTCCAACGAAATACCCACCTCTCCTTTATTCTACTACTCCCAATACCCATCCTCCTTCACCCGCCACCTAGACACCCACCTCCCCGTCACTCTACTACTAAACCACCCCACCTTCATCACCCGCTAACCTAGCTACAACCTCCGCTCCACTCTACTACTAAACCACCCCACCTTCATCACCCGCTAACCTAGCTACAACCTCCGCACCACGCTACTACTAAACCACTCCACCTTCATCAGCCGCTAACCTAGCTACAACCTCCCCTCCACTCTACTACTAAACCACCCCACCTTTATCACCCGCTCACCTAGCTACAACCTCCCCTCCACTCTACTACTAAACCACCCCACCTTCATCACCCGCTAACCTAGCTACAACCTCCCCGTCACTCTACTACTAAACCACCCCACCTTCATCACCCGCTAACCTAGCTACAACCTCCCCTCCACTATACTACTAAACCACCCCACCTTTATCACCTGCTCACCTAGCTACAACCTCCCCTCCACTCTACTACTTGACCACCCCACCTTTATCACCCGCTAACCTAGCTACAACCTCCCCTCCACGCTACTACTAAACCACCCCACCTTCATCACCCGCTAACCTAGCTACAACCTCCCCACCACTCTACTGCTAAACCACCCCCCCTTCATCACCCGCTAACCTAGCTACAACCTCCACTCCACTCTA
Source organism: Alentia gelatinosa (assembly GCA_950022655.1). Lineage (NCBI taxonomy): Eukaryota > Metazoa > Annelida > Polychaeta > Phyllodocida > Polynoidae > Alentia > Alentia gelatinosa. Next base: position 55,370,663 of record OX465587.1, on the reverse strand, counting down.
CTACTAAACCACCCCACCTTCATCACCTGCTAACCTAGCTACAACCTCCGCACCACTCTACTACTAAACCACCCCCCCTTCATCACCCGCTAACCTAGCTACAACCTCCGCTCCACTCTACTACTAAACCACCCCACCTTCATCACCCGCTAACCTAGCTACAACCTCCCCTCCACTCTACTACTAAACCAACCCACCTTTATCACCCGCTAACCTAGCTACAACCTCCGCACCACTCTACTACTAAACCACCCCACCTTCATCACCCGCTAACCTAGCTACAACCTCCCCGTCACTCTACTACTAAACCACCCCACCTTCATCACCCGCTAACCTAGCTACAACCTCCCCTCCACTATACTACTAAACCACCCCACCTTTATCACCTGCTCACCTAGCTACAACCTCCCCTCCACTCTACTACTTAACCACCCCACCTTTATCACCCGCTAACCTAGCTACAACCTCCCCTCCACGCTACTACTAAACCACCCCACCTTCATCACCCGCTAACCTAGCTACAACCTCCCCACCACTCTACTGCTAAACCACCCCCCCTTCATCACCCGCTAACCTAGCTACAACCTCCACTCCACTCTACTACTAAACCACCCCACCTTCATCACCTGCTAACCTAGCTACAACCTCCGCACCACTCTACTACTAAACCACCCCCCCTTCATCACCCGCTAACCTAGCTACAACCTCCGCTCCACTCTACTACTAAACCACCCCACCTTCATCACCCGCTAACCTAGCTACAACCTCCCCTCCACTCTACTACTAAACCAACCCACCTTTATCACCCGCTAACCTAGCTACAACCTCCGCACCACTCTACTACTAAACCACCCCACCATCATCACCCGCTAACCTAGCTACAACCTCCGCACCACTCTACTACTAAACCACCCCACCTTCATCACCCGCTAACCTAGCTACAACCTCCCCTCCACTCTACTACTAAACCAACCCACCTTTATCACCCGCTAACCTAGCTACAACCTCCGCACCACTCTACTACTAAACCACCCCACCTTCATCACCCGCTAACCTAGCTACAACCTCCCCACCACTCTACTGCTAAACCACCCCCCCTTCATCACCCGCTAACCTAGCTACAACCTCCCCTCCACTCTACTACTACACCACCCCACCTTCATCACCCACTAACCTAGCCACAACCTCCGCACCACTCTACTACTAAACCACCCCCCCTTCATCACCCGCTAACCTAGCTACAACCTCCGCTCCACTCTACTACTAAACCACCCCACCTTCATCACCCGCTAACCTAGCTACAACCTCCCCTCCACTCTACTACTAAACCAACCCACCTTTATCACCCGCTAACCTAGCTACAACCTCCCCTCCACTCTACTACTACACCACCCCACCATCATCACCCGCTAACCTAGCTACAACCTCCCCTCCACGCTACTACTAAACCACCCCACCTTTATCACCCGCTAACCTAGCTACAACCTCCCCTCCACTATACTACTAAACCACCCCACCTTTATCACCCGCTAACCTAGCTACAACCTCCCCTCCACTATACTACTAAACCACCCCACCTTTATCACCCGCTAACCTAGCTACAACCTCCCCTCCACTCTACTACTAAACCACCCCACCATCATCACCCGCTAACCTAGCTACAACCTCCCCTCCACGCTACTACTAAACCACCCCACCTCCATCATCCGGCACGCATTTCACTTGACCTGTTCAACATCCTGCTCACCTGGTAGCATGACCTTTCCATCACAAATATCTGCCTCTAACTTACATACTTACACCATATTCCCTTATTGCACATAACCAAACGATTCCAATGCTGCCAGACTATGGCAATATGCTTTCTCATCCACTCTCCACTCTCCCGCCCTCTGGCTCAATATCCTAAATACTACTGCCGTTGTTTCCTTCTCTGGAAGCTATGGTGTGACCAACCTACTTGCAGCAAACCCCCATCCGCCTACTCAGCATCCATCACCTACAACTGCCCACCTGTTTCAGCAACAAACTTACAGTACCTCAAGGCACTACGTACCCCAGCTCTACCTCGAACCCCTGCAGCGCCTGACCACAGCAACACTCAGCCACTCCCATACCCAGTCACCTACCATTTCCGCCCAGCCTCTTCCTGGGCTAATTATCCCAGTGCTAGTGCCATGCCAACGACTGACACCCTCACACCTGCTCCCTATCCGCCACCCTAGACCGACAGGGCACCATCTCTCACTGCTACAGGTACCAAGGTGGTGTGGCCCTATGCCTTTCCCACAACCCTAACCGTCAGACTGACCGTTCCATAATATCGCCCCGATTGAAGACACTGGGAACTGCCAAAGGGCATGTGTGTGCTAGAGTAAGGTGTACGCATATCTGTGAGCTAATCATACATAGTTACTTAACACATGCCGGGATATAGCGATATAGGTTGAATATCTTGGCTTCTTTACTGACGAACAGTAAGGAGCAGATGACTATACATGGGTGACTGTCATATCAGATTAACACTTTAACTACTAGTGTAGTCGTCAGGGGTTAACCCGGGGCTTGTTGAATTATTTAGGGTCGTACATGAATTAAGCAGAACTGTCTTTAGAAACGTATTTTGAACGACTACGCCACAAGTTTGGATGCGTAGTAATCGTCACGAGGCTACGCCTCGTGACGATACTACGCACCCAAACGAGTGAGCGTAGTCGTTCAAAATACGTTTCGAAAGCGGTTCTGTTTTCATCTCACCCCCAACACAGACCGTACAGTCGATTACATGTCGTAAGCCATGTTGCGGCAGCTCTGGTTCAAACAATGGTGCCGGAACTTTTTTTTCCGCGACGTTCATTGGTCGCACCATACATAGATTCTCCGCCACTCCAATGGCGGAGAATTGACACTATACGTAGGTGAGCGTGGCGTATTTTATTTCAACGTTAACTCAATGGCACAACCTGTGCCAGGGGTGAGATAATACCCTTTTCTTTATGCTTACGAGACCCAGGGACAATGTGGATCATCGTTATTCTACATTTTTGGACAACCTTTGATCGGCCACGACTGTCTTAGCGAACGGGCTTGAATAGTATTAACCCTCGTCACAAAGTATCCTTGTACCCTGTACTTCCATCAGCAAGCTTTATTCAACAGGCCCCTGTGCATCAGGGGTTAACTAGGAAATGAACTGAGGCACTGGATGGTCTGATATTGAGTTTATATTAGTGGCATGATTTACTTTCTTCTTTTGATAAATTCAATTAGTGGAAAGGAATTTTTTAAACACGTTTTCTCTTCTCAGCGTGATATGATGTCACGTACATTCCCCGTGCACGTCATTTTCGACCGTGATAATCAATAGATGATATAATTGCCTTGCCTTTTTAGATTCTCACAACATTCTCACAACAACATACATCCCAGACAAAAAATAGAACTCTTCCATGCAGTCTGTTTCTCCTACCATTGGGTGAAAATGCGGAATGAATTAGAAAGATATTCCGATTTATTAATATGGATCTCGACCTTGCTTTGCTCTCTACCTAACTAGTATTTTCCCCCCATTTTCTAAGCTCATTTCCAAACATATATAGGAGTGGGGGTAGAACCCGTGCTTACCTGGCCCGTCGAAACTGTAGCCGTCGCCATGGTAACCGGCGGCGAACCGGATCATGATGTCAGCGTCTCCCCCGATCTTCTCACGGAAGCTGAGGTGCGTGACGTCACTCCATAACTTCAAGGCCCGATAGATGGCGCGACGAACCTCTGTTTGTTGTAGATCAGGCGAGTGGTTCAGTATCCTGCAAGAAAAGTGGATAGGAGGCTATATATAACAGTAAAAGTACTCATTGCAGTTAGCAAAGCTATCAAACGAGCTATAAATCACAATACCAGTAAATATGAGTTAGGTTATATCATAGAGGAAACTGTGGAAAGTTGACTGGAGTGGCCCGTATCCCGTTGAGCTTGAACCGTGCAGGAATATAAACAGTATTTGCTAAGTGAGTAGGTATAGCGGTTCAACCAAGATGGGATCTAGTCACTCTGGCCAACTTGAGTTTGTTTCAGATTTTATCCAACCCCTTCATACGAATAAACGAATGCACGCCATTATCAATGAGAATAGACAGCCAACCTTCATACGAACGTGTTCTGTTACGGAGGCCAAGATAAAAACGAATATTGTTGAGATTGCGAGCTTGCTTTGGTGGGATCACTGGCAGCTAATAACCCTTCCACAGGGTGGTTAATATTAATGTCAAGCAGAATAGTCCAGACATTTCAGTGTATCGAGTTTGACAAAGCGATTTCTAATATAGATCAAAACGTAAGGCCGTGTGTGCTATTATTCCAGTCGGTGGAATTATCAATGTCTGGTTTGCGCTGGCCGATCCAGAGAGAGCAACAAAGACGGAAAACGTCAGAATACTGATTCTTCTAGTTTCATATTCTATGTAACTGTATTAAAGATCATTTAAACAATTCAATAGAATATGTTCTCATGTCGTTCAATGCATTCTATCTACCTACACATAGTATGTTTTGTCACGGGGCTTTGCAGGGTTCGAGATCCTTTCCACGTAGCTACACATAGTACTTCAATTTCTGATTCCGCTAACCTTGGGATTCCATTTCGTAATGATGCAAATAGTCCGTTTTGCTTACACGTTCCTTCCTTGACATCAGCGGTGGCACGCTCCACGCTATATCGGAAGGAAAATGCAATATCCTTCTCCAAGGTTATGTTGTCTCTGAAGTATTGATGTGAATCTACTATTAATACTTCATTCCGAATCAATCCTGGCTACAACCTCTCCTGATGCTTCTGCCAATCTTGTAACGTGTGTTTTATTACACAGACGGTACCTGAACCACAGCCAAGAACAGGTTTTTGTGCTTCCTAAATATATATGTATATGTCCTTGACACGCATGCTTGCAGATAGATCTCTAATGGAAGTGTCCAAGCGACAGATTAAAATTGGTCATAAGCCAATTGAGAGGCAGAATAAGAATGCCTTAGATATGAAGGACTACCGAGAGAAACATCTTCTGGGACCTTATTGAAGAGAAAAACTATTCTATTGTTGCAAATTTAATCGATAATCTCAAGACATGACAAAGCGATATGCTATTACCATGATTAAACTTTATACCATGGCAGTGTAAAAACATAAATACGTTTAACATGTTACAATAAGGCACGTTTATATATATATATAGTTGGCTGAAATGGTAGATGGATGTAGATCTTGAAACCTGCTTGACACCGCAATATAATTAGTCTTGGTTAAAATCTAGAACATTTTAGCCTGGTATTCGATCTCCCTCTCCTCTTTCCCTTGCAACACTCCTTGTCCAGCTCTAGTCATCCTTGTTTGACAATACAAGCAATGTGACCTTTAGCTTCCGGTCACCTGACCCGGTCACCTGACCGCGATAAAACGCGGCCGTTATCGGAAAAGCCCGCTTGTCAGGGCCCGCGCGGGTCAAAGGTCAGAGATGGAGTGTCTGCACTTCCGGTTAGCGTCCATATCCTTGCTCCAGTTCACTTCCCCCTCCCCTCCCTCCATGTCCCCTTTTCACCGTTCCCAACTCGACAGGTGATGTGACTTTAGAGGGTCGCTAACAGAGTCCTCTGACAGTTGTAGTGACAGGTGGCGACCCCATGTTGGACGCTGTAAGACTAACCGTTTTTATTCCTGTTGCGCATGCGCATGCTGGTCGCGGGTGAGTGATAACGGCATCGTTGTATATACACGGGGGTCGGCAGGCATGGGATGTGACGTCACGTGGTGTAATGATACTATTGTTCTACAATCTTCGTTGGATTTAAAGAGGACAACAAATAATACCAGGCACCTCTACTAGGAACAGTACACTTACTGTATATCGCAAATCGTTTGGTATCAGTGAAGTCTCCTATCTTTCACGACGTACCCTTATCGCGTACCCTGCTAAACCTTCCATCAACTGCCAATATTTGTGTCAATATCTTTTGAGCTCATTGCCACCCTGTTTCACAGTATGCCATTTCCCACCTGCCACAGTATATGTATAATATCCAGTCGCCAATTAATATCTCCCAGTTCGCAGGCATTCTTCTAATTGCTTTTACAGTGTAATCTAATAATGAGATAAACCGTTTTTAAAAAAAAAGAAAATGCTACCCTTCTGACCTGCCAACCACCCACGAGTTGCCATAGTCACTGACCACTGATTAAATGGCTGAGTGTACTTAACCTGACTGCCATTTACACCACTAAACAAGCTTTCACATTCATCCCTACCTGCACATCTATAGATCGATGCCGGCCTTAACCTACTTCATATCTATAGTGAAACATATAGGAGTGTAAAATGCACAAGCAAGAAGCACTGCAGTTATATCCACCATTGAACCATAGCATCCAATCAGCGGCGTCAATACAGCCACGTCACGTTGTAATACCGTTTCAAGTCTCGCTTTACCCTGCGCCATCTTGTGGACTCCACAGTCACGTGTTTCCCAGCAATCCCTTCGCGGCCGCTGGTGACGGCGACAGAACCGTGCGCCAAGCAGTAACCAGCGCAGCAGCGTCATGGCAACAATATACTGATTAATCAGTGCGCCTTGCTAAAGCCCCTTATTTATTCATGGCCGTTTGGCGTGGCCGCCCGGAGCGCCATAAGACACAGCCACGTTGTGCTGCCTCCTTCACTAGTCCTCACTCCTTCTTTACCCCCATTTTAGCCCACCCTTTCCTATCTCGCTATTCCTCTTCATATCTCTACGCCAACCTTTTCCTGTCCATAACATAATTATATCCGTGTCTGATATCCTTTATCATATCTTTTATATATCCTTCTCTAATAGGGGGAGATTCTACCTGACCTATTTCTCTCGTTTCTTCGTTTTAGCAATAACCTCTCTTCACAGTGCCATACATTCCGTTAGGGCTCAGCAAGTATTTGAATATGGAAACCTTTACTTTCATTCGATATGTTTCTGTCACTCTGGGTATGTTGCGTTCTGAAATTACATCGATGTAAAAGTAATGCGTGACTATCAATGTTACCACAGTATATATTCATATTGTTCTCAGATCTCTTACCCTTGCAATGAACATACATCTTCTGATAAGATTAATATATAGAAAGCTACAATATTCATAAGACCCTGGGGCATCACTGTTATGCACTTATCTCTTCTGGTTTACATCATCTGTTATGTACCTGTCACTGAGTGGTAAACCATGAATATTACTACCATCCGACGCACATGAACTTGTTGTCATTCACAGAGTGGGTAATAAAATTGCCTATACAACAAAATGATTTCAAGGTAGATAACAATAAGGGGAAATAGTGTGTGGCTAAATTCTATATGTCCCTTGTTGTTTTGGTCTGAAATACCAACCATGTTCTACAAAAAGGCAGGAAACAGATTTCATTCACCCACACAAAGTATGCCTCCATATAACACACCTTCAGGGTGAACGACCCAAAGACGACACTCTACGAAATCCTTGACAAGAATAATCCCAATGTGCAATTATTCCCATAATGTCAGGTCTCTCGAGAAACTGTTTCTATAGAATTACATTTCGCATGTGCGGCGATGTTTCGGGGTAGGGGATTGGGGGTGAAATGTCCTGTCACTTCCTGCGATTTCACGCCTAGAAAAAGACCAGCTCACGATCAGATTCCTAAAGCTCTGGCCTAGTCAGGTATAGCCCGCGCCAGTCTCGTCATCCGGCGAGATTCCCGCGAGATAGCGCGAGAATCTGCGTGGACAGGTAGCCCAGTGCCCACGAAGCAGAAACTCGCCGCCATGACAGGTCTATCAACACCGCCAATGTGCTAACTCATATGAGAAGCCATATTTGAGCACTTGGAGGTTGCTACTAGGCTTCAGGATAAATGTGCAAGATTTGCTTGATTAATTGAATGGGCAGGGACGGTCGGTGGTACAATACGTTTTCTGTGAACTCCCAAACCTCCTGTACCCATCCTAATGTGAAGCCCGATGAAAAGCTTTAGAGCAAGAAACCTCCTCATCTTGTGTTTCAGATCCAGGGTCGAGACACGTATATTCAATTATCAGGGAACTATAATACTGTATGCAGCAAAGTCGGACGTGGAATCGATATCTATTTTCAACACACAACCATTATAATAAGAAATATTCACACAGTTAAAACGGAAATACATAGCTTCTGGAAATGTATAAATATATAGTTAATGCCCCCGTGACACTGGCGTAAAGATAGTCGTTTTTTTCGGTGTACGCACGTCTACGTTTCTGTACGATTTATGAAATGTACAAATGTGTTGTGACACGCGGTAAAGCGCAGACTTGGGTAGAAGAAAGTCGGAATGCGCAAAGAAACGTAGAAAAAACGTAGTATCAGAATGAGTTTTTAAAAATTCAAATTATCTCTACGCACTTTTCATGCGTGAATGAACGTAATAAAACGCCACAATGCGTACAGACGCGTAAATTATAAGCGTTGAGAAACGTTGAGAGACATAAAAGAACCTAATACCCCAGTCACAATGGCATAAAATCTATCGAGTACTAATGTTCGTCAATGCTTGTCTACGCTTCTATACGCATTGCGACGTTTTAGCGAGTTCATTTAATGTTGGGTAGCGGTTGGTTCCGACATCGTCATTTCCCTGAATCCTAATACCGGGGACTCACCAAGCGAGTGAAGGCAGCGATCTCTAGAATCGCCAACACAAAATAGCATGTTTGTGAAATATCATTTCATTTCTCCTGTCTATAATTTAGCATCTTGGAAGCAATAATCAGGTGAAATGTGAAATAATAGTTCACATATAGGCCACTTTGTGTTGGCAATTACTGAACTCGCTGCGTTTATCACTTGGTGTGTCTCCTGCTTGAGACACGGAAAATAGAGTCTTTGGTAGGAAGGAACTAAAGGAGCAGTGTTTCTCGCTAGGGTCAATACAAGAAAATCTCAACCATACACATTTACCAAGGTGAGAGTTCTTTTATTTCACACACCACATAGACATACTATGAGAAGGATTAGCCTTTGATATAGCAGTAAATCGACTACGGCTAGGGGTGAAGGAGAAAGTGACTGCAGTGGGACTCGGACACACAAAGTCCCACAACCTTCGGGTTACAAGCCAACTGCCTTAACCACTGAGGCACCTCTCCCATATCAAAGTAAAGTACAAGATATTCATGTTCAGTGTGTCGCCTGAGGCCTGTCGCTCATTGTCTGCCCACTTGTGACTTATAATAGTCTATTGTCCTATACCACTGTCTGGTATCAGTAGGTATACTAAACACATTCCCCTGTAATATGGCCCGCCTATATCCTTAGAAGAGGGAGGTCCATGTAGTCTTTTTCTGCTGTATTTCAATCTGCAGCTTGTCATCTTATTTATCTGAAAGTAATTTTATGGTTTGAAGGAAAGGTATCCCAGCAAATAGGAAAAACTAGTTCGCATAACAACATCTCTGTATACGGTTATGGCTATGTAGCCATGGAACGTATCACATTATAGAATGACGGAGTTGATGTGGGTAAACATGTTTAACCATCAGTCGCCAAGACTGAACAGGTCTAAGACAGGTTATTACAGAGATCAAATACTGACCGCTGGAACAGGCCTCTTTTGTCACCTTAATTCTGGGAAATAAAACACACACCAACACAATAAAACATGTGTTGAGAGACAGACAATTGTCTGAGATGTCAGTTGTTCTAGGTATTGTCATTTGAACCTATTTTCATCACCGACCGAGGTCATTGTCCATTTATGTATGAGCCAATGCCTTCGTGGTTTCCCATATTTGCTGAATATGGATGTTTCATTTGGTCAAAGTGGTGAGGATTTAGCTCAGCGATTATTAGTAATAAAAAAGTGTGTGTGCCCGTCCCACTGCAGCCACCTTTGTCCTTCACTCCAAGGTGGAGTGGTAGATTTACTGTTATATCAAAAGGTAGTCGTTATCATACAATGTCCATGTGGTGTGGGAATTAAAATAACTCTTACCTCGATAAATGTGTAGAGGTGAGATTTCTATCTACATTTATCTCATAGAATTGATCAAAACCCTTGCGGTATAAAATCGGCGAGAAAGGCTGAACCTTGAGATATATACCTGTTGAGACGTAAAACAAACTGACCAGTAATTTAGTCAGTTGAAAGTATGACATCAAAAGTGGTGGTCTCTTGAAATATGTTGTTAATTCATTTGCAGGACAGATTGCTATTGCAAGGCACAGCTCCTGGAAAGGTGCCACATTTGTGGTTTCAATTGTCCACTCAGTGCAACTTGTTTTCACATATTGCAATGCTGCTGCATTTTAAGAGAGTATTTACAGAAAACATCGGCTGATTCATGACTGGCATCTCTGACAGGTATCATGTGACATACAGAGCAGTTCAGTTTTACACTCTAGGTAGAAGATTATATCTATCCGTCAGGAATCCTCTCACTCATTCATTGAGTGAAACTAAATCCAAACTAGCTGTTAATATTAAAACTATGTTTGAATTAATATCCAAATCAACCATAAACCACGGTCAGATCTACCAGAAAGACCAATTTGACGTCGGTCGCTAAGAATAGAAACGGTTACTACTCTATGAGGCACCCTGACAATATGGACCAATTACTATACTACTGATTAATATCCCGGAGAGGATGGTGCAGCGTAGCTTTAGGGGGTGCGTCCACCAACCACGACAGGGCTGCGACACACGCCGACAAGAAAGTTCCAATCGCAGCCTTGTCGCAGCCTTGTCGTGAGAAGGGGGGCTGTCGTGACCCCTTGTCGCAGCCTGTCGGGAAGTGCACGCTCCACCTAAATATTCTATCCTAGATCTCTGCGACAACCTCCTGACACGCCACGACATGCCACGACACGGCTCCAAAATCGAACATGTTCAATTTTGTCGTAACCTTGTCGGAAGGCCCCCGACAGGCCCCCGACAAGCTTCATGTCGCAGCCTGTCGTGACCTTGTCGTAGCCTCTTGTCGGGAACTGTGGTCCACCAACCACGACAAGGCTACGACAAGGCTTCCAATCGTAGAGCTGTCGTGGACCCTGTCGGAAAGCCGTTGTCGCAGCCCTGTCGTGGTTGGTGGACGCACCCCCTTAAACAAGTGACTTTCGCGACTCGTTCGGATGACGGCGGGTGGTGTGACGTAGACCTTGAGGATTTATTATTCTCACTCCTCGCCATCAAGTGGCCGTATCGAAGCGCCTCACAGCGGCGACGGCAATAATTACGCGCTGCTTTTCTTGCAGCAAAACTCATTCCCGTGATTTATTGTTGTGCGACCCTACCCCGGGGTTTCCCCCTTCCTCGCTGGTGCTATTTTTAGCCTGGATGGGCATCCCCATTTGGATTCCAATCAGTAAGCCCCCGGCTATAAGTCTGTGACTGGCGAGGTGCTAATTACGACATTGGGAGGCGCGGGGGAGAGGGGGGAGGGCGCCCCGTCCACTCCCCACTTTCCCATCAGCCCTGCTCGTTATTAATCTAACGCAAGAAGCCAGTGATGCTGGCAATAGCTAATCAAGAAGCAGTACTTTGAGGGAATTTTAAAATGGTGTCTGGTACCGTTGCTCAGCCCAGATACCAGTGCTGCCCTGCGGCCCTTCTCCCTGGCTGCTCTGTCTGGGAGGCTGGTAGGACTGAGTGCTGATCCAGTCGTTCCCCTTCGTGACCTCTCGGGGCATGTGGCTTCCTGAATGATAGATCTCTCTCGGTTGAGTTTATCATTTGGAAAAGATTGAATGTTGAAGATGTTAACAGAGATACTATCAGACAGCTTTTTACATAACAGCCTATTCTACATATATATATTCTCAGAATTATTCTGTAGCGTTTTTCCTTGAATGATATACTCCTCTGCTGCTTGCCTATACGATTGTCTAAATCTTCCATGAAATGTAAAATTACCAATATTTTATCATTTTCAGAACTGCAAGTCCCGTATAGCACATTTGAAGGAGATGAGGGAGGTAAAAACTTGACACGGACACCTTCAACAAATCTTAAGCTTGAACATAATGGCAGAACACTCAGATCTACTTTTCCCAGAGGTAAAAGTATGATATATGATATGGTATAAGGAAATGCAGATATCCCCGTCGTTTGTAATCTGTATTCAGTTTCAAACAAACGAAAACAACATTAACTGATAGCGTTATCACCTTCATCCGGGGCAACAAGGTGGGAAATAAATTTTCTTTTTTTCTTTTTTTTTATATATCTTTATTGCCATTCAACAAATACAGGTCGTTCTTCCAAGCAATAGAATCATTCTTAATGACTATACATGGTGAGTTGTTGTTGTTCAAAGCAAATCAATGTGCCGAGTAATAATTATGCATGGTCGTAATCACTTTTACATGATGGGTTGTTGTTCATAATCAGAGACATCTTATCAGCTTACTTTTACAATATATGTCTTCACAAAAACTTGTGCATTAAGACATTTAGAACATGAGATATATATAGATCATAGGTGATCAGATCTCGGACCTCGCGGCTGTCTAACCTGATTCCACCTTCTCCTAATCACCCAAATCCCTCCGCAGCCACCTCCCTGTCTCCATGACTCCCTGTCTCCATGACTCCCTGTCTCCATGACTCCCTGTCTCCATGACTCCCTGTCTCCATGACTCCCTGTCTCCATGACTCCCTGTCTCCATGACTCCCTATCTCCGGCCACACCATCAGGACCAGCCCCTAACCTCTCACCTGAACACCACCTGCCAGTTACTGTTTCTATAGCAACTGAGAACCTTAAACGCCCAGGTACGGTGGTGGGGAAATTCAGGTACGAAGCTGAGTACCCCCTCCAATGAAACCCTTCTGACACAGGTGTTAACTAGAGGGGGGAGGGAGGGTGTCAGGGGGCTGGGACTAAGTAAGACGTCTATGATCTACTGCGTGCTGACAGAGATCATAGCTGACAGGTATACACCCTGTCCAAGGTCGCGTTATACACCAGGAGGCGCTAGTGTTGTGCATGAATAAGGACCTGCATCGAGACCCGTAATAAATTGAATTACCCTATATAACACCAAGGGTAAAACGGATAAAATAACACCCTATAAGCCCCAAAATACCTTTATATATATATATATATTTTTTTTTTTTAATTCAAGTAAACATGGCAACATTCACCAGTAAGGCGTTTTTACATGTCGTCAATATAGAAGTAACAACATACAGTACGTAACACTGCTACAGACAGTGACACAAAGAGAATTATAGTAGAGAAGAGGGTTACATTACAGGACATTACATTCTGTTTCGATGTAATGTCCTGTAATGTAACCCTCTTCTCTACTATAATTCTCTTTGTGTCACTGTCAGTTTGATGAATGTGATGCAAGATCCCCAATATCAAAATGTTTTAATCATGATCCGCCCCTATATATGATAAAACACCCAATACACCCCCTATAAACATGATATAGATCTATACTAACAGCGTTCCACGAGAGAAATAGACGAACCTCGATGATTTTGTAGACAGGCAGCCGTAAACCACTAGAGGTTGACCTCAAAAGGTTTACAGAGCCGCCTGTCTAAAAAAACATCGTAAAACCATCGTTTGTTTATTAGCCATCTTCTATTTTGAATCAAACCAAGGAATTGCCATATTGAAGGGTATATCAATACGGACTATTCATTTTGCTATATAGCACAAAGTGACTATTTTCCCGTATAGAATGGATTTGAGGCCGTATACCACGGATTTTAATCCGTATACCATGGTTATGGCAGTTTTCAAAAAATGGGTAATGGTTTACTGGGTCCCCATACATTCTCAATGGGTACTTTGTATACGATGGATCATAAAACACCATACAGCATATCCTCTCCCTGTACAAACCAACACAGGCATTCCATATGGAGATTGATTACATAATATATAAAACTATATAATGCAGGCCTTTATCAAACTGCTAGAGACCAACGCTTCAACAACATATTTGATACCAATTTTTCATGAGGATAATATGATCCATAATGCTTAACGTCCTTACATCCCATTAAAATAGCGTGGCTGGCAGTGAGAGGTTATGTAGAGGAGGGGAAGTAGAGAAGGGTGGAGAGAGTGGCTGGTCTAGGCGTCTGGTTATCTTCAGGGGTCACTACACAAATTGGCCGTGACAACAGGTGTATGGTGGGAAGTGTCCTCTTGGTGGAGGAAAGACACACTAGCATAGAAGTGGATTGATACTGTGAGGCTCATAATACTGTTCAAAATTAGCACTTCATCCTTTTAATTACATCGTCAATACAGGAGAGGAAAGTGATGATTAGGAAATTAATCATGCCTAATTTCCCAGTCGATATCGTGCATTCATGGACTGAAATAACATCGCTCATTATAGTGAACAGTGCTCTTGATAGAATTTTAGGAAATAATTAGTGGAGGAAATCAACCTATTCCTCTTTGAAATTTGGAAAACTTCCGACTAAACAATGAGAAATGTGTGTGCATATTAATTTATCTCATTACAGTCAATATAGTTTTTTTATTAGGGTGAACATTAGACTGCCCCTCGATGACAAAGGGCGGGCCATTTGTTGCCTTGGGGTATTCTGTAAGAGGAAGCTTAAGATGTCTTCTCTTGGGTCATTTAGTGGGAAAAGAATGATTACATTTTCGATTGCTGTTTGCAATATTACAGAATAAGCGAGAGATTAGTTGTAGACAAAATATACTTAAATTGAGATGGCAAATAAATGTACATTGCATTTCCAATAAGATACTTGAAAATTCAAATATTTCTTGGGAGATTATTAAGTGAATATTTAGCATGTTTATGGTACAGATAACGATAACATACGACCATTACTGTAAATATCAGGAGAACCTTTCCTGTACACAAAGTTCCTAACAGTCAACCCTTTCATCCTTCAGGTTGGCCTCGTTGCAGATTGCCCAATGTAAAAAAGAAAGCAAGTCACCCAAGCCAGCGACGCCAATAAAACACCTGTCGTTTTCCAGCGAATCAAGAGACACTTCAAAGCTCACGTGACGCATCACGTGACCCACTGTCGTGGCCTCGTGACCCGAGCAGGAACCGTCCGACACTGACGTCATTGGCACGTCAGGAAGTGACACATGTGATGCATGCGAACTGGGAGGGAGCGCGAAAGCCGGATCAGCGCCCTGACTGGTGTTACTCCCCTCACTCTCCATGCACATGCATAGATGGCTTGACCAGGCAGCAACTAGAAGCTGCATCGAAATGGAGTTTTGTGTTTGTGTGTCTGATTTTACATCCGGTCACCCAATACAGGTCCTTGCCGGACCATCTCAAGGTTCTGCTTTTACACCAAAAGAGTTGTGATCGAATCTATGAGACCAATTCAGGTAGACATCTCGCCTAAACATTTACTGAGGTGAGAGTTCTTTAACGCTTGACACCACAAAGACATGGAATGAGAAGGATTGGCCTTTAATGTAGCAGTAAATCTAGCACTGCTGGGGATGAAGGAGGGGAGTGACTGCAGTGGAATTCCAATCCACAAAGTCAAGCAAACTTGGGGATATATGTCCGGTGCTCTTAACCACTCTCCCACACTCCCATGGTATTATATGGGGAGTTTCCAATCATGGCTGCCTCACTACACGTCCCAATACCCTATCACATGAGGCATTGTGTGGGTGTGTTTTTGTGGGTGTTTTTTTCTAAGCATTTATTCATCTAAAAAATTTCTTTTCGTTCTGATAACTTTTTAAATCATGAGAAAACGAACCCAGTGCTCATCTATTTTTTTGTTGTGCGAAATTCTCGGTAAAAAGTAAATGTAACTACAAGTTTTTCCTCGGGTAATCTCTGAGACAAGCACATCCGTCACAGTGAAAAATAACAATTATTTAAGATCCAGATATAACAGGACGTTTGAATCAATGCTGCCGACTTAATGACATCATCAAATGAATATGAATAAAAGTAAATGTGATTTAAACTTTATCTATTGTTATTTGTTTATTCACAGCCACATAATGGTGTTTCAGATCCCTTATTGTGGTTTTATTCATCTTCCAACTAAAGAATCGAGGGGTCACTTGGTTATCAGCTTTCAGGTTCGGGAAAACACGTAGTTGTTCCCGAGTTGTTTAATACGATTGTAGATATTATATATACCTGTGGACGAACTGTGGGATACTGACCCTGCTAAGCATGGTATATAAACAATGTTATGTTCCCTTGTCAGGCTGTACATAAAATGGCGTTTCTTTTTTGGTGATTTTAAGGTATATGATAATAAGGAAGCATGGTTACTGAACCAGGAGTGACGGCTGTTCTCAGTCGTACATCCCTTAACTATGGCCCTTCGTCTATCGCACACATCGAACGCCCATCACTAGGGTCTCAGTAACTACGTTTCCTTATATCACATTAGATACATCTTCTATCAACTTGCATAACTCAGACATAGAATTAGCCTGTGGCGAGCTCCTCTGAGATAGTACAAAGAGAAAACGTGGTTACTAAGGCCATACGATGGCCACTCGAGGATTTTTGTATTACATAAATTTACGTCCCTACACCGGAGGCCGAGGAACAGATCTATGTTACAAAAAGCAGAGGTTCCACGTTGTATTATCATAGTATACCAAAAGAAAATCGAGAAAAAAACACGCCAATCTTTTTACTTATTAAGTCATCGATTCAAAGGTGTTCCACCATGGGTATATGATAATTATATAGACCGACCTGACCATGCTTTACAAGATACAATACTTTAAATGTGGCCTGCAAACTCCCTCAAGGTACGAGTTGTTTGAACGTGCTTAAGGAACCAAAAATGCCTCATTTGTATGAGAGAAGGGAGGTACATTTGGCAAACTATATGATTAAAAGTCTTAAAGAAAAGATGATCTAAGTTTAGTAAGGGAAAGAAGATGTAACACAGGACGGACCAAATCTGTGATTTATTTGACTATGCGACCCAGGAGGCCGTTGAATAATCTAAGGATCTAAGATAAAGACACTTGTCCGTACCTTTTTACAAGGGTTATCATTTGATAATATTTGGGTTTGTTTGCTAAGACAGTATCAGACGTCCATAAAGTCGTCCATAAGTGTTGAATAAAGTTGACCCACATTGTCTCTGGCTGTCTATGGCATACATGATACAGAAAAGGGGTCTTTTTGTAGGACCACAGATTATTCAACGGGGCCCAGGGTCGAATTATATATTGAAACTTTGAAAGTGTATTATACAGAGGAGCTAATGTGTGGAATCTATCATCTCCCCGACCTCGTAACATTGGAACATACGATACATTCAAATGGAGCTTAAAAGAGAATACAATAGAAGAGTTGATGATGATATGAATATCCCTGCCTTCCTGGATATAGGATTGGAGGTAATATAATATATGCAAAGAAAAGAATCCTGTTATGTGTTCATGAGTACGTTATTTCATAACACCTTAAGTCATGGATTATATGTTATATTGACAGAAGGAACATATCAACAGACATACGCTATCCAACCCAAGAATGACCCGTTTCCCTAGGAGATCACCTATGGTGTAGGAGTTGATAGATAAGTTGGAGAAACTTTTTTTTATCTCACCCCTTTATTTTTCTCCATAGGCTTAACGTCAGGAACTCGTACTCGATGGCCATGAAAGTATTGTACCCAATACTCAATGGCTAATTCGGCGAGTTATTCAAGCAATAAATGATGTTATACGGGGTGAGATAAAATATAAAAAAAACACTCGATGAGAATAACTTGGTCTGTACTCTAATTACTAGGGTTTAAGCATCCCCCACCCCGGACCTCATCCGGGTAGGGGTGTTGAGAAGGTTATTAAATCATCCAATAAGATACATATTCTTCTATGGAGTTAACGTTTATGAAGAATATATTTCTACAGGTTACGAAGCTCAAACTATTGGTGAAACTGTATGAACCATTCGGTATCATCCTACATATAAATATCTCATTAATTTGTCCTTCTTCCTACGCTCTTCAAAATGGAGATAAGAACCCTACGACAAAGGACCCCAAACAGTATTCATAGATCGTTCACAGCGGAGACGAGAGAAGTTAAATAAATGATTAGACGGGATCCTCGTGGGATCGTCCAGGTATGAGAGAACTGATACTATCCTGCATGGAGTGGTATCTGGCGGACATAGCACATACTGACGGTTCCCGGATGTCTCGGCCCCTTTGGCATCTCGGACCCTCTACGGCACCTCGGACCCATCGGCACCTCGGCCCCCCGCTTTTACAGCTTTCACACCTTCATGCGCGAAAACGGTGAATGTCTTCTAATGTGATTACTTACCCAAAATACGGATTCCCAAAGACACAAGCTTTGCTGTGTTATATCATTTGTCTATTTTCCACAATAAAGAATCATACAAAACAAAAGCATATATTACAAAACATGTGTGATAACCCTATCCCAAACCTTAACCCTAGCCCTAGCCCTATCCCTAACCCTAAACCTATCCCTATCCCTAACCCTATCCCAAACCTTAGTTAATGCTAACCCTAACCCTATCCCTAACCCTGACCCTATCCCTAACCCTTTCCCTAACATTAACCCTATCCTTAACCCTCGAAAGCGGGAGTGCGAAACGCGGCCACGAGGGGGCCGAGGGGGCCGAGATGACCGCACAAAAAGGGGTCCGAGATGTCGATGGGGCCGAGATGACCGTGTACCATACTGACAGGCACGTCACATACGCGATCACGGCCTGAATATATAGCATTGCTTAACGGCCTTCTCAGCTGCTAAACATTTCATCTGAGATTGATTTGTGCCTACCCAGGTATGGTGTGCGCTGCATACTGTGTTCGAGTGAATGTGAATAGGGTGTGACCAGAGAAATGGACCATGGTACTGGAGTATCTGTGGCCGATAGCAACGCTCAACGTAGTACACCCACCAGCAATGGTTACGGTGAAGTGTCACTGAGAAATGTTATGACCAACATAGTCACATCAAAAGATATCTGGTCCAAACCAATCACTGGAGAATTCAAAAACTAACATTTAGTACAAACGGAACGAGAGTTAGACTTGTCAATGTTTATGCCACGACGGGAAGGTCGTGTATTACTACGCGAAGCGTTAGCTGAGCCTAGTGAGGAACAGACCTGACCAGAGTGGCATAGACACTGACAAGTCTAACTCGAGTTCGGTTTCGTATTTATCCTACCCCGTCTCTACCCTTTTGAATTACTCAAATATAAATATCGATTGAACGACCAACCGAAGTCCAACCGGAACGTTTGAGTCCAACCGGAACTTTTTTCGGAGCAGCCCACAATCTGGTCGCCCCTAGAGGCATAAATCGCACTTTATGTCATGGCATGCCGCATAAAATTTGCCTATGTTATGCCTATGGACCGTTTTTATTAGGGGTAGGATAATACAACATCCACGATCTTCCATCAAAATTATGTCCCTGAGAAATGCCCTGACTAACATTACCGTCTCTACTAACGTCCATCAGAGTCCTGCCACCACTGAGATATGCCCTGACTATCATAACCCTATCTACTAATAGCAATCAACATCCTGTCCCTGATAAATTTCAAGTTGAACACCAACAGAATCAGTAAGACATGCCCCTATGTAGTTACTTAATGATACACTTACTACTGGAATATGAGGAGCATTCCTCCGAGAGCAACTACTATAGATTGTAAAAATAATCGTTGTTTAAGCTTTAGAGGATATAGACAAGGCAGTACCTGGATACAAAGTCTTTTGCACCGCATGTGTACACTGTGCAGGAAAAGCTTTTTTTCACTAGAAAAAGTCGTCATTGATATTCAAACTGTCCTTTGATACTAGCTGAAAATTGCATGCTAGCCGACCAACACATTTTAACCACACAACTATAATGCTCCTACCCTCATAATATTCTCCTACTACCCAATCGCCCACGTGCCAACATCATGTAAAGCCTAGAGGCCCAGACTAGCTAGGTGTAGACTTTAAGAAGAAGGGAGTAAGAACAGAAACACAGATGTACTAAGTACTAGGAGTCAAAACCTAACTGATCAAATGACAGGTTTCATTCTGCTTATATACAGTCAGCAGGTGGCATCTTGTTACAGGGTAATCTTGTAAGCTCTATGCTGGGATTAGTTGTTTAAGCAACAGCCTATGAAGATTGACCCGCCTCGTTCCAGTCTGTCGCACCTGCCAGGAGGGCCACTTATGTCCCTAACAACTCAGGTGTCATGTCAGCACGCCCTGCCCCATGTGGCCAGACCAGGAACTCGAGTGAGTGATAATGAGGGTAAACATGCTATTCACTATATGGCTGCCATATGGTCAACATCAAGACAAGGAGGAGTGGCTTCAAAATGGCAACTGTCTTAATGAAGTCATTTTGGTTCTAATAATTTGGTTCTCCATAGAGATGTATAGAATGGAACTTTACAATCAGATATATCGTAGTTTCACTGGCCCAGGAAGCTGTGAGTAGTACCCCAAAATGATACATGCCAAAGATAGGAACCGATTTCCGTTAGATCTTATCGATAAGAGAGATAAGGATGGAACAAGTCTGCAATGGCCTTCAATTTTGATGCGTGTTTGTGGCGGCAAGGCAGAGGAGGAAGATGAATTTTTGTCCACCTCATCAGACCATGTTACAGCACCCCGATTCCCATTACTGACCTGGACAGGCAGGTTCCGGTGATGTTTTATCTCACATGGACACCATGCCATGTTCACTCCCAGCTAGCGTAAATACTACTCATTGTAATCACATACATGCTGAAGGGATCCTTTAAAAGAACATTCCTAGACGTTTTTCAATTGTTGCTATTTGTGCAAATCTGTATTTTCATTTATTGTAACATTTATGAATATTGGTTTTAGATATTGACATGATCAGAATATCTTTATCTAATCACATCAAGTTTCCATTGTGGTATATTCTCAGAGAGCTACCCTTTTCGTTTTGACTGTACCTTTGATTATGGGTTTGTCTCACGAAGTGACTCTTAAATGTGAAGAAGGCACGCCACATTTCCCCCTCTATGACTTGGGGAGGGTGAGTGGTTCACCTTTATCTCATTCTTCGTATCCCCCCTCCAGTAGACTTAACATAGGACACGCTTACTCAACGCCCATGGATCATTGTTAAAAAAAAACTTAATGGGCCTTGACATCAAAAATATTAACCGATCAGTCAGTCAGAGGGACGAGATAAAATCTGAACCAAATCGAGCAGTAGCCAATGAAAATACACCATTCATATTGATATGCTACTTATTCTCACTCGACTTTGCCTCATGAGATTACTCCGCAACCAGAACTCATGGCACATTTCCGGCAGCTAAGGATCTCAATGCAATTTGTTCTTAGTACCTGACTTCTCTCACTCCTACATCCTGCATCTCTCTCAGACTACACCTCACCTCAACCTTCCTCCGTGGCGCCCAGGTGAAGAGGGCAGGCAGCTTCCGCCTCCAGTGTCCACTCACAGCGCCATCTTGTGAGGTGACGGGAGGACAGCGCCCGAGGGCACCTGTCAGACCACGTGACCCCCACGTGACCCGATGCCTGCAGAGCCCAGGTGGTGGACGCGTGTCCGCGGGGGTCTGTAGCTTGTTGCCGGTAGAGCGTGTCGTGCCAGATTGCAGTTCCCCCGTTTATCGCCCGGCCAGGAATAACTACCGGGAGGGCAGGCTGTGGTCTGTCAAGCCTCAGTGCTCTATTATCGCCCGGGGTCTGGTCCCCTTCTCCATGCCAAACCCTCACCCACCCACCAACCCGCCAACCTGCCAACCCGCCAACCCATCTAGTGATTCACCGAAATCACTTCAGTGTACTACATTCTGGAATGCTGTTCTGAGTGTTTATTGAAACAAATTAGGTTTTGGAGTTGTTTGTTGCCATTCTTTTTCCCACATCTGATGCCTTCAGGCATTACTGGGGCATCGGCGCCCCAAGGCAGGTGTGTTTTACATTATTTATCTATCAGTCGTTTTAGGCAGCCGTAATCCTTGGAATATAAAAAGACGGGAAAATTTATAGAAATGTCCAGATCCTAAGGGAAATGGGAGGGAAAAGGTAAATAATTGATACATGTAGGTCTGAAGTAAAGCGATATTTTCGTTCGTTTCATGTTTTCGTTTTAGAAAAGAAGCTGCAAACTGGCTTCGGTTAACAAGTGGTAAATTCATATAGATACATACACTCAGGCTTAACCTCGCATGTACCCTAAGAAACTCTGGCGGGGAGTAGATCTCTGATTGGAGAGTGATATATGGCGTGTTAGGAGTCACTTCCGCTTATCTAGCGTTATTCCTTTTGCAAACCTGCACTTATTGATGACGCATGTCCATAATCATCTATTAATATGATAGAGTTTTTAGAATGATGGAGCGATTACTTACGACTGAGTATTGCTCTTTTTAGATACATTGGTATCAGTAAGTGCTATAAGAAAATTTAAAAGCCTCTACCTTTAGGGTTCTCGGACGTAACACATATAGCACGGTTTTCCTTATATCTGTGTAAAATCATAAAACCTATTCAACAGTTATTGGTATATATTGCCCTTGATAGGCTAAGATTTGTAAAATATGGAAATATTTGAATTTAGTATTCAATACAATAAGAAGAAAAATGCAGATTTTGAAAAATAAACCCCTAAACCACCAACGCGTAATGAACATGCTAACAAAGGTTTGGTGTCGAACTTACATACCTGTGCACCTTACACCTTCTACTAATAAATTCACCACACACATGTACCATTTAAAACCCCGCATCTGCCCTCTTTCAAGAACCCATGTGTTTAACATTTTCTTTCCTCTATCGATTCATATTCGCCTGAAGCATTGTCTTTTCTTGCAGAGCAGGATCATAATCTCATCTCATAGCCCACCTTTCTTCCACGTCCCCGTAAATAAAAAAAACCACGAAATAAACCCCAGACACAACATGACCTCCACCCTTTCCGTCCTACAAACACGCATTCCCTACCTGGAGGCGAACTAAGCTTGCTATGGGAGACAAAGGGTTACACAGACCCCCGACTACCCCGCTTGCTTGGTGAGGTATTGGTACCTGGCGGCAACGGCTGGGAAATACTTGATGAGGTCAAAGGTCACACGGATAGGAAGAGAAGCGAGCAGCTCCATATCTAGGTCATCCCGAGAGCGATGTTCCCACGAGCAGCTCAGCAAAAATACACCAGCAGGCACAAGTGTCCTTTTTAATACGATTTTCTCTCCTTTTTTAATTTACGAGCAGAGTTAATGTTAACTCTCTATTTAAAGCGATTATTGCTTGGGGGAACGCGTTATTTTTGTTGTGGATAGGTTTTATTTACCCGTATTCAAATTATTTTTCTTTTTGCTAATTAATTATTGAAACCCTCCGCGGGAGTGGGTCACACCGCCCCTGCCATTCGCTGGGCCTGGTTTTAAAATAACGCGTGGTAATGCGCGGTAATTGTAACGCGGCTCGCTGTATTATTAACGCCGCTTGGGGAGCATTAATGTGCCGGTTGTTTGAATGGAGGGGCGGCCGGGGGAGGCACTCCCCGCAGCCTGCCTTAATAACACCACCACTCCTCGCCAATTGCGGCAAATCAGAGCAATTCGGACCCGTTCCGAGCGGCTCCGAGTAGTTCCAAGCAGTTCCGAGTCTATCAAAATGAATGAGCGTCCCCTAGCGTGTGGAGAGCGTATCACCGTGAGGTGGCGCCACCGTCGGCGGAAGTTGACTGTCAGGACCAGTCAACGGCGTCGCTCCTCAAGACACCGGACCCTCCTTCTTCCAGCAGATAGCCAGGAGTGTAGAGGTATGCTTTACTTGGGTGTAACATCGGGTCGGCGAGTGTTCATTGGCGTAGGTCAAAATGCCACGGCTAGCTCCCTGATGGTGCTTTCCTGGAATTCTGATCTTGAGTCTCATTTTTCAAATTTTGAAGCTCAAAGCTTTCTTGTCAGTTCTTTTATTTCCTACTACCTGGTGCGTAAGGAGGTCCAGTCTATGAGCCATAGTCTTGCTGAAAACATCTGGGTATAGGCCATAGTTTTACTGAAGAAATGCGGATACACGCCATAGATTTTATTTAAGATGTATGGATATAGGCCATAGATTTTAATGAAGATATCTGGACATAGGTCATAGATATCACTGATTATACAATACAATCTATATATATATATATATATATATTATCAGACTGGGCAAATTGAATGAACTAACGATAGACATAATATAACCAAATCAATGATTTTAACAACACAAGAGAATTCAAGAAAAGATACAGGGAAGGTAAACCTAAAACTGGATAAAAAGAACATTACGTACAACAGTCTGAATACCTTGGAGTAAGGTTGGATGAAATGCTCACGTATGAACCATACAAGACAGAAGGAGCTAATAAGGAAATTAGCAAAAACATCTACCTTTAGTCCAAGGTGCGCAAATCTTTGTCCATCAAGCAAGCAACTGTACCACTCAATTATTGCCCTATGCTGAATAACGAAAGTACTCATCCATGAAACGATTCAAATAAAAAATCGTTGTCAAAACTACTCCGATGCAAAGTCTTAAAATATCATTAAAAGCTGAACGACGTACACCAATATCTCAATTGCACAAAAACTCAAACAGGGGAAAAAAGGGAGTCAGTCATCAGGAGTATAGCCTATAAGCATAGTAAAGACCAAAGGTATGCACAACAGCCAAATCGTGAAACAAGACTCTATGACGCGATCGTCTTAGAGAAAAAACAAATCAAATTTAGTTACTTTGAAAAAAGTATGTTGCGCACTTGTACACACTTTTGGAATCGTCTACCACGTGATTATAGGTCAATACGAACATATCCGAAGTTCAAGCATTAAGAAAAAAAACTATCTTAACAAACACCCGTCAAATATGGTAAAAATGTTCATCTACTCTTTAGATCCCTGAATGTACATGTATTTGAAATTCTGTCAATTCGCAATTATCCTACAAAGCAAAAAAGTTCTAGTACTACATTGTCAGATATGTATGAAATCTAACCATTATTATTTTAATTTCGATGTATCACTACTGGTTATGTAGATGGAAAAAAGGTCATTTATATGATGATAATATCTGCCATATTGCCATCTTGCCATATGCACACCAGGCTAAACAAAGCGATTAAAGAAATAAATAAAGCGATTTATAAAAATAAATGCATTGGAGATTGACAAAAGGGTTATAGGTGAGGGTGATTTGTTTACCCCGGACCACTCTCGGTCTGACGCCTTCATCTTTGAGAAGTCATTTAGGTAAAAGCACGATGAGGAATGACGCCGAGGCAGACAATGCGTTGCCCTGACCAGATTATGCATGATGGTCTGTTTTTATGGCATTAAACTGTGTGAGGAATGTTACCACAGGGCAGCTGCCAGCCCCTCTGGAGAATCTTTATTCTGTTTTCATTCCACAAACCCATCCTCCTGGATCATACAGACCACAGAGAAGAGCGTGTACTACCACAAAATAAAGGGGATCTTTTTTTATCTCACCCCTCGTACAAGTTTAACCATAGGAATAACATTAGAAAAATATACTCAACGATCACCCTGGTAAAGTTACAATACTACGCCACGGCCGTGGCGTAGTGGATTTGCTAAGTATATTCCGATTATTCTGGAGTTAAACGATAGAAAGGGGTAAGATAAATCCAGAACCGCACTCGAATCGTATGAATAGACAATACTCCACGAGTTTGGCTGGGCCATAATCGTCACTCGGCTTCGCCTCGATTACGATTGGGGCCCAGCCAAACTCGTGGAGTATTGTCTATTCATACGATTCTCGATGCAGTTCTATATAATTATACTATCAGTAATAGACAACAAATACCATATTATACAATCATACATCACAAATACTATCCTGTACCATTGAAGGATACAGCAGCTTGGCAGACTCAAGCTAAACGAAGCAGTATATTTTCAACCACGGCCGAGGGATACTTATCTCCATCATAAACCACAGGTTCCCATGAATACGATATAGATGGGTATCAACATAAATAAAGTGCGCCGGACACAGGGGAATTTATGAGGATTATAGATTGTTCTCTCCCATTCGACCTACGCCAATATCTGTTTGATTTGTGCAATCTATAAATCCCTACATTCATGAATATGCTATGAGATCATTCATCAAATAATTCATTTGGTTATTACCTACATTCAGCAGTTTCTTGGCTTACCTATATATAGCATTTTCGTTTTAAGATTTGGTTGTTTGGGTAATTTAATAGAGGGAAACTATGTTCCGGTGGGAATAAGTCAAAGTTACGAGGTATGGCTTGGAAAAATTACTGCCCAAGGCGTAGCCGCGGGCAGTAATTTTTCCAAGCCTTACCGAGTAACTTTGACTTATTTCCACTGGTACCTGGTTTCCCTATTCCTATATACCTCCAATTGTCGGCTAATATCGATAAAAACCGAATGTCTCTGAACGTCAACCTGCGCAGTAAACGTCAACCTGGGCAGTAAACGTCAACCTGGGCAGTAACTTCAACCTGGGCAGTAAACAAAAGTTATTCCACCCCCAGCAGCGTTAAGTAATCATAGGTTGTTCGCTCATAGGTATATAGGAATAACCAGTATGTTCCATTAGATTTACTTTGGGTTTGATGATGATCGAATCTATGAGATGAAACTAGGTAGAAATCACAAGCCTAAGTAGTTACTGAGGTGAGAGTTATTTTAGTTCCCACACCACATAGAAATAAGGAACTTCAGAATCGTATATATGCTGAATCGCACTCAGACTCCCCCAGCATGCTATGCAGTTTATGTAAGATATTCAACAGATTCATGAGAGCTTTAGATCGTTACTTTGGACACTATTCATTATGTAATCTTACCCTGGAGATCCTAAAAAAAATATATGGAGGCTTTATTTTGCCATGCTATCCATACACATCCACCCCATCGTTTGCTGATATTGGGTCATTCAGCTGCATTTGTAAATAGCACATTCATTTATTGCAAATGGCTTCCCTCGAGAATTGAATCGAGGCAATATACCCCCAATACTGTCGGCCTAGTTGACGAGTCTTTGTATATCCGGCTGGAGCCGCTAAGTCCTTGCAATTTACTGCCACTTGTGAGCGGAGTTTGTCCTGCTTGTTACTGGCCACTGGCCAGAAAGTAATCATTGTCACTGACAACCAGACCACCTCCTCACATTGAGAGCCGCTTCAGCTTCACCCTTAAGAAGGACATCTCTGAAGGAGATGGCTGTTCCAGGAGGCGGATCCATCCCCCTCCTTATTTCCCCAGACTACAGCGATATATCAGGACACTTCAGCCTTGTCTGACGGCTCGTCTCAGAGCACGCTCCCGGGGGAGTGTGCGCATCTATCAGAACAGCGAGGCTGTGCTGATGAAGAGGCTGGTTTTATTCTATTGAGAAAAGGTGGGGATAAAAAGGTAGAACGTGTGTGTGAGGAGGGGTGTGTCTTGCGTGTTGAATATCCTCCCCGGTTTATACACAACCACTACATAGACACTTAAACTCTCCACATCAGACACACCGCTCGTACACTTAGCACACATAAACAGCCGTCGTATTGTCCCCGCAATGGCACTTGGGGGAAGTACTTCTAATTCCCATTCACCCTTGTGCTTTCAACAGAAGCAGATATTTCATGGCTTCTTCTTTTTTGGCGCAAATGTAAATTATAAAACACTAAAGCCTCCTGAGTGCATTAAGATTCTCCTCCATATCCGCAGTAGCAATACATCACTAGGCCAAGAAAGCCTAACTTAAAAGCCTAAATCGGTAATGCATTATGCCACACACAGCAATTTATCACTATAACTATATTGAATAGAAATGATGGTTTGGATTTCTTTTTATAGAATACAATGCGGTAGAATCATGAGCGAAATGACCTGGCATCCCGCCAGTTATCTTCCATAAAGTGCTCAGTAAAAACGTTCTAAGCCAATTATAAAGCGTTTTGTTGGTTTTACTGAATGTTATCAGAGAGGTCAATGGCAGCAACCTTATTCTAGGAATTCCGGTATCAAACATTATATGCTGTATGCTTAGGGAATACTGTGTCAAATGCATTATACTATTTTATCCTACCCCTAATATAAAATCCCATAGGCTTAACATTGGGTTTCCGTATGCCACGCTGACTGGCATACGGATTTTCATATGCCACTAGTGGCATACAGCATTGTTATCACGTAATATTCCAAAATCGTCGAGATAGGGTAGGATCAAATCAAAACCTGATTCGTTTTAATCTTGGCCACCGCATTCCACTCCTGAAGTTTTGGCACCGGACTTCACTCGGCTTCGCCTCATGGAGTCACTTTGCCAAACCCCAGTCGTGGAATACGGTGGCCAAGATTAAACCTCATCTAGTTTTACGATACAACTTATTGCTCAATGCTTCGTTACACCTGTTTCTCGGTGGCCCCGGCAGCCCTGAGAGGTCACAACCGGGGCTAACCGGGACGACCTTGGGGGACCGTAAGAGGGTGCGTCCACCAACCACGACAAGGCTACGACAACGGCTTTCCGACAAGGTCCACGACAGCTCTACGATTGGAAGCCTTGTCGTAGCCTTGTCGTGGTTGGTGGACCACAGTTCCCGACAAGAGGCTACGACAAGGCCACGACAGGCTGCGACATGAAGCTTGTCTGGGGCCTGTCGGGGGCCTTCCGACAAGGTTACGACAAAATTGAACATGTTCGATTTTGGAGCCGTGTCGTGCCGTGTCGTGCCGTGTCTTGGCGTGTCGGGAGGTTGTCGATAGAATATTTAGGTGGAGCGTGCACTTCCCGACAGGCTGCGACCAGGGCTCACGACAACTCCCCTCCTCACGACAATGCTGCGACAAGGCACCGATTGGAACTTTCTTGTCTGCTCTTGTCGTTGCCCTGTCGTGGTTGGTGGACGCACCCTCTTAGTCACCGCACCTGCGAATCGTGGACGACCATAATATACGGGGTGTGCGAAGCTCTGTAAAAATAAATCCGCCACGGCAGTCTCGGCAGTCCTTTAGACTTCTGTTTTCATATTCTTGCAAAGGTTAGATGACACAAGAAAAGATGTCAATTCAACTGATTGCCAGTTTTCAATAATGGGTAATTTTAGCGCAGTAAACAAGGGACCGGTGAATTTAGAATAGCAGCAAATGTCATGGTAAAAGCTAATTCGCAGATAAAGAGTTAACAAGCCTAGGCGTGTCAGAGAAAGGAGGCCAAATCAATATGGTTGTCCTCCATCGTATTGACATACTCCAGTATCTAGGTGGTATGAAGTATCTGTCGCCATAATTGGGTCAACATGTCTTTCACTTTGGTCCGTATCAGTATGTGGCGTTTAGGTAAATTGTCCTGGAATACACAATAGTGACAAGGGCTTTTTCATGGACCAGCAGGATTTAGATTACAATTGTATGATATTATCAAGAAACGTCACGAAAATTTGAAATTAAGTGACGTTTAGATTTTATCCTATCCCGTCACATGTTTTTAACTTCGTATGTCACCTGTAGCATATAAATATTATATGGCATAACCGTGGCATACAGTCACTCCATGTTAAGGCTATGGAGATTTACATGGGGGGTAGGATAAACTGTAATATTCCAGAGGAATCGACATTGTTTATCGGTATTCCTTTTCGCCTTTTGATGTGTCGTGTACTTATGCCGGAACATCCTGCAGATACCAATTTGCGTTTTATGCATCCAAGCATACTGTGCCTGGATGGAAAAATCCCAATATTCTCTGATTCGGTCTATACATGCGTTGGCCTTCGAGCACACTCTGGATGCTGGTTCAACTTTGCTATGTTTTGTTGGGTATTTAACTGATTATCTTTATTTCTAGGTAAAAGATACAAGTGAAGTATATTTACCATGTCAGGTTGTCCTTAAGTCCCTCATTTACTTTGATAAAAGCTTAGGCTCGTTGAATATTTTATCAAACAACGTTTGGGATGTAAGGGTAATATGTTTTACAACAGTACAGTTTCTTAGGGGAATTCCATAAATGGATTGTTCAAACAATTTGCATAGTGAAGTCAATGAGTACAGAGCGATTTAAGGTTATTTAAATGAATAATAGATGGAATACAATCAGCGGGATATCCTAACCATTACATACAGATGAATGTCTAATTAACTTTATGAGGTAAGGTCTTCCGTTTGTCGATATAGGTACAGTACGCTGGAAGCTCTTCTCATTTCTCTTGGATCGATGCCCTATTCATTAATATCAAAACGAACTCCAAACTTCTAATAAATAAAATGAGCTTGTGTGCATGTACCGGTATTCGGTTTGAATCCCCGATGGTAATTTACACAAGCGAGGAGTCGACGGAGAGCGATGAGGCGAAAGAGAGATGGAGTAAAGGCTTTAAAAGCGGTGAGGCCGTCAGTGTATTCAACTGAATTCTCCGAGAGAGTTTGCAACAGTTGACATAAAAATCAGGCCTCATTACGGTGATCCATGTTCTGGCATAAACTGAAAAACAATGCGGCCCTGAACTAGCATAAATGCCCGTGCCATGTGCCATTGAAACCAGACCTGTGGTGATTTCGCAATAGAAGAGGTTTTAATACCCTGGAAGTGAGCCACGAATCGGAGTTTCTGACATTTGTATCCACATTAATTTAGATTGATAATTTATACAACAACTTCAGCCCTCTGTATAGAAGTAACATTTAGAATTTTAGATGATGGATCTAGCTTGGTTTAGACTGAAAAGAGAAGACACATCGTAATCTAACATCTATATCTTTAGACCATTCTACTGTGTTTTACAATAGTTGATTATTACTTACCCCATCTTAGTTTATGTCTAAGTGAACGTGCAAAATTCACCATTCGTTCCCAGAATGTATAACCCAATTGATCTTGTCGCAAATTACAAAATTTGAAGAGCAACATTTATGCGTAAGACAGCTGGGCTGGTAGGAGTTGGCCTGGTGTTATAAAGTAGTATGTTAGAATTTAGTCGTTTTATTCTACCTGAAGAATAGACTAGGACGAAACTTTGCAATCACACTATTGAATTCCCCCTATCACGATTCGTTATTTCCCCCTATAGGTCCATTAAAGTCAATTCAGTTCGTCTAGTTTTCTGTTGATGATTTCTCAACTTGACTATTTAATCATCTAGGATCACCTAGGTGTTTGTGAATCTATATCCCGCTCCTAAGAATGAAGGTGAATGGCATCCGATATCATTATATTGACTAGAGGAGGCATCTGTAATCAAGAACCGAGTTCAGCCTGAATCTAAATGGAAAGGGCTCTGATCACTGAACATTCCTTCCGACGGGATAAATATCATCCATAATATACTCCAGTGACATAACAACACCAGTCGTGTCAGGCTCCAATTGCCTCCTTCGTTTTACATATATATATCCATTAGACTTGAATGGTTTAAACAAGTACAACTCAACAGCTGCCCAATTCGGTTTAGATGATGGCTTTTTATTTGAACAATGTTACAACGTTTCGGCTGCGTAAGTGGCCTTTATCAAGTATTTGGTTCAGTTCATGGTATGTATGAGGTACATAAAAGAGCATGTCTAGACTTTACTAGCTAGTTGCCATGGTAACTAGTTGGTTTTATAATTGATGACTTTCCTTCTAATAAAAGTTGTTGAATCAATCTCTGGTAATACACATAGTGAGTTTACCCTGCTATATATTATAATTATAATTATCTGGGTCATCAATATCACTGGAACATTAAAACACAAGGAATTTGTAATATATATACAGTGGCATACAAGTATGAATTAATTAGCGGTCCTTCTGGAGAATGCCATGTCTTATAAGACTGCGTTCTAAATCAATTCCTATATCTTGGTCGATGTTGCGATAATATATCCATTATTTGAGTTGGGGATGTCTTGCCAGGACTACATGGCGAGCAGGTTTAACACAACTCAGTGACATGTACTCAACAGACTTCCAGAAGGTCAGACCGCATTCCCTCGTGTGAACACCCCCCATACCTCTCTACTGGCTCCCTGGGGAGTGGGGCTAGGCCACAAGTGCCGCCGATCACTATTCCTCTATTTCAGCGTAACTATCTGTCTTTTGTGTGCAATATTGTTGCCATCCATTGATGCAGATGTGTTAACCAAAAATACACCATATTCTAGAACTGACAACCTTTTCTATATCCGAAAGCCCAATTCTAATTCTCAAGATAATCGAAGCCACTTTACAAATTGACTTGATATGCATGTGCATTCATATTTATCATAACCACAGATACCAGTTATACTTTTAAGATGTAAATTGGTATTTATTGGTGAGGTATGAATTATACAGGATTATCATATCGATTCACTTTCTTTTATCAGAGCCCTGTTTAGACATGGAGGCCTACAGCGCTAAAACATATCACAATATTTTTTTATTTTTTTTTGCAAATAAAAATAAAAAAATAAATAAACTCTCCTGGCCCACGCTACATTCCATTTAAAGTCTCACCTCACTTAAGTCTCACTTCGGACACTGCGTCCGTTAGGTATACTATTTACTCCACTACTTTTCCTTTTCACCCACCCCTCAAAGCCATCTATATATTAACTCGATTCATTCCATTCCTTTGATGGGCATATTCCAAAGATTATTTCTGAATAAATCCTCTCATAAACCTACTATTATCATAATTCAAATCTACTTTATTATCACAATATCACAATGAGAACTAGAATAGGGAGGGAGTTGAGAGATCAAAGGCATTGAACCTGTCGCAAAACATCTGCTAATTATCATTCTTTACCTCCGAAAGTGCGATGGTTATTGGGAGTTAACTTTCCAGTTCACTCTGACGTATATCATAGCAGAGTTTCGATTCTAAATACTAGCGACTGGTATTTCTCCAGGCACGGACAAACCTGTAAAGTCTAAAACAGTGGCCTAAATCCTATTTAAAGTGAACCAGGCTACCTTAACAGACTGGTACCTAGGTGGCCCATGTACAACTAGATGGAACAACGGGGAACAGGTGTGCAGGATATGCATGCCGGTAACAGGCTCCAGCCTACTCACCCCAAAGGAAAACATTATTGATTTTATTCCTTCTCGTACACCGCCTTGCACACCGTACAGCTTTCCTGATTCTTTAACCATTTGACCTTGGTTTTATAATACCTGTTCCGTAAGGGAGTACCCAGGTCAAGTTACTCTTTCATGCATTACATGTATATAACTTTAACCCTTTAAGGGCGAATGGTACCTTGAGGCATCATCCAGCCCAGGGCGAATGATGCCTTGAGGCATCATCCAGGCCAGGGCGAATGATGCCTTGAGGCATCATTTATCAAAAACCTACAAAATCGTTTTTAACAAAAAATAATGGAGGAACATTAATGAAATCTTCACAGAATGTGTGTATGATACCATTATTAACATTTATATTCAAAAGAAATAA
Organism: Alentia gelatinosa; assembly: GCA_950022655.1. Classification (NCBI taxonomy): domain Eukaryota; kingdom Metazoa; phylum Annelida; class Polychaeta; order Phyllodocida; family Polynoidae; genus Alentia; species Alentia gelatinosa. Next base: position 55,337,204 of record OX465587.1, on the reverse strand, counting down.
AACATTTAAGATCATATATCATATCACATGATTAAACAATTGATTTATAGGTTTTAACGACTGTGTGCCCGTCCCCTAGCGGTATACAGTGCCAAGAGCAACCGTCCTCAAGGTGGTAGGTTGGCCACAAGCACCCGTCCTTAAAGGGTTAATGGGCTAACTTACGGCAGGACACATTTCAATGGATGATACTTTACACCTAGTTTGAAGTATAATTACTATCTACATCTATGAATAGCCTAATAATACTTGAGGTGCTTCAAAATATCACCCGTTTCCAGTTTAAGTCTTTTCGCCATGAGCTCTCATCATTGATCCCTTTTGGCAAAAAGTTAAACAGGTACTCTTTCCTCATTTACATGTTATTATATATTGAAGAAATAAGCCAAAACCGTTGATCATGAGGTATTTGAGGGATTGCATTTGTATGTGTTGAATCGAATTTTAGTGGTGATCAAAGGTGGAGCTCTATTTAGGTGTGAAAAATACTCTGGAATATTTTTTTGTCAAATGCTTTGATGAGCTATTCTGGAGACTTGGAGTTGTTAATTTTTTATCTATTTTGTCCATGCCTTGGTAGTCTAAATATCTTATTTCAAACTAATATAATATATGTCATATTCGATAGTATCACATATTTTTCCCGATGAGCTCTCACGGGGAACGGGTGATATATATATACATATATGATATATAATGCTTGTATTCCTTCCCATAATTGACTATTCTAAAACTGAAGTGAATAGGGTTCATAAATAAATTCATCAAACTTTCATGTCCACAGTTGTTCACCTTCTCCGGTTGTTTGCATGTATCTTATTTAATGTATTTTCTCGGTGTGACTGTTGGAAGTTGAATGGATATCCCGGCAGACTACGGCAGACTTCGGCCCCATAGGCCTAGTGCTATCTAGAAGCCCCTGGCCCGTCGCCTTACGATGAAGTACGGTCATTTATCTCACCCCTGGAATAAATGTCCATAGGCTTAACATTGGAAACTCGTTCTCCATGCCCGTACAAGTATTGCAGTCCGTTCCCCATGGTCTATATCCTGTGTGCTGCCAATTTTTTAGTGTGTACAGGGGTGAGATAAATACAGAAAGCAACTCGTTTTGGTCAAAGAAATCATTCTCCGACTCGTTTGAATGCTACGTGATATTCACTCGGCTGTCGCCTCGTTCATATCACGCCGCACCAAACTCGTGTAGAACGACGGCTTTGACCAAAACTTGTTGGTTTTTTCTTTATTACGGCCACATACGGCAGTCCCCACTTTCATTAGCGACGGGGGGTTGCCAGGACAATCGTGGTAGAATTTTTGACAGTCAACAAATTTTCTCGGCAACTCCCGGGAACACCCCGAGAGCCAAGTCGACTTACGATTCACAATCCCGACGACCAAAGGCGGACTACGGCAGTCCCGATGGAGTACGGCGACGAGGAGAATTCACTGATGGGACTGTCGGGGTGATGGTGTAAACCTAGCATCGACTATAAGCCTTTCATTCTTTCATATCAAGGACGTACGACTGATTTATAAACGGCTAAAGTTCAAGGTAACAAGTGAAACAAGTGACACATACCATGGGAAAGTACACATAAATGAAAAAGAGAAATATGCAACAGACTACTGTAAAGGTTACACGAATAAAACACATTTTCCTGCAATGAATGGCATTGGGAGAGGCTTTTTTCAGGTTATGTATTAGCTATTAGTAGCGTCCAATTATGAATAATCAAACAATGAATCTGCACATCTTGCAATTTTAGAATTATTCAAATATGATCGAAGAAAGTTCAAGAAATAAATCAACAGGCAATTTATTCTAGTATGGGCTTTATTGAAGCGAAAATTGAAATAGTAAAAACAATCGTATTACAATCACAGAGTACAAAATACAAAGATGAAGCTGGGGAGAACATGGAAGGTATTCGTGAGTGCCAGAGATTTATTGTCAATTAAGAATATATCAGAAATTCAGAAAGTCTTTGTCCCCATATCTGGTTATTCTAATTTCCTAAACGAAATTCAATTGATACTTCAAGCGGTTAACTAACACTTACAATGCCTTAGCTTTATTTGATAATCTAGTTGAACAATTTGGTATGTATTCTAACCGAACTGAATGGCCTCTTAGACACGTTGTGTTTGTTTGGAAGTAAATCTTTTGAATATACAAGTAAAAGTTTTACTCTGTCAAATGATAGCAAACATTCCTCAGATAAAAACTTTTCTTAGCGGCTACTTTCCACACACCTCTATGAGGAAGGGGAAAATAGCCCACAGAAATGGTTTTTCCAAACATTCCTCAGATAGATTGTATCAAACATTTGCTTTTGCGTAAAACTTCTCCCCCCGTCTTCGGGATGTGCCGCCGGAACCCGTTCAAACCCAAGTGCGGGGGGGGGGGGGGGTGCGTTTGACGGTCTCCGAAGGTTAGGATAATTTATACATTGTATCCAACAATTACTTGTCATATGATTCAGGTATAAAACGACATTCTGAGTAGAGATTACAACATCAATATCTGTGACGAGAGGCCTGGTTGCTCATATTGCTTTTCTGTCAAACCCATTTACTGCATTGAAAAGGTTGAATTATATTGAACTTTGATATATATTTTATTATTCAATATAACAACAATGACTAAAGGTGTTGCAATGTTTGCGATGTCAGCATTTATTGGGAGGCATCATAAGAAAAATAGTTCAAACTGAGAGGGGCTAACATACATACACAATATTACCATTATTTCGATCTGAGTGGCCGTATTCTCCGCGTAGTTGACGCGTAGTATTGCGTAGCGTCAACTACAAGGAGAATACGGCCACACAGATCGAAATTATGGTAATGTTGTATTTATTACTCACTTATTTTTAGATTTAAGCAATAAATATGATCGTTAGAAAACTTTTCAACGTAATTAAGAAGTTATGTTTGGGACTACTTTCATCTCAAAAATCCGTATCCTCCTAGGAGGGTACGGAGCTCCGTATCCTCCTCAGTAGGGATCTGTAATCTCCATAGGCTTAGTATGGAGACTCCGTATCAGGTGGGTAATAAAATTAGGTAATTTCCACCCATTACTCAATTTCTACTATAAATCGAGATGCTCTAGAATATGTACTTAGCTCATTATGTACAGAGAAGAGTAGGTTGCAAACTTGACAATTCGATCGTTGGCGAAATATCTCCATAAGAAATAGTTATGTTAAGGACACCTTTTTTGTGACATACGTGAATGTGATTAAATGCATTTTTTCCACATGTCAGGTTTCATCTAATCTCCAAATTGTTGTGTTAAACGCACTGCCTAAAACGGAAAACTTGGTGACATCTAAATTTTCGTTCACAGGTAATAATATCTAAAGGTATCACGATGGAAAAGAAACCACTTAAATGTAACATGGTACAGAATGTAATCGATGTAAAAAGACTCGTACATGATTATTGTTGACTATGAAAATGTCTTGTATTTCATATTTGTACATTCACGACAATTTCAAACTACCTCAATGTTATATTCTATAAAGTGATTCACTGCCAAATGAAAAAGAAAGCGAAGATTTGGGACAATACCACTTTTGTAAACAGTTATAGCTAGAAAAGAAATTTACTTTTCGGTTTTCGTACACAATAATGTATACATGCATGCTTAAACAGAAGGCGAGCATAGAAACTGGATGCCATGTTTTACCCTTGTAGGAGTAGGTAAGGTACACACACAAAAATGTTTAGGTTTCTTCAATACAAAGATTATGAACATAATTCATTCTATATCCCATACAGGTACAATAATACTGTCCTCAGAACTAATGCAAACAATGACAACATGATATGACCAAGAATACAATACTTGATAGAATTATGCGTTACTCGTTACATCGTATTCACACATGTCCGATTCTATTCCACTTTACCTTTTATGTCGTAAATATAGTAGAGAAAGTAAGTATTTGTCTTATATATAGATTGTCTTCGTAAATCAACCTTAGAACACTTACTCTTCATTGAGAGGACACAAATCATCCCAATACCCAGGTACCTGACACCACTTTCTGAGTAAAGCCATATAATCGATACCTCCTGGCTTGTTTTATGGTATACCATAAACAACCCAGTACAATTGGTAACAGAGACAGATGATGATCTAAGCATAGCAAAGTACTGCCTCAACATCTATCCGTTTGTAACAATGATGGAATAATACATGTTGAGAGAATAGTGTAGTGGTGATTGCTGATGGTGGAACACTAACAACCAGCTAGGACATGAATCAGGATCCTTCAGGAGAATAAGCAAACCCCTACATCAAGGAATAATGTACAATACAAAGTTTCATCGTTAGAAATATTCTTATTTGAAAAACATGTTGACATTTTTAAAAGCAGTTGCTATAGATGTGATATTTACATTAGACCAATGGTTAAGGAGGGGGGGGGGGTCTATGTAATACCCAGAGGAGAACGGGTATAATGGTGAAAGCATCTACTAAGCAATCATAAATAGTGATTATATATTGTGAGAAGCGTCGTCCAAAGACGTAGGTGATACAATAATTAAACGATACTAGACTCTATCCCCTACAGGGAGGATGACAGTGTCGGCATGTCCCTCCCCCATTCAGGCCATAAAACCAACCCGAACATCCCCCAACTACATACAGCCCTCATCCGGGGCCCCATCCGTTCTCATCGTCCACCAGGGGGCCTGCCTTTCTTCCTTGACGGACACCTAGCGGGCGACAGCCTAACTAAACGCCTTCTCGCACGACACGGGCCCATCTCTAACACCGGCCTTTATTGGTCGCCGTTGATGCAATCATTTTGTAAAAGGTCGTCCTATTGGCTGCGGCAGGCGGTTGCTATGCCAACCATACTTACCCCATTCATGCAGGTTGTGATGAACTACAGCACACCACAACACCACTGAATAAGGTGAGCAGGGCTGGCCCGGAGCCGATACATGCAGCCAACAATCACCAACACCCCCTTACACACACAAAATATAAAAGGGAAGAAAAGGCGACATCACATCCAAGGATAGAGAGCGTAACCACCGCCATGTAATCATTCCGTCAGAAGGGGGAAGCTCTTCTGAATGGACTACTCTGGCCTAATAATGTTCCCACCAGTCCATGGGTCAGTAATCGAAGCAGCTAAGTCCCACGATGAATAAGAGCCTCAAAAGGCAAACAACAAAAACAACAAATCCTGCAGATTCGCTTTCTCTTGTGCTACAGTGCATGCAGGTGACCTCTGACCCCCATCTATATGAGCATAATTGATTACCAGTAATCTGATTATAGACTGAGTCGCTTTATCCAGTAATACCCACTCCGACCTCCCTTCCAATGCTGCCTCCACATCCCCACCCCTCTCCAACTCACTAAGGACTAGATAGAGACATCGGTGTTTCTCTCTGAGAAGATAAGTCAAGATGAATCACAGTCACAAATACGGGGATTGGCACAAAGGTTAGCTTTTGGTGCGTTTTCTTCTATGTTTCCGTGTGTACTCCTGATGAGTTTGAGTATACTTCATACTAGTCTCCCGTTTACTTTTGTTTTCTAGTTAGATTCTTTTCAGTTTGATGTTTCCTATCCTTCCTCATCAAAGACTCTGGTTCCTGTGTCCCTCCTTCTGCCTCAGGCTTGCTAAAGTAAGGGGTGAACCCACCTGACCCGACACGCTTATGATACTATGTGACACATTTATGACACAGAATGTCTGCAATACACCCCAATTAATATTTATTTTACCATACACAAGGAATAAAGATATCATATAATGAAAATTAAAAGTAGATTTCCATGAGTAAGCGTCAAGGCCATACTGTGTCTGTGGTGTAGTTATGCCATGATATTCCCAACCCACAGCAACAGGCATGTGTGGAATGAGATTTTCTAAAAGGTTTAATATAGTTAGAAAGCATATAACACACCCACCATGCGCAACATTTCGGGTGGCAACATACCCTAAGTGCTATATTTCCCTTCATGTGTCCACCTACCTTAGAGTACTTTCCTCTCTGTAACCCCCAACCCTCCACTTCCATACTGCCCTTTCCAACTCTCTCTATTGAGTTTCTTCTGTTCGTCCAGGCTCTCTTCTTGCACCTCTCTTCATCGTCTTTCCCTCCCCATAACGGAGAAGCCCTCACAGCCCACCTAACCCCACCCAGCACTGTAGGCCTATATGAAAGTGCTTAGTGCAGTATGCAGGGTTAGCAATACATATATAGCACAGTGATCTAATATGATGGTCGTTAGTTCAAAGAGAGTTGACAGAAGGCTGATATGGGGTTAGGCTTTGGTGATACAGGCCTGTGTGGTCTGTGTCATTAGATATGTTACTGTAGGTCCTGGTTGTGAACCCACATTAACCAGAGATCCATGAGTGTACACACCCACAATCAGGCCTGTATCTTTGGGTGCTAAAATGTCAGCAGTATTGTCATTTGGAGGTATTCCTGAGAGCCAAAAATCCGAGAATAAACTATTTTATGATAATAAATTAAAATAGTGGTTGTCTGCTTTGGTACAAACGTTAACACCTAGACTACATATTTATTATATTACTTATTTATATATGAATAGCTATTTACAAGCTCTCCGCAAAATCTAATTGCTAGGTGCATGATAAGACAAAACAGCATATTAAAAAAAAGTACCACAATCTCAGTACATATTCTTATCATAAATCCTCTGTCCTAGGTGCCATGTTTGCAACTTCGATTTTTTTTAATCTGAATTGAAACCAGATATACAGAGCACATCAAAGAGCCTCTTACACCTGCTCATTCACATATATCCATTTTTGGACCGGTCCGCGGTACCTCATCTTATGCGCATCCCTTTCAGGTAAAGCTAGAAAAATTGCACATAAAAGGCGCTGCCTTTGGAGAAAGAAGGTTGGATTAATATTCAATGCATGCACAGAGGAAAGGATTTACATAAGGAAGCCATACTATATACAAAGATATACCATAATATACTCTTACATAGAAGACTCTGTGTAGAAGGCTACAGGATCTTACAAAGAATTTATGTTTGATCTTCCTGAGTACAATACTTATGAGGGCAGCGAGTGCAAGGTGTAAGGTTAGTTTTACTGTACTCGGGGTCTTGCAAAAGGAAGGGGGCGGGGAAGGTGGAATGCTAAGTTTACCTATACCACATTGGCCACGTTTTGGGACACCGTAGATGTCTGTGGGAGCAAACGCAATTTTATCACTTCTGTGACCATCTGCAAGGGTGCATTACGTTTTGGCTGCCTGGGCTGTCGTGGCTGCCCTGGCCCAGTGCAGAACTAACATAAAACACTAAGTTTACACAATGTGCCCGGCATTCCCGGTGCCCCGGTAGAGGAACACCGTGGTGGCACCGGGATTGACGTAGGAGAGCAGAGGGGGAAGAGGTTGCGAAACGTGACTTTGGGCCAGGAGTGTGTCCAGTCATCCCGTATTTACAATGACACTCTTAGCGTATGTGTATCTAACAGCAAGAACTAAGACACTAATCAGTCCTGTATTTCTACCCTTATATCTCTAGTAACCAGGACGTACGCTTTACCACTTACACCCCTGCAATCTTCCTACCTACTATGAATTAACATTATTGATTCCCAGTCACCACCATGCACCTTTGGTCTGTATACCTACTTTATATCGTTCATTTAAGTAAAAGGTATGTATCTGGTTTCACTTCCACTGCCGTCATCTACCTGTCACATACATTGGTGCCTCCTTTCACCCGCCCTCCCTGTAGCTGGCACAAGCAGATCTGACAGGCATCTTCTTTGGTAATATAATATTTAAAAGAACAATTCAGAGTGCATTCTCTGTGTGTAACGATGGTGTGGATGAACAGATAAGTTATCATCTGTCGTCTGGTCATAAAATTGTACCACCTGCCTATGTTCTGTGACTTTTGATGTGACTTCAGTAATACATTGATCAATCTCGAACAAGACCGAGATGACTCTACAACCCTATGCATAACACATGACGAATATTGCCTTGTAATTCCCTCTTACTTGAACATTCTTTGATCTGGCTACATGTTACTAATCTATATTCCAAATATGTTTTATGTTGCAATTTAGCACCAATCCACAAACGATATCCTCAATATTAAGAGATATCATGATTAGATGTCAGTGCCACAGACAAAGAGCTCTAGTCTTAATCTTTTGATGATCTAATCAATTATACTCTGATATCATGATTTTATTTAAATATTCACAGTAGCTCACACTGTACACTGATCAGAGTAAAGAGGACATAATAATAGAATCCCTCTCTCAGCGCGGTGTGGAATTTACACCTGGCCACATACATAACACATTATATGCAAATCATATGCAAATTACCCCCTCTCCACCAAATCTCCACTCGCCAATCCCACTGTTTCACAAAGTAACTCTGCCTAAATCTGCACCTTTTCTATGCGCTGTGGACTCATTGAAACCCAACCTACATCGACCTTCATACCACATCGAGAGCGTGCGATGGAAATCAGCAACGAAGCCTGAGCCTTTCCGACCCAGAAAGACTTAGTTTTCACGTGAACTGGGCATCCTGGTCACTGACACTATACTTCGCACCTGCGCACCCATAGCACTAGACCTGGATCGACCCCCCGCCGCCCCACCCCCTCTCCCAAAACTCCTATAGCATCATCACTAGTCAAACGCGTAGCCTCACAGGTGTCACAGAGCACATGCTCACCCAGAAAATATCCTTAACAAAAAACTTTCAATGAATTTTCTCTCTTACAAATTTTGAATATGGCAGTGGTTTGTGTTGCACCCAAAACTATCAGGAAATTTATGCGGATGGGAGAAGGAGCAGGTACAGAAGTGTAGGAAGAATGAATAAAAAGGATTTACAACGCTTCGTTATGAACTTGCCAAATCTGGACGAAATGCTGGTTTTGCTTTCAGTGATCTTCACTAATCGGGGCTCAACTTGACATGGGCAAGTCTAAGAACTAGTTCCGGCCAAGAGATCGAAATTTTTGCATTATTGCCACGGACAGCAGAAAGAGCGATAAAGTCACTATAAATGTAGTTAGAGGGAGACGAGAGGTTCAGCTTTAGACATTGGTAAATTTGGGATATTGAGAGGCCATAGCAAACACTATCTGCCCGCTGATTGGATGATTGAATGAAGTGCATTAGAGTGGAACGCTCCACTTACGAGGAATTGTCTCCAATGGAAGGTTTATACAATTGTGTTGTTTCCCCAAATGAACTAGGATAAAACATCACACCTCGCATGCACACATAAGATCCAACACCAAATACTACAAATACTAATAAAATTACTTTTTTGTTCGGTGATGTTATAACCCTCGTGTGAAACTATATACGCTAGAAAATGTTATACAACAGTTGACGCCACGTTTACCCATAAACTGATATATATATATATATATATATATATATATATATATATATATATATATATATATATTATATACATATATATATATATACCCTGTTTTGGCACCCATCCTTTAACAATAACCAGGCATGATGGTGTAGCACATATGGTGTATATAGAAAGGTGATACCGAGGGAGAGGACACAAAGGGGGTGGTGTACCGAGTAGTTCGTCTACTTGTTCTACAGGTCACTTGGGGAGGCAGAGGTCGTCTTTCACTCCCAGCCCAGGTAAGGAGGAGCCGCCTGCTCGTCTCCAGGGTGCTCAGGTGCCTGGCCAGGTAAAGGTAAGGAGGCAGGGCCCAGGTGCGCGCCGCTTGCAGCTACCTGTAGGCCCTACCCTTTACCTGCCCAAGGTGAGCCGCCCTGTAACTTGCGAACTGGTGTTGGTCGATGAGCCCCCGCCCCCTCACCGTACTTCTATGCCTTTTGCCCTACTACCTCCCAACCCCAACCCGACATCAACGCCAACCTTTCTTTAAATATAGCCACATTTTAGTTCTTTAAGCAACATATATAATACCCTTTCTTTCATCCCACTTACCTTACACCGAACCTGTATTTATCTACCAATACATTTAACACCCCCCTTCTCAGATGCAGCACACCCGGGCTTTCCCCTACCTTGAGAGCATTTTCTACCCCTTCTCCTCCAACACTTCCCTCCCCTACTGCACCAGTCACCTCACCCCAGGCCATACACAGGAGGCAGACCTTGAAGCAACACACCAAAGTCAAAAAGGCAACCTGCCAGATTTCACCGGCCTTTTCTACTGGCGCAGTACATTGAAGATTCCTTTTTAGCAAAGTAGACTGTAGAGTCCATTTTAAAAAAGCCACACAGACATCAGTGTATATGTATGGATTAATGGAGGACAATAAAACTGCTACTTCTATTTTCTCTACGTTTAAGCGCACCAAATATAACTCAAAGTGAAAAGTAGATAGCCGATTAAATTGTTAAGTAGAATATAAAGCACGATCCAACGTCAGGATTTCAGAATGTGGTATGTAATACTACAAAAGTTATGTTAGCCTTCCTACAAAAAGGCAGGAGGGTGCTATTGATTATAATATAAAAATACTAGTAAATTATGATAAATATTGAACCCTGATAGAAATATATATTTTATACCATCACGGTAAGGTAAGTGTTTACGTTCTAGCAGAAACCTTCTGTACCAGTGGAGCATGTAAAGAGATGCTCATAGTTCAGCCAACCCCTCTTACCCCGCAATACCCCCTCATCCACTCACCACCCCCACCCCTCTTTCTCACCCCTAACCTATAACGGCTGCTGCCAGGTCTAGTCATATCTAGACTACGCAGACAGAAAAAATATTTCTGTTAGAAAATGTTTCCTATTATTTCCCAACCAAGCCCGACTGAGCGATTTGGAGTAGTTACTTCCAGCACAGAATGGCTTTGTGATGGAAAAGGCCAAATTTACTACATGTACTACCATAGCACCCAACAACTTTTTTTCAGCAGTTCCTTTGTTCGTGTTTTGGTAATGCAAGTTTTAGTAAGAGATTTCCTATGGTTAATTTCTAGTGAGCATTTCCTTTGAAAAAGATCCCTACAAGGGTAAATACATTGTAGATATATATCACTAAACAACCATCTTCAATCTGTATGATACTCTCTCTACAGATGCATCCTTCCTAAAATTTCTATAAAGATGTTGTATTAAGCAATCTACAAAGATATGCCACTTTTCTATTTCAAGATACCCCAGTGGGCCTATTCTCATAAGTATATTATCTGCACGTGTACAATTAATGCAAATAATCCACAGACAGCAGCATTCTTATTATGCCTCCTTGATGGACGCCTCTATTAATAGGGTGTTGTCTTATATAACAAATGGCGGTATACACCAATATCCTCTATAAAGATATCCTAAAAAAAAATAATAATAAAAAAAAATATATATATATATAAAGATATCCTATAGAGCAATCCCCTACAAATATAAGCTAGACTTCACAGTTAAACCCGGTGAGCTAGTCGTGAAGAGCAGCTCGCAGTAGGCAGCTCACAGCCCGGGGTAGCCTGCAGCTTGCGGCCCGTTTCCGCTACAGTAAGATGTCATTGCCTCGAGCAGTGCGCACTCGACGGCCGCATGCAAAATTAAAATCTAATCAAAGAAGTCGCCCCGGTGCAGCTGCCCTGCTTCCTACCACGTGCTACTTGCCCCACCTCCTCCTCTAGCCCAACTCTAAAGACAAAAAGAGAATAGAGGAAACTACAAAGAGGTAGCTCCAAGGGGCGGTAATACTAATGACTAGGCCTGACCTCAACTGGACAGACTATACAGATTGGTCATGTAAAACCAGGATAAGAGATTAATGAATTATCTTACCCATGGGACTGTAGTCATGGGTTATGAAGTTCACACAGAAAATGTATGTGGCCACAATAAACTACTATCCATTGTTAATTAGTGGCCGTAAACCACCCCCATGGTTTATGGCTTTTCCAAACCCATTATCGAATTTCTGGGAATAAAAATTATCATTAATTCATTATCGAAATATGATTAAGAAATACAACAATCGATGGTTTGGGGAAGGTCGGCTCTGTAAACCACTCGAGGTTGGCGACGGAATACACTTGCTATAGTGGGTGTATTACTACGCGTGAACCTCTCGCGGTTTACGGCCATCCATCTAAAAAAAAAGATTGATTATTATCTGTAAGAACCAGTCCTTTATCTAGGTGTTTCAAATGAAGCATGTGTTACCTGGACATAAGAGTATTCAACCACCACAATCACCACCACTACAGTAACCAGACGCGGGCAACAGGTGCACGCTACCTGACCTGCCCCCCGCTCACCTTCACCACGCCCTCTAACGGCCACTGTGCGCGCCCCCTGGTGTGTGACGAGCAGGTCGTCGTCATGTAGGTCGTGGACACTGGAGGAGGTACCTGGCCGACCGTGCTTGATCACCAGGAGTAGGATCAACGACCTGGATGGGAGGAGTTGCCAGGGTGGGTGCTGTGCAGCGCTGGGCTGCCCTGGATGGATTCCTCCACGGTCTAACCTTGACTAACCTTGCTGATCGTCCATTGCTTCTCTCTATCCATGTTCCCCTTGTTTCTCTGCTCTCTTCCTCCGGGAGCTTGGCGTGGTCCGTCCTTCTGCTTCCATGACGCCTCACTGGAGGAACTCCGGGCCACACTGGAGTCAGTCCCGGGACCTTGGACCGTGGAAACGGGAGACGATCCCGACCGCTCCTGCTGGGCCTGCGCCCGGGAGGAGGTGGGGCACACACGGGCGTGCTGGATCCGGGTAAGGCGGGGTCCCGTGGCCGGCCTGAACCCAACCTCCGCCCGTCAGCTCCTCCAGTGTACGAGCTCCGATCACCGGCCACAAACTGATGGTTCGAACTGATCGGTTCGACTTTATATACACTGGAGCCTGCCTTCACCCTCCACCCCCTAGCGCTACCCCACTACCTACCAACCTACCGCAACCCGTCCATGATCACCCCTCCTCCCTCCCCCCCCCCTACCCCCGACATCCACCGAGAGGTAACTCCATACACACTCCACCCCCCACCCCCACCCCTCACACACACGGGGAGAGAATTGCAGGCTCGTTTATAATTGACCCCTCACGTACGTGTATAAACTCGCGGTCGGCATGTGAGCGCGCCCGGCCCGCCACGCTATGGCCTTTTAGGGACCTTTCCGTAATTAGACTAGTGCAGGAATTATTCATGAAAGAGCCCAGGGTGCAGCGCCCGGGCCGCAACCGGTGCACGCCAGCCCCCACCGGCCGCCAGAGGCGCCCCGGTCAGCCGCCTGTTGGTAAAACAAAGGCCACAGGGTGGCATTTAGTTGCCCCAGCCTGTAGTCCTCCCCAGGCTGGCTTACCCATCCCACCGGGCCATGAGACGAGTGGGGGTGGGCGGGTGGGAGCATGGGGAGGGTGGGGGTGTGCAAGAAGGTGGGTACATGATGCCTGTTACACCCCTTCTGACCCATAGATACCCCATCTCGCAAACCAGCAAACTGTCTGAGAATCCCACCCCCATTACTAACCACCACCCACACCACCACCTCCACCACCACAACCTTCACCCCAGCCCTTTACCCCAGGAGGATGCACCCAGCCTCTCGTGCCATACCCCCACTACCTACCCCTGCATCCCCACCCCACGTACTACAGCCAACTTACCCCCTCGCCATTTTCTGTAACCACCTCGACTTGGCCATCCTGCACTGGGCCGGTTTGGCGAAAGGTTGGTGGCACCAGGCGCTTGTTCCAATTTGTACAATGCCCCATGCACTCCAAGCGCACCCCTCATGCCCACCCGGCCCAATTCGTATCCACCCTGGATGCACTGAGTATGAGGAAAGTGCTCCACCGCATCGGAACCATCTCCTTGTACACTCAGCATGACCCAGACAGCGTTTACAATTCAACACCAAGCCAAGCTAGTTCTATTATCCCCGTGTAAATCGCAGTCTCAATCAAGGACAGAAACTGTACAACTGAACGACTCGGAATGTATACGTGCATGGATCATGAGTGTGGTTAGTCGGATACATAAACTAATATCCATGTCCCCAACCAAACGCTTAACTGATACCGATGAATATCTATTCTCACATTTCTTTATATTTCATGTGTATGGTTATTCTGATATATTAGCTGGTGTGGATGGCCTCGTCCACCGGATTAATTTTTTTTTATTCAAAATTGTTTAAAGACGTTACAGACGTTCATCCGCTTCCAGACAATCTTCCATGCTGGCGTCGATAGAAAGGACAAGACATATATAATACAAAGACTAGACTGGACAAATACAACCATTCACTCACACAGTTACCCTTATTATTATACTTATTATTATACTCATGAAGGTGATCTCATCTCCAGTTTTCTGACCAATTCAAATGCATACCGATAAATACTTATCATTATATTAAGCTACCGTACCCAAATTTACAAGTATTGGTAATATTGTTGATATTTTATTGCTATCGATTCTTCTTTGTAAATGAGCTTCGCTCTTTTATGTTCAGAACATATGTAGCCTGTAGTCTGTTTGTCTACATCATAATATGGTCCTCCATATCTAAAAGCGTTTTCTGGTTCAAAAAAACATCAACATCATCCAAAATATCAATATCCGTTATATCAAATTATTTTCACCTTCATCACTGACGCAATTCAAACTGTACTCATTTTCGTCCTTAGTATTGAGCAAAAAAGACACATTAACCTTTACCAAACATCAAGATAATCAAACAACACTTTGAAACACTTTGGATTAAAACATATTTAGATATATATACGTTTATAGCCACCTGTTTTTGAGGCGATAATATAATATGCGCTAGGTCTTTTTTTCTTTCTTTTTTTAAAAATCTTCTCGGTATACCAGACCCTGTACTAGGCTCTATATAAGCTAGATTATCATAAGCATTTGTCCACTATTTTTGGTAGGATAAATAAAGGAAATTTACATATAGATTGCTACTAAACTTCACAAAATTATCAGCTATATATTCATTGTTTTAAACCAAAGTGAATTTTAATTGCTATGGATTATGCTGTACCATCCTTGTTTCTTTGGGCAGCAAAGATAGTTCCAGACTAGTTGGAATTACAGACTAGTTACTTTTGTCTCGGTTAATTCCGCGTTATCTACAGGGTGATAAGATCAGTTGTTTGTACATTCTGTCTAGAATCTGTATTATTTTACTGAGTGGTAATAAATACATTCTATTGTTCTTGCTCTGGCGAGCTAGAACAATAAAGTCTCAACAGTGAATGCAGGACATTGTCTATACAGAGGGACCAATCTATTTGATATTCAGTGAGAATTGCGATTTCCCTACCTCACTAAAACAATTCCTTTTTACTACCTGTAGACACCGCCCTTTATTTCTCAGTATAGATCGACACCTTGACCTAAAAGAATAGCGTTCCCTATCTCCCACTCTGGCCAAAAAGAATTTTTTAAATAATCCGCCCTCGTCACCCTTTCCATGACCAACGTGTCAACTCTGATCAAATGGTTATATAGTTATCAAACGAATATCTACATGTAAACCCTTTTATATACGAACTTTCAATGCGAGGATTGCTTCAGAAGCAGATATAGAAAGAATACCCGCAACCCCCAACAAAAGAAAGAGAGAGATTACCCTATAGATTATATTTCCATTTTAATCTGGATGTAACTTGTTGGGAGTATGGTTTTCTACAATCAATCTCCTTTCGAGAACGTATTTCAATTGCCCTCGTAAAAAATATCAACTTTTTGCACCACGAAAACCTCAATTACACCTTCCTTGTCTGCATGAATGCCCTCTTCATAAAGAAACTCCCTTAACCATTGCTGTTGGGAGAAGCAACGTTGGCGTGAGGCGGAAGTGGTGGTGGGAATTAATATCTGCATTAAAACCTACTTCCTCACGTTCATGTTCTACTCCCCATTGTATTCTGGGCAGAGTATGGGAGTGATCAGTGGGAGGGTTGGCGTATAGATCCTGGAGGGGCCTGGGTTCATCTCCTGCGGTAGCACCACTGCTACTCCTCCGCGGCATGCAGGGGACCGTGGAGGGTACTGTTACCTCCAGGAGGTGGCCTGTACGTCGGCGTTGGCAACCACCCTGGAGCAGCTCCTGTGGTTCTGAGTTGCTCCTTTCCACTTGTATCAAACTATGACAATGGCAGTCAGTGTGATGGCTGGCCGCTAGGGAAAGGTGGAGTATGTCTGTCGGAAGAAGTGTGTCTAGTATAAGACCCTCTTCTTGCCCTGTCTTATCATTGTTGTTTGTAAGGGTATTTTTATGCCATGTCCTATGTCTGACTGTCAAGTGCGTTGTTGTAACTATTACCTGTATAACTGTAATTCTCTGTGACGAGAAAAGTTGAAAATCGCGTTTTTTGTAATGTGAACCTTTCCGTCAATAAACATATATTTAAAAAAACAAACAAAAAACAAAAAAAAACTATGCGTATTGTAATCACAGGATGGTTGGCGTACACGCCATTTGTTGATACGCCGCTTGTGGTACGCGCCGCATTTTATGAGCGCCTAAAATATTAGATAAATGCATCAGGAATTTCATGACCCACCTAAACGGAATCTCCATACTAAGCCTATGGAGCCTACAGATCGCTACTGAGTAGATTCCGGAAAGCCGTATTTCCCTAAAAAACCCGGCTTTTTAGGCCCCCTGGCGGGCATTATAGGAACTATATTATATAAGCAATGCATGGCGTTTGCGGCGAATTTCTAATTATTTACGAGATTGTTTTCCTAACAATACAACATTACCATGATTTCAATCTGTGTGGCCGTATCTTCCTTGTACTTAACACAACGCAATACTACGCGTCAATAACTGATACTATAACGATACTAAGTGATACATATTTGCCATATCACTACTCGATCATCAATAACATACAGCCAATATATCACATCATCACCCAGAGAAATATCACAGATTGTACAGCAGCGTACAGTAGGCGATTTTTCACTAGTTTTACAGTAAATGCTACCTCAAAGGAAGTTCTTATAACCCAACCTCTCTCAGCCTCCGAAACCCTCATATAGGATATACCCGAAATCAGAGGTTGTCGGAAAACAAAAACCATATAGGAGCACATTGATATCACTGTGAAACAGTATAGCTCCGTTTTAAAAGTGATCAATATCTAGCCTCCAAAAGTTGGACAAAGAAAGGGCAATGGGAGAAAAGAGTAAGAATTCATTATTTATATCCTTCTGCATTGAGCTGCCGTCCATCTATGCCTATGCGCCCGACTTAGATATGTATCACTAAAGGCCATATATATGTGTTTGTATTTGCATATGGTTTGTCTACTCGCCAATACTGTGCTTGTATTCTTGTTTATTAATACCCTACAAGAATGCATACATCTATTTCGTATGTACACACGACCGTATACACTGTAGAATTCAATATATCTGCAACATTGTAAGTAAGTTGTGTATTATAAAGGATAAGAATTTACTGATGGATCGTGTAGACATTTGGTAAATATGAACATGATTACAGAAATGTTGCTTTCTCTCAAAGTGAAGAGACTTAAAGAAATACGTTTTGATATAGTCAAAGTACATAGAACATATATTTTACAACTAGGATTTCACACGTGTAAGAGAATAAATTAACACCTAGAAGAGCTTCTACAGGTAAAAGTCACATTGAGAAATTGGAAGAATCTCCCAACAATGGAACGTTATAATGATATAGTGAAACACGGTTACCGCTTACGTTTGTGTAAAATATGCTGTAAAATTGATAATTGCTGACACATTGACCGAACATTCCTTGTTTATACAGGGAGCTGTTTCAATACCATAGACTTAACCCACGTTTTGAAACAGCTCCCTGGTCTACACATGGTGCTTTGTGAACTCAACACTAGCCCGCCTTACATCGACCTGCCACTAAACATACATATATGTAAATAGTATTCTGCGTTCGGTCTCAGATGGCACCATCACGGTCATATCACCGTACCTATAGCACTGCTAATGACATATGTATGCATACCGAGGGTTTCCACTCGATGCAGATATTTTGGATGTCTGATAAAAGGCTAAAACTAGGGGGGTAGGAATCTATTTATTTAGTTCTGACAACAACTGTGTTTGTATAGACGTTTCAGAAAGGTCTTCCCTCTTCTATCGTGAAAGTAAATGCATTTTAGGATATAGAGATCCAAGCACACCTCAAGTATTTGTGATTAGCGTCGATTAGAAATCAAGTGCATTTTAATCTACAATGCTGCGTTCCTTCTATGGAAAATCCCCATGAATCATTGATATCAAGTAATGTATTGATTTAGCTAAAACTTGAAATGATTTGTTCATTAGTAATTACGTGTTAAAAAGCAAACTAGTTGTGCCATTGTCTCCACTCTTCTCGCTCTTGAAGTAAAATCCAAAAGTAGAACGCCATTTTTTAGGGGTGTTAAAAGTCTAGTATTGTCTCCACTTATTGCCGCTTGGGTTCCTGGGGCAGCAAGTCAGTGGTTTCTCGTCTAATTCCCGACACAAGAGGGAGATGTCGTAAGAGGGTTGCCTCTTCTGAGTAATCAAAGGGGAGGAGAAGGAGTCTATCGTAAAACTAGATAAGTTTTAATCTGGGCCACTGTATGCCACGACTGGAGTTTGGCATAGTGATTTTACGAGGCAGAGCCGAGTGAAGACCGGAGCCAAAACTCCAGGAGTGGAATGCGGTGGCCACGATTAAAACGAATCAGGTTTTGATTTTATCCTACCTCGTCTCCTCAACTTGGAATATTACGTGATAAAAATTCTATAAGCCACTATAGTGGCAAATAAAACTCCGTATGCCAGTCAGCGTGGCATACGGAAACTCAATGTTAAGCCTATGGGATTTTATATTAGGGGTAGGATAATATCCCAGAACTCTTATAGAAAGTAAAACTTAGAATCCATATAACCGCATATAACATACAACATTTAGATCACGTATCCTTAGCAGATATGGCATGGGGCCATCCATAAAGTACGTACGCACCGAGGGGGGGGGGGGTTTGGGGGGTCAGAAATTTGGGAAAATCTGCGTATGCTCCCTCTTTGTTCTATTGCGTACAAGATTGGGAGAGGGGGTGGGGGGTCCAAAATTTCAGAAATTCTGCGTACATACTTTATGGATGGCCCCCATGCTTAGTAGTAACAAGATCTCGCGTGACTTTACCCACTCATCTAATTTCCCCACCTGGACTCGTTGTGGTTCCTGCATTGCTGTCATTGATCAAATACAAAGAGAGTTGCGTGTTGTGTTACGTGCTTCATGTTTCTTGTTCCTATATACTATATATAAGGATCATGACAACAATGAGGACCAGAACAACTCAGTTTCGGTGTTTTATTTCAGATTATATATATATAAACATATTTACGTCTATATCGTTTCATTTAACATAATATTTACATAAATTCTGTCGGTATTCGCCCTTTCTTGGCCTAGCAATGCCTTATGGTACTCCAAGAGATACAACTGGAGGATTTTATATGGTATTCCCGTGGGCATAGCAGGACAACGTAGTTTTTTGTTCGTAATTTTTTTTAATTGTCGCAGTAATAGGTGTGAGATGGTAGGTTTCCGTCTTTTCGCAACTGTAGCTAGAGGTAGCTGGTAGCTAGAGGTAGCTGGTAGTTCATGTGGTATCCAGCAGATGAAGGTTAATGCGAAAATCAATTTTCAGCCACCATTGTCCGCAATTTATCACTATTCACCAAATGATCAATAGTGCTTAACTAAGTACCATACATCTGAATTATAAAAAAAGGGTTTTGTCAGCATTTTCTGTCGAGGATTCCTCACAATACACCTCATTGTCGACTTTTGACTTTAAATAGAGTAGATCATGCACACGCACACATATACATACCTTTTAAACCTTTGGGCAATCCTTACCTTATCCCTTGTTTGAATATTCAAAGGGACTCACCTGAAAGAGCAGAAAATTCAAAATATATCAGTGTTTTAGCAAAAATCGAATTCCCTCAAGCCGGGGAAACACGAGGCGAGTCAAGGCGGCGATCTCTAGAATCGCTAATACAAAATAGCATAGATGTGAGATATTATTCAATGATGATTTATCTCACCCCTGGTACAAGCTTAGCCATTGAAATACCATTAGAAAAAAATACTCAACGATCACCCCAGTAAAGTAACAATTCTACGCCACGGCCGTGGCGTAGTGAATGTGAGATGACGTGATATGGATTTGCTAGGTATATTTTAATTATTTTGATGGTGTGATGATAATTAATGGCAGAGAAAGGGGTGAGATAAATCCAGAACCACACTTGAATCGTATAATACACAATACTCCACTCGTTTGGATGTACCGTAATCGTCACTCGGCTTCACCTCGATGACGATTGCGGCACATCCAAACTCGTGGAGTATTGTGTATTTATACGATTCTCGATGTAGTTCTATATAATCTCCCACCGATAGTTTAGTGTCCCGGGAGCAATAGTCATGTGAAATGTAAAATAAAAGCTCGCATACTCAACATTTAGTGTTGGCGATTCCCGAAATCGCTGCATTTCTCGCTTTGTGTGTCCCCAGCATTACGGTATGGCTAGACATTGCCAATCATTATTCTTGTGACTATAACATTGTGAGAGTTTCGATAGAGTAAAATTTGTCAGAACTGTACATTTATGACAAAAGTATAATTATTTACAATTTGCATCAAAGGGTTATGCAGTGCTTAGATGTTATTATCATGTTCGATTCCTACTTCAATTCTAGCCTCGACTCATAAATCTAAACAGGCCAATCACTACATAATAGACATAGAGAGATAACAGATACCGTTATCAACAGTATAATAATTAGTAGAAACCAAACGAGAGTCAGCCTTGTCTAACTCGAGTTTGGTTTTGTATTTATCCTACCCCATCTCACCGATATACAGAGAAAATTGTGTAATTATCCATGATAGTAGCGTGTTGACACTGCCGGATCTACTTTCGTTATCTGGTCCCTGATTGGTCAGGTTTTTTTATTCACCTCGGTGCATAAATAACACTTTATTCAACGCTCCTTCAAATACATTGAGTCAATGTTAAACCTATGGCGTTTTTTATTAGGGGTAGGATAATACACTTTACCAAAGGTGCCACATCATCCTGTATAAATTCCTGCCAGTGTAGCTTTAGATACCTGACATGTCCGGTGAAGAATATTTCATCCCCATTGATTCAGATGAGTTTTATACGCTCATACCTCGGCAAATAGAATTCTAATCAAAGTATAGCTACCCATCATGTTTCATCCATAGATCTCTCATGAATAAGTTAATTTTAGAATTAATTGTCACTGTGTCAAACGTTCACATTCAAGTATACGACTGATGACAACAGTCATTGGTATACTTGAAATTGCTCTCCAATATCTGACATTGCTTGATGTGGTATTTGAGTGGTCAAATCGGAGGTGTAACGGCTTGGCATGGCTTCCCCAATAAGTGGACCACTTGGTAAGACGAGTGATGGGAGGACCACACGCCAACCCTCCATCTTGGTGGTCTGCAGGGTCTAGGCAATCTTTTGATTAGAACCAATCGTCTTGCCTTCTGACATGACATGACCAATACGTGTCTAAGTAGAAAAACAAAAGGCATGTAAGATCAGTGAAATAAGCGCTGTATTTATCATTTGTCCGATGTTAATGTAGACCGAAGGGACACTCATTCCTTTCCTATCCGTTTTGTGATGATTGAACAGCAATTGTAAAAGATATATGATACTTTTGAAATTTTTGCGTCTGGTAGGCAGGAAATAACACCCCTGATGATTTCAATACTACTATTTGATGTATTTTAGGCCAGAAATATTCGCCAATAATGCTGGAGACCTTAATCTATTTGTAAAAAAAATTTTTTGTAATATTAAATGTGTTCAATTACTACCATGATATAGGTAGGAGGATCAATATGTGTCATACATACACGTTCCACCTTAAATGGAGCGTAATAATCAACACATAAAATTCGAAAGGCTAGCCTTTCAATATCTGATTTATGAAAAAAATGTACTCCGAAATCATCTCCATCGGCTTATAAAGCATCAGTTAACCTTCGTAACGGTGTTTCCCAAGGCTAAAAGTATACACAGCTAAATCAATTGCCAGTTATTCAAAGAGTTCCCTGACCCTGCAAATTGTGGCTTTAGGTAATGACTTAAACATGGTGGACTTGGTACCCCCGCCGCCTTCCCCTCCCCCTCCTCCTCTTCCCCTTTGATGATCTAGGCCCCGGAGAATGAGTAGTTTCACACGTTACAGGGTCAGGCCTAGCCGTGAATGAGTCCCCGTGGTCACATTGAGCTTGCCTAGTGTTTGTCTCCTAATTTACATGTCCCAACGACCAAGGTGCGACGCATTCTTTTAAACCCACTTCCTAGTCATCCTATTATTTACCAAGTCTCTTATGGTTCTGCCCCCAGTTACTCTGCTACTGTCCACACAGTACCAAAACCATATTTCCCTAGTCGGATAATTCCGGTGTATTTTTTTTAGTAACAATGATGCGCAGAAAAAAGAAACGCCAGCATTTTAATAAATAGTGATACTGTTTCAAAGGCCTACGATATTGAGTCTTTCAGATACGGGTATATCTGTTACAAAATATATTTTTTGTGAAAGTATGCAATCACAATTACACAAAAAACAGGAAATGCAGAAAAAAGAGACGATACAAGTAATGATTTAAAGTTATCATACTTATCAGATGAGTTCACAAATCAGTCAGGGTCCATAGTTCATAAAACAATCGAGATATTGTCCCATATCATATTCCAGTTGTCTTCATCTAGTCACTGAAACCTCGATAGGATCTAACTGTCTGTTGCAATACTATCAACCAACTCATGGATCCTCTTCCAAATTACTTATTATTATATACCGGTGCACGAATGTCTCAGGTTTATGCCCCAGTAGTAATGATTTCATTCGTCCACACTGTGGCGTAATATATATAATACTACCCGCTGTACCACGTGACCACTCATTCTCCTATTTAATGAGTTGTAGAATGGTATTCTTAATGATTTCTAGGTATATAATAATAAAAAGACATAGTGAGTGTGTCTGAATGGAATCTGTTCCTCGATATTTTGGTCAGAAATACTCACCTCATTCTTCGAATTCGGTAAGTATTTCTGACCAAAATATCTCTGAACAGATTCCATTCAGACACACTAACCATGTCTTTCTATATTATCGCGGTGATATAAACTTACCCCCTACTATAGCATATAACATGGACATCCATCCTGGTTGTGGTATTAAAAGCGAAGAAGCTATTGAAGCTATTACTTATGAGCGTTTCTCATACATTTAACTTCATATGAGCATTAGCTATCACTTGTATAGTATCGCAGATGTCCAACCCTCAACCTGAAGCCCATAAATATAAAGAGCGATGCCAACTTCTTCCATAGATATTGCGCCTTAGTGGCCCAACAAGATGGCCTCGTAAATTCACGATTAATAGAGTGCTTATAATTTCCCTTGCTGCTTGGCAAGGGATCTCTCAATTCCTGATGCCTGCAAATGCCCCAAAGGGAGAAGGACAGACACATTTCCTGTCCACACCAGGAGATCGTCCAGACGGCACCTTCAGCACAATGCTCGGGTCTGGCTCAGAAACCACGGGCCTTTAATCTCACAGTCGAGCTCCCAATAGGGGTGTTTGTATTGGGCGTTGAGGTGAAAGGTGTGAGCAGTTGGTTGTGGGGAAGGTTCAGGTTGAAGTTACAGTAATTAAGCAGAACTGGTTTGAGAATCGTATTTCTAACCACTACGCCAAGAGTTTGGATGCGTAGTAATCGTCACGAGGCGTAGCTGAGTGACGATTACGGAGCATCCAAACGAGTGGCGTGGTGGTTAGAAATACGATTCGAAAACTGTTCTGTATTTATCTCACCCCGTCCACAGACATTAGAATATAATCAAAATATCAGTTTTCTACAACTTCACGAAGTAAGTCATTAAACATTCCCACAAATAAACCGCTTAAAGGCGGTCCGTTATATGTCATCCATCTTCGCGACGCTGGGGCTTGTCAATGACACCGGAACTTTTTTTTTTCCTAGTCGCTGATTCGCTAGTCGCATCTGACGTAATAACGCTAACACTCCGCAACGAGATGGCGTAGTATTGTTGCTTTACCGGGGTGATCGTTGCGTATTTATTTCTAACGTTATTCCTATGGCTAGACCTGTACCAGGGGTGAGATAAAGAATGTAGCACTAGTCTGGGAGAGCAATTACCTCATTAGCAGGTATTATGCAATTATATTTAACTGGGAGTCCCTAGTGCGAGTAAGAACTGGGATCCGAGCACAATATGAAACCTAGTTTTATATTTTTTTACATTACGCATATAGAAATATGAAAAAACATTCCTTTTTCTTTTTATTCTACCCTTAGTTCTCCATTTCTGTGATTAATTGTGTAATGCAAATTGACTCATCATATATGGGACTTTGTAATTTGACAACTTGCTTCGATCATTCTTGGCTTGAAGATAAGAAATTAAGTGATATTTCACAAAGGACAACACAAAAAAATAAGTGTTTTACAAATCCTTTTTCCAATGTTCTGAAGGCATGATGTCTTTACGGCTATTGCAGTTGGTAAATTAAAACAGGTCAACAGGCTGTAAGTAAGCAGGTAGGTAGGTAGGTAGGTAGGTAAAAGTAGGTCGGCAGGTAGGAAAAAGGCGAGTGACAGAGTCTGTTGATTTACCGACTGAAAATGGAAAGAAAAACATCCAATGACGTCATAAGATCACATCGTGCATTCTTCATGATTGTCACGGTCATCGTTTCCACAACTCTTTTCATCCATGCCTATTGCCAGACTTGGTGCAAGGTGCACGGTTCTAACGTTGACCCTGGTGCATCTATAATGGGTACAGACCCTGTTGTGATCGTGTCCCGCCTAGAGGGGTGTTCCTGGGTGCAGGTAGACACACACAGGACAAAGACATTGTGGATCGGGGTATTTTCAGACAAACACCCACAACGGTCTCAGGAGTAAACCTTGATCAGTATCTACGCTTCATTGCCCTGTTATTCTTGTGGGGTTCAAAGACAAGAAAGCCGCTGTTCATGTTATGAGGTACAAAATGTCACCTTAAAACTCTTTCAGCCCTGAAGATGTCTGGAGGCATTGTCGTGTAGGGCCTGAAGAAATGAGTGTAAATCTAGATATAAATAACTTATTGTTATGATTCCTAAACTATATAGAGAGAGCAAAATGTGGTAAAAAAAGAATTCGCGTAGGTTAGGGCGTCTCCGCGTTCCCGGTGGGGTGTGGGGGACTCGTACTAACGTAGCAAAAAATTATATAGAGAGCAATAGTATCTTTCTTAGTCAATATGGTTTAGATTGGTTTGTTTTGTTTGGGTAGATTAACGTCCAATATGTTCTATCAGACTTATTTTGGTTTTGACAGTGAACGAATCTATGAGATGAATTTAGGTGCAGTCTCACCCCTATATATTTACCCTATATATTTACCATCACATAGACATAGTATGAGAACGATTGGTCTTTGATAAAGCAGTAAATCTACCACTAGTGGGCTGAGGAGAATAGTGGGTGCAGTGGGACTCGAACCTACAAAATCCTACAACCTTGGGGTTACAAGTCCAGTGCCTTAACCACTGAACTTACTCCCCACCCCTCCTGTGGATTTGAATATTGACACCAAGGATATCCTGGATTCCATGGTTATAGTTGTACATTTATCTCACCCCTGGAATAAATATCCATAGGCTTAACATTGGGAACTCGTTCTCCATGCCCCTACAAGTATTGCAGCCCGTTCTCCATGGTCTATATCCTGTGTGTTATCCCTTCTTTAAGTGTGTACAGGAGTAAGATAAATACAGAAAGCAAATCATTTTGGTCAAAGAAGTCATTCTCCAACTCGTTTGAATGCTATGTGATATTCACTCGGCTGTCGCCTTGTTCAAATCACACGGCATCAAACTCGTGGAGAATGACGACTATGACAAAAACTTGTTGGTTTCTTCTTTAGTACTTGTAAAATGTGTGACATCAGCGCATATAGGTTCGGGACTATTTAGGAATATTTACCAAAAAGGCAGCAAACAGTAATAATTGTCTTTATTCGGTACACCGCCTCTGTGCTTTTTAAACTAAATGCAGTTTTCTGAAATACTTTAATCAGAAATGTCCAGTTGCGGCAGATTTTTCTAAGCCCCCGGTAACCTTCCTTGACATCTTCCTCGATGCCATCAATATCATGACACAACTGGCCTATGACGTCACTATGACATATAATGAAACACCAAATCCCATCTGTCTGTTCGTCTGCTACTACCAGCGTCCCAACCTCGTTCTGAACACGTCACGTGATCGTGTCATACTGGCGCCTGCCGAGCGTGGCGCTGCAGTCGCGCCTTGTGTTTTTGACACAACATGCACGTGAACGACACGTGAGAGGACACGTGCAACCTTCACTGTCCCCACACTGCCGGCAGCCATCCCAAATACCACCCACCCTCACCCGCTTCCCCGCCACACTTCACCTATCAGGCGAATGGCACTTCGGAGAAATTCCCAAACCAGTGGGTCTCAATGGGACACGCCTCCTAATGTGACAGGTGCCAATCATCTGTTTGTCCGTTTGTCAATGGGTGGGAGGGCCCCGCCCCTCTGTCCCGCTCGTGAGCTGCTCGTGATTTCATCAGGGTGGTAATGCAGTCAGGTGGTGAACAGCTCGCCGGGCCTCGGGACACCGCGAGCCGTGTGTCTGTACCTGCCGGCCAGCCGGGTAAGTTATCGCCGCTTCTCAAAGACCCCCGTATTATGATATACCTATATGGTCCAACGTCCATGGAATACTACCTGGTAGGCGTGAAGTACTAATAATTTATCCTACCCCTAATATAAAATCCCATAGGCTTAACACTGATTTTCCGTATACCACGCTGACTGGCATACGGAGTTTTATATGCCACTAGTGGCATACAGAATTATTATCACATAATATTCCAAAATTGAGGAGACGGGGTAGGATAAAATCAAAACCTGATTTGTTTTAATCTTGGCCACCGCATGCCACTCCTGGAGTTTTGCCTCCGGACCTCACTCGGCTTCGCCTCATGAAGTCACTATGCCAAACTCCAGTCGTGGAATACGGTGGCCAAGATTACAACTCATCCAGTTTTACGATAGTTCGGGTTCACTGTGACGTAGCGAATGAGTACTAACATCGGGTCAACAGGCTGTGAATCGACAACTTAGTAAGTACATAAAATGGCGGTTTTATTTTAGAGTTATTTAGGTATATGATAATAAGTAAACGTGCTGACTGAGCCCGTGCGGATGCCGTTCACGGCCTTTTGTCCAATAAAATACTTTTATGGGACCAAACACATCGGCAATCCCTACGGGTTCAGTAACTACGTATTTTTTCTTAATACCAGCAGAAGAATACTCTGGGTACCCACTCCTATATCTATAGGCCGTTTCAAGGTAATCCCTCCTATATCTTTGGGCAATTTCAAAGATACCCCTATATTTCTAGGCCTATATGCCATTTCAGGTTTCCACTCTCCTTTGTCTATAGATCATTTTAAGGTTCCCTCCTTCAATACATGTAGGCCATTTCAGGGTTCCTTTCTTTGCCTACATGCCATTTCGAGGTTACCCCCTCTAATATTTATAAGTCATTGCAAGGTTACCCCTTCTTTATCTAGATCGTTTCAAGGTTCCCCTTTTTTGCCTATAAGTCATTTTAGGGTTCGGAACCCCTCCTTCATCTATAGATCGTTTCAACGTACCCCTCTTGATTGTCTATATGTAATTCCATGGTCACCGCTCCTTTGTCTATAGGTCATTTCAAGATGACCCCTACTTTATGTTTAGGCTATTTTCTGGTTATGGGTGGTGATGCACTTGAGATGTTATTGTTTTTGCCATTTCTAATGCAGGGATGCCAGTGGGGGTCAAGAAAAAATCCTACATGGGGACTGAGGCCAGTCTATGTATCACCTAAAACACACATGGTGTATGGGGAATCCCCATCATTCTCCTAGCAGATCCTTGGGCATGGACTGGCAGTATAGGATAGCTAGATATCTGCCATGAGAGTGGGTACATGTGTAGTTCTGCACTAAATGGGGTACTCTTCACAGAAAATCATTTAGGAAAGATTACCACACACTATCAGTTCTATATTCTGAAGAATATCTTAACGAGTTCATTAGATATTCCTCTGATATTTCCTTTTAGACTTGGTAATGCTTTGATAACTCTATTCTCATATGGCATATTTTAAGCCAATCAGATGTCAGTATTCAAGTTTGCCCTTATCTGTAGGAGCATTTCCCACAGGAATCCTACTATCCCACAGCACTAGGTTGGAGCACTGGGATCCATAGGCCCTTTAACTGAGTGTGCTGTGGGTGGCTGAATTCAGAATCTTGAAAGATTACTGAACAAGTTTATCTAACATCTAGATTTTAGAAAACCTGGAGTCTATATTGTTCTCAATTTCTTGAAATTTTGATATCTTTGAGACTAAAATGAGAATCCTACATGTAGGCAAAATCCTACAAACTGGCATCCCTGCTAATGGAATAATGCGGTATACCACAGTCAGGGTCAGTTTTAATTTTAGACTCCATTTCAGCTGTCTCCCTGTAAGAGGGATGTGTGTAACAAGCGTGTAATGCACTAGAAAAGCTGTAAAGGAAAAAGAGGGATGTACAACGAATGTTGTAGTGTAACAAAGACTGTGAACCGCATTGTAACAAGAAGATAATAAGGTGTATATCGAATGGAAAGAGAAAACACTAATAAAGCAAGATATGATATTAGTTTGGAAAAATCGTTCCCTTTCGTCCTACGTATCTCTTCCTCATGGAGGTGTGCGATACGCTGGCAATCGGAAATTTTTTTAATTTTTTTTTAATTTTTTTTTTTTATATTAGATAGAGACTAAATCTGAAGAATAGGAAAGTTAGAGATATTAGTAGAGGAGCAAATGGCCTAAAAATGGGTAAAATTGACCCCCGAAAGTCTACTGGCTGAAACTTGCCATATTAGTCAATTATGACCTCAGGAATCTGAATCTGATACTCGTTTGTTCCAAAAAGTGTAGCATCATACTCGTTTCCATGGTAATAGAAGGAAAACAAAATTTAATACATACTGACACATAACACATACTTTTATAAGAAAAGGTGAATAAATGCATTTTTTCTGTCGGTAAAATTTATCATTCTTTGGCCAAAAGTGTACAGTATGGAAATATGCCCTTTTCTGTTTTCTTGGAAGAACTGTTGCCATGGTAACATTCCAATTTGTGGGGGAACCCCCATTTTTGGATTTCTCATGGTTATTAAAGTTGGATAAAAAGAATAATTTTATGAATGACACATACAAATTGATAAATTTAGCAATAACACACAGCATTGATAGGTACCACCATTTTTTGAAGCCATTCAATTGTTCCCATGGCAACCATAACAAGGTTTTTTCTATGACCAAAGCAGCCAGATAATGATACACTAACTGGACATTTGTATGGCAAATCTGCATGACATGGCAACTAGTAGAAGAGTATAGTCTCAAAAAGGCCATTAGAGAGTCTACTGAATGAAATGTGCCATGTTGGTCAATCATTACATCGGGAATCTGATTCTGCCACTCTTTTGACCAAAAGAATGTAGCATCACTTTTGTTTCCATGACAACCTTAATGCATCATAATCTACTTAGAAACCACCAATTTCCTGCAAATATGAATAATAGATGTAAGAAATAGGAGCTAAACACCTACTCATGAGATTTCATTTTCATGATGTATATATTTGGGACATAATGTGGAGTTGTTCTCTTCATTCCCTTAGAATTTGATTGCCATGGCAACCAGTTTAGCACAAAACAGACACTGCAGTAGCCAGCTCTGATTGTTGTCAAAGCAAATAACTAGCTTTTTAGCCATTGATGATAGAGACTTAATGTAAGTATTTATCCTAGGACTTGGAGAGTCTACTGCCTGAAATGTGCCATGTTGGTCAATCATTACATCGGGAATCTGATTCTGCCACTCTTTTGACCAAAAGAATGTAGCATCACTTTTGTTTCCATGACAACCTTAATGCATCATAATCTACTTAGAAACCACCAATTTCCTGCAAATATGAATAATAGATGTAAGAAATAGGAGCTAAACACCTACTCATGAGATTTCATTTTCATGATGTATATATTTGGGACATAATGTGGAGTTGTTCTCTTCATTCCCTTAGAATTTGATTGCCATGGCAACCAGTTTAGCACAAAACAGACACTGCAGTAGCCAGCTCTGATTGTTGTCAAAGCAAATAACTAGCTTTTTAGCCATTGATGATAGAGACTTAATGTAAGTATTTATCCTAGGACTTGGAGAGTCTACTGCCTGAAATGTGCCATGTTGGTCAATCATTACATGGGGAATATGATTCTGCCACTCTTTTGACCAAAAGAATGTAGCATCACTTTTGTTTCCATGACAACCTTAATGCATCATAATCTACTTAGAAACCACCAATTTCCTGCAAATATGAATAATAGTTGTAAGAAATAGGAGCTAAACACCTACTCATGAGATTTCATTTTCATGATGTATACATTTGGGACATAATGTGGAGTTGTTCTTTTCATTCCCTTAGCATTTGATTGCCATGGCAACCAGTTTAGCACAAAACAGCCACTGCAGAAGCCAGCTCTGATTGTTGTCAAAGCAAATTACTAGGTTTTATAGCCATTGATGATAGAGACTAAATGTAAGTATTTATCCTAGTACTTGGAGAGTCTACTGCATGAAATGTGCCATGTTGGTCAATCATTACATGGGGAATATGATTCTGCCACTCTTTTGACCAAAAGAATGTAGCATCACTTCCATTTCCATGACAACCTAAATGCATAATAATCTACCTAGAAACCACCAACTTCTTACACATTTGAAGTCCAAGAAAAACAAGAAAACTCATAGTGTTTCAAACTCATTAATTGTTTTTATATGTTAACATTTCGGACGTAATGGGTAACTCTTGTTTCTATGTCTTTAGAATCTTGCTACCATGGCAACCAATGCAGGTAGAAAATAATCAGTGCAGTTACCCCCTTTGATTCTCATATAAACAAATTACTATAAGTTCTTGGGGGCATGCCCAGAATACTCCAGGTTTCTTTCCTCTGGCTCCCTCAAGACAAAGCTGGACACTTATCCTAGCTATTGTTACCAGCAAAACCTAGTTTTAGTTGATGCATATTTTGCCATATGGAACCCTGTTCCATACAGTATTTATACCTCCTGCTTGTATGTATCTGTCACATACTTGTGTCATGCTCTACCTGTTACTATTAACTATAGCTAACATATAAAAAGGTTTAGAAGGTTAAGGTATGGATCAGAGCTGACCATTGCATGTCAGAATCTCAGACCATTGTGGGGCATGCCATGGAGGAAAAATGTGACACCACTTAGTTTCAATTCCTGGCTCACTCTTGCTGGTTTTCTCTCCCCATATTGTGAAGGTTATATGGCCTAGGTTGTTGTTGGTGCCCATAGTGCCCTTGAGCCCTGATACCTTTCCCAGGATGTCACAGTTTTATTGTTGCACCTGCTACTCCTCAGCAAGTAAGGCAGGCCAGCAAGGAGGAGGAGAGGTAGCCAGAGGACATGTAGCCTGAAGGGCAGGATAAGGAGACCACCTCTGAACTAGAGGAGCAAGAAGGGGAGGAGACATAGGAGGGAGAGACCCTAAAGTGTCCTTCTGAGTAGAAAAGTCAACCAAAGGGGCCTTGCATCACTCATCCTGCCTAAGAGGGCCATAGAGGAAATATATTAGAGATCATATTAGAAAGAAAACACAGGGGATACCTGAATGTTTTGCTGCAATGCTGCCTCCGTTTAATCCACTTCTCGATGCCTCTCCAAAAAAGGAATATTCTGTCTTTGAGCCTTTAAGACACTAGTATGTCTGTCCTGAGAAAGCTATGTTCCCCTCATAACTCTGAAAGAAGGGGCCTTATCATTATTGCCTCTCCTGTTAGTAGCTCCATATCTCCCTGTGCCCAATACGGGAGAAAATGGGAGGTAACTCTCTGGCTTGATAATGGTGCATTTCATATGTTATGGGGCTAGCATTGGTAGAAAACAGTCCAGGACTGGCCCAGAAATTAGCAAAACACTAGATGAAGGTTGGGAGAGGTCATAATGGAGGGGAGAGGGGATTTCAGTGACTTATATTGCTAGCATATGCCCTGATGGTCAGACTGTATTGGGCATCCTGTTCTTCTATGCATGAGAATAACCAAGGAACAGCAGAGGCCTTCTGGCTTCTCTGTCTAGTCAGGATATCATCAAATAAATAAGGACATTTATAAGTATGCGTATAGAAATTAAAGTAATACAGTGTTTCCACCTGCCACTTCCGACCCGCAATTCTGTCTTTTGGCACCACTACTGACTATTTGCAATTTTTAGGGTACATAATTGTCAGGTGGGAATGGGGATAACATGTTACAGATCAACAATCTTTATCTCCACATTATGCAATATGGCACGAGCTGACAATTATTTGCCTCCCCGATAAATTGAAAGCAGTTATGTACATATAATTGGTTTGTGGCAAGCTTTTTACATTTAAAACCATCTCTGCACAGTGTATCCATTGGAAGCACACATTCAGCTGCAATGTCAGGAGTGTTAATCATCAGGCTAGTAAACATGTATCAGCATCAGTATTTTCTCAGTTACTTTCAATACAAAGGTCGGAAAACCATCTGTCAGGTGGAAAGAGTTTGTTTTTGTTGATAATTATAATTAAATCTCAAGTGACACCACCCAATGACTGATTTTTAATGAATACATAATTGGTGATCATTTAGTCGTCAGGTGGAAATGTATAAGTTGATCAAAATGAATAATAACATTAAGGATGACATGCTATACCATGTGATTGAGTAACAGAATGATCTTGACACATCCTGCCCCCAGCTGTGTACATTGACACTAATAGCTATTAATGAGAGAGTGGCTCTGCCATAGATTCCCATCAATTAAGGGTTAATAAGAGGACTTTGAAGTGCTGTGGGGGGGAAGCACTGAGGACAAAAGCACTGACATGGTGGCAGTGCCTCAGGGCCCCATTGCTCCACTTTTTGTGGTATCGCTAGCTATAATTGTATCACAATTTTATTTTACGATAACTTTGACGATCTGACTAAAAATCGTTGGTCCCATGATATTGTATCGTATCCCTATATTCATGCAGTATTGCTAATTTGTATGATGTGATGGCTATACAACAATTCAGGGGTACATATTTAATGAGACAGGGGAAGATACATCCAGGGATGGCCGGGTGATACCTTGAGGCATCATTTACAAAATATTCGTTTTTGTGAATAAAATTGGAAATATTTGCTCAATCAACCTGAAATGTTCACAGTTTGTATGTATAACATCATATTTGATATTTTTAGGTGAATTAAAGCATAGCATTTAGTATCATATGAGATGCCATGTGATGTTAAGATAAAAGTATCACAGTTAGGGTTATATGTCCGGCCTCTAGCGTTATTCACTGGCACTAGTATCTGGCTCCATACCTGTACTACTATGGTGAGTACCCAGTGAAATAGGGTTTAATACAGATGGTACAATAGTTAAAACTGGTCTGACACCTGGTTATGTGGATCGCTATCTACTATAGGTAGATGAACAATGGGCGGGGGTGGTAGTGCCACCATGGATCATTATTGAGAATATCAGACAAGGCCATTTCTAACCAAAGTAATGCAATATGCAGACATCTGCCCTGATGTGAGGGTCTGCATAAAAAGTACCGCTGAAAGGCATATTTTAGGCGGTGATGCAATTCCAACTCAATCCACATGTCATATCTTCATTAATTTCAAGGTATTTAGATCCAATATGAGAGCCCAAATATTGCATTCTGGGATTGCAGATGCATCCCATTGGATTCTGCATACTAAAATGTCCAAGAATAAATACTTAATTTATGTCTCTATCTTTAATGGCTAAAAGATTATAGCAGTTTGTTTAGATAACAATCACAGTTGGTTCCTGTAATGGATGCTCTCTGCTGCATTGGTTGCCGTGACAACCAAATTCTTAGGGAATATCGATGACCCATGATATCCTAAATGTATACAAAAAAAGCTCATGAAACCTCATGAAAAGATGTTTTATGGCTATTTTTCAGACACTTACTATTCATGTGTAAGAAAATGGTAATTTCTGAGTAAATCACTATACAACCATGTTGTCATGGAAACGAAAGTGATGCTACATTCTTTTGGTCAAAAGAGTGGCAGAATCATATTCCCCATGTAATGATTGACCAACATGGCACATTTCATGCAGTAGACTCTCCAAGTACTAGGACAAATACTTACATTAGTTCTCTATCATCAATGGCTAAAAAGCTAGTAATTTGCTTTGACAACAATCAGAGCTGGCTACTGCAGTGGGTGTTTTGTGCTAAACTGGTTGCCATGGCAATTAAATTCTAAGGGAATGAAAAGAACAACTCCACATTATGTCCCAAATGTATACATCATGAAAATGAAATCTCATGAGTAGGTGTTTAGCTCCTATTTCTTACATCTATTATTCATATTTGCAGGAAATTGGTGGTTTCTAAGTAGATTATTATGCATTAAGGTTGTCATGGAAACAAAAGTGATGCTACATTCTTTTGGTCAAAATAGTGGCAGAATCATATTCCCAATGTAATGATTGACCAACATGGCACATTTCATGCAGTAGACTCTCCAAGTACTAGGATAAATACTTACATTAGTTCTCTATCATCAATGGCTAAAAAGCTAGTAATTTGCTTTGACAACAATCAGAGCTGGCTACTGCAGTGGGTGTTTTGTGCTAAACTGGTTGCCATGGCAATTAAATTCTAAGGGAATGAAAAGAACAACTCCACATTATGTCCCAAATGTATACATCATGAAAATGAAATCTCATGAGTAGGTGTTTAGCTCCTATTTCTTACATCTATTATTCATATTTGCAGGAAATTGGTGGTTTCTAAGTAGATTATGATGCATTAAGGTTGTCATGGAAACAAAAGTGATGCTACATTCTTTTGGTCAAAAGAGTGGCAGAATCAGATTCCCCATGTAATGATTGACCAACATGGCACATTTCATTCAGTAGACTCTCTAATGGCCTTTTTGAGACTATACTCTTCTACTAGTTGCCATGTCATGCAGATTTGCCATACAAATGTCCAGTTAGTGTATCATTATCTGGCTGCTTTGGTCATAGAAAAAACCTTGTTATGGTTGCCATGGGAACAATTGAATGGCTTCAAAAAATGGTGGTACCTATCAATGCTGTGTGTTATTGCTAAATTTATCAATTTGTATGTGTCATTCATAAAATTATTCTTTTTATCCAACTTTAATAACCATGAGAAATCCAAAAATGGGGGTTCCCCCACAAATTGGAATGTTACCATGGCAACAGTTCTTCCAAGAAAACAGAAAAGGGCATATTTCCATACTGTACACTTTTGGCCAAAGAATGATAAATTTTACCGACAGAAAAAATGCATTTATTCACCTTTTCTTATAAAAGTATGTGTTATGTGTCAGTATGTATTAAATTTTGTTTTCCTTCTATTACCATGGAAACGAGTATGATGCTACACTTTTTGGAACAAACGAGTATCAGATTCAGATTCCTGAGGTCATAATTGACTAATATGGCAAGTTTCAGCCAGTAGACTTTCGGGGGTCAATTTTACCCATTTTTATGCCATTTGCTCCTCTACTATATTAGCAAGTCCGATATGGTTACTTAAAAGAGGAGGAAACGGTTGTAACCGCCAGTATCCTCACACTAAGCCGTGGTAGTAGTATCAAAGTAACCCTAATCCACAGGATATTGGCTGTGTTGTGTCTGAGGGGACTGATGGGGCGAAACAAAGGAAACGCATTGTGTTAACAGTAACTGCGCCGGGTATTTTGGCGGGAATTGTAACAAAGAGATATGTATCCCATTGTCCTGGGAGAAGGTATATAAGAAAACGGAAATAAAGACTGAGTCAGTATGAAACCGGGTACGAGCCTGTCTGTGTCTCTCTCTTTCCCTCAGATTGTATTGGTAGGTCTGGTCTTACATCCCTTTTTTGGTCGGCACCTTGGTTGGCACCAAGTGACATCTGATTTTCTTGCTGCCGTTCTCATAGCAGAGATCCCATATTGTAAGGAAGGCCAAGCACCATGAAGAATCTGCTTGAAGATAAAGATGAAATACTGCGGACCCCCATAAAAAGTGGTTAGGGTCACATGCTGGGTTCCTGCGCCTACATATACCAGTGGTATGAGTCACCCCGGAGACAGCAAAGGATGCCAGCGTGTAAAGCGAGCTGCAGACTTACCTGCTCCTACTCCTACTCCTATACTGTATCTGAACGTGGGGCAGCACTCAATAAGTAGCGGGTGAACTGGTGGTCATATAGATGCTAGAATGTGAAAGCAAGTCGGTTCCAAATTCTTTTGGCCGATTTCTTTATCTAAAATTACCACCATAGACAAATTTTTGAAGGAGTAGAGGTTTGAGAGAAACTGATGGCTGAGCTTGCAAAAATATGGGTTGTTAGATTATTTCTAAACATATACTTTGCACGGTTAATACTTCCTCTAACGCTTAACTGGCCTCGAGCCCTAAGCCCCAGACAGGTGATATATGATACTTGCCGTCTGGGCCCATTCAGGTAGGACAGGAAGGGGAACGTGGAGTTGCATAATACAGCAGATTCGTCCAGACTCACTCCTGACTGATCTACTAGTAAACAGGATGATGCAACGTGTGGTATGTGCATGTATGGTGCATTATCTCACCCCGGTATTTCATTTTCATAGGCTTAACATGAGGAGTTCATAATACATGGCTGTGAAGGTAGTACCAAATACTCAATGGCTAATTGGGTAAGTTATTTTATTGATTAATAATGTTGTTGATCATGTATACGGGGTGGGATAGAATCAGAAATACACCCGATGAAAATATAAATAGGTTCTTACACCACTGAGTTTGAACGCAGATTAATTCACGAAGCGAATTTATTTTCATCACAATAGTAACTTGCTTTTGAGTATTGTAAGGCCTCCCATTGCCTTAATACTTGCACAGAATATATCTGATATCTATTGCCTACAAAGATGAAAATGGTGATAAGCGCGAAGACTAAGTTACTACAATAATATTCCTATTACCATACGGGAGCCCCTCATGTTTATGCATTTAGTGCCTCTTTATTTTGATTTAGAATCAATATATTTATATAGAACTGCATCGAGAATCGTATAAATAGACAATACTCCACGAGTTTGGATGGGCCGCAATCGTCATCGAGGCGAAGCCGAGTGACGATCATGGCACAGCCAAACGAGTGGAGTATTGTCTTATTTATGATTTGAGTGCGGTTCTGGATTTATCTTACCCCTTTCTATGACATTGAATATCATCACAACTTCAGAATGATCAGAATATACTTAGCAAATTCACTACGCCACGGCCATGGGGTAGTATTGTCACTTTACCAGGATGATCGTTGAGTATATTTTTCTAATGTTATTCCTATGGCTAAACTTGTACCAGGTGTGAGATAAGATACTCTATCCCACAATCTGGGCATACTATCGTCCATTCGTGTTGCGAATACTGTCATATTTATGTAGCTGATTATATCAAGATGCCCTATTATGTAAACGATATCCGAGATGACAGCTGTCCGCAATGCCAGACAGAAAAACAGAAGGTATATGAACTGTATGAATATTAATAACACCATGGCGGGTATCGATGATACGCAAATACAGACAGTGTAGTAATTGTAAAGCTCTTAGGATACACACATTATTCCACTTGAGTAGTTTCGTCTTTAAAAGGAAAGAATGAAATATTACATAATTTCAGAAGAGGATAGGAGAAATAGCACCAAGGCATAGTATTTCAAGCAAGAGCTTGAGTCATAGAAAGATGGCTTAATTGGGACATCAGTGTATCACTGGCTGATTGGCACTACGTTTGCTGTTTCTTTTTTGTGTGCCTTAATGTGCATCATTCTATCATTCAAAATGGCGGAAAACAGGACTACCACTGGAGGGGTACTTCGCTATGGCGCGACACACCCTGATTTGCATGGATCCTAAAGTTATATTACAGGATTTAGAACAGAGGAAATGAGAGCTGCGAATATTCATTGATCGATATCCAAGCCGGCAACATAAACCAGCCAACCACTCCCGTGATTAAAATAAAACTGATACAAGCTCCATATAGATGATGGATGGAAGTGTTTACAACCACCGTGTCTAACAAACCCATCTCCCTCTGAATAGATACATAGGGAAAGGACAATTAACTTGTCCATAATCAATTTCTTGGTAAAAAAATCAATCTATTATCATACATGTGAATATCGAAAGATTTTATCAAATACATGGTATCAACCATTTAATAGAAATAAGGGAAGGGGTCGATGTTGTGTCATGTTATACACAACTGACGTCAGTGTCGATGTGATGTCATGATTGCACATGTGCACTTCATGCTTATTACGCGTCTACTTTACACTCTAATGCCATCAGGGATGCTAAATGATTTCCCACAGAAGCTACCTCATTTCCCGCCAGATTATGCCCGCTGCAGACGACAATTTTTACATCGACTTATATTCCTAGCACGTGAGCGCGGTAATTATTAAAGGGGAGGACTTTTTTGTGGGCAACAATTGATGGATAGCAATCCTCCATAGTCTCAGCCTCCCACTTCTCCCCACACTCCTCCTCGCCCACTTACAGCGGATTCCGCCTGTGGTCGTGGCGGGACTGGAGGAGAGATGGTTAGGGGGAGAGGGGTGTTATAGAAGGGAAGGGTGGAGGAGATGTTGACAGGCCCCATCTCTACAGGCGTGAAAACCAAGATGGCCACCATCCGTGGGCTGCAGCCACTCCACATGCAGAGATCCACCTGTTGGCGGATTCAGAACTACACACAACGATGATGGATTGTTAAAGCGCTGCATATTTCAGCATCAAATGTGTTTTCCGCCGTCTGCAAGGCGATCCATTTGAGTTCAATTCTATCAGAGAGGAGGGGGAGCGGACGGGGGTGTGGGTCCTGGGTGAGGGGAAGGGGGATGGCCAAAAAGGGGAGGGGGAGCAGGTGGGTGGGGGTCGGTCAGGGTTGAACGGGGTCGCGGGTGGTCACACAACCCCCAACGGTACGGTGGGCCACGAAATGGGTGCTGGGGTGTTGTTGGTTAAAGCTCAGCCTGGAGCCGGTTCCTAAACTCCTAAGAATATGCTCTGGTTGTTTTCAAAGTTTACCTTGTCTTGACGTTATAAGAACACGTTTCAAATAGGAATATACAAGGGTAATAAACGCTTTTATATATATACAAATATGATCGGATTCCATGGCCTACCATTGTGGGTACTGATAAAGTCAATTTACCATCAGGTGTGATCTCCTTTCTCAAGAATGATTCAATCATATCACTATCCTGAACAGAGGATCTGATCTTCTCACTTCCAAAGATTAACTAAGAACATCTAAGCAATGTTACTACCCATGAATATCATCAAGAGACGTGACGAGTTTGAGTCTGAGTTTATTTATGCCACATATTTTGTTGGCTCCATAATTTCACGAGTCGAAGAATCGAGTGGCGTCTAGATTTTATCCTACCCGTTTCCATATTTTTTCAGTATCAGAAAGTAGTGGCCAAAACAACACTTTATGTCACTACCCGTGACATAAACAAATCCCATGTTAAGCCTATGGCGTTTTTTATTAGGGGTAGGATAATGTGTAAGTCATCATTCATGTAGCGATTAAGTGTATCAGTACATGCAATTAGCGATTGTCAGGAATCTGGTAACGGTCATGGTTGTAACACCCAATTTGAAGTTCCCACAATACGACTGCTCCCTCATACTCAGTCCACATCAGGAGGACATTGTTATCTGACTTTGTAGCATTTAGTAATATGTTGCCTTCGAGATAAATAAATCGTTGTTATCTCACATGTATATAATATGATGAATGGTTTGTTTTTTTCCTTTTGAAAGGTTTTCGTGTGAACGTCTATCCACATCATTAGATATTATCATGCTGCATATCACATAAATATAATTCCTGGCTATGTCCAGATAACCTTGTTCTGTATTATGATCAATATTATGTATTTTCACCTGCAGCATCCAGCAACCATGAAACGACGAATTAGGTGTAAACATGCCAAGTCTAGGAAGTTCGGATAATTGCGGGCGCAGGGTAATTGATTAATTTTTTTTTCTGTCGGACTCGAGCTATAGTCTTTGTAAGTACAGACGCTGTTGTTCGGCGAAGTATCGATACAGTAAATATGGTTCTGATATTAATTCATTCTGATTGTCTTTTCTTGATATTCTACGTCATTTTGCAGCATGTTTAAGGAAAGGAATTTTTTTTTTTTTTTTTTTTTTTTTGACTACATGCCATCACAATACCTGTTTTGCCCCATGCGAACTATTTGTCAACAACTTGACACCAGGCGAGTCGCCATGATACGCCGCTGTCACTGATGTCGTAATAGAACGAACAGAAATGTGACCTCAGCCGATCCCAAACAATCGGCTCATTCAAGCGGTAGCTGCCATACAATAAACACCTAGCCTCGTACAGAACATGTTTAAGGAAAGGAGTTAAGAACGTCGACCATTCAGCTTTGATTTTTTTTCTCAGTTTTTATCTATTCTGGAGGAATCCACTAGGATTTAATAGCAATCCTATTTTCAGTAGGCTCCACTTACTAATTCAATAAAAAAATATTAACCGTTAAAATGTTGATTGGTATTTCAATTATGATTGTTTTTAATATCTGTGTACATAGTCTTTGCTCGAAATCTCTAGAAATATAAAGAATTTTTATTTCACCAAAAATAAACCAAACACAAAGCATGTAAATATCTGTGAATACAAGTTATATGGTTTGAATCATTGTACTAGGGCAGTAGTATAACAAATACGATGTGAGTCAAGGTATTAATATTAATGCTATATCTTCTGTGTCTCGTATGTTAAACACAATCAATTGATCACGTATATGATATACGAAGTGTATAGAGATGTTTGTAATGTAGACATAGACCATCCAGAACGAGCATATTCAGCTAGAGCATATAATAAAATCATTAATGCAGTAGTATGGATGGTAATAGGAGTCAAGGTTGAATGGATTAGGTGATGAGTGTTACTGTGAAGAGGCCTGGTTACCGACAAATTCCCCCTTTATCGCCCATGCTGCCCGCCTCGACGCGGGGACGCTCCCGGGACCCTAGCGGGCGTGCGTCCCTGGTGACGTCAGACGCCGGGCCTCTTTATCGGCGGCGGAAGAAGGCGGATTAATTTATGACATGTTATCATGCTAATACTCCATGTAATATCATTAGGCTACAACTTCCGATGAATACGTTAGGCGCTCCAGTAGCCCAGTGCCACTGCGCAGACGCGGGCTGTGACGCAGGTGGAACGCAGAGGAGACGCAGGGCGCGAAGTGGAGTGGAGGCGGAGG